>OX336397.1:66176308-67410058 GCA_946902985.2 Meconema thalassinum
ATTTTGGTTCTTAAAATAGTTTTGATATCGAGCTTGAAGTCCGACAGCTGAATACGTAAATCCTGGGCAGCATTCAACCTACTCCTATATTTGTAAGCATAAGCAGAAAAGCCTGTTTCGCATCGATATGTGGAAAAGAAGGGGAACAGAGCTCGGATAGCCTTTCCGGCTACTGATGGGTATACGTCTTATCAGTCCTAGCCAAAAGTCATTCACCGGCTCTAATTCAAATTTCGTTTCAAAAGCGGAAGTACATTGAATTTCAATAAAATATTTACAGTCGGGCACTGACATGTGAGGTTTATTTCGGTTGGCAAATGGATTAAATAAATGCTCACAAATGCTTTTTGTGCACATCACCTTTGATTTCCATCTCATTTTCACTCAGAAATTGTGCCAGGAGAGAAAAGCATTCAATGTTTTTCTAATTTACACATTCGATCCAAAAGTTGAGTTTGGTTTTGAAAAATGCTATTTTGTCTCTGAATGTGAACGTGTTTATATCTTTACGCTGCAAAGATGTAGTAATTTCATTCAGTTTCCCGAACATCTCAGCAAAGTAAGCACATCGCATGAGCCACTTCTCTTTGCGTATAAATTCAGCATGTTTGCTAGGCTCGGAAAGGTCTTATTCCCCAATGAAGAAAACCAGAAGCTTGTTGCGTAGCTCAAAAAGCCTGGCCAGGACATCTACCACGTAAAGCCACTATTCCGTTGGCCAATCACAGACTCTGCCGAACATAACAGTATAGATGTGAGGAAGAGATTAGACGGCATGCATCGGCCATTTCTGTGGTAGAAATTCCAACGTTAATCTAATGTTTAGGATGGCGCGATTTACAAGAGTTGGACTCGAGAAAGTTCAAAGATAAAGAAATAACGACATTTCCTTTTTCTACTGGTGAAAACGAAAATATTTACATTTCTGGCAGGAAAAGTTATTCATTGAATGTACAATATAAGGGGGTTAGATAATAACAACGGATGAAATGCAAGAATAGACTTATGAAAATTCAATAAAGGGACATGGCTTCATGCATTCCAATAAACCCATTCAATAAGAACCAACGCATACATTAAACCTATTGAATCCAACTGCACCATCTATATATATAAAGCTCACAGTTTGTCTGTCTGTTTGTCTGTCTGTTATGAAAACAAATCTACACCGTTTCACCGATCTGAACCAAAATTTGTATACTTACCCTTTGGAACCCTGCGAGTAGCACTGTCCACTTAAAATTTCGGACAGACCACCCCATTCCCTGCATTTAGGCCATTTGACACAAATCTACACCGTTTCACCGATCTGAACCAAAATGTATATACTTACCCTTTGGAACCCTGCGAGTAAAACTGTCCATTTAAAATTTGGGACAGACCACCCCATTCCCTGCAATTAGCCCCTTTGGCACAAATCTACACCGTTTCACTGATCAGAACCAAAATTCGTATACTTACCGTTTGGTACCCTGCGAGTAACACTGTCTGCTTGAAATTGCGGACAGGCCACTCTATTCCCTGCATTTAGGCCCTTTGGCACAAATCTACACCGTTTCACCGATCTGAACCAAATTTTACATAATTACCCTTTGGAACCCGACGAGTAACACTGTATACTTGAAATTTCGGTCAGACCACACCATTCCCTGCATTTAGGCCTTTTGGCAGATATCTACATCGCTTCGCAGATCTGAACCTAATTTTGTATACTTACCCTTTGGAACCCGACGAGTAAAATTGTCCACTTAAAATTTTGGACAGACCACTCCATCCCCTTCATTTTGGCCCTTTAGCAAAAATCTCCACTGTTTCACCGATCTGAACCAAATTGTACATACTTACCCTTTTGAACCCGACGACTAACACTGCCTGAATGAATTTTTTTATAGACCGCTCCATTTGCTGCATTTAGGCTCTATGGCACAAATCTACATAGTTTTACCCGTCTCAAGCAATCTTTATGCACTTATCCTTTGGAACCAGATGAGTAACACTGTCTGGTTGAAATTTAGGACAGACCACTCCATTTCCTGTATTTAGACCCTTGGGCACAAATCTACATCTTTTCACCAATCTGAACCAAAATTTGTATACTTTCTCTTTATAACTCAACGCGTATCACTGTCCACTTTAAATTATGGACAGACCACTCCATTCTCTGCATTTAGGCCCTTCGGGACAAATCTACACCGTTTCACTGATCTGAACCAAATTGTTTCTACTTACATTTTGGAACCCGACGAGTAGCACTGTCGACATGAAATTTCGGACAATCCAATCTATTCCCTGTATCTAGGTCCTTTGGCACAAATCTACATCGTTTCGCCGATCTTAACATTACATTTGTATACTTACCCTCTGGGATACGGCGAGTCACACTGTCTGCTTGAAATTTTGGACAGACCACTCCTTTCCCTGCATTTAGACCCTTTAACACAAATCTACACCGTTTCACCCATCTAAAACTTACCTTTTAGAACCCGAAGAGTAGCACTGTCTGCTTGATATTTCTGACAGACCATTCCATCCCCTGTATTTAGGCCCTTTGGCACTAATCTACACCGTTTCACCGATCTGAACCAAAATTTTGATACTTATCCTTTGAATCCCGACGAGTAACATTGTCTGCTTGAAATTTCAGACAAACCACTCCATTCCCCGCATTTATGACCTTTGGCACTAATCTACACTCTTTCACCGATCTGAACCAAATTTTACATACTTACCCTTTGGAACCCGACGAGTAACATTGTCAACACGAAATTTCGAACAGACCACTCTATTCCCTGCATTTAGGCCCTTTTGCACAAATTTACACCGTTTCACCTAATTGCACCGAATTATACGTACTTACCCTTTGAAACAGTGCTGGTAACACTTTCCACTTGATATTTTGGACAACACTCTCCATTCCTTATATTTAGAATAACAGACAAATTGATCTTAAATAGTACGTTTTAAGGCGCTAGAACTATTCATGTGCGTAGTAGTGTAACTGTAAGAATATTTTAATAAGTCTATTGTTGTAACCTCCGTTGCTTAGGCGGCAGCACCGCTGGGTCCGTGGTTCAAATCCCGGTCACTCCATGTGAGATTTGTGCTGGACAAAACGGAGGCAGACAGGTCTTTCTCCGGGTACTCCGGTTTTTCCTGTCAAAATTTCATTCCAGCAACACTCTCCACTATCATTTCATTTCATTTGTCATTCATTTAAACATTGTCCCAGAGGAGTGCGTCAGGCCTCGGCAGCCGGCACAGTTCATATCCTCGTCGCTAGATGGGGGCTTCATTCATTCCAGTCCTGACCCTGTCGGAGACTGGAAGCAGGCTGTGGATTTTCATTTCTATTGTTGGCTGGCAATGCGGGCTGCAACACGTCACCCCTACCAGTGTTCTGGTGCAGAATTATGAAAATAGTTACATCTTGTGCTGCTTATAAATGGCAGTCACGGGAGAAATAAGCGCAAAAAGATTTCTTAGGCCCTTAGAACAGATATCATCTTGAAAATATTGTGTCTCTGGATAAGTGCCATGATGTTGGTGCAGTACTTTGAGGTTATCAGCTGCAATAAGCGTTGTTGCTTTCGAATTTACTTTCATTTTATTCCGAACCTTATCGTTGAGTGCTATGTGACGATAAATTACACTTTTGCTACCTCAGGAGCTCGGGAGAGCCGAAGTTATCCAAAGTGCTCTGCATATTTTCCTACGGCTCTATGAGACAAAAGACGACACTATTGGTGTCTACTTTTCTAACAGCAAATGAGATATAGGCCCTAGGCAGTGTCTTTTAGTTCACTGGCTCCTCTTTCTAACCATATTTCTAAATTCGATTGTAAATTAGATGTGTCCTTACTCTAGTTAGTAAATAGCCGTTTCCATATTCATTATTATCATTATCATTACGGAAAAATGGCCTGAATGTTACGTCAATTATACTGTAGACTACTACTTATCACCCCCACAACAACCACCACCGCCACAGAAAGTTACATATTTCTTTTTCTGTTAGTTATAATATAATTTGCCAGTTCGGTAGTAGTATTCATTATCATCCATAAAACAGATAAATCCACCGGGCGAATCTGGGGGCGCGAAGTGCAGCTGGTGTGCGTACCTTAGAGCGTGCCGAGGCTTGTGACCTAGTGGTGGTGAACACCTTCTTCAAGAAACGGTTATCACATCTCATCACATACAACAGTGGTGGCCATCAACCTCAAATTGATTACTGGTTGGTGCCTAGAAGAGATCTGAAATTGGTGAAGGACTCCAAGGTCATTCTTTCAGAAAATGTTGCTCCCCTACATAAGCCCTTGATCTTAGACTTTCATATTACTCTTCGTACTCCTTCACGACCTATCACCAATACTGAACGTATAAAGTGGTGGAAACTACCTAACCATGAATTGCTACTTCTAGATTCTATTGGTCCTCTTCGTGACAACATTGATCAACTAATATGGAATGAATTCACCTCAAATATCCAGGCAAATGCAAAGGAAGTAATGGATATGACAATACCGGGACGACAATTTGTTGATAAACAAACTTGGTGGTGGAATGAAGACGTGCAATGAGCTGTGAAATCTAAGAAAACTGCTTTCAAAAAGTGGCGTAGAACAACAACCGATGCTGATGTAACTCTATATTGTCAGCTCAAATCCCATGCAAAACACGCTGTTGCAGTTGCTAAATCCAAGCAACTAAGTATTTTGCCCGTTTCCCCGACGTCACGTTGGCCCGGCGATTTCAACGTGAAACCGAAGAAGCAGTGGCGTAGGAACGGGGGGTGCCAGGGTGCGGCCGCCCCCTCAATATTTATTTTAGGGGTGCGGCGCACCCCCAATAACTTTTGAAAATGCAAAACTTTGATGTTGAAAATTGAGAAAGAATGACCTTTTTGAGATACATGGCGCGAATTTGAAATGCGAACTAGCGAGGAGCTAAGTGTGAATGCATGCCAATCGTCTCTGTTGAGGTTGGCAACATTGGCTTAAAGTTAGTTTGGTAACGCTGTTGGTGAGTGCGAAGAGCAGGTTCAAGCCGATTTATTCTTGTCTATCATACTTTCACGACATTACACTTTAATTGAAAATAGAACGTTTCTTGAATGTACCTCCTTAAAAAACACGATATACTGACACACGCGTTGAAGGGGAATCCCCGTAACGAAAGAAGGGTGTGGATTGGGGCAGGCAGCCTGGAAATGGCAGGGCTGGGGGGCACGCCGTGCTCCGCGCGTCGGCTTGCCATTCCGTAGGCTGCTCCGTGACGTCACTGGGTGTTCACTATCGCGGCCGACCATGTATAACATACAGCTCACAACTGTTTATGGCAACAAAAAGGGAGGCAACTGCTGCCGATACGTCACGGCCGGGAGGTCATGAGACGTAAATTGCTAGCTGCTAATAACACCATTATATAACGCTCAATTAAAAATAACTTGAACTAACCTAACCTTTAAATATTTTAAATATCACAAATTCAAACACTACGCAAGCTTAAAGCATATCAACTTGATAGCACGTCAGGGCCCTACGGCAGGCACCTCTTTTTTTAACCTAAAATCTATAACACGTAAATTAAATTTATAAACTCATTTTTCAACCCCCTTTACAAGTTATACACCAGGCTAAGGAGCGCATAGACGCACCGCGTACCTGGCCCACACGCCGCTGGCTGCGCGAGCGAAGCGATTAGACGGCAACAAAAAGGGACGTTTTTAAAGAGAAATACGAATGTGCTGATCCTCGCATGTCCTGCTGTCAAATAATACCCTATAAATAGTATATCACTACAGTACCATTACACTTTGTGTTTTTTGAGGCTTCTTTTTAGCTCAGCCGATACTAAGGTGCGGTAGCGTAGTTAGGCTAATCTAAAATATTTTTGTGTGTGTTTATGATGTACATTCCGCATTACAAACCACTGCAATATATTGTTTATACCTTCCTCTTTATAACGTGCATATTGCCATTATTGTGATTGTATACTACGAGAGGAAAAGAGTAGCGAAATATGACTGTGTTTCCCGTAAGAATGCATTGTAAATATCAGCTGGCATGCGCCTGGCTTAGCCCGGCTGCGTCACAGCGTAGCAGCCAATGGGAGCGAGAGGCACCGGAGTGTCCTACCTTATAGCAGGGGTTATCAAAGTGGGGGGCGCAGAGAGTGATAAAGGGGGGGGGGGGCGCCGGCTTTGAAATATTTATATTTCATATTCTGTAACAAATATTACTATCCTCATATTCATGAACCTATCATAGGCAGGTAGCTCCCAAGTCCATTCAAGAATAATAAACTCGTACCTTGGCTGACTTATTTCACAAGAACTGACCAGTAGAACCTGCCAGCAGGAATCCTGAGAAAAGGTGGCGAGTAACATTTCCCCCACATCTCCCTTTCACTCGCCACCCGCAGTGAGATCTCCTTACCAAACACTTAATGACAATAAGCCGCTTGACAATGTGACCGCCACTTCCTTTCAAGAATGGATTCCAAGAATGGATTCTTCTATTTCTGCCGTTGCCAATTCGAATTCAGCTAGGCCTTTCCAGTCAGTTCAAAGACAGTGAGTGAACAGTTGAATTCTAGTACGTGGTTAGCCAACTTTACAATAAACTGATACGAGTGTCGCCATTACCCATGGATAAGTGGCTTATTAGAAGTTGTAAAAAGAGACCCCATGAAAGTGATAGTGCTTGCCCTCCTTCGGAAATTTAGATCATGAACAGATAACAGCTTATGATTATCTAATTATGGAACAGGATTTTGAATTCTCTGCCGTAAAAATTCAGCAGTTTAAGTTAATAATTGTATGCGTATACCGTTCTCCGTCAGGAAAGTTTCCTCTATTTATAGATAAACTAGAATTGTTACTCAATAACATGAGCAAAGTAAATTTCGATATAATAATTTGTGGGGATGTAAATGTGGATTTCTTAAAACTTGATAGAAATTGTGAATTATTAAACCAGTTGCTAATTTCCTATGGACTGAAACCTACAGTAAATACACCAACAAGAATAACAAAATTTAGTAAAACCACTCCTGATCAAATTTTTATAAATACAGATAAATATCACCATTCAATAGAAGTCTATTGTCCGGGTTTTAGTGACCACCATGGACAAATACTGAGTTTTGAAGTATCCGAAGTAATCAATAATAATGATAATGGAGTAAAATCAAAGTGCAGGTCATTCACTGAATCAAATGTTACATATTTCAATGACTTATTAAATAAGGAAACATGGTCAGAAATTTATGAACTAGAAAATGTAAATGATAAATTTAATGCATTTAACAGTACCCTAAACACTATTTTGAAATAGCATTCCCCTTTAAACGAAGAACTGTTCAAAATAACAAAACTAGCAATTGGATAACAACAGGGATTATAAATTCATGTCAAAGAAAGAAAGTTCTACACAAATTATATAAACAATACCACACAACACCTGAATTCAATTTATACTACAAAAAATACACTATCATATTAAATAAGGTAATAAGACTAGCAAAGAAAATGCATAATGATAATTTTATTTCCCAATCATCTAATAAAAACAGGGCTATGTGGTCTGTAATAAAGAAAGAAACTGGAAAATCTGCTAAAATACAAAGGAACATTACACTGACCAGAAATAATAAAGTGATTAATAATCCAGAGGAAATAGCAAACACTTTTAATGACTATTTTCTGGAAATTCCGCAAAAATTATTAAATAAATCACAGGTAAATACACTAAATTCTAATAATAAAATAAATATATGCAGTGATTCTTTATTTATAAATCATGTCACAAGTGAAGAGGTAAGAATAGTTATAAAAGAGCTAAAAAATAAATTCTGTGCTGGCATTGATGGCATCCCTGATGCAATTTTAAAGAAATGTGCAGAAAATATAATAAATCCACTTACGCACTTAATAAACAGTTCAATTCTCTCAGGAACTTACCCGGATATTTTGAAGTTATCAAAAGTAATTCCAGTGCACAAAAATGGTTCAAAAGATGAATTAGATAACTATCGTCCTATTACCTTACCAACTGGTATTGCAAAAATTGTGGAAAAAATTATGTATAAGAGACTGATAAGTTTCATAGAAAAAAATAAAATATTATCAAACTCACAACATGGATTTAGAACGGAAAAATCTACACAGACAGCAATTTACGAATGTAGTAATAGTATACTGAAATTAATTGACAATAAGGAACATGTAACTGGCCTATTCTTGGATTTATCGAAAGCATTTGATGTAGTTGACCATAAAATCCTCCTTACCAAACTAAATCAATATGGTGTTAGAGGTCTAGCTAATAAATGGATAGAGTCTTACTTAACAAGGCGTAAACAAATAGTAAGCTTGAGACACAAGGATGATGGAACCAAATTACTTAATGAAACATTGTCCAATGAGGGAATTATTGAATTTGGAGTACCCCAGGGATCGGTTTTGGGCCCACTACTCTTTCTTCTATATATCAATGATATAACACAGAACGTTCATTCACATAAGGAAATTTTGTTTGCGGACGATACAACACTCGTAATAAAAGGTGAAACTAAACAGGTCATACAGCAGTCTGCTGACTCCGTTACAGGAGAGTTAACCAAATGGTCACAAGATAATCGCCTCATAATAAACTATAAAAAGACAGTATGTCTAAATTTCCACACTATACAGAATAGGAATCCTGCGATGCCCAATATAACATTAAATGGTCATCAAATAGAAAATAAATCAGAAACAAAGTTTTTAGGACTATGGATACAACAAGACTTGAAATGGAATAAACATATACAATATCTGAATACTAAACTGAACTCGATGTGCTTTGCGTTACGTATTTTGAAAACCTGCACTAGCATGCACACATTAAGAAATACTTATTTTGCTTATTTCCATTCATACTTAAGATATGGGATCATATTTTGGGGTATGTCGCCAGATGTACTAAGCACGTTTAGGATACAAAAGAGAGCGATTAGAATTATGGCAAATGTACATTCTAGAGAATCATGTAGACCTCTGTTTAAAGATTTAAACATTCTCCCACTGCCCTGCATATATATCTTTGAAAGTATTATGTTTTTTAAAAAGAATTTAATGAATAAAGATGTCTTTCTTAAAACAAACAATGATGTTCATAGGCATAACACAAGACAAAATCAAAACATTCATATTTCACACACACACACAAGCATATATCAAAAAGGAACTTTTCACACTGGAGTTAAATTATACAATAAACTACCCCAGTATATAAAACTGGCCCCAAAAATAAAAACCTTTGATAGAATGTTGAAAGCTTATCTGCAGTGCCATTGTTTTTACTCAGTAGTTGAATATTTTAGCGTATAGGAGTGATGGAATCTATAACTATATTTTACTTTTTTAATTTAATTTTAATACCTAGCTGTATGTTGTTGTATTTATAGAATTAAGTTTTCATATTATGATAATAGAGTGAGGTGTAAATAGTTGTGCAATAAGATTGTATCTATTAAGATTTGCTATTATAATTAGTTATAAATAGTTTTAATCTTAGTAATATATACCTGTTAGTTCTTTTATTTTATGCATGTAAATTCTGACGTGTCCTATATCAAAAATGTATTGAATGCATGTATTTGATCAAATGGAATTAATAAAAATCTATCTATCTATCTATAGAAAAATAACAAGGTTCGAATTTAAACAAAGTCCATTGTTCTTCCGCGTCTACTTCTGCTCCCATCAGGATAATTAATTCTACACACAAAGTGATGTGCGTAAATATCAAGACGATTATCTGGCATTAGGCTTTACCAGCATTCTTTCGAATAATAATGAGGAACAACCTCAATGCGTTCTTTGTGTGGAGATTTTAGCAAACGACAATTTGAAGCCTGTGAAACTTAAGAGACACTTGCAGACTAAACATCCAGACTTTGTAAGTAAACCTTTAGCATTTTTAAGTGCCACGAGCAACAACTAAAAGGAAATGTTAGATTCCTAGAAAAGCACGCGACAGTTCCTAAGAAAGCGCTAAGAGCATCCTTGGAGGTATCCTATTTAATTGCAAAATCCAAATCACCACATATTATTGGTGAGAAATTACTTCTTCCTGCAGCCGTGAAAATGTGCGCGATCATGCATGGAGAAAAGTTCGGCGAGTGTTTGAAGTCGATACCGCTCTCAAATGATACAGTAACTCGTCGTATTGATGTAATAGCCTCTGACATAAAATATCAATTGCTACCACTCTTCATGATAGCCCAAAATTTGTCCTGCAACTTGATGACAGTACTGATATCCTAAACAGCGCCCAGCTTCGTGTTTCTGTACGCTACTGCCATGAAAATGAAATGCACGAGGATTTTCTATTTTGTAAAGCTCTGGAAGGGCGGACTACAGGCGTCGATATTTTTTCTCTTGTGAATTCCTTTTTTATTGACAAAAATCTCTCATGGACAAATTGTGTTGGTATATGCACCGATGGGGCGTCAGCATTTACTGAAACTAAAAAGGGTTTCAGAGCAAGAGTGAGTGCTGTTACTAATTCTGTAAAATTCACACATTGCATGATACACTGGGAGGCATTGGCTTCAAAAGTACTACAACCGGAAGTCAATAAAGTGCTGAACGATGTAAATAGTGTTGTAAATTTTGTGAAAGCAAGCGCTTTTAACAGTCGGCTATTTTCCATTCTTTGCGAGGAGATGGGATCTACACATGATTCGCTTCTATTGCACACGGAGGTACGTTGGTTGTCTCGTGGTCGAGTCCTTCGTCGCGTTGTGGAGTTGAAGAATGAACTTCGTATTTTCCTATTGGACAGCAGTCCTACACTCGCAACCCTGTTTCTGGATGAGAAATGGCTTCTAATACTGTGCTACTTGGCAGACGTATTTGAAAAACTGAATGAACTTAACGTGTCACTTCAAGGACGAAATAGTAATATTTTCATTCTAAGCGACCAAGTGCTTGCTTTTAAGAGAAAACTTGTACTTTGGAAAGCCCAGATGGACAAAGGTAACTGTGAGATGTTTCATTGTCTGAATGAATTCCTGGAAGAAAATGAGTTAGATATTTGTCAAATTAGTGGAATTGTCGTAGAACACCTCCAAAACCTACGTGAAAAATTCCAGGGTAGATTTCCACAACCTTCAACTGAGAATGACTCGATTCGCAGTCCGTTTGAAACGAACATAACAGCCCACCTGTCAACGGCAGAACAGGAGGAACTAATAGAACTCTCAAGTGACAAAATACTTCGAAATGAATTTAAGTCGAAGTCTCTTGAAAATTTTTGGGTGCAGATTCGGAATGAATATCCCATTTTATCAAGAAAAGCAGTGGACTTGTTATTACCCTTCGCTTCAACATACTTGTGTGACTGAACACTTTCCGCAATGGCATCTGTCAAGACGAAGCATCGGTCTCGGATGCAGCTGGAAGGGGATCTGCGGGTTGCTGTTTCCAACATCCAACCAAGACTGGATTTACTTTCATCTCAAATTCAAGCTCACACATCACACTAACTCCGTAAGTGTCTGAGAATTACCGAATTCAGATCCATGTACACTTTTATTCTCCTGTTTTACTTTTTCATAGGTGAAGAGTTTTAACATAATATTTTTCAAATTCACAGTGAAATGTTGAAAATTATATGTATTATTTTTATTGTCATTTATAAGTCACGTGCTTTCAAATATGAAAAACATTACTCAACACAGGTGTCACAGCTAAAGAGCTAATTAGTGAAACAAACAAAATTTACTCAATTCCAATAACTGCACGTGCAGCAGTTGTTTTTATTTTAATAAGCAAAAGTAATACATATGCATGACATTTTTTTTAACAAAACGTAACTGGTAGTTGAAATCTTAATGAAGTAGTTGAATACACAGTAGATCTCGTGATCTTATTTTGTGTGGTAAGTAGCCTATGAGAAGTACTAAGAGAGGAAATGAGAATAGGGAGTGTCGAAATTTTTGGTCCATGCGAAGAACTTGCAAAGGCCCTTCAGAGCCTGTTATACTGCCACAGGAGCAAAGCAAGTTGCTCTGATTTTAATGTCGGCAATGAAGGCTCTTCGAACGACTGAGGAGTTTGATCGGATCTACACGGAAAGCTACGTTTATGCTACGGAGATAGGGGAACGTGACTGATCTTCTTTACCAAACCCTAACCAACAAGTTTCCGAAAACTACGCCACATCCAAACCCGACGATGAGGAGGAAGAAGCCCAGGAAATGCAACAAAAGAAGCAGAGCAAGAAGCCCAAACCTGAACAAAAACTTCCCAAAAAACGGCAGAGGAAAATTCCGAAGCCTTTAGAACAAACGAGCAATCCAGCTCCTCCAGCAAAGCTCACAGATCAAGAAGAGCTTAGAAAAGATTACTTCTCTATTCTGGACCTCCTTTTGAATGAAGTAGAAGAAAGATTTAACCAGAATGGTTTTGACACTTTGGCGAGTATTGAAAATATTCTGATTCAGGCATACCAGGGCATCGTTCCATATGATCAGGTTCAGAAGGAAACGCTGGGTCCACATCAGGACGATTTTGATCTCGATCAGGTAAAATTGTTGAAAAGTTGCCAGGGAAGCCACCGAAGTGCATTGCAGATATAGTTAAGCAGATGAATGAGTTGGCTACATCCTCTAAAGATCTTTTCAACGAAGTAGTTTTGCTTGTTCTGGTACTCATGACCATTCCAGCATCTGCTGCTTCCTCAGGAAGATCTTTCAGTGCATTTCGGAGGTCAAAAAATTACTTGCGCAGTACCATGATCCAACAGCGCCTGACTCACGCTTTGCTTCTTCATGTGCATAAGGACTACCCTATACAAGAGCCATAGATCTGCAGGGTATCTTGCGTGAGTTTATTTCGCGTAATATTGAACGAGGGCAAGTGTTTGGGAAGGTTTAGCGTTAGCTAGCCACAAATCAAACGTATGTACATATTATCCTTTTTTGTGCTATGTGTTTTAAGTTTAATTTTTATGACGTTCTTGTTGCTGGTCGATGCGTTACAAAGTCGCTTGTTCAGGCCACTGTTCATTTTTGTTTTTATTCAAGGGAGGACAATTAGTCTTGAGTCAACCTGACTGAGTTGTAGGCTATAATGTGTGGTTTAAAAGTGTTTGTAATATTTTTACTATTGGCCGAATAGCCAATACGTCATACGTCTTGAGTTCTATTTAAAAAATAAACAGAATTTTTCTTTTTTAATTGCATCTTTTAGTGAATTAGTTCATACCCAAAATATTTACGAAATCAAAATAGTTCTTTCGTTGTAATTTTTCAAACCATTCGTCGGCACCGACTTCGCAAAAAAAACCAACAAACAAACAAAAACAGGCTGGGCCGAGTAAATCTTGCACCCCGAATAAAAAATCCGCTCCGACGCCACTGCCTTTGGTTGATTTCAGGGGCTTTTTTGTTGTTGTGTGGCCTCCTGAGAGGCCGAGTGCAGGTGTCTCTAGTCGACGGCCGTGGGCGATCTGCACGCCGGGATGAGAGATGGAATGATGAAGATAATGAAACTGGATAAGGATGTGGAAGGAAGTGGCCGTGGCCTGTCAGAAGGTACTGTCCCAGCATTTGCCTGGTATTGAAAATGGGAACCCACAGAAACCCATTTCAAGGACGATCGACGGTGGGGCTCGAACCCACGTGTCTACCGAGTCAGCAGAGAGCTTGGCGCCATGACCTAACGCTGCGCTTTACCGAGTGTAGCCACTGCTGTCGGTTTGTTTCAGGAGCTAGAATATTGTGATTGTGTACTTTTGTACTATACCAGAATAAAAACATTATTGTGATGTCTGTAATAAGGTAAGATTTTAGATGAAATTAGAAAATTGTGATTGGGCCGAATGAACAGTTGCTGTGTGCATCGCAAGAAGCAAACAGTACAACCTTCTAAGAAAAGTGCATAAAAGAGCTCAAGTGCTCCAATGTGATCAAAGTTAAAAAAATAAAAGTACATACATTCATTTTCATTTGAGACTGTTTTGCCTGTCAGCATCCAGTCTAGTCTGCAAGCCTCTGTTTGCGAACACGTTACATCCATGATCACGTATTAGCAGTCAGCACTGCGGCTTCCTATTCTTCTTCACCTCTCACTTTGAAATTGTTCGAAACTGAAT
This sequence comes from Meconema thalassinum, assembly GCA_946902985.2. Lineage (NCBI taxonomy): Eukaryota > Metazoa > Arthropoda > Insecta > Orthoptera > Tettigoniidae > Meconema > Meconema thalassinum. The sequence continues at coordinate 66,190,456 of OX336397.1, forward strand.
CTAACCATTGCCTTCTAGGTCTACCGGTACCTATGCTTCTCTTTCACTCTACAGCGAAATTATTAACTTCTTTTCACATGACCCCAACATCTGAGTCGGCTCATACGAACAGCTTCATCTAGCGTGTTAATTTCTAACTCAGCCCTTATCTCTTAATTATGAGTAGGCTGCCTTCCTGCCGTTGCTGCAACCTATTTGTCCCAACAATTATTCAAGTTACCCTCATATCAGTTACCTCTAGCTTATGTATCAGATACCCTGAATCTACCCAGCTCTCACTTCCATACAGCAAGGTCGGTCTAAATACTGAGCGATATAGGGAGCGTTTCATTGCTACAGTAACTTCCATCTTGCAGAATACTGTAGATCACAAATAAGTACTCACTGTATGGGCTTTCCAGCACCTTGACTCTATTTCCTTTCCCATACTACCATCCTGAGAGAATGCACAGACTAAGTACTGGTACTTAATATGTTCCACCTGCTCCAATTTAGTTCCTCCTATTTGACATACTATTTTCTTGTGCTTCTTTCTCACCGGCATAACCATCATTTTTGAAATGCTGATTTTCATACCTTATTTCCTACATTTCTGTTCAAGTTCTAAAATTTTGACTTGTAAGCTTTTGACGGAGTCTTGTCATTACAATCAAATCATCAGCATAGACCAGAATGCTGGTTTCCATCTAATTGAATCCCAACCAACCAGTTTATGCCCTTCAGCAAATAGTCCATGTAAAAAATAAGCAGTAGTAGTAGGGGTGTTGGTGAGAGATTACAGCCTTGCCTCACTCCTGTAACAACCTTGAACCAAGAACTAATCCTACCATCACTGCAGTCTGATTATCAAACATAAATAATGTTGATTGTCTGTAGCAGCCTTCCCTCGATACCATATTCCCTCTGGATGCTCAGCATCTTCACCCTGGGTACTCTATCGAATGCCGTCTCTTACTAGATCTACAAAACACAAATGTCTATTCCTCTCGTAACATTCCTCTATAACTTGGCGCATTCTAAATATTTGATCTTGACATCCTTGTTGCGATCTAAAGCCTCTCTGGTTTTCGTTCATCTCACTCTCGGCCAATGATCGAACTCTCCTTTCTACAATGCACAGGACACATCAAAGAAATGCCACAATAATTATTGCCATCTTTTCTGTTACCTTATTTAATAAGTTGGGGCGATTACTGCTTTTGTACAGTCAGAGGGTACATTTCCTTAAACCCATGCCAATTTGATTATCCTATGCAACCATTTCAGCCGTGCTTTCCCACTATACTTCACCATTTCTGACCGAATTTCATCTACCCCTGCCGCTTTGTGACATTGTACCTTAGTTTAATTACCACCCTCTCTACTTCTCAACAGTAACTGTAATTATTTGGGTAACTGTCCTGGATTGTGAATATATTACATATGTATATTGATACAATTTACAAAGATACTATAATCCATGTTTCTCAATCTATTTTACCAGTGTTTCACCCCAGTGCACCATTGGGCTTATTAGTTGGTATAGTATACCTCTTCTTCTTCTTCTTCTTCTTCTTCTTCTTCTTGTGCCATATCCTTATTGGATGTTAGTTATTGTTGTTTTAAGGGGCAGAACTATGAGGTCATCTGCCTCTCTCATTGGAAGTTGGTTGTCGTCAGGGCGATTTCTTTTACCAGTTTGGAATAGTTCAGGAGTGTTTATTCCATACCATTTGCGTAGATTCTTTAGCCTTCCTCGACCTCTCCTACCTTCAATTATGATCTGTAGGAGTTTATATATTTATCATTGCAAATGATATGGCCAAAGTATTCAAGTATTTTCTGTTTGGTGTTATGCAAATCCTTCAGTTCTTTATGCAGGCGTTCCAGCACTTCCATGTTACGTACTCTATCGATCCATAACATTCTGAGCAGGTGCCAATAGCACCACATCTCGAAGGCTTGAAGTCTTTTACTGGTGTTCTCCGTGAGGGTCCAGGCTTCAAAAGAGAAAAATTAACACCATAGTAAACGGATACGAAGAGCAATATTAAAGTCTCTGTTGCACAGTGATTTTTTCATTTTCTTGAATGCAGCTCTAGCCAATTCAATGCGGGATAGCATTATTCCAATAACGATCAAGTATGCATCCAAGGTATTTCACGTGTGAGCTTGTTCCAGTGTTGTCCCAGCTACAGTAAGATTAACAGGTGGAATTACATGTTTGCTCAAAACCATTAGTTTTGTCCTTTTCGTATTCAAATTCAGACCTCTCTTGCACTGTGTTGTACTACAGAGTTTACTAAGATTTGCAGTTCTTCAGCACTTGTTGCAAGCAGAGCTGTATCGTCTGCATACTACAAATCATTTATGGTGTATCCATTAACAGTACCTTACTGTTTTCCTTCCTGTGCTTCAGAAATATTTCCTCAGAGTAGATTTAGAAAGGAAGTGGAGATAGAGCATAAGACTTGTCTCACATCTCGTTTTATATTTTCTACCACCGGTGTTGGTTCAATCATCTACTTTTACTGAAGCCGTCTGATTCCAGTACAAGTTGACAAAAATTCGTATGCTTGCTCATCTAGATTAATATCATATTTCACACAATCAAATCATAGTTGATAATGCAAGCCTAAACACTTAAAGATATATCTATATTTCTTTACACCAAAACCTGCATCACCAGTATGCCTCTCTGGTGCCAACCCCAAATACACTACGGAATCCTAACTGGGTATTTCCTATGTATGCTTCACATTTGCTGTGTATGCTGGTTGTTTATTTCAAGTCATAAGCGTAGCAAAAAAAACATAGGAAAAAAACCAAAGGTTGATAAAATATAATACAATGTAACACAATTCTAAAATGACAACCTAAACAATGTCAGCCCAAAATCGTGCAACAGTGTAACAGTATTGTCTGAAGCATGAACAAGCTCTTGTGAGGAATATGATGTAGGACATCTAGGACAGTTATTTAAGTGTTTAGTTGTCTGTCCCTCCCCGCAGTCACACAAGGTGGAAGATTCCTTCAACAAGCCCCTTTTGAACAGGTTGTCCTTAGTTCGTCCAACGCCACTCCTGAGCCGATTAAAGGACTTCCACACTTTCCAGACTTGATTTCCACCAGGAGGAAGGTTCTCAGAAGGAACCATCCAATCATTACAATCAGATCTTGCTGTCCACTGAGATAATCTGGCTGCTCCGGGCTGACCGGTGAGGGGAGTAGTACTTCTCATGAAGCTCTTCCTAGATTTGAGCATACTAAGTGGTGGCTGGTAACCATGATTATTGTTATGTTCTGCTTTATGTCTCTCAAGTTTGGCTGCAACTTCACGCCTTACATCTGGAGGAGCAATCTCCGCTAGCTTGTAGAGTTTATCAATAGGTGTAGCTTTGAGACATCCCGTTACTATCCTGCTGGTTTCATTTAGAGCCATATCAACTTGCTTTGCATGAGATGATTTGCGCCACACAGGGCATGCATATTCAGCTGCAGAATAACAGAAAGCCAAGGCTGATGTTCTTAGTAAATTGGGATCTGCACCCCATATACTGCCAGTAAGCTTCCGCAAGATGTTACGAGCAGCAACTTTCTGCTTGGTGTCAGTGCGGTGTTTACTGTAGGTCAACGTTCGATCTAAGGTAACACCCAGATATTTGGGGTAGAAACAATGTTCAAGTCTTTATCTTCCCATAAGCTTGCCACGGTGGGTGAGTGGATAGCGTGTCGGTCTACTAACCCCAAGATTGCAGGTTCGCCCCTGGCCGTGGTAAGTGATTTTTGAAAGGCGGCAAAAATACGATACGCATGTCATACGATGTTGGCATATCAAAGAACCCATTTGAATTCAGTAGGCCGAGTTCATAATGGCAAAATTAATCTCGGGAGTTTCAGCCAACACAAAGTTCCTAATTTCTCTGCTAGAAAGCGCTATAGTGTTCAAGGAGATTAGATATCTAACATCTAACCTCCTTGACTTTCATAGTCAAGGAACAACGAAATTCGACATGCAAGCTACCCTCTGGGTGTCAAATAACAAAGCTTGCACCCGGCATCCGAGGCCATACGATATTATTATGATTATTATTATATCTTCCCATAACACTGTAAGCTTTCTATAGGCTTCTCGATTTCGTAGGTGGAAAGCACAAATTTGAGTTTTAGCAGGGTTAGGTCTCAAATTATTGACTCTATAGTACTCAAAGGTCCTTCAGAGCAACAGTCAACTGGTTTTCTACTGCCTCAAAATATCTGGCCTGTGTGACTAAAGCAAGATCATCTGCATAGATTAAGCTCTTCGTAAGGGAAGGTTGAGGCTGATCATTTGTAATTATGCTGAACAATATGGGGGAAAGGACACTACACTGAGGCAAGCCATTCCTTTGACTTCACCATCTACTCTACCTTGGAACTCCAAATAGAATCGCCGATTTTCTAAGCGCTTCTGCACAGTTCTGGTGATGTAGTAGACTTTGTGCAGTAGTTGTTGATGCTGAGTGGTATCATATGGTACTGTGAGATCCACGAAGACAGCCCCAGAGATGTATCCTTTTCAGGAAATCTTGAGGACATGACTCATTAAGCTTATGATTCTATAATGCCCACAAGGTTTTGCTGCTGCTTTCTTTGGAATGGTATTAAAAGTTGACGTCAACCAGTCAGAAGAGATATTTTCAGTTGTATACACTTGGCTGAATAGCCTTTTTTTGGGATATCCAGTGATTGGTCTTCTTTAAGTATTTATAATATTTTCTGAAGTGCTTGAAGGAAGAGCAATGTTGTCACACAGGTGTTCACACTTGACTAACTTACACATCATAGAATAAACTAACTTTTTCATACTATGTGATTCTCTGCGAATCATAAATGACGCGTTTTAATTTCCCTGACGTGAACCTTATCCTTGCTAATATGTAACCAAGTTGGTCTGGCTGTTGTGCTTGTGCTTGAGATAAACAGTCTTGCCACGCTACCTGTTGAGCACGACTAGAAACTCGTTTGTCGCCGCGGGATGCTGTCATCTGACGGAGGATATTAGTACTACTCCTATTGGATTTGCCACTTGGAGCGCTGTACTCGCTATCTACGATTTCCTCCGATGGCTGCCGAAGTCAACATACCTTGGATACAGCAATAATAAGAAAATTTATTCTCTATTGGAATCCTTACAAGCTAGATGTAAAATTTATAACTCCGATATTAAACCGGGCTGGTTAGCCCTGAAGGCTAACATAGCCTCTATTCTGGAATATGTTCATAATTCCACTTGACTAGGAAGTACTTCCGACATTTCCCTGAAGATATTTTGACTTGGTGTAATAATATTTTGGACTTCTCAACATGTATGTTTTAGAAAAGGGTTGTAAATATTGTGAGATATTTTGGAAGCTGTTTTATTTCTATCGATATGTTTTATTATCTTGGACGTATAGTAATTTCTTAACTTTGTGTTATTTTATGTTGGCGGACTGTTTGTTGTTCACTCGTGTTTTGGCCTAGCCTCGTGCTCGGAGTTACGGTAAAGTATCTGTCGATATATTTAAAATAGTTTCCAATTATCTAATATATTCTATGTACCTTTTGGGGGAATGTGGTTATTTAATTTATTTTCTGAGCTACAAGCCATGTAGAATTCAGTCTTCTTTTTGGTCAAGTGCAAGGACATGCTTAACCTAATTATCTTTATGTAAATTTTATTTTTATCCTTGCATCTTCTTAGAATGCCTCATATAGGCACTGTAACTTGTGTCGAAGTTTATGGCACTTATTTTATTCTGTGTAATGGGTTGCCTGGTGACAACCGAAGCGATTGTTATCGTTTCTTCCTTGCAGTAAAAAAAACAATAGTTTTTGTTTTCGTGTCGATAATAGAAGAGATGTTTTTGTGGATTTGATTGCGATCAGACGTACCTAGAATTTGCTCCTGTTAACTAACTAACTTAATTGATTGCTTTAAGTTGAGACCGTATTTTGAACTTAAACTATTTCGGTTCATACCTTGAGTATCGTTTAAAGGTAATTTATCTGTTTTTATTTTATCGTTGGATATTTTTTCCTTGGTCTTTGACTTTCATTTGCTCATTTAATATGATTAATTCAACCCTTTTCCTCCTCAATCGATGGGATTCCTTGCTTATATTCAATTAGCTGTATATGCCAAGAACTAATTTCTTTTAAATTTTATTCCTGTCTTGTAAATGTATGTAATATAATTAATTGTCAATTATATATATATATATCAAAGGTGACCTCTGTGTTCTTGTATCATAGTTAGTTATTCTCTTATGTTCATACTATTTTACTGCCTGGGTAAATGGTTTTGTTCAACACCTTCTACTTTCGTCTCTGGTATTTTGGGGGGTTTTCTTTTTATTTTAGGTAAAATAGTTAACTCTCAGTCCTACCGGTGTCGCAATTGGTAGCAGATCGTATGTTATTGTTTTCACGGACATTATAATAAATAAAAATAATAATTTAATCAATTAAATTCTTGAACACAAAGGTCGCTTAAAGCTTGGGTATTATTAATCTAATCCTTGTGGAAATTTCTGTTTCATGTCCCATTGCATACACAAAATGGAACCGAGGAATACATTATCAGCCTTCTACAACCTAAGGAAAGAGGAAATTGAATATGAATTGTTCATTAGAAAAATTCCTTCTAACAACAATCGTGAAAAGGATTTATTACTTCTGAAGGATGCGAAAGATGTGCCTATTATAATTCCTGACTTGGAAGGTTACCATCAAACGTTTGGTGAGTCTAATAACATTGTGCCTGCAGTAACAAATTTAATTAATTTATCTATTTATTTGATAGGTGCTGGTAACCCTTCTACATCTCAATTAGGGAGATTTAAAACTCAAGCATGCCATTGGTTTTATAGACTTGGTGATCTCATTTATATTTGGGAACTCGAGGATTCTAATTTCGGTTCGGAATTAATGTCATTTCAAAGTAAGCTTCTTGATGCTTTTTTAAAATTATTTCCTTCTGAGTGTGGTGATATTCAGGGTTGCGTCAATGGTGTTAATGATAATCCGTGTGAAATTATGGTGCCAAATGCGAGTAACTCACGTGTGATTATAGAATCTGAAGGTGCCGCTGACAATTTACCTAATAATCTTGAAAGTTTATCCTTAACTGATCATAATGCAAGCATGGAGAGCAGAATTACTTTGAATAAGAGCTTACAAGAGAGTTCATCAAGGATTTCCCAACCGACCTTATTAAACTCTAATAATAGAAGTGTTAATGAGCATGGGGAAATTGATAATACCATACCTCGTCCCTTGCCAAATATTTCTTCGTCTGGCACTTCAAATGATTTTCCTAATGATAACTCTGCAAATTCTAGGTTATTACCTAGTAATGAAAGCCAATTTGGGTTACCCTGTACTAATGTTGTCACCGATTTTCCATCACGTTTGTTGCATAACGCTAATATTGGGGGAAATATGTCACCGATGCCTAACTGTGAAAACAGTTTAAGATTTAACGGTATTCCTAATCCAGTAACCTCTTGTGTTCAGAATTTACAGATGTGTTCGGGTAATGACACTATGGAGTTGATAAAATTTTTGAAACAACTAGTTGAATTAATGGACAATTCCATTGTTTTTGGTTTATCACATACTATGATTTTCCAATTAATTTTTCATTTCACCTGTGGCCTGTTGCGTGATAAGTTGATTAGCGCTATGTCATCTCACTCTTCGTTATCTGAGTTTCATGTCGAAGTAATTGATTATTTTATTCCTGAACGTGCAATGAGTTTACTGAAACATAATTGTTACTATCGTGGTCAGAGGGTAGATGAATCTTTGAATGATTATATTAAAGAAATTAGGTGCTACGCTAGGGTTTTGAATTTAAATTTGAGTGAATCTGCAATTGTTACTACTATAGTAGAGGGTATTAATCCTGAATATAGGTTATGTATGGCTATGGAAGGTAAACCTAAGAGTTTTCTTGAATTATATGATATAATTAAATCTGCAGAAAATGTCAAAAGCATTAACGCTGTAAGAGTGATTAACTCTCCGTCTCCCTTGGTTAATATCCCTGTTAATCCTAATAATCATTTACAACAGACTTCTTTCCAAAGAAGGAGATTCAATTACACTGAAAATACTCGAACTGGTAAACGTTGTGATAGGTGCGGGTCTTATGATCACATAGCCAAGTGGTGTGATAGAAGATTTAATCGTAGGCAATGACTAGATGATAGGAAGATCTTGTCGGATTATCAAAAATCTGATGGTATTGCAGGTAACCGTAAAACAGATTTTGATAAGGATTTTAAGACAAATCGTGAGATATATGACAAATTTTCTCGTATTGGTAAAGCTAATTATGAAACGTGTAACCGTATCTCTGATGCAACAAAAAATAATTGCCCATACATTGATGTTTGTATAAATAATGAACCTGTCTCCGCTCTTATTGATTCGGGCAGTGTTAATTCATTTCTTGACAGTAAATGGTTCAGGACGATGTCTTCTGTTTGTAAATTTGGCAATTTGGTAAAGGAACCACATAACTTTATAGCAGCCAATTCTTCTTCACTCAGTATTTTAGGATATGTAAAGGTAAAGGTCAGCATATTTAACTTTTCTTGGATGTTTAGATTCTGGGTGGTTGACAATTTGTCGTATCAAGTGATTATCGGGTCGGATTTCATAACTCATGTTGGGTTATTGTTAGATTTAAATTCTAAATCCTTTTGGTTTCATTTCAAACCCAATCTCAGATGGAAATTCAATCATTCGGAGTGTATTAGTGGAGTCAACTCAACTCAGGAAGAAAAAGGGTTATAACCATTGAAGATTTAGAGTTCGATAACTTAAGCGAAGATCAAGCTTAACAGATTAAAGACCTGTGTTATGAATTTCCTGAGGTTCTAACTGACAAATTAGGTGTTACTAATTTAATAGAATATGAAATTGAGCTTTCCGACGACATTCCTGTTCGTGCGTCTCCTTATAGATTGGCTCCTCCTAAGATGAAAATTTTAAAAGGTATTGTGGACGAGATGCTTGAGGAGGGGATTATTCGTAAATCTACTTCAGCATATTCTTCGCCTATATTTCTAGTTCCTAAACCCAATGGTCAATTCAGACCCGTGATCGATTACAGAGCATTAAATAAGAAAGTCATCTTACAATCGATTTCTCTTCCGGACCTTCAGTCCTGCTTTTCGTGGTTCAAAGGAGCGTCCTATTTTACGATATTAGATTGAAATTCTGCTTATTTCCAAATTCCCCTGGCAGAGAAGTCCAAGAGTGTGACGGCTTTTGCCACGGATTGGAATTTATTTGAATTCGAACGTTTACCTTTTGGGTTGTCGACCGGTGCTGCTGTCTTGAGCAGATTGCTTGATAACGTATTTGACGGAATTAAGTTTAAATTCGTTTACCATTATTTAGATGACGTAGTCATCTTTAGTAAAAACTTTGAGGATCATGTCCAACATGTTCGTGAGGTGTTGTCTCGATTAAATAATAGTGGTCTTACGGTCAAGTTATCTAAGGTCTCTTTTGCTAAACCCCAAATATCATTCTTGGGACATGTGATATCGTCATCCGGTGTCTCGGTAGACCAAAGCAGAACCCAATCTATTGGGGAATTCAAACAACCTAAAACGCCTAAAGAAATAGCACGTTTTATTGGGATGATTAACTACTTTCGTAGATTTATTCCTAATTTTGCTCACCGTGCAGCTCCTCTTAACATGCTTCGTAAGAAAGGTACTGTATTTTCGTGGGGTCCGTCGCAAGAATCAGCTTTTCTTGACCTTAAGTTGGCATTAACCAATCCACCGATTTTGGCTATTCCTGATTTTGGCAAAAGGTTTATCGTCCAAACCGATGCATCTAACAAGGCTGTTGGTGCGGTATTGTTACAAGAGTACGATGAAGGAAGGTTACCTGGGGCTTATGCTTCGAGAACATTAAACGATGCTGAGATAAAGTATTCTGTGTATGAATTAGAAGCGCTAGCAGTTATGTTTGCTCTTGAAAAATTTAAAATATATATCGAGCACGTTTCCTTTGATCTCGAGACCGATAACCAGGCATTGAGTTGGGTATTGGGAAAACCCAGGAAAACTGGAAGAATAGCTCGTTGGGCCACCCGTATTTTAGCCTTTCAATTCAGCGTTCGTCATATTAAGGGCACGGACAATGTCATTGCTGATTGCCTTAGTAGAATGTACGGTGATGAGAAAATAGAGGATAAGGGTGAAGATAAGTCTGATGAGAGTAACAAGGCGAACACTATCCTGTCTAATTATCCTAAATTGTTTAGGGAGGTATCCGAATATCAAAGAGAGGACCCTGGCTTGAATGAAATCATTGAGAAATTAGAAAAGGGAGAACATTTGAAGCCGTATTCGATGAAGAACAGCACATTATGTTGTTCCGCTAGGTATGATAGGTTGCCTAAAATTGTACTACCTTCTCTTCTTATACCGGAGATTTTTAAGTATTTCCATGAGTCACCAATTGGTGGACATCTTGGGGTATTTAAGACAAGGCAGAAAATTAGACAGAATTTCATCTGGAAAAATATGGATAAAGACATCAGGAAATTGGTGAACGGATGTAACGCTTGCAACGTAGCTAAACCTACTAACAATTCTAAAATTGGGCTGTTATCCTCGGAAATCGCTACTAAACCTATGGAGAGATTGTTCGTCGATTTCGTAGGCCATCTGCCCTTGTCAAAGCATGGAAATCGGTTTGTATTTGTTTGCACGGACGGTTTTTCTCGTTTTAGTTGGATCATTCCTACTCGTATGGCAAACACTCAAACCGTTATTAAATGTTTAAATCAAATATTTGCTTCTTTTGGCCCTTGTCAGTTTCTGGTGTCAGATAACGCCAAATGCTTTTCGTCTAATGTATTTCGAAATTATTTATTCGAATTTTCTATCTCTCATGTCACGAGCACCCCATACTACCCTAAAGGATCATATGCCGAAAGGGTGAATAGGAATTTACGGGCAGCACTTATTGCGTATCACCACAATGATCACAAGGGTTGGGCAGTTGCTTACATTTGATAACTTATGCTTTCAACACGGCTATTCATGAATCTCACCGAAACACTCCTTTTAATCTGATGTTTTCATATTCGCCTAATTCTCCGATATCAAATTTATGGTCTCTCAACGATCTATTGCCTGAGAACATTTCTAACTTGGATGTTCAGGCGGTTTGGAAGAAAGCTAGGGAAAACATGAAGATTGCTCATGAAAAATTGCAGAGAAGGTATAATGTGGGTCGTAAACAGTGTTCATTAAAGGTTGGTGATGAGGTATATGTTCGAAACTTCTCGCTAAAAGAAGCTGGTCCTAAAGAATCAGGGAAATTACTTGTTAGATTTAAAGGCCCTTGCAAAATTCTTAGTTTCATCACTCCAGTGACTATGCTAGTGAGTGATCCTCAGAAAAAACGTATTTTCAGGGTGCATTTATCACAAGTGAAGAAAAATTGTGATATTTCTGAGTAATGTTTTATTTGGTTGTAATTTCTTCTTTTTTTGCTGTTTATTGGTAGATGTTTTGGTTTGTCCTTCCTGTTGTGATTCACTCACCGTAAGTATTATACTTAGCTTGTAATTCTTCTAAATTGTGTATGAAAAACTGTGTGTATCTAGAATGGTTGTGTTTAGTGTGATTGCGGTAATTTAGATTTGTATTAAGGGGTGGGAAATTGTTGTTTTGTTGTTCAAAATAAGGTTATGTTTGCGCTAGTCAAAATGTTCATTGTTGATTGTATAATACCGAGTATGTAAATAAATATTTCGTTGAAATATATTGCTACTTAAGTGCACTAGGTAGTGATTTGAATGATTGCGTTGTTGAATGAGGACAGTTTCTTATTTCGTTTCTTGTTATCTCTGGTATGGAATTGGTATAATTAAGATGAAGGAAAAGAGTCGTTGGTATGAAAGGTAAGCATTCCTTACAAAAAATCCCAAGTTGATCCAAGTTGGTGTACATTATGTAGCCTTATTTGCTTGTTTCATCAGGGATGTAAAAGGTATTGAATGTTATGTTTTGGCTGATAGTTGTTGAAAAGGTAAGTAATGCTATAAGGAAAATACCCGTATTGTTCTTTCGAGATGCGTTCCTTGGGATCGTTAACTGTCAGTCTGAGCAGGGTAAGCATTGAGTGAAGTATGATATTGAATAATTGTAATTGTGAAAGTGATATGCTAAAAGGGCTCAATAGGTTCATGTCATGTGCGTTCTGTGTACGTTTCATTTATTGTGTATGTTCCGAGTCTGCATACATGTAAGGGTATGCCAGGGTAAGTATGTTGTATAATTGGGTTTTCACGAACATTTATTTATATACTGGTAGATATTTTGGGGCATTTACCTTGCGGGTGGTAAATAGTAATCAGTAATTGTGGGAATTTTGCGGTTATGTACGAGTGTGTGAAAGATTTTGTGTATTTCTGTTTTTCTGCACGTGTGATCTGATACTAAAATATTTTCTGGTTTTCCTTGTTATTTTTTGGTATTTGCTTTGCCTATCCCCTTTTGAACCTTGTCGGTACTTCTCTATTTATCTTTTTTTTCTCTCGTTTCTGTAGTTCTGATAGCATGAGACTCGCTCATGATTTTTCCCTCCTTGGTTTCGTATTTCGTGTTGCTTCATCGGGTATTTGTAAGGGATTCTTGTGCGATGTTAGCGTCGGGTTTCTCTTAGTTTTTTTCTCGTTTTGCTCGCTTGTAACTTTTCTTGGACCCCCTTTTATTTATGAAGTCTATAAAACTTAATGGTAATCTTCATTTATTTACGATGGTACAATGTTAGACTTAACCGACGTCATTTTCATTTTTTGTGATTTTCGGTTGGCTGATAATTATTTCAAAGTCCGTTTGTTCTTATTTTATCTTTTTCTTTTGAAATAGCTGTGGAATTACGTCCCACAAAGTTATGATTTAATTAATAATACTCACATAAAATATAATTCTGTAAAAGATGTAAACCGTATGGTTATTGGATGACATAACTTATGTTACTATGTTGTAAAAGCAAGGAATCTTTGAGATGGGAGGAATTTTTTGGGGGGGTCATTTGGAAAATGATACTCAGTTGATCATTTATTACTTATTTGGATGATTGTGAACTGGTTGTAAGGATGCATTATCTTAATATGTCATGAAGAAAGAACATGGACCTTGCTGTCGGAGTACAATTTGGTTTCAGATCAAGAGCTTATATTGTCATCCTGGTTGGCGAGTTGGCGACTGGGGCGAATGTTCTGGGCCCGGACTTCGTCGAGTAAAGCCGTGTCCTCTACGTAGAGATGGAGTGTGTCTTCATCAGCCAAGAAAACTTCTAATTTGTATTTAATGTTAAAAAAAAGAAAACTGTTATTTTGTTGCCAAGTAAGGACTTGAAACTCTAAGCATGTTGGTAATGGTTAGATGCATGAACGCTTTGGTGCGTGCCTATTTTGAAGATGGTAAAATGGCGAACCTTGGACTATTATGAAAGTACGAACTGATATTCATATGCAGCTCTATTTACTCCCTCTCTCTCTCAACACATAGACTTGGTGTACATTTGTGTCCTATCGTCCTGTATAGTGGGGAGGAGAGATGACGCGTTTTAATTTCCCTGACGTGAACCTTATCCTTGCTAATATGTAACCAAGTTGGTCTGGCTGTTGTGCTTGTGCTTGAGATAAACAGTCTTGCCACGCTACCTGTTGAGCACGACTAGAAACTCGTTTGTCGCCGCTGGATGCTGTCATCTGACGGAGGATATTAGTACTACTCCTATTGGATTTGCCACTTGGAGCGCTGTACTCGCTATCTACGATTTCCTCCGATGGCTGCCGAAGTCAACAAAAGGCTATTACCTTGGATACAGCAATAATAAGAAAATTTATTCTCTATTGGAATCCTTACAAGCTAGATGTAAAATTTATAACTCCGATATTAAACCGGGCTGGTTAGCCCTGAAGGCTAACATAGCCTCTATTCTGGAATATGTTCATAATTCCACTTGACTAGGAAGTACTTCCGACATTTCCCTGAAGATATTTTGACTTGGTGTAATAATATTTTGGACTTCTCAACATGTATGTTATAGAAAAGGGTTGTAAATATTGTGAGATATTTTGGAAGCTGTTTTATTTCTATCGATATGTTTTATTATCTTGGACGTATTGTAATTTCTTAACTTTGTGTTATTTTATGTTGGCGGACTGTTTGTTGTTCACTCGTGTTTTGGCCTAGCCTCGTGCTCGGAGTTACGGTAAAGTATCTGTCGATATATTTAAAATAGTTTCCAATTATCTAATATATTCTATGTACCTTTTGGGGGAATGTGGTTATTTAATTTATTTTCTGAGCTACAAGCCATGTAGAATTCAGTCTTCTTTTTGGTCAAGTGCAAGGACTTGCTTAACCTAATTATCTTTATGTAAATTTTATTTTTATCCTTGCATCTTCTTAGAATGCCTCATATAGGCACTGTAACTTGTGTCGAAGTTTATGGCACTTATTTTATTCTGTGTAATGGGTTGCCTGGTGACAACCGAAGCGATTGTTATCGTTTCTTCCTTGCAGTAAAAAAAACAATAGTTTTTGTTTTCGTGTCGATAATAGAAGAGATATTTTTGTGGATTTGATTGCGATCAGACGTACCTAGAATTTGCTCCTGTTAACTAACTAACTTAATTGATTGCTTTAAGTTGAGACCGTATTTTGAACTTAAACTATTTCGGTTCATACCTTGAGTATCGTTTAAAGGTAATTTATCTGTTTTCATTTTATCGTTGGATATTTTTTCCTTGGTCTTTGACTTTCATTTGCTCATTTAATATGATTAATTCAACCCTTTTCCTCCTCAATCGATGGGATTCCTTGCTTATATTCAATTAGCTGTATATGCCAAGAACTAATTTCTTTTAAATTTTATTCCTGTCTTGTAAATGTATGTAATATAATTAATTGTCAATTATATATATATATCAAAGGTGACCTCTGTGTTCTTGTATCATAGTTAGTTATTCTCTTATGTTCATACTATTTTACTGCCTGGGTAAATGGTTTTGTTCAACACCTTCTACTTTCGTCTCTGGTATTTTTGGGGGTTTTCTTTTTATTTTAGGTAAAATAGTTAACTCTTAGTCCTACCGGTGTCGCAATAAACACTAACATTAACTAGACAAGCTAAACATATTTCTAAATAATTGTACAATCTCAAACTTCAACGCTAGTGATCAGATGACCACGTGACGGTCGAAACGGGTAATCATAAAATTACTTGAGAATATCAGTGTGGGTTGACAAATGGCATAATGTCATCATTAGTGATGAATTGTTCCTCTGTCTTTCTCGCATTGATTGCCACAATCGTGTGCGACAACATACGAAGAGAGAGGTGCCCTGACATTATTGTCGAGAGGCATTATGGTCTGGGGAGCATTCGGTTATAATGTAAAATCTCAATTAGGGATTGTTGAGGGCAATATGACTATAGTTTGCTTGATTTGAATGGAATAGTGAATTCCAGTAATTTGGCAATTGGCCATGGCTAATAGATTTCTATGATGGTGGCCTAGGTTTAATTCCCAGCTCTGTCATGAATTTTAATTCTAGTATGAGGTTCGCAAGCTTCTAGAGGACAGTTGAGAGGACAGGTGAGTGAGTAGTGGATTCATATCTTATTCTCGGTCATTGTAGAAGTGGTTATCCGTAGTTTCCCAAAGTAAATTCAGATCGCAGCTGATTCCTTCCCAACTTAACTCCTAGTTACAAATACTGTACAGAGCTCAGAAGAAAGCGAGCATGTGGTGAGGTGGAGGACAATGACATACAGTCATTCATTGCTATGGCGAGTGAGTTAGCCACGGTCGTTACGACGTGGCTGTAGGCAGTCGCTCACATCCGGGAGGCGAGGAGGTTCGAGTCCCTCCCCCCCCCCCCCCGCCAGCAACCTTGAAGATGGTATTCTGTGGTTTCCCATCCTCCTTCCAGGCAAATGCCGGAGTTGGTCCCTAACTCTAGGCCACAGCCGCTACCTTCCAACTCCTCGTCCTTACATTTAAACTTTCCTCCCCATACAACACTCCACACGTGGCGGTACTTGTAGCTCACCTCATGGGTGTCCGCATAGAAGCAGCTACAGCCTCTGGTGACCCGACCATGTCCTTGGACACTCCCGGCACTAAACGCCACATGCTAAAATATATATATATATATATATATATTGCTATGGCAACCTGCTTCCTTCACGGCAGAATATATATCGGCCCGTTGTGCACTCAGAAGGACGAGTGGACACTGTTCGGAAGATATATCACAATGTTATCGCTAGCTACTGTACATTTCCCTACCTAGCATTCTTCTGAGCTCTAGTAATGTCACTATAATAACCCAGGTTATCAGATAGATTCCACACACATGCAAGAATCCAGGAGTTGCTAAATTAAGCAAAGAAAAATCTCTTGGGCTGGCATTGTTTAAAGGTTACTCATTACTGTTCTGTCAAGGAAATACAGCATATTATGTTCACTCTCCGCCTGTTTCATGCATCTAGGATAATCCCCAAATTGTTCCATCATGAAAAACTAACAAGCATTTACATTGCTGTTAAACACAGTGGTTTTACAGTTAATTAATTATATCATTACTGCATAAAGTGATGGTTACATATTCCCCACCCCGATAAACATATCCTCCCTTCCAACCTTTTGGAAATGAATAGCAGACACCCTTCATTTCAGTTGAAACAATGCCTCTGAGCTCTGCAGTCATTGCCAGAGCCATCAAGAGATCATTACTACCGCGGATGAGGCTTGGAATTGAATGCAGCAGGTGTGGGATGTAATTGTAAATAATAGGACAGTTCAACAACACCTCAGAAAACAAAGTATTCAATCAAGGTGAACTGGTATGGGACCTGACAGAGAATTCAGAGTCACCAAACTTCAGTTTGCTTGTCAGCACGCACAATGGAGCCGTGTACTGTTCTTTGAAGAGCTCAGGTTCTCCTTGAAATCTCCAGATGGTAAGGAGTATGTCTGGAGATAACTCTGGAGAGTGATTTACAAAGTGCACAGTATCCATAAGGGCTCCATGATGATGTGAGGCGGCATTGCCATATAGGATCGGATAGACTGGTTTTCATTGAAAATGACAGCCTCAGTGAGATGGATTCGCGTTCATGCATGACAATACTTGTCCACTGCAGCACAATATGTATTACAGTGCTTAGCCAGCTCACAGTCCCAACTTAAACCCTCATAGAGGATCTTTGGGATAGGTTGGCAATACGCATCCGAGTTCAAGATGTGCTCCAGAGGCATTATGTGATCTGCAGGCAGCATTTCAAGAGGATTGGGATTAACTTCAGAAGAGAAATATCAGAGCCCTAACTCAAATGATGGCCCAGATAATGATGGCTGTGATTACGATCAGAGGTGGACACTAGATATTGAGTGTTAGTTTGTTCCACTGGACGAAAGTGTCAGAATAATCATGATATTTTTTTCACATTGGTGACGTATAGAAATGAGTGAAATATAAGCAACAATATTGAAAAATCAACAATAAAAAGTGTATCATCTTGGCTTACAGGATTGAGCCGCGTCGCATATCGGTTATTATTTCCCGACGATTCGGCTGACATTGCAGCAGCCTTAATCATGGGTAGGTACGAGTTGGTGTCCGTACTCAAACTAACGGTTGTTGCCAGTCAGATGTGCTTGCTTTCCCTGCGTTGACGTCACGCTGCTTGCTGATTGGTCCCCGCCCCTGGCAGTCGCGCGATAGTAGAACTTTCCAGATGTTGCTGAGTTTCAACCCATCTTCGCGATTGAAATTATTGGGATGCTTCACGACATCTATTGCCTCTCTAATTAACCAGGTACTGCAGCCATTATTCCCTCCGCCAGCCTTTTACGTGAAAAACTTGCAGCACTTTACTGATATCATAGCGAGTATAAGCCTGAGTGACGGTGATCTACTGTCAAGCTTCGATGTGGAGTCCCTACTTACCAGGGTGCCTGTACCTGACGCCATACAGTTAATCAGGGAAAAATAAAGCCACAGGAGGTCCAACGGACTCAGTGGAGTTAGCTGAACACTGCGTTAACTCCACAGTCTTCGTATTCAATGGGCAGATGTTTCAGCAAACGGAGGGAGCAGCCATAGGTTCCCCCTCTCTCCACTACTGCCTAACGTGTTTATGGCTAACTTCGAAGAAGAAGCGATCAAGGAGAGCCCATTGAAGCCTAAGAGTTGGTTCAGTTACGTAGACGACGTCTTTTTGATATGGGAACATGGACGCACCACACTTCAGGACTTTCTAGACTTCATGTGCTCCACACATCCGAGCATCAACTTCACAATGGAAGTAGAAGAAAATAATCAGCTGGCCTTCTTAGACGTTCTGCTCTATAAACGAACAGATAACACACTCGGACACAGGGTCTATAGGAAAGATACCCAGATCGGTACCTACATGCTAACTCAAATCATTCTCCATCGCAGAAAGAAATGGTAGCTAGAACACTCCTCACCAGAGCCAACCACATTTGCGATAAGAAAAGCGTGAATGAAGAAAAGAAGCATGTTTGGAACACGCTCCTAGCTAATGGCTACAGCAAAGGACAAATAAATAGGGCCACACGGAAGGTAGAACAAAGCCTAAGAACTGGCAAAAAGAACAAAGATAGGCCCCACCATAAAGCCTTTCTGCCGTACGTACAGGGGTTGACAGATAGAATCGCCTGGCTGCTCAAGAAACACGATGTTACTACTGTGATGCATCCTATTAACAAGCTGACGCAAGTGATGCGTAAATCAAACGAGATAAAGCTGCCAAACCAGGACGCAGGAGTTTACAAAGTGCCTTGCTCCTGTGGACTGGTTTACATAGGGCAAACAAAAAGACGCGTTTCCATTAGGATTTCAGAGGACATTCGGGACACGATACAGATAAACTAGAGATCTGCAATAACTGAACATGCTGTCGTCACGAGACACGCCATCGAATTTGATAAGGCCGAAACTGTTGCTAAAATTCCCAGATAGCAAAACAGGTTAATTAGAGTGGCAATAGAGGTCGTGAAGCATCCCAATAATTTCAATCGCGAAGATGGGCTGAAACTCAGCAACATCTGGAAGGTTCTACTATCGCGCGACTGCCAGGGGCGAGGACCAATCGGCGAGCAGCGTGGCGTCAACGCAGGGCAAGCGAGCACATCTGACTGGCAACAACCGTTAGTTTGAGTACGGACACCAACTCGTACCTACCCATGATTAAGGCTGCTGCAATGTCAGTCGAAACGTCGGGAAACGATAACCGAAATGCGACGCGGCTCAATCCTGTAAGACAAGATAATCAACTTGACACCGGCCGCGAAAGCCTACGATCTAAATAAAAAGTGTGCATTTATTATTATTATATATAACTATTTATGTAGCCTCAGTGGCTTAGGCGGCAGCACGCCGGCCTCTCACCGCTGGATCCGTGGTTCAAATTCCGGTCACTCCATGTGAGATCTGTGCTGGACAAAACGGAGGCAGACAGGTTTTTCTCCGGATACTCTGGTTTTCCCTGTCAAAATTTCATTCCAGCAACACTCTCCACTATCATTTCATTTAATCTGTCATTCATTTAATCATTGCCCCAGAGGAGTGCGTCAGGCCTCGGCAGCCGGCACGGTTCATATCCTCGCCGCTAGACGGGGGCTTCATGCATTCCATTCCTGACCCGGTCGGAGACTGGAAGCAGGCTGTGGATTTTCATTTTCAGAACTATTTTTGTACATGACAGTTCCAAGGTATATAGTAGGCTATTGTTTGTGAAACCACTTCTAAATTTGCCATTAAAAATCATTATTAGAAATTTTTGTAAGACCTGGTTTTTTTCTTTTTTATGCATTCTCTAGAACAAGAAACACATAATTGTAACGTAGTTCATGCCACCCTAGTTTTATGTCGTAATTGCCAATAAAAATTTTCCTTTGTACCTACAAGACCATGGCCAATTGAAACACATTATTTAAAGTAGATTTCATCAGATCTCTTCAATTACTTACCATGAACCCGTACAGTGTAACTGAACGAAACTACTAGAGATCATGACAAGCATGTGACCATTTACTTAATTGAAAGCCATTTAAGAGTATTGATTTGACAACATGGAGGTATATAGGAAATAACGAAGACTGTAATTATTACTTGATGGCGCATGGGCACACAAGAGTTTCATATGCAGGAGAGTCCACGTGATGCAGCACAACTGTAACGTGGAGGAACATTCACTTTGCTTGTTACAGAAATGATCACACCATTTCCTACAGTAACTGTACTCCACATTAATCTCTTTCCCAGGTGTACAGCAGTACCTTATTCTCCTCCTTTCACCTCAAATCTGTTAGGTTTACACTATGAAGTTATAATCGCAGTCTTCCATACACTTGCAAGCATCAAATTCATTAACCACAGTCTCAAGAGCTATCTACACATCAGTTTGTGTACTTCAGCCTGTTGTTGTCAAGGTGTACACAATTACTATTTTAACTTTCGCAAAATATACAAATGCAACAATTTTTAATAAACCTGGTATTTGGTGACTTTCTTCAAGACAGAAATATTGGTACTGTACAGGACATGGTGTGAAATGAAGGGAATAAGGGTTTCTTTATTGGGGCATGATATTCTTTATTGCATGTTGTTCCATTTCACACACAATACTGCACTGTAATGATGAAATAAATGGCTAGTGAGATACCTTTTTTTAATACTTTCAATGCACGAGCAAAACTGGTCAGAATTTACAACAGGACTCCACTTGCAACTACATTGGGTAGCGGTTAACTTTAGACCATCCTTTGTATAAATATTTTTTTAAACTGAAATTACCTGATTTAATAGTCGGGAGGATATCAGGAGAGGATTGAGTATTAGATGTTCACTGCCCCGCTGTCATAGACCCACCATCCCGCCCAAATAGCGACACGACTTATATAGTTGAAATCGAAGTTCTCACCCCCATCTTTCTCACTGAGTCAGTATTGCCAACCCCCCGCGTTTGGTACTATTTCACACGTGATGTATAAAATCACTAAGTGAACTCAATTACAGTGTTTATTTATGTATTTATATTGTTTTACATTCAAAAACAGACCTAACCTGGGGCTTACGCCGCAGACCCCCTTACTTGTGGTACTAGCATTAATTTTCGACCAGGCAGTACCTAACCTAGTAGCGGACATAAATTGTATGTTATTAATGATTTACATACAAAAACAGACCTAACCTGGAGCTTACGCCCCAGACCCCCTTGCTTGTAGTACTAGCAGTAATTTTCCACAAGACAGTGCCTAACTTAGTAGCGAAGGCGTGTGGTGAATTTCTTTATTCACATGATCGACTTTCGGGTGTCACATGACTGTCAAAGATGGCATCCGTAAGTGAAGAAAGTGAAGAAAAATTTCATTCTTTCCATGCAATAACAATTATTGCGGTGCAGCAGTGGCAATTGAGTATGAAGAGATTGTGAAACGACTCCCAACAACTCCCCGAAAGGTATGCATATCATAAATGATTTATTTTCAGTAAGCTAAGGTGTTGAAAGTTGTTAAAAGTGATGAAAAGGGAGGATGGTCTAAAGTGAACAATAAATCTACAGTGTAGGCCTATACAACATATCACTCTTTTCAGAACTTTCTTATTACAGGTACTACTGCACCCTACTCCTTTCCAAATGTCTCCATAGCAAACCATTTTCTAGCCCAAAATCTAGAATGATGCCTAATACTTATCTCAAAAGTTTTAAGTACCAGTTACCCGTGTATCTAGCATTACAGTCATTTACGACATTTAAGGACAGATGAGCTCCTTGTTACATTCCTTAAAACCACATCTTTAGCATATCCTAACCCATCTCAATCAGGTACGGTATCACAGTATAAAATGGTTCTAAACAGTGGCATCGAAGATTACATAACTAAACCACTACATAATATCTACAGTAGGCTATATACTGTATAGCAGCATATACTTTAAAGTGAAGAGATTTATTGAATCCGTATTGAACAATAACCTCCATGAGCGAATTTCTTTGTCAGAAAACTCGCTACCGATTTAATAGATACAATATGTACAAGTGTAGCCTAATCATAAATTGTCTGACCAAAATTGCATTTCCATCGAAAGTATAATTATTTTACCGTAGTAAAATACGTCTGAGAGCTTCATCGCCACAATTTCATTACACAGTAGCCTACATCATTGTGGAAAACATGAACCGTCACATCAAAGAAGTTTAATTCGGTGACTTAATGCAATTTATAGATTGCTATATATGCCAGTCTCAATCACCGTTTCCATCCTGAAAAATTTGCGAATGCTTTATCGCTTCAAATCACCAGACCAATAATTTACCACGCCATATTTGATTTGAAAAAGCGGCTTCCCAAAGAAGATAGTTAGCGGCTTCCGGTTACTTTGGCCAAGGAGAATAAAGTTTCGGTTGTTCAACATTGACGCTTGCGCACTGGAGCAAAACTTTCCGCTCGCTAGACGTGTCTCCCCAACATGCATTCAATGAAATATTTGAACCTCAGAGTGAGGTAATGAACTAAATGATAGAAATAACTATAGTCTTAATGATTAAAGTTTGTATAGAGGCTAATAAAATAATTGTATTTGCATTAAAAGATGGTGAAATAACACATTGAAAGACAAAACGCATACGGTACCGTACCGGTGCCTTACTTTCACTTGATGTAAACTGATTCCGGTTTTGTGGCAAATATTAGTTTCTTCTCCTTGTACACAAATACAAGCAATAGGAAGTAATAAACAGGAAATAAGGAGTTGTTCAATGCTACCAATTGCATACACAAAAAATCACCTAGCCTAAGTGTATCAGACCTCCCCAGTCTCCCCTACGGTACCGTAGTTCTTTTTTCAGGATCAGGGAATAACCCATCTCATTTGGGTACAATCGTGTTGACTGAAAAGCATCAAACTTTCGAGTAGACATACATAGAGTCCATGTAGCATTGATACGATACCGTACTCAGAATGACATGGGGTAAATTTAGCCTACGACATTTGGGCCTACTGGTTTCATTTGACTTCCTGGGATATATTGGTCATTTGGCTCCGTGTACTTCGGTGTGTGTACAGTATAATATAATAATCTGTGTTTCCGGTACTATGGTGTCTGTATTAGAGTGTGTGTATTTTTAATTCAGGTTAATATTGGGAAGGAGGCGGCCGTGGCCCGAAATTATGAATCATCCAGTTAATTGTCTGGAGTAGAATTGGGCAGAAGAACATAACATAAAATAATAACAGATATTCTCTGTATTGTGTTAGAAATGCATCCATAATATTTCAATATTTCTTACACCGTGCCTGTTTATCATCGGTGTGTCGTGGTTGTTTTACGAACGCGTTGCTAGCAATATCGTCATCGAGTTCATGTCTTTCATGAAACAAGCGGCGAAATATTACGATCAGAGAATTTTCTGTTCCATGTTGGGATATTTTAAATGCCCTCTAACGACGTGACTAAATTTAATAACTTAATATTAGTCTAATATTTTACCGTCGTACCGATAAGTTAGTTTCTCCTGTGTGGATAATTTTACAATATTTGAATAATATCGAGGTTACACAGGTTTAAATGTGTAACTAGGAACTCCTTTATGACGGCAATTATACGAGTCATCCAGTAATAATATTTATAAATTTGTAAGGGTCTTACAGTTCTTTACGTTCAATATTTGCTTCAATGAAGGAGATTTGTTATTTTCAATTGTAGTGGGTTCCTTGTAACACGCGGAGAAAATATTGTCTTCTGTTTTCTGAAACTCACAGCACCCAGTTGCAGTAACTTGAGTTTGCTTTATGTTGATAAGTTTGTAATGTAATTTAGCGTGGCTCAATTATATTTATTCCGCGTGCCCCATCACATTGTGGTCAGGTTTGTGTGTGGTCTACTTAGGAATGGAGAAATCAATAGGTTGCTTAATTTCACTGCTCCACAACCTGGCACCAGTAGGCTAAGTCCTCATTTTACTCGATATTATACCCTACCTCATATCTTATAAAGTCGAGCGTGATTGTCGAATACGTTTAGCTGTTAAGTTCTTCTTCTCACTGTGCACCTGGAGGGTTATATTAGGATTACCAGTAGCCTAACTTGAATTCGGTGATCTGAAATTACCTAATTTCGTGTATTACATATGATAATGATTTGTGTGTTCTAGCTTCCTAAACATTATGGAACTACATCCATTAATTAAGAGTGATCCGGATGAAATCCTTAATATTGTGAGTTTTATTTAATTCATGTAACTTATCGTGTAACATGAAGTGCATGTCAAAGTTTGCTATCAGAAACAGTAATAGGCTAACCAGGTTGTTTTTCTCTTTATTGTTAAACGTGGGGTGAATTATTACTGTTATTCTGTCGGTATGTTCATGTTTTGGTCACACTTGTATAATTCTTTCTAGCAGTCAAATGACCAATCACCCACTTCTAACCTGCGGGATGAATCTTGTGATACCGGTATATATGAATATGAAAACGCGGCGGTCAAAGTTGAACATCAAATCCAGGTGATGATAGATTCTATATATCTTTTCTTATGATTTATAAATGATTTCCTCATCATTTCAAAATTTGGATTATTCAGAATTGTTTATTATTTTAGCAATAACTGATGTTTTCTGTATTCAAAATGCTGGTTCCCCCTGCTGGCATTCACAGTAGCCGAAGGCATTAATTATGCACGACGTATCGCTTTTCTTCTTTACGCTTCCATTACCACAATATATCCTTTTCGTATCTTATTTTATCTTTTGGGGGGACATTATCAATTTTAACTTCCCACCTTGATCACTTTTGCACCGACTGCACCCGATATATGTGCTAAATCACGTCGATATCTATTTTATTTAACACCCGGAGCCAGTTGTGTCAGATGATTTTAGTATAATAAACTGCCTTAGCGAGCGCTCTCAATGAGGCACATACTTTGACGTCAGTAGTTGCCAACATGTCCGATACAAAATACACCAGGCAACACGTAACGTTGTAATTATGTGATAAAAGAAATAATAGGGCTTTTGTGTATTATTTGTCATCGTCATCTTCATTTCCCCTTTTCCAGCTGACACTGGGTGGGGGCAAATATGGTTCCTCCCCACGTTGTTCTGTCGTTCCACCATTCATCTTCCGACACGGAGTTCCAATCCAGGTTCCGTTTACTGATGCTATTCTTCACCAAGTCCATCCAACGCATTCTTGGTCTTCCTCGTCCTCTCTTCCCTGTCATCCGTCGTTCCAGTGCTCGTCTTGGTAGTCTTACTACATTCATCCGTTTGACATGTCCAAACCATCTCAATCTGTTTTGCTTGTGTTTGTAATTTAGTTTCTATACTCCTAGTTTTTTCCGTATACCGTATCTTCATTTCTCACTCTGTCTCGCCTCGTTTTCTGGACCATACTTCTCAGGAATCTCATCTCAGCTGCCTGTACTCTGCTCTCATCCCACTTAGTCATTGCCCAAGTTTCTGCTGCATATGTCATTATAGGGACATAATATGCTTTGTACATAACTTCTTTAGCCTTAATTGGTATATCCTTGTTCCATACTAGTCCCCGTACCTGTTGGTAGAAAGCACTCCCGAGTTGTATTCTTCTGCTAATTTCCAAATCTAGTCTTCCATCTTCAGTCAGTTCACTTCCCAAGTATTTGAAGTGTTTCACCACTTCCAATTCCTTATCTCCTACTTTGATTACTCATTTTCCTTCTTTCTTACCTTTACTCACCACCGCTGTCTTACTATTCTCCACATTTATCTTCAATCCCCATTGCTTTTTATTTATTTATTACGTCTGCCTGTTCTTGTACCTCCATCTCATCCTCGCCCCAGATCACAACATCGTCTGCAAACAACATTACCTTCATCTTTGCCCTACTATATAGTCTTTCATTGCTGCCTTCAAGATGTCATCCATCACCATTAAGAACAATAATGGTGACAACACACTTCCTTGCTTTAGTCCAGTGACAATTTTAAACCATTCTGATGTCCCGACTCTAGTCTTCACAATACTGTAGAAATCCATGCACATTCCTTTTATATGTCTCTCAGTTCCTTGCCTATCCCCCTATTTGTTAAGCTTTCCCAAACTTTTGTTCTAGGGATGCTATCATAGGCCATTTCTAGATCAATAAAAGTCATTACCCTATCCTTCCCGTATTCCCAACTCTTTTCAATGTTCTGTCTCACTATGAAAATAGGTTCCTCTGTTGACCTGCCCCATCTTAATCTAAACTGCTCCTCCTCAATTTGGTTTTCTACCTTCACACTAATTCCATTTTCTAGGATTCCTTCCATTACTTTGGCAACATGCGAGATGATGGTGATTCCTCGGTAGTTACCACACACCATGCATTTGTATTTGAAAATAATGCTTCTAAGAGGCAATGGTGCCAACTTCACTTTACCGCAATCAAAAACCATTGATCTGGGCGCGTTAGGCTGTAATCATTGTCAAAAACCATTGGATTATACAAAACGAAGGTTAGAATGGTCGGGTGTAGGATCGGCCTTGGCCGCGCGCAGCTAGTGCGGCACGGTTGACACAAAACCATTGATCTGGGTGCGTAAGGCTGTAACCATTGTCAAAATCCATTGGATTGGACAAAACGAAGGTTAGAATGGTCGGGTGTAAGTGCGGCCTTGACGTCCGGGTATCCTGTTGTTGCAGGTTACAGATAAGTTATGTTTAATCCACCTTACTTTCACTTCACGAATGCATTTCGCGAACGGTAGTGTTTTTGGTACTAAAATGTGTTTTTCAACAGCTTCAGAAACTTTTAACGTTGGTCACAGAACCGCCGATTGAAGTTACTGATTGTTATCAATCTATAGTGACTAAATGATTCAATTCGGAGCACTATCAAATGAACTGTGTGCTGCACACGAATGATGCGCACTAGAGAATGAACTGGGCGCTTCTTTGTTTTATATAGTACCGTAGGGGCGAGGTTGGTAGTACTGTCTTGATGACAAGGGGACGAGCGGAGCAAACGAAGCGGCCCGAATACTATCGACCTTAACCGATGATGATTGATTTGGACTTGTTGTGACCACAGTGTAATTTTGGCTATTTAAGTCGTGATCCTATTGGGTGGTTGGGTGGTTCACAAACGGAGGAGGAGTAAACATCGATTACTACATTTTCTCCAGATATTTGCCTGACCATTAATACAGGTATTTTGGTTAGTCTTTCTACTTTAGAAAAGTTATGACGAAGTCATACGTCATGCATTGCTGCCGTGAAGCCTACACCATATGATGTGCCATCAGTGGCTAATATGTTGGTAATGCAGGTTTACTCTGCCGCTACTCTGGCATTCACAGTAGGTTAAGACTTGAGCATATGCCAATGCTAAGACTCAATCATAAGGCATTTGAGATATGATTGAATCTAAGGGAAGTTGCGCTGCTGTTTGTTCATCCTGGTGCTTATAGGAGAGTGGATAACAAGGAAGACTGCTATAGTACGAAATCCGATCTCCGTCTGGCTTAAATTAACCCGTCATCGGTAGCGTTGTCCTCAGTTATGCGAGAGGTAGCGTGTATAGGCGCTCCCTAACATCAGCTTGGTATATGATTTAGTGCTTACACGGGCTCTTCTTGGCAGTTTGAATAAATTATACTGGTCTTTGGTTATTTAGTAATATATCTAGGTAACTATATACATACATATTTGTATATATCTACAATAGTTTATTACTAAAAATTAACTGCTAGAATTTTGACTCCTACATTATTTTTGTTCTTTTAGAAGGTAATTTTGTTTTATTAGACTCGGTCTGTTACCCCTTTATATACACATAAATCTACATAAACAATACTAAATATTATAAAAAGGAACAAAATCCTTGGCATTACTTTGCTAAACAACCAATTTGATCATGATTTGTAAACCACATTATTTACTATCATTGTCCTATTCACTCATTTCTGTTAGCTTCTTGCGAAAAACATTCACAGCATACTACTTTTGTTAGTCCAGTGTGCTATGTGCATATTGAGCGTCTGCACGCATCACAGCGAGCTGTCGTAAATAGTTTTTTACTGACTGGACTGTAAGCACATCTTGGTTTTCGCCCGGGAACGTCTGAAAAATTATGCAAATACCTTAGTTTCTTTTGGTAATTATATACAAGTTTTACTTAGTGTTCATTTAGATTTAAAAAAATGAAGTGCCAACTTTTAGCAATAATTACCTGGGTTGCTGGTGGTGCATTTCGGACGGAAAGTTCTTGGCCAAGGATATTTTTGATGGAATTTCTGAGACCAATGGACAGAACATCGACTGAAGCACGTATGAACACATGTGTGCTTTACGATTTCCAGGGCAAGATTGGTAATGAATTTTCTTCGTGGAATCGAATCTCCTGTAATTGAGAAATAAATAATCTAGCATTGACAGCAGCCAGATCCAAAAGACCACAGAAGACTGCTAAAGGCCATCTATTGTTTACCCTTTTCACGCTGTAGCCTTTCTTCTTCTTGTCAACATCAACTCCTCCTTTCGTCAAGTTGTAAAACGTAATTACCTCTGGTTTGCTGGCAACTCCGGTCGCAGGGTCGATGTCGTCATCAGAATGTAAAGTGGACAGCATGAGAACATTTTTATTTTTCCTGGGAACATATGAAACTAATAGGGTACTATTAGGTTGTTTGCCGAATTCAAACATGCTACTTCCAATGGGTCTGTTCTTGACATTCAAAAAGTCTGGTGGCAATTGAGGTTTGTTTTTTCTTATGGTGCCAACTAGTGTCATTCTATGGTGAGTAAAAAGATCATTGGCAAGTGGAACAGATGTATAGTACTTGTCCATAGTGATGTCCCTTCCTGAGTTGCCAATTGGTTGAGTTAGTCTCTTCACAACACCGGTTGCAGAATTTTCTGTAGCGTAAGGGCTTCCAGCTGGTTGTTTACCGGGTTAGATTTCCATATTTACAGTAAAAAAGGTCCTGGCATCAACCAAGGCATACATTTTAATTCCGTATTTGTCTGGTTTATTACTAATATACTGACGGAATTTACATCTTCCTCGGAAACCTTCAAGCATTTCATCAATCGTCACGTATTCCCCAGGTGTGTAGCTTGAAATACAACTGCTAACGAAGCTACCAAAAAATTTGTCTAATAGGGGCCAGGTTTTCAATTATTGCACGAGCATTTCGAATACGTTTGTCATCAAACCGAATAGCTCTGTACAACTGGTGAAATCTTCTTTCGCTTATGACTCCTCTAAAAAACTCGGGTGCTGTACCATTAGTTTCCCACATTTCTGATGTATTTAGATGGTTGCCTTGCTTCACACCCAACATATAAAGAGCAACAAAAAAGGCTAGTAGTTCCTCAAAATTGGTTTGTGGACAGTCATTTTCCCAATTTTTATAAGAACTGGCCATTCCAGAAAGCTGGCTATTTGTAAATGAAACAATAGAAGAAAGAAAAACTTCCAACAATCTACAACAGTTTTACAATGTTTTGCATTACCTTTCACACCTGGTAATTTAGTAACTATATTTTGCCTTATAGTTTTTCCTTTCTTATTTGATTGTATGTGTACGTGCCATTTGCTATATGCATACTTTCCAATGTATTGAAGTCCAGAAGGCTGCGTAACGGCTGTCGTGGATGGATGATTCTAGATATTCCGTTGTCTTGATGACTGCGATGTGGTTCTTTTGGATGCAAAAATCCTAAGTGACTGCGTTGTAGATGTGGAGGGTACAGGCTGAATAATTTGGGTGCCACTATCTGAATCGTTGGATTGCTCAGTATCAGTTTGATGCATGGGATGCTCACTAGGAGCATCACTTAGACATTCGGAAGCACAGCCATGGTCGTCATCATCTGTGAATACGTCGTCCTCTTCTTCAATCCAGCTCAAAAGAACCGGTTCACTAGGCCTATTGGCCATTATAACTTCACTTCACTTCTCACTAAAATATTACACCAGCACGAAACGCGCCAAGAAATGTAACGCCAAAGGTATCGAGGCTAGAAGCCACCTAACACTGCCTCTGACGCGGCCGGTATCGTAGCGAGGCGCGGACTAACACGCCTGACGCAATGTACTTCCCGCCTTCCCACACGTGACACGTGTGCGTCAATCATCGCATAACAAAGCAAAACATGTAACTCATATCATTTGAGAATACCTGGGGTTTGAAAAGTTTGAGTCTTAAAACAAAATGTATAATGTATAGATCCTAACTTGGCTGTCATCAAAAATAATTTAAATGAGAAATCATCACCACCAGCACATCTTTCCTTCCTCTTCTTCTTGGAAACAGGAGCGCGTCTAAACTCGAATCAGAATATCTTACGCTCCGTTCAGTTGTGCCAACCAATTACACCACAAATTGCATATGCCTGCCAAATCTTGATATAATTGATGAGTTTATGGAGTGGCATTCTCTCTGGAGTAATTTGTAAACATTTATATTTTAGATGGCTCAATGGAATACACACATATTACTCCCCACAACTACAGTAGAAGGAAGTGGGTTGAAACCCACGAAACCTGAGCTAACCCCGGCATTACTTTTACTTACGTGTGCAACGCTCCTCAGTTCCATCTTTCATACGCACCTCCATCGGTTAACTCTCCTGTAGTTCCCATTCCGACGGTTAAAGGTTTTATTCCATTTTCTCAGCTTCTTTTCTACCCCGGCATTACTTTTACTTACGTGTGCAACGCTCCTCAGTTCCATCTTTCATACGCACCTCCATCGGTTAACTCTCCTGTAGTTCCCATTCCGACGGTTAAAGGTTTTATTCCATTTTCTCAGCTTCTTTTCTTTTCTACTTGTAATCCTCTTTTTTATGGAGTCAAGATTTCTTCCTTCTTTTCATGATATCCCCGAACTGTTTTAAAAAGTGACAGTATTTATGGCGGGACAAATGAAGGGGCTCACAACAACGGTGCGGAAATAAGAACACAACTCAAAAGAAGACTTGGTAATTTAACACACACCAATGTGATTGTCGTATATATTCCTCATTGATAATAATATTTATTGCAATTCGCACAAATGTGCAATTCAGTATGAATTATACATTTTTATCATTGTGTTTTGCATAGTCGTTGATTGAACTGACTCTTTTCCTACATACAGAGTCCTTCATATAAAATAAGAGCACCAAGCGGCGGCTTTGTTAACCGCAGCTGCGGTCACCTTGGCCGAGCTTGTGGCGCGCCACGGCCGCCTGCTGTAGTATTGAAAGCGCGCGCGTAGTATATACGAGGGCTGTTTTTTCTAGTTCCGATGGACTGTACAAAAAAAAACCAGATTGACATTACCAAACATGACCTTGCAATAAGTGTGCAGGTGCTTAGTCGCCAGTCTAAACCTCAAGTGCTAACATGGTGAGACAGTTATCATTGCAACATGGTATTTTTTTATGTAAAACTTATTTTAAGTAAGTGCCGGCTCGGCGGGTACGTGATGCATTTGTTCAGCAATTTCCTGATGAAGTGCCACCTTCACTAGCACAGATTCACGTAATTGCAAATAAGTTTGACACTAACGGCTCGGTGCTCAATAAATAACATGGCCGCACACGAACAGTTTTAACAGAGGATGAGCTAAATGACATTGGCGAGAATCTTGAACGGTCTCCGAATAAATCACTCACAAAATTAGCACAAGTAGGGGTTTCGGTTTCATCAACAATAACTAACTAACTAAAGTAAGATTTCAGCATTGCACACACGCTAGCAAGGCCACTGCATCATACAGGATTGTACACACGCTTAAATCAGGGGGCCTTGGCTCCCCACAAGCTCGGCCAAGGTGACCTCAGCTGCGGTTAACAAAGCCGCCGCTTGGCGCTCTTATTTTATATGAAAGACCTTGTATTTCTAAATGGTACCTAAGAAATTATGTTCACATCGCTGCTAGCTCATGGTAATTCTTGTTTGTGCACAGTAGATGAGGAAAACCAATTATAGATAAATTAGTGAATACATGCCGCATCTCAAAGTTGGCAGATGTCAATCATTGCCCCGGTAGAGTAGAATTGTGGCCATATTTATATTATTGCTGTCAGCATCCTTTCAAATACTTGAGTGGATTACAAAAGAAAAAATGAGACCTGATGTCTTCTATTAAAATGATTCTTTGACGAGGTGATATACTCGACTTGATCTTGAGGTCTTTGCTACTCCAATGTCTCTTTTGATATAGAGTTTTCACTCTTTTCAATGGATTTTCTTTGATTAGAAACACTTCATTGCTATTTCTAAATTTAGTAATCGAATGTACGTGATGTCGTTTAGTGCTATAAATGCGTGAGTAGAATGAAGTGTCACTCCCAGATATTTGAATTCAGGCACGACCTTGATAAACGTACCATTGATGCAATTGTTTGCACTTTGCATTTTTTTTGCCTTACCTCCTTCTGAAATTCATTATTTCTGTTTTCGTCACATTTATATGGAAGTCGTTATCTTGACCCCATTCTTCCATATTACCTATGTTTCTTTTAATTTCTGTAAGTTTATGTTACTACTAAACTAGCTGCGTATGTGTTGGTAGATACCTCATCTTTCTTTTCCATTTCTCTAAATATCTCTTCGGCGGCTAAACTGAAGAGTGCATGGCTCATGGGATCTCCCTGAAGAACGCCTTTTGTTTGTAATAAGGGCTTCGATAGTAACAAGTTATCTGATTTTCTTATGATATTGTATTTCAATATTGCTCGTAACATGATGTAGTGGAAAATTAATGGGTTTTATTTGAAGTAAATGAGGATACTGTAGAGGCAGATGACCGCCTCCTTAAGGCAACAATAGCTAGCTAATGCGATATTGTAAACATTTTAGGAACACCCAGTAACTGCATTCAGCCTCCCGTTATGAACACTACAATAGTAATAGAACAAGAGGTAATGATATAATTGTATTTCAAAATGTTGTAGGAAATAACTGTGGGAATAGCAGTGTAATACAAAACAAGTGTAATAAATCAGTCTTCCTAAAATCAATAATGGAAGATGAATTAAGTAGGATTGTTAGAAAAATAATCATAATGTAGTTGTCGCGAATCTGGGAATAGTAGTTCCTGGAATGGGAACTATGGTTGCGCGGGGTTGGCAACGATCAACCTACGTCACCACGACAATCTGTGTGGTCGCTATAGCCGCGATTGTTCTCTGATCTGTAATGAAAAATATGTGTAGTAGAATTGCAATGCTTATGTAATAAATGTATGTCACACAACGAAATGGATTATGTTCTGTACCTAGTAATCGAACAGATACGCGGGTAGCGTAATTCGACATTAGTGGCGACCTCTGACAGGACCCAGACGGGTACTGATAATTTAAATACGAATCGAAATACATAACGTATTGTTTTAATACTGAAGGAAAATATTGTGAAATTCATTATGACTTTGGATTCCCGTGTGGCACTGAGGAAGGTGAAACGTTCAGCGTTTACCCGACAACTACACACTCTCAAAGAAGAACTGAATAATCAAGTGGAGAACGATGAAAGGAGAAGGAATATTAATGTTTCCTATTCTTTATTACGAACGAAGAATGAAGATCTACTGGCACTGGACGGTGAGATTTTAAGTTAAAGATAGAAGGGGGTCACGAGGGTTTGGAAGACGAATGCCGTGTTGCCGATGATTACCAACGACTGTTCCTCGATGCCGAGGTAAGTGTTAATGAAATACTAGCCCACCAGGCGAAGTCGCTGGATGATTCAAGTCTCAATAGTGGAGCCGATATCGCAAGTTGACGGAAATTCATGCTCCCTAAACTAGAACTTCGGAATTTTGACGGTGATGTACGACAGTGGCTACAATTCTGGGGACAATTCCAGAAGATAGATAAGGACTCTGACATTGTACCAGAAGACAAGTTCCTATATCTTGTGCAAGCCACAGTTAAAGATTCTCGTGCTAGGGAAGTAGTCGAGAGCTTTCCATCTACTGGGGAAAATTATTTTAAAGCAGTAGAAAGCTTGAGAAGTCGATTGGGTAGAGACGATCTACTTGTAGAAATGTATGTCCGGGAATTGTTAACTTTAGTTTTGAAGAATGCTTCCTCTGTGAACAAACCTCATTCATTGTGCAGCCTTTATGACAGCCTAGAATCACAAATTAGGTCACTTGAAACACTAGGGGTCACTTCCGATAAGTATGCTGCTATGCTATTCCCTCTGGTGGAATCATGTTTACCTGAGGCACTGCTGAGGGTGTGGCAAAGAAGCAGTACTTTTGTAAGCACTGGCGATGGCAAAGTTAGGTTAGAAAACATTGTGAAATTTCTGAAACTTGAAGTTGAATCTGAAGAAAGAATCAGTTTTGCTGCAGCAGGTTTTGGCATTCAGGATAATGTTTACAATAATACACAGGCTCGATTGTCAAGTGATAAAGCTGCTACTGCTACTGAATTGCTGACTACCGGTAGGGTAGATGATAAGAGACAGGTCTGTATTTTTTTGTGAAGGTAGGCATGAAGCCTCAAATTGCTTTAAGGCACAGAAGTCCAGCCTGTCAGAGAAACAAAGGATACTAAAAGGAGAACGTGGTTGTTTCCGTTGTTTAAAGAAGGGTCATTGCCTCAACAAATGTAAAATTGCTGTAAGATGTTTTGTTTGTGGCAAGAACCATACTATTTTAATGTGTCCTGATGTACCTAGTAACGGAAGGAAAGATTGTAAAGGTAGTAAGGACCAAAAACAAAAAGGATCAACCAGGAACAGCCTCCTTAAGCAGTACTACCAATAGACAAGTTCTCTTACAGACTTTAGTAGTAAAAGTTAAAGGGCCTAAATCTTCTCTTTCAGCACGAGCTCTGATTGATTCAGGCTCTCAGAGGTCGTATGTTAGGAGATAAATTATGGAGAAATTAGGTTACACCCCTCTGAGGAATGAAGCTATTAAACACAGTTTATTTGGAGGTGTAAAAACAACTGTTAAGGAACATTTATGTTATATGATAGAATTACATAGCTTGGTGGGTAAATATAAATGTGATTTTGAAGCGCTGGACCAGTCGATTATATGTGATGGTATTCCTTCCATCGAGGAAGGGTCTTGGTTAACGGAGCTTTCAGATATGAATATTTCTTTAACTGATGTAGGAGATAAAGATAGACCTGTGGATTTGCTAATCGGAGCAGATGTAGCAGGAAAGGTAATGACAGGGAGAATCAAAATGTTAGACTCAGGTCTAGTGGCTGTAGAAACAAAATTAGGCTGGACTGTGATGGGTAAAATTCCATGTCAGTCTGCGAATAATTTACCAGTAGAGGTTACTTCACTGCTCATTCATAATGTCGGCGATCTTTGGAAATTAGAAACTATTGGTATCCTAGACACGGCCACCCAGAAATCCAAAGAGGAGAGAGAACGTGAGATCCAGATCAGTTTTCAAGCGTGTATTAAGAAAACTGATGATGGACGCTATGAGGTGCTTTGGAAGGAGGGTCATTTACCTCTTCCAAATAACAGAGATTTGGCATTAAAGAGACCTCAGTCCACGACTAGAAAACTGCATGAACAAGGTTTGTTTATTCATAATGATGAATTTTGGGCTTATGCCGTGTTTTATTATATTGCAATTCGACGCGTTTCGAAAGAAACCATGTCTTTCATCGTCAGGAATAATCTGGAATACGACAATGTTGCTAAGAGAAAGCAACGAAGAACATATAGAAGGTGCCCAAA
This sequence comes from Meconema thalassinum, assembly GCA_946902985.2. Classification (NCBI taxonomy): domain Eukaryota; kingdom Metazoa; phylum Arthropoda; class Insecta; order Orthoptera; family Tettigoniidae; genus Meconema; species Meconema thalassinum. The sequence continues at coordinate 66,226,233 of OX336397.1, forward strand.
GATGGACGCCATTATAGCCCCATGTTAGGGACAACGGAAAGCAGCAGTGAATTACTTTCTCAGGGTTCTGATAATAGGTAGCCAGGATTCACTGAGATTGTAGCCGGTGTCGCGGTTGAAATTATCTGGGTGTTTACGTATTTCAACCGCCTCCCTGATGATTCTGGGACGATATTGCTTTATGCGGGCAAGAACATCCACCCCTTGGAACATGACATCATGGCCAGGTGTTAAAGCATGATCGGCAACAGCTGATTTATCAGGTTGAATGAGCCTGATACATCTATTATGTTCCTTAATGCGAGTGCATGTTCTCGAAGTCTGCCCGATGTAAACCTTGCCACAAGTACAGGGAACTCTGTAGATATCCGGTTGTTGCAATTTAGGCAAACTGTCCTTAGTTGGTCGCAGGAGTTGCCTAATCTTAACAGAAGTTCCAAATACAGTCCGTATGTTGTATCGACGTAGGATTTTAGCAATACGATCCGTTGTGTTATGTATGTACGGAAGGTAAGCAGTTCCTCTTACATCCCTTTTCTCAACTGACGTCCTATTATTATTTGTTGGTTTCAGAACCGTAGAAATCAAAGCCTTGCTATAACCGTTGCTCTCAAAGGTGGTTCGCAGGGTGTTAATTTCTTCTTGTAAAGAAGACACTTCACAAATCCTCCTAGCCCTGGTAGTTAGAGTTGTAAGGATACCATGTTTCTGGGCAGGGTGATGGTGAGAACTTGCGTGGAGATATCTATTGGTGTGTGTTGGCTTACGAAAAACGCTGTGTCCTAAAGATCCATCCTCTTTCTTGGTGACGAGAACATCTAAAAAAGATATTTTGCCGTCAGATTCCTTTACCATGGTGAAACAAATAGAAGGGTGCTGGAGATTAAGGTGATCCAGGAAATGGCTAAGATTTTCCTCACCTTCCGTCCAAACAACGAACGTGTCATCCACATAACGCCACCAGATCTTCGGTTTGAAAGGAGCCGACGACAAAGCTTTCTCTTCAAAGTTCTCCATGAAGAAATTAGCCACAACAGGAGAGAGAGGACTACCCATGGCCACACCATCAGTCTGCTCATAAAAATTCCCATTCCATAGAAAGTAGGAGGAGGTCATGCAGTGATAAAAAAAGTCTTGTGATGTCTTCAGGATAAAAGCCATTAATGAGAGACATAACACCATCAATAGGTACTCTCGTAAACAGAGACACCACGTCGAGACTCACTAGAATATCACCCGGCTGAAGTGTTATAGCTTTTAACTTTTCCACGAAGTGTGTGGAATCCTTAATGTACGAAGGCGTGTTACCCAGAAGCGGCTGAAGTAGTCTACCTAAGTATTTGGAAAGGGCATATGTGGGAGAACCAATCGTACTAACAATAGGTCTAAGAGGAACATCTTCCTTATGTATTTTAGGAAGACCATAGAGTCTCGGAGGAATAGCATCCCCTGGAAGGAGAGTCTTCGCTGCATCCGCTGGAATAGATGATTGCTTGATCAATTTGACGGTGACATTTGAGTAGCGAGTAGTAGGATCACGACTATTAATCCTATATACAGGATCTGATAACAAAGACGAGATCTTGGAATCATAATCAACCTTATCCAATACCACTGTCGCGTTACCCTTGTCAGCGGGGAGAACGATAATATCAGAATTGTCCCTTAGATCTTTAAGTGCCCGGCTTTCGCCTTGTTTTAAGTTGGTGTTAGGTGGCTTAGCGGTCTTGAGAACTCTCAAGACCGCTAAGCTAATCATAATCAACCTTATCCAATACCACTGTCGCGTTACCCTTGTCAGCGGGGAGAACGATAATATCAGAATTGTCCCTTAGATCTTTAAGTGCCCGGCTTTCGCCTTGTTTTAAGTTGGTGTTAGGTGGCTTAGCGGTCTTGAGAGTTCTGATATTATCGTTCTCCCCGTTTATGTCAAAACGTTATAACTCAATGTTCAATCTTTCATCCACTACTTTATAGTCGTTTGCAAATTATGTACTACAGTGAAGAAATAGTTTAATTTTTAATACGCAGACGATACCTCAAGTTTGAACTAGGACTGTAATAAAACAATTACACTTCATGAAAATCAAACTAGTATCGATCTTGTCACTCAGTGTTTTATTTAGCAAATGTTAAGTGAAGGCCATAAATACTCAGACTTATAATATTTTCAAGCATGAGGAAATTTAAGAGTAAATCGACAATTTTACTCTAAAACCGATGATACACAACAGATGGCCTCAGCAAAATGTTCGGGCATTACATTAAATCATAAATTATGAAATATGTGAAAGATAAGGAAACTCTTACTTTAAAGTGAATTTCAGGATACTTAAGCTGTGAATAGCAGTCACCAGTTTATTATGGATTAATGCATTCACATATATCATACGGCATTGAAATTTGGGTTGGGTTGGAGCAGAAAATAGGAATAATGGTGAGTCTATTCAAATTGCGGAAACGAGTTATAAGATACTTGTATGGTTTGAAAGTGAGAGAATCATGCAGGGTTGTATTTATGAAGCATAATATTTTATTGTATATTTTCAAGTGATATTTTAAGAAAAAACTCAACACAAACAGATGTCACCATCAAAAATCTCCACAATCATGCATTTAGAGGGCAGAGTAATTCCTTTCAAGAAAGGGCTAATAAATAACATGCAGAAAAGTATCCTTTTGAAAAGGAGTTAAATATGATAATAAATTACCAAACTACTAAAGTCTTTCACTGGCGTGGGGTTTAGAACGTCACTTGAGGTGTTATTTTCCTGTGCTTCTAAATGTACAATGTTGGTAAATATGTCAATGTATATGTGGATATACTGTGTAAGTTAATGAGGTATCCAATTCTTTATTAACTACCACTTCTGGAAAAGAAAGTCTTGTAAGTTTGTATAAAGGCAGCGAATATGTATCAGACCTTGAATGGTAAAATAATGGTAACACTAACAAGAGTACATCGCCAATGAAAATCTCCCAGAATCGTGACACAAGTATTGATTAGATGCATCTAAATTGATATGTGATATTATTTGTTCCCCTAATACATGGAATGGCGACATGTGGCGCACTAAAATACGCCCGAGACAGAAGAGTACCTGCGTTTTCATATACTCTAATATTACACTACCGAGGGAATGGTATATCTAGTGCAATAAGTTGGGGAGGATATGAGAACACCCTCTTGGGCTGCCCCAGGTCTGTCGAGTGTTTTAAATGCGTACAATTTCAGCCTCTCTAGGGATGGTTCATTTCAATCTGAGGATGAAATATAATCACAAAAGTTTTCCTTGTTATATGACAAAAATGGACTTAACGATCTCATGCTCCACTAAGAATAACCCCTCAAATTGTGTAATCTTCTTGATAAAATCATGTTCCTAGCTATCAGAATGTTGCACAAACTGGGATCAGAAGTAAGTTTTTGACCGTGGGTGCCAGACCGAAAAGCCTTAATAGGATTTGATCCTTTAGAAGCTTGGAACATCATGAACACAATACCACGTTCTTGTCTGTTTGCTCAATCATTGAAGACATGTAGTGTGTGTACTGTGGACAGATCATGAGTTAATCCGTGTCAGGAATGTGCTCCGCGCAAAGCATTGTTACAAATGCCTACAACTTTTAGGTGTTGGTGAATACTTATCAGTTTCTGCAAATTGTGTCTTGTGCTTAGGCAGCTCACTGATAATGTTTTCAGAATGACAAATATCTAGCTGCCTCTCTTGCCGACTTCTGCAAGCACTGGGCCAGTAGCTGAATTGAAGGTAAATAAAAACTCACCTCTGGAATGGGTATAGTTGTCCACGATTATCTTCATGATATCATTAAATATTATTGATAATACCTTGCAAGTTTTCCCAACAGTTTAGGACGAAGCTCACATTTGTGAACGCTGAGGTAGGGTGACCATTTGTATGAAAATAATAGCTCCAGCGAAAACCTAGTCTAGCCCGCGAGACGTTAAGCATTTGTGTTCTGGAGCTCATCGGGCTTCATGTGGAGATTTATATTATGAGATCAGTATCCGAAGACTGATATGTAAATTAATGTGAGGCTTGGGTTGACCTCCACTGCTTCACTTGGCCGACAATTTGGTATTGACACACACTTAATGACAGCCTTCACTGCTAGCTCTTACTGCAAGTAAGGTGCTTGCCTACCCTCCACCTCCATGACAGCCTCCAATGTTGCACACATACTATTAATTTGATGGCGAGGAGTTCTTCTCGGAGCGTTGTAAGGCGGAGAAAGAGAAATGTGGGTGTTTTTTTTTACTGCCACAAATTCACCTTCAAGAACACTCCAAATATGGTCTATGGCGCTGTGTCGCAGCCTTTATTAGATCGTGGTCGGCAATTTAATTTAGAAAAACTCTCCAGCTAGTGTCTATGAGCATATTCATGATAAGTTCTCTATTTCTAATACATTGCATACCTGTCAAATTTTACGGTTTATCCGTAAAATTTACGGAAATTGCAGTATTTTATGGTTTTAGGGATGAACGGTGTCATTTTACGATTTCGCGGACTAAAAATTGAAACCATAATTAACATTCGATAATCCCTCCCACTTCCGCACATTCGATTGTTTGCGTGGGTCGAAGGCATGTCCACGATAGTCGATAACTCGTTTTTTGATATGATTGGTACTTTTAACCGTGTGATGTTTGTGTCGTCATTGTAGTTGAATTTGAAGTCGGGATAGCAGTTCTTCAATGTGAATATTAGGTGTCGACAGGCTCTGCTTCGCAAATTATTTGTTCCGCTCTGTTCGCTCGTTGCGATTTAACCCATATTCTGTGACCACGTGAGTTGTTCATTGTTCCCGAAGTTGGCGTTCCTTGAAGCTAATGGCATATTTTAATGAAGTGTTCGAGTTTTTGTGCTATAACTTCGTGCTTCGCAGCTTCCTGTATTCCTTGGACTAATTACATTCGTTCCACGTATGTGTGTTTTTTTTCAACCAAGTGCATATTCTTTCTTCAAGAGGTTGGCGTCGTGTTCATGTAATGGTTTAAGACTTTGTGTGCTTTGACATGTTTTAATGAAGGGTTGTCTGTCTTAAGTGTTTTATGTTATAATTTTATGTGACGTTCAGTGATCCAGGTTCCTTTCGATGATTTAGTAGATATCGAGAATAAACAAATTCAACAAGAAACAGTACTTCCAGGCATTTAAAGAATCATACTCTGTTGATTTTCCGTGCATACTAAAATCAAGAAAGGGGGAAAATTTTGCCTTTTGCACGGTATGTGGGTGTGATATTAATATTGCACATGGTGGAAAAAACGATTTAAGTAATCATGTGAAGTGCGGTAAACACATAAGTTATGTTAAATCGAAGGAAGATAGCAAGAAAATCAGCACCTTTGTTGCTAAGTCTGGAAACGTTGACAGTGACGTAATTAGGGCCAACTGTCTGTTTACTGCCTTTTTGGTGGAACACAATGTGCCCTTAAGTGCGGCTCATCATGCTGGTGATTTATTTAAGAAGATGTTTCCCACATCAGAAGTTGAAAAGAAATATAGTTGTGCTCGCACGAAAACGACATGAAATGTAAATAAAATGGCAAAAATGCATCATCTGAAGTTGTTAAGTGCCTTCAGAACGGACCATTTTCTTTGGCAACGGATGGAAGCAATGATACGAATGCCAAGTTGTATCCTATTGTTGTTCCATTCTACGTATGATGTTCCGCAGGAAAATGTAGTGAGCACTGTGCTATCCATACCAGCGTTGGACAGGGCGAAACATAGGTAACCTGATGTTATCACAGCTGAGTTCTCATAATATACCAATTGAAAACTGTGTGGCTTTCTGCTCCGACAATGCTCTTGTTATGATAGGACACAAAAATGGGGTTTCAGCAGTTCTGAAGGAATTTCAACCTGGTATTGCCATCATAGGTTGCATTTGCCACCTGATTAATCTAGCAGCTGAAAAAGGTGCTGGAAGATTACTAGTTAAAGGGGATGAGACCCTTGTTGATATATTTTATTTCTTAGAGAAGAGTGTAAAGAGAAAAGAACGCCTTCAGAAATGTCAGAACTTGCACAATAACGAGGCAAAGAAAATTCTGAAGCATTTATGTACTAGGTGATTATCTTTAGGCAGATGTTTGGATAGACTACTGGACCAGTGGGATCCGCTTCTTTCTTTCTTTCTTTCTTTCTTTCTTTCTTTCTTTCTTCAAGGAGGAAGTAATATTATATACCCAAATCATTTCCACAAGTTTGACATCTTTCAGAATACCTAAAGTTGAACAAAGTGGATCAAAAGAGTATCAGAAGAAGAGAATTCTTGATTCTGCTACTACACATGCCCCTAAAAGAATAGCATATTGCTCCAAATGTGACAAACCCATCCGACAAAGTAAGACATCTCCTAAAACTCGTGAGGAAAAATTGTTTATGGTCCTGTCCTCAAACTTGAACAAGGCCTTTTGCACTTTCCTTCATGTGACCATTCCTGTATTTGACAAATTGGATGTTGCCCTTCAGCGTTCTTCCCCACAAGTTCACTTGTTATTAGTACTTCTAATGGATTTTCTAAAGCAGCTGTTCACCAAGTTTGTTAAGCCCAAAATTGTCAAAAGCTCGTCATTGCTTGAAGTTGAGTACAACTTGATTCAAAATCAAAGAGGTGATGATGAGTAAGTTATTGGCATTCAAACTTCGAGCATAGTGAATGATCTCCAGGATACAGATAAATCCCTTTTCTTTTCATCAGTGAGAAACTACTTTAGTGCTGCCTGTGACTACATAATCAACAACTTTCCACTCAAGGATGGCGTGTTAAAGAATGCTCAAGTCGCTAGGTTAGACAAAATTGAAGATGCACAGTTTTCTTCGAAACGTTTTTTCTTGGAAAAGTTTCCTATCATGTTATGCCAGGAAGAGAATGAAACTAAAGATGAGGTGGTGAATGAGCTTCAGAGGCAGTTCACAGCTCTTCAGGTAGATGACACTTTGGCTGCACATCAAGATGCTGCAAGTGATTCCAGTTGGGCACAAATATCAATAATTCGTGGAGTCGATGGACTTCTTATGTATAACCCTATTTCTAGAGTAATGCTCTCTATTCTCACCATACCCCATAGCAATGCAGAATGAGAACGTGTTTTCAGCCTTGTGAAGAAAAATAGAACACAGTTCAGATCATCATTGTCCAATGAATCTCTGGGGTCTATTTCTATTTTGAAGACCAGGAGTTCTGGTCCCTGTTATGACAAAACATTTTCTCAAGACTTTTTGCAGGAAACTAAAAAGGCCACAACCATGACTTTAAAGTCGAACTAGCATGTGATTTGCAGTGTATATTATATTTTTTCTTGCCTGTGTTACGTTAAACAAGTTTTATTGTGTAAAGCCCTTTTCAATTATCGTATATCTGCTTAATTTACCAAGGAAGTCCTATTATGTATGCTCCAAACCAATATTAACCACGCCTGTTGCTGAGTAACATGGATTTATTCCTGATTGTTATGTTCATCTACAAATCATGTAAGTAGATATGATTTAATTGAAGTATCCTGTTTAAAGCATGAATTTTTGTATTTTGTAGCCCAGAAGTATTATTATTTTCGTCACGCCGGGGTTTGTCGAAAATCGTTAGATTTTTTGTCGCGCGTGAGTTTTACTGATAGCTCTTTTCAAAAGTTGGCAGGTATGACATTGCATAATCTTGGGAATGTCGATTGGTCATGTATTATGAATTGCAAGTGAATTGTGAACCACTTTTCAGAATTTATTGTAATTATTATTATTATCATCATGATTATTATTATTATTATTGTCATGTGTTGTGACATCTCTATATTACGCCTCGAGAGTTTAAAAGTGCGCAGTTTGTCTGTATGTATCTCTGTCTAACGTTGTGCAACCCCTGGCTACATACTGCCTTGTTCTCTCGTATTGGCTAGTGTTGTTGCTACCTTGCATTTTGTTGTGCAATTCGTTCTGCCATTGGCTCTGACAATATTTGACGCGAGTTTGGGGCCTCTCCCAAACTACGCATTTGATTTTTCTGAGAGGCTTCTCTCCCCTCTGGGGGACAGAAGCTTAGTCAGTCTTAGACGCGCCGAGATGTAAGGCGAACGTGTGTATTCGGGCAGAGGCCCACCCTCATGGCGCAGCGGAATGTGAGTACGGCTCAATGTATTTCTATCTAACGCAATGTAATTGTTTTTGTTAAACGTTCCTTCTTTTGCTTAATTCTCTTTCCTTTTCAAGATGTTATTGTTAGTATTTTAATCCTTGAACCAGATCTCCGGGACCTTGCGTAATGTCATACGGCGGAGTTCTTTTTGTTGCTTTTGTTATGTGCTCTTCTCACAGTTTTATTATTTTGGTTAATACCTGTAAGATTCGAAAGTATTGCGTTTCTGCGTCTTGGCTTATATATATTTCCTGTCGGGCCTTAGTGCTCGTCTTTTGCGTCGGTGTCTCTTTGTACCACAAATGTTTCATTTGATTGGTAGCAATTGGACCTTTGTTTGTGGACAGTATGTGTGAGGTAACGGGACTGATGTCCAACGTCCCACTAATACGTGTCCCCTTTGTTTATAGAATATATGTGACGGTGGTTAACTGGGATTTTCTCCAGCTCCGATGTCATATTATTCTTTTTTTTATATGTCGCGTTGTTGTGGCATTTGTTGGAGTATAAGCCTATTTTTTTATAGCGTGCTTTCGATTTTTACCGGTCTCTTTCGTCCCAAGTCAATTGTAATGTAATGTATCTCCGTATATCTCATTTTCCTTTTTTTTTGTTCTCTCTCTTTCGATTTTCGCCGTATTACATAACTTAATGATATCCCCCCTTTTCCTCCCCTTTTCCTCCCCTTCTTCCTACCTCCGTGAAATCTCTCTTCCCTTTGTTTTACTCCCCTCACTCCTCCCCCTTCCCTCCGGTATGTTTACATAACATCATGAAAAGCTTCGCGTCTCGTTAACGTTCGATTTTTGAATTTTTGCAAGTTTGGCGTTTCTCTCTGGCTTTCGTAAGTTTCATTTTCTTTTCTTTCATGTTCGTATCGTTTCGTTAGATTCACATTGTTGAGCTGTTACTCAGGTTCTGTCGTGCTTTTTAGTTTTTAAGTCTTTATTCTTGGTGTTGGGTTTATTTTGTATTATCAATTTTATCTTAGCTTACCTTTTTTCTTTGTTTTAAGTAACTTGTTTATTTCATGTGCACGCTCTTTCTTTTATCATTAATACATTTTTATATTTTAAGTAATACAGCTCCCTTGCCTTTTCATTTCTTATATTTAAGTTCCCCTTCCTTACCCTTATCTCGATTTCGTCAAACTTGTCTTTGTGATGTAACAAAGACACGATTAACACGCCTCTGGGATTTCTTTAATTAATTTTATGGGAATCTCGTTTTTGCACTTTTGATTATTCCATTAAGCAATTATTTGTTTGCATTTGGTTTTTTGGAAATCATCTTTTGCTCGCTCCGAAAACCTTGGGCCCAGCACCGGGTCGAGCAAGACGTCTTTTCCCCTGTCCATTTGCGACCTTGTTGATTTTATCTTCCACTGCTACTCTGACGCGCATTATTATTATTATTACTAGACCTTTATCGGCGCAATTGGTATCCAATGAAATTTCAAGTAGCTGCCACAGTAGGCCTAATTACGAATGAACCTGGATTTCTTTCTCGTTCACGTAAAATTTATCTCTACCTAAAGCTTTCTTGATTTAATCTTGTCTCAAGAGGGTAAAAAAATCACGATATTTATCAACGTTTCTTGTCCTTAGTAACGTTATATGGTAACTCTAAGTAATTGCATCTATGCTGCGAAGTCGCAACACACACACTCAATGCTAATGAAAATATGCCAGCCCTACGTTTTTCGAGTGTATACGAAATGAAGTTCTTTCTGATATTAACTCCACACATACTGTCAGGTTTACGTAACAAAAGTATGAATGTGGTTTTCATTTACCTTTGGTATGTTATTTTATTCCTTCGTTCCTTCAGTGCAAATCATTTTAAGGATATTATTCCAGCTACGCAAAGGAACATATTTATAAAACAAGTAATTTATTTGCAGAATGATACAGACCTTCAGACGGATATTAAGATTGAGGAGTCTTCTATTCCTGAGCTTATTCCTTGCTTCAAAACAGAAGTACCATCTTCACATCTGAAAGAGGTAAGTATCTTTATGCTTCTTTCCAAGACATCTCCTCATCAGCTAATAACATTTAAAGATAAAGACTTGTATTGTTACAATTTTGTTGATGACAAAACTGTTTGGTTGTGTTTTTGTCCTGCCAGCACAATCCATTTTGATGGAAGGACAGCGAATTGAAATTTCTGTCCCGTGCAATAATTCAACCCGCGACCGCCGCCTTTGTGCGGTGTTGCTCTGATCACTGAGCTACTGACGGATGCATCTTATATGTCATTTAGAATGGTACATTATGTAAAGCTAGCATATGTTTACCACAATCATGTTTTACTAGTTGCCCATTATGTGCTCCCGTACTCTAGCAGATGTATAATTCTTGTAGTTACCAGCATACTATAGCAACAATATTGATGTTACATACTCGACAATAACCACACTCTAGCAATTAATTTAACTCAGGATTATAACCACTTATCTGTATAATGTTCGTCTCTAGCAGTAAGATGTGATGGACCGTACGAAAGTCGTTAAGCGTATATATCTTCACTTCAGCTGAGCAGTGCTGTACAATTACATGGTGTGTTATGTGTGTAAACGTTTAAGGTGATAGCACAGAAATAAATTATTCCATCTTATCCCTAGGATGAGCAAGACGAAATCCAGGAACAAGAAACGGATGGAAGTGGAATTCCATTAAATGAGTAAGTATTCAACATACATAAAATATTATCTTCCGCTTTAAGCGGGGTTAGCTTAAGTTTTGGATTTTTAAAAGTTGTGTTGGTAATGTCAGATGTGTCTCTTATTGATTGTGTTTCGTCAATGAAGTAGATTTTATATTAACTTTCTATTTAGCAGCCCACAAATTATGCTTTCTCGTTCAGAGTTATTTCAGTCTTGAAGTATTTAAGAATAGTTTGTCTGTTGATGGGAGCTATTTCTGTCTTGTAGAAGTATGCTTGGAGGAAGTACACATGCCGCAGTGATAAGAATGTGAATGAGTCTTGTAAGGAACATCCATTATTTCAAACGCCCCTCCACTGTGTCCTCAACACCAAATGATTATTCTGTAACCCAAACTAAAAGCGTAAATATCTTCCTCCTGATCCAAAGTTGCAGGAAGTAAAATCCGGTATGTTCTTACTTTCTTCACAAGACCAGCTTACCCAGTGTTGGCAGACAAGACTGGTAGAGAGGAAAACATTAGACGGGTGCCGAAGAGTAGTACAATATAGTCTAATACATGCATAAAGTCAAACATGTGCTTTAAGTATTGTAAAACCAAAACAATTATCACTTTATGCAAGTACTTTAAATATTGTATTATAGTGTAGCTCAAGACAACTATCACTAGATACATATGCTCTAAACAGTGTATTACAGTGTAGCCTTTTGCATGTGAGAGTAAGTGGCAGGAGAAAGCTGACTAGGTATGAATTGCAGTATAGACTTTTAATGTAATATAATAAGTTAATGAGGTTATTTAGTTGACAGTTCTTTTTAAGAAGGCAACAAATTTGAGACAGTATCCCGATTTCAATCCAGAACTTCAAAAGGAAAATGAAACGATGAAACAAGTTCTCACCCAACAAGTAAACCGAATACTAATGAAACATCAAAACAAAGCAGGGGACATTATTATCGACCCCCCACCCTCCTCAAAGAGGAAATTATTTGCGGTTTAATTCGTTAATAAGGACACATAAGAACAACGAATATTATAAAGAAACAAAGACTCAATATAGCTTTCAGAACGAACAACACACTCGGTAAGCACATGCATAACAGCAACCTAACGAAGAAAAGCTAACATTCGAAATCATTTCTGTATTTGTTCGCATACAATGAAGCAGGATGTAAAGGTATGTATGTAGACCAAAGTGCAAGACAGTTTGCAAAACGATATAAAGAACACAAAATTTAATAATAGACAATGAACACTCAGCTATTTGTGTTAGGACGCATGACAATATCCATCGTTCCACCAACATAGAAACAGATCCAAAGATTTTACACCACGATTCAAAGGTCAGAGCTCCTCACATTAAAAGTCCATTGTAGCCACGAAAGATAGTCCCGAGAATCTAAACGAACATATGATTCTAGAAAGATCCCCACTATTCGTACTGCTAAATAAGGTGAGACCTCATTCATAATGATTGGATGAGGTAATGAATGCATATGGGAAGGAATAATTAGGGAAGCATGTTTTTTTAAAGAGGATGCACCCTATGACTATTCTCAACAAACCAAGGCCTCAGGCAGGCAGTGTTGTAGGGTCCCGTCTCACCTTTAAGACCGATTGCAAGCCAATATGGATGTTATCTACGATATGACGGGTGAATTAAATGGCTTACAGTTGTGATGAGAAAGTTCCAGAATCAATAACATACACTACTTTGTAAAGTCATTCCGGCCTCAGATATTTTCCACATTCTTTAAGTTATAGTAGCAGTTAAAACTTCAGTCAATTGATAGAGTGCAAGGAGTCGTGACACATGTTACAAGGAGCAAACATCAGCATCAAAACACGGCAGGCACTCAGCGGTTGGTGAACACATTAAAAATAATAAATTCACCAACTTAGGATGATATAGAAGATTTTTCCGTGTGAGGTAGGGCTTTAGGCAGCAAGGAATCGATCAAAATACATTTGCGTAGAATAATGACCCCTCAAATGTTAATGACCACATGCACTCGGAAGGATCACCTTTATTCGTCTTATTTGAAACATGTCGGCAAGAAGATATGCTTCTCTGTACTAGTGGGTATAGTTGGGAAGAAGGAATAGGCGAAGTAGCATATGAAGAAAATGTTTTTAGTATTTTTCGCAACCTACCAAGGTCTAAATAGGGCTGTGTTATGGAGTCCATGTCCTGATTCTGAGACTGGATATTGGATTATTTCGTATGACCACAGGACTGTATTATTAAGACATGGATTTGTTTTTTGGATGAAGGGCAGAAAAAAGTGCTTAGAGAAAACTTCAAGATTATTTTCAATAAATAGTAATTCATTGAAATTACTAGGGCTTGGACTCTAATTGGTAAATGTTTTGTATTTGTGCCTGCAATATTATTGAAGACGCAGCGAGAAATGAGGTATAGAAGTTTTACCATTATTTCATGGTGCGCCCAGAATCCTCTGCCCTTAAGCCAGGATTTATCACTTGTATTTCTGATGTGAAACGTTCCCATCTCTACTTCCAAGTCTAAGTACTGTATAGCAAACATGCAATTCATACGTGTTTTAGTAACGAACCCGCTATCTACGGGCTCTTTATTAAATTAAAAATAATATTAAGCCAAAATTCATTTTAACTAAATAATCAGATTTTTTTTACTGTAAAAAATCAGACTTTCAAAAATGGCAACGTTTCGTCATCATCTTAATTTTTGAGTCACATCATACATGTTTTTTTACACCGAGAAGAGAAAGCCAGGAAATTGCAACTGTAAGTGATGAAAAACATAATTGTACGGATGATTTCAAAACGGGTTCAAATTTACTCATTATGAATCAGAATATACCACTAAATATGCTACCATTTACGATTTTGTCAACGAACTTGGTCTCTACGCAATCCTATTGAAATTAAAAATATACGCAGACTATCATTTTAAAAGTGGAACTTGTTTGACTGATAAAATGATCATTTTTGCTAATGGCGTATTGTGCCCGTCTGTACACCTGGAGTGACAGACAACCACATGCAATGTAGCAGTAAATACAGCATTAGCATGAGATCTCTCTCGGGGCGTTCTAGGCTTGGGCTGTAATAACTAGACACTGTATTCGTGCTCCCCGTAAAGGTAAAGGAAAGAGTATAATAATATCGTATGGCCTCGGGTGCCTGGTGCAAGCTTTGTTAATTGACACCCAGAGGGTAGCTTGCATGTCGAATTTCGTCGTTCCTTTGAACGCTATGAAAGTCAAGGAGGTTAGATATCTAAACTCCTTGACACTACAGCGCTTTCAAGTAGAGAATGGAGGAACTTTGTGTTGGCGGAAAATCCCGAGATTAATTTTGCCATTGAACACGGCCTACTGAATTCAAATGGGTTCTTTAACATGCCAACAACGTATGACATGAGTATCGTGATTTTTGTCGCCTTCAAAAATCACTTACCATGGCCAGGGGCGAACCTGCAAAATAAACCAATTCACCAAAGAAAATTTATTCAGTAAATATCAGCCGACTGGCAGAAGCAAAACAATAGCACACGCATTCCCTATTGGATTTTATGTCTCTCAAATAAAAATAAACTATAGTCTCATTTAAGATTGTCCGATGGGCTAGACTATGTTCATGAATTACACTTTCATTTGTTAATCTATACATTTTAGAGACGACATAAAATTATATTTCACTTTACCCTATAAAGTTGTATTCTTCAATCATCCTATTCACTTATTTACAATTCACTTTTTTTACAATACTGACACTAGCATGGATTATTTTCACACTCGAAGTTTCACATTTTGATTCTAGATTTCCTTAGGAAACGACACAATTCTTAACGCAGTTAAATTCACATCAATGACTATTATTGGGCACAGCAATTAAATCTTTACATTAGACATTTGATAAGAATAATAATAATCACGTTTGGTTACTTTGAAGTTAGCTTGGAATATCCTTTTATAATTTTCAGGATTTAATCCACTGGACAGGAATTCAGATGGTCATAATAAAAATTGGCATGACAACATTGCTTGTAATAATTAATCATTGGCGCTGATAATATCATAGGGGAAATCTTTCGGATTGGAAACATATTGAAGCTTATGGGACAGGATCTGACTCTCGAAATCTCCCATTTTATTTCCTATTAACAAGCATACAGCTTTCTGTGGATCTCAGGATATGACTTCCGCTAAGTCCACTACGCACGAGGATCAAAGCCTCTATTACTCTTTCACAAAGTGCATTGGCACAACATGGCATCAATTCGGCTTCATTTAACAATTCTCTAGACAATAACAAATCGTAAGCTCTCAATTTTTACATCAACAATTAATTGTTTAATCATATTCTACACTTTTATCATGGTCTTTCATATTTATCATTCTGAAGGAATATTACTTCCATAGCTGTTCATATAATTCAGTATTTATCGATATTAATTCAGAGACATTTATTACTATTATATTGGAAAAATATATTGTGTCTTGCAGAAGAAAAATTATTAATTTATAAACTGTGTCGTAAATATGCTGTGTTCTGGATGGGGTAAGACTTTCCATCTTATTACTGCAATATCAAAATGAAATATTGAGTATGCACCTCAGCTACAAGTCTAACTTGACTGCAAGGGAAAATTACTCCTAAAAATGTGCAATCATTTAATTATAAATGCGCTTCATAACAATGGAGAAGGTGAATTGGTTTTATCGGAAAGGCGGAAAATTCATTGCTCCAGAAATTATTTAGGCTTTTCAGAAGTCTACGATATCATGATTTCTCTGGCGAGTTGACCTCCCTCGGTGCAGATCGAATCCTAGCACCACGGTTCTGAGAAGTCTAAAATGCTGGACATGGGACATGGTAAAGCCTTCAACTCCCTCGGTGCAGATCGAATCCGGACACCACGGATCAGGGAATCCTACACGCTGGGCATGGGACATGCTTATAGCGCTCCGCTATCCTGTCATCCACAGAAATATGCCACAGGCGGCCCTGCTCCTCGTTCCTAATGGGTCATCCTGGCATGATCTTCTCACATCCCGCCGCCTTAGCTGCTAACCATATTCACTAACTGGGGCAGTGAAGTTATTCTATCATGAGCTGTTCTTCATGCATACAAGGCATGTTACTAGCGTGGCCCATTGCCAATAATGAAGTCTACTTATGTACTCCAGTGGTCTGACTGGACAGGTAAATAGTAACAGTTCCTGGTGATAATGTCTTCTATAAATCAAGGGCGGAATCTGGCCTGATAATTCCCCGTAAAAATGTAAGTTGGCAGGGTAGCCTACCATCACTTGCAAGTGTTCAATGTGGTCCCAGTTCTTACGTTTGCTTTAAGTGGTGGGAATAGCACAAGACAAAGTCAAATACTTTTGTAACAAGTCACTCACATACCTTGTATTTTGTTGAAGTGTTCAACCAGCGAATATTATAAGTTTTGAAGCACTGTTATTTTACCACAAACGTAGCACAAAGTCTATGTCCATTCGGACATAGCAGCGTTGTATATGTTGCCTAACTCTAAGGAGCGCTCGTTCAAAATAACGGCGTATTCTACTGTCGTGGACACACACACACGTGGACTAGTATGACGACTAGTTGTCTGTTTGATGACTGTGTTGACTGTGAGTGAGTACCTGACCTCTACCAGGGCTGGCTTTTATACTGTCTCAAGGACACATATCGATCGGTGAGCTCGCATTACGTAATGTTAGATCTTACGTCTCATTGGCTATATCCATAGAAGGATCCAGAAGTTTGGTAAATTCCAATAAAACAACAGGAATAAGCTGGTGAATTACTCGTAACGTTATTCTTAAGTGCTGATATTACCTTCTTCCATAACAAAAGCTTTATAAGAATAACAGCTTTCAACATCCGTTGGCTCCACGTGAGACACGCGGCTGGTTCAAACTCTGGTGGGCCGACAGCTCAGAACCTGCTCGCTGACGTCATAGCGCGCTCCTTTCGAATTCACACCAGACCACACCATCGCAAATGGGCACATACGCCGCCTACCTCTTCAAAAATAAAAAATCTTCGAGTTTTTATTTTTCTCTCGATGTTTCCTCTTCTTTTTCGGCGTGATGCTATTTAAAGCTGGCTGCATTAAACATGTGTTCTGAACTTCTCCAGTTCGTGTGGTTCCCCCTTTGGGTCAGATATGGCGTCCTTCGCCCTGTCATCTACTTCTTCTTCGATGATCTCGTTCCATCTAATTTCTTCCTCCAACACATCCTCTTCAGTGGTCTTCTATAAGACAATCGATGTGAAACATACTCCTGGTTCGTGTCAATCTGCCATAAAGCGGTGCTTTTTCCTTTCCTTTGCCTTCCTTAGAAGTTCCAGGTTTAGGCGCTTCCTTCTCGTTCAACTGGGTAAGCTCCCCTAAGTATTTCATACTTTCTTTATGTCTCTCTTCTAAGTATCGGCGATTGTTGGCATCCCAGGAGTTTTGATTTTCCTGATTCTGGGATCTTGGATTATTCCTATCATCCGCGTTTCTCCAATTCGAGTTATCTCTTCTAGCGTCTTACTGTCTCCCACAGCGATATCTCCCTCTTCTCTCATACTGGGATATTGTCCTTGGTATCTCCCGCCATAGGATTCCTGTCGTGGTCTTCCCTCACGATTGGCACATGGTTGGTAATTCCTCTTAGTATCACCACTCTGTGTTTGGCAATGTCGGTCTGTTGTTACCAGGTTAATGGTTCGAGGATCTGACCTGACGTTCCTCTCCTGAAAATGTTGGTTGCTGACGTGATCTAAACGTTGAAGAACTTCGTCCAGGTCTTCCAGATTTTCGGCTCCAGCAGCTATTAAAGTTCTATGGACCTCTAACGGGACTGACGTGTCAATGCCGTAATCAATTCAGACTCTGGCATTGGAGGTTGCAAAAATTTCAGTTTCGACAACTGGCTTGCGAAGTAACTTGAATACTGCGAAGGTTGGGTGTTAGAAAACTTTTTCGAGTAGGCCTCAGAACGAATGTCCTGCTGGATTTCCTGGGAAAAAATTCTTCAAGAGAGTTCTTGAGAAATCTTCGAAATCTGTCATGCTGTATCTAAAAGCTCGATACCATAAAAGTTCGGGACCCTCAAGCTGTTTGCCTATCACTTTCACCACCCTTGCTGGTGAAACTCTCATTTCCGATAGATAATCCTGGACTTCTCTAAGAAATTCTACCGGGGTAATGGTACCTACACCACTAAACTTGGCTGGTTTTTCATTTTTGTTCTTGATGACTTGTCATCACTGAATCACGACCAGGTGTCGGACTGAAGTGAGAATGAGGTGTCTTGGCATTTGTCATGTTAAAGTCTTTGGATCCTATTCCTGATTGGCATTCCATTTCCATAGACCTCAGTTTGTTCTCTAATGCAGAAACAGCTGTTTGAAGATCATAAGAGGCCGTTTTCTCGCTTTCTACCTTCCTATAATCCTTGCTGTCGGATGTTACTCGTTCTGGTGAACATTTGGAAATATCTACCCTTAATTGTTCCAAAATTTCGGATTTTAAAAATTTGGATGCATCCATCTTCAATTGTTCCAAAATTTTGGCTTTTAAGTGGTCCGGCTGAATTTCCGTTTTCGATTGTTCCTGATGAATTTTAGAGACCTCTACTTTGATTTGCTCTATCATTTCGGTCTTTAACAGTTCAGGTTGAAATTAAGAAATTTCCTCTCTGATTGGGGATATTTCTGGCTGAAATTTAGAAATGTCCGCCCTAACTTGTGATATTTCAGTGTTCAACCGTTCAGGTGGTGTTTCTACTACTCCGGCCTTCAGCTGTCCTACCAGTTCAGATTTCATTTGCTCCTGAGCAGTCTGTAACTCCGTGGTAGTAACTGTTTCGGTCTCGAATTTCTTTGTTATTTTATTGAAATCCTTATTAAACCCTGGTTATAGGTTTCTATGTGACTCAGGATTTTCTCGGAATCTGACACACTTTTGGTCAAATTCTTTGTGACTATTTTTCCTATTTTGGCTACATCTTTTTGAATTACGTCCACGTCCTTCCTAAGGTAGTAATCGCATGTTCTGATGGCTTTATGAACATCTTTCAAATCTTCTTCTACTTCTTTAGCTACGCATGTCAGTATCTGTTTCTGCATATTTTCAAAAATAGAATTTTTGAAGTCGACAGAAATTCTAGACTGTATCTGGGTTACAACACTATCAGTGACATCATTAATCTTTTCTTCTAATCTCTCTTCCATACAGCTAGCCTCATCTTCTTATTTCGCAACGTATCTTAGGGCTTTCTTAAGAACCACCTCTTCTAATTGCTCTATCACTTCACGAGTTTTCGCCACGATTTCCTCTAGCTTAAAACAGTTTTCAAGAACCCTACTCTCCACCGATCCGATATGAGCTTCTAAAGTACTAGAATTTTCCTGAATTTTCTTTTCAATAGAATGAATTTATTTTTCATGAGCTAAGTAGTTACTTTTGACCCTATTCTCTATCAAGGTGAGTGCAGCAGAATTATCAATAATCTGACATTCTAAATTGGCTTCTACTAACTTAATTTGTTTTTCAAAAGATTCAGAATCTCCAAAATTTTCTTTTCTAACAAATTAGAGAACTGTCAATTTTAGTTTCTAATTCTTTGGAACTACCTTGAATTTTACCCTCTATTTTACCTTCAAGTTCTTTGAAACTACTTTGAATTTTTCCTTCAATTTCTTTGGAGCTACTTTGAATTTTACCTTCAAGTTATTTGGAGCTACTTTGAATTTTATTTTGAAGGGATTCTGAAAGTTTTGTTTCAAGTTCTTTGGAACTATTTTTAAGGGATTCAGAAAATTTAGTTTCAAGGGATTCAGACTTTTCATCAATTTTATTCTCAAGTTCTTTTGAACTTTCAATCATTTTATTCTCAAGTTCTTTAGAAGTGACTTGGATAGTTTCTAATGTAGCATTAATCCTATCTTCTACTGTCTTTGAATTCGTTTTAACATTTTCATCTGCTGCTAAGAGAGCGTCAGAATTTTCCTTCATTTCTGTTTTCAGGGAATCTAAAACTAGAAAGTTCTCTGCCATTTTGTCATTCAGAGTTATCAGTTAAGTTTTCAGTCCTATACCAGACATAATCACACAATATAATCAATGGCAATTAGTGAGAAGAACCATCACCAGACACTCAAGGAACTTAGAGCTAATAGTAGGTTGTGTAGTATTTCAGAGCCATGAATTTCCTTCCCAAAAACGTAAAATTAAAGTACTTAAATGACAACGATAGCAAAAAAATAATTCATTAACCTCTGTTATATGTCACCAAAACAAAAATCTAACTCAAAAACTGGATCATAATCCAAAAAATACAATACTCAAACAAGTGAGCTATTTTACTCCTAACGAGTCCTATCGAAGCCTATCGAAGCCCCACAGTTTGGCCGACATATCTTTCTCTTCCTTATGTGCCCGTCTGTACACCTGGAGTGACAGACAACCACATGCGAGGTAGCAGTAAATACAGCGTTAGCATGAGATCTCTCTCGGGGCGTTCTGGGCTTGGGCTGTAATTACTAGACACTGTATTCGTGCTCCCCGTAAAGGAAAAGGAAAGAGTCATGCCATATAACAAGAGAATTAAAACATATTTCAAAATAAACCAATTCGGCAAAGAAAATGTATTCAGTAAATATCTGCCGACTGGCAGAAGCAAAACAATAGCACACGCTTTCCCTATTGGATTTTATGTCTCTCAAATAAAAATAAACTATAGTCTCATTTAAGATGGTCCGATGGGCTAGACTATGTTCATGAATTACACTTTCATTTGTTAATCTTCGCACTTTAGAGATGACATAAAATTATATTTCACTTTACCCTATAAAGTTGTATTCTTCATTCATCCTATTGACTTATTTACAATTCACTTTTTTACAATACTGACACTAGCATGGATTATTTTCACACTCGAAGTTTCACATTTTGATTCTAGATTTCCTTAGGAAACGACACAATTGTTAACGCAGTTAAATACACATCATAGTGACTATTATTGGGCACAGCAGTTAAATCTTTACATTAGACATTTTATAACAACAATAATAATCACGATTGGTTACTTTGAAGTTAGCTTGGAATATCCTTTTATAATTTTCAGGATTTAATCCACTGGACATGAATTCAGATGGCCAAAATAAAAATTGGCATGACAACATTGCTTGTAATAATTAATCATTGGAGCTGATAATATCATAGGGGAAATCTTTAGGATTGGAAACATATTGAAGCTTATGGGACAGGATCTGACTCCCGAAATCTCCCATTTTATTTCCTATTAACAAGCATACAGCTTTCTGTGGATCTACACACGAGAATCAAAGCCTTTATTACTCTTACACAAAGTGCATTGGCACAACATAACAACAGTTCAGCTTCATTTAACAATACCCTAATCAATAACAAATCGTAAGCTCTCAATTTTTACATTAACAATTAATTGTTTATTCATATTCAACACTTTTATCATAGTCTTTCATATTTATCATTCTGAAGGAATATTACTTCTATAGCTGTTCATATAATTCAGTAATTATCAATATTAATTAATAGACATTTATTATTATTATATTGGAAAAATATATTCTGTCATGCAGAAGAAAATTATTAATTCATAAACTGTGTCGTAAATCTGCTGCGTTCTGAATGGGGTATGACTTTCCATCGTATTACTTCAAAATCAAAATGAAATATTGAGGATGCACCTCAGCTACAAGTCTAGCTTGACTGCAAGGAAAAATTACTCCTAAAAAGGTGCAATCATTAAATTATAAATGCGCTTCATAACAATAGAGAAAGTGAATTGGTTTTATCGGGACGGCGGAAAATTCATGGCTCTAGAAATTATTTAGGCTTTTCGGAAGTCTACGATATCATGATGATTTCTGTGGTGAGTTGAACTCCCTCGGTGCAGATCGAATCCTAGCACCACGGATCTGAGAATTCTAAAATGCTGGACATGGGACATGCTTATAGCGCTCCGCTCTCCCGTCATTCACAGAAATATGCCGCAGTTGGCCCTGCTCCTCGTTCCTAATGGGTCATCCTGGCATGATCTTCTCACATCCCGCCGCCTTAGCTGCTAACCATATTCACTAATTGGGGCAGTGAAGTTATTCTAACATGGGGCTGTTCTTCATGCATACAAGGCATGTTACTAGCGTGGCCCATTGCCAATAATGAAGTCTACTTATGTACTCCAGTGGTCTGACTGGACAGGTAAATAGTAACAGTTCCTGGTGATAATGTCTTCTATAAATCGAGGGCTGAATCTGGCCTGATTATTCCCCGTAAAAATGTAAGTTGGTAGGGTAGCCTACTATCACTTGCAAATGTTCAATGTGGTCCCAGTTCTTACGTTTGCTTTAAGTGGTGGGAATAGCACAAGACCTAGTCAAATACTTGTGTAACAGGTCACTCACATACCTTGTATTTTGTTGAAGTGTTCAACCAGCGAATATTATAAGTTTTGAAGCACAACGTAGCACAATGTCTATGTCCATTCGGGCATAGTAGCGTTTTATAAGTTGCCTAGCTCCGAGAAGCGCTCGTACAGAATAACGGCGTTTTCTACTGTCGTGGACACACACACACGTGGACTAATATGACGACTTGTAGACTGTTCGATGACTGTGTTGACTGTGAGTGAGTACCTGACCTCAACCAGGGCTGGCTTTTATACTGTCCCAAGGACACATATCGATCGGTGAGCTCGCATTACGTAATGCTACGTCCCATTGGCTATATCCATAGAAGGTTGATAAATTCCAATAAAACAACAGGTATAAGCTGGTGAATTACTCTTTACGTTATTCTGAAGTGCTGATATAACCTTCTTCCATAACAAATGCTTTATAAGAATAACATACGTTGGCTCCACGTGAGACACGTGGCTGGTTCAAACTCTGGTGGGCCGACAGCTCGGAACCTGCTCGCTGACGTCACAGCGCGCCCCCTTCGATTTCACGCCAGACCACACCATCGTAAATGGGGACAGTATGCCACATACCCTTTAAATTTTTTTTGATTCGAACTGATTTTATTTAAGAAATCGGACTTGTGTGACTGATAAAAGAGCATTCTTACTAAGGATGTACACCATTTAACTCTAAGTTTATAAATGAAAGTGATTTTACTCTGAAAAATGTACTTAGGTAACGGTAAAAATTCATACTTTCAATGGAAGTCTATGCCATAGGCCCCTTAATTTGCAATCGAACTGTACCTCACCTCGCTATTCAGTAGCAGTTGTAAAATGAGTTAGCTCGGTAGTGCGGTGTCGTAATTCAATCATTCATTTTCATTCATTCATTCGTTTATTTGCAATTGGGGGTTTGTCCCCCGGTGGCAAATTAGATATACATAACAAATAAATAATTGTACATAACAATTCACTAACAATTAAACTGGAGTATTTACACAAATAGGCAAATTAGTTATGCATAACAAATAAATAATTGTACTTAACAATTCACTAACAATTAAACTGGAGTATTTACACAAATAGTCAGTCTTTTCTTAAACACACCTATATGTTTGGGAAAAGGCTCTAAGACTGCGGCAGGTAGAGAGTTCCAATTATCAATGGCACGGTTTACGAAAGAATATTTACCATAATTTGTTCGCTGTGGTCGGCCCTTAACTTTGAAAGGATGATCGCTCCTACCCATGTAAGTAGGCTTTTCCATACGTTTGCTAAGCTCACCCCATGCTGGTTGATTTGTATACGTGTTGTACATAGCGCAGAGTCTAGATTTCATCCTCCTAGCCTCAAGTGATTCCCACCCAAGTTTCTTTAACATACGGCTCACACTGCTCCTGGTATTAAAGTCACTGAGCACAAATTTAGCGGCCTTTCTTTGTACCATTTCCAACTCATTTATGAGCCCAACTTGATATGGATCCTAAACCGCCGAGGCGTATTCCAGAATAGGTCTTACAAGTGACAAATATCCTAATTCTTTAGCAGAGGTACTACTTCCCTTTAATACCCTCATTACAAAGTGCAAGGATTTGTAAGCTTTAGAAACTACACATCCTATATGACTACTCCATTTCATATCATTTCTTACGTGAACGCCCAAATATTTGCAAGAATCTTCTTCTACAAGTATTTCCGAGTCAATGTTATATTGAAAATCTTACCTTCGTACTTTCCCTATTTTTATTAGACTACATTTTCTTGTGTTTATTTTCATTTTATTTTCAATCGCCCGCTTATAGACCAGGTTCAGGTCATCTTGAAGTACTGCATTGTCTTGTGAGTCATGTATCTTTCGATATATTACACAATCATCCGCAAACAATCGACAGTCACTGCGAATCCCATTTGGTAAGTCATTTATAAACGCCAAAAATAACAAAGTTCCGATTACGCTGCCCTGAGGGATACCCGACGTTACGGTAATTTCATCCGAGAATCGGCCTTCAACTTTCACTTTCTGGGAACGACCCGTCAAAAATTCTTGGATCCATAAAATTACTCTTCTATCAATCTTCGTCGAAGCTAATTTATGGAGTAGCATGTCATGCGGCACGACATCAAATGCCTTCGCAAGGTCTATAACTACGGCGTCGACTGAAACTCCATCGTCTAACGATTCGCTAATATCTTGAAAAAGTGATAGCATCTGACTCTCGCATGAGTAACCTTTCCGAAATCCATGTTGCCTATCATTAAACCATGATAATGTTTCCCACTGTTCCCTCAAGTAGTCGCAAATGAGATGCTCCATCTGTTTACAAACGATGGACGTGAGACTAACCGGCCTGTAGTTGCCCAATTCAAGTCTGCTCCCTCCCTTAAATATTGGGACTACCGTAGCTCTTTTCCAGTCATCCGGGATTTGCGCATTGTTTGTGGACACATTAAACATCACCTCTAAGTATCGTGCCACGGCCCTACCTCCTAGTTTAAGTACTTCACTAACTATCAGGACCCTTCGATATATTGTAACGTAATTTTTGTATTAGCTTTACAATTGCTGACTGGTTTATTTGGAGAAGTGGAGCCCCTGATTCACCGTTAAGGTCCAACACACAGCTATTGGATTTATTGAACACACTACCATAAAAGACATTTAATTCATTAGCAATGGCCTGCTTCTCAGTAATTAATTTACTGTCACCGGACATTATCATCGACAAATTATTTGAATTTCCCTTTCTTCTCCTAACATAACTGTAAAATGTGGTGCAACACACAGTAGTGCGGTTTCATACAGTGTTATTACTCGGGAGTGCGGTGTCGTAATGTGGTGCAACACACAGTAGTGCAGTGTCGTAATGTGGTGCAACAAACAGTAGTGCGGTGTCGTAATGTGGTGCAACACACAGTAGTGCAGTGTCATCCAGTGTTATAACTCAGTAGTTGCAGTGAATTTAGGATTAAACAAGCAACATAGGTCTATGCATTATCATACTAAAGTTCTCAAATAAAGTAAAAGGAGAGAAAATATCTGACGTTAAAGCATTATTGCTAAACCATTTTGGTGGTGGATGGGAGCTCAATGAGGAACTTAAGTACTACAAAGAATTGTTTTCTAGGGACAGTTTAAATGTGAGTGAGGAAGGTGAAGAAGATGTTGAGGACTTGTGTACAGAAATGACCGAAACAACTAAAGGCGTATAGGGAAATGTTTAAACCAGCAATGAAAGAAATTGAAGAATGTAGGAGTAAACATTCAAGGAGAAATAATTTCAACTCTTAGATTTGCTGATGACATCGTCATCTTCGCTGACACACCAGAGGAGTTGAATGAATTTTTAAATGGTATGGTTTTTGTCTTGAGGAATTAATTCATGATGGGAATTAATAAATGTAATAATTTCCTATATGCCGATGACACAGTCCTGCTCGCCGGAAGCATTGAAGTTCTCCAAGCATTGCTGAATCGCGTGACCGCAGTTAGCAATGATTATGGCTTAAGGATGAACATTCGCAAAACAAAAAATGGTTGTCAGCAAATAAGTAATTGATACTACAATATCAGTTACTGATAAAGCTATCGAACGAGTTAATTCGTATAAATATCTAGGATGCTACCTGAATGACAAATGGGACCGCAGTCATGAAATCAAAGCTCGCATTGAGCAAGCCAGGTGTGTCTTTATCAAAATGAAGAAAATGCTGTGTCACCGAGATCTTAGTCTGAAAACGAGACTACTTGCCCTCAAGTGTTACATAATTTCCATACTAATGTATGGACACAAGAGGTTGACGTTAACCAAAACCTTAGAGAAGAAGTTGGAAGCATTTGAAATGTGGCTGTATCGTCGCATGTTTCGTATATTGTGGACCGACAAGGTGAGAAACACCGAGGTGCTGGATCGGATGGGCAAGGAGATGAAAGTGCTCTACAACATCAACCGACAGAAGATACAATATTTTGGCCACGTGATTCAAAATAACAAGTACCGACTCCAGCAGCTAATCATGGAAGGCAAGATTGAAGGACGGCGCAGACCAGTGAGGAGGAGGATCTCCTGGCTCAAGAATTTGCGGGAATGGTTTGAACTTGACTCAGTATCTCTGTTTCGAACGGCAACCTCGAGGCATGGGATTGTAATGATGATCGCCAATCTTCGACGCGGAGACGGCATATAACGAAGAAGAATACTAAAATATTGGAATGCAGCTGAAATAAATAAGAAACCTCTATGGACATCAAATTGGCAGGTGAAAAGCTAAAGGAAGTAGGAGACTTCTGTTACTTTGGAAGCAAAATAACCAGTGAAGGACGAAGAAGAGAGGATATAAAAAGTAGATTGTCTCAGGCAAGGGAAGCATCTGTACAAAAAAGAAATCTGTTGACATCGAATATAGATTTAGGTATTAGGAAGTTAATTTTGAAAGCCTTTGTCTGTAGCGTGGCACTCTATGAAAGTGAAACTTAGACTATTGGTGCAGCAGAAAAGAGGAGAATTGAAGCGTTTGAAATGTGGTGTTGCAGAAGAATGATGAAGATCAGATGGGTAGATAGGGTTACAAAGGAAGAGGTATTACAAGTGGGAGAAGAGAGATGTTTCTGGTGACTGCTAATGAAGAGAAGAGATAGGTTGGTAGGACACGTACTAAGACACCCAGGAATAGCAAACTTATTTATGGAAGGAAGGGTCGAGGTCAAGAACTGTAGGGGTAGACCAAGGTTCGAATATGTTATACAGATTGCCTCGGATGTAGGGTGTGGCAGCTATGTAGAGGTGACATGAGTAGCTCAGGGCAGGGAGGCTTGGAGATCTATATCAAACCAGTCAAAAGACTGAAGACTCGAACAACAACAAGAAACAATCCAATGAAGAACCTCGGGTTTTCCACATCAATCGACTGGCACCTTATAAAGGAAACAACGGACCGAAAAAGGATCAGATTCTTCGTGGTTGTAATCCCCAAAAAATGTCTTTCGAAGTGTTGTGTAGCAGCAATCTCTAGCATATCCCATGGAGTAACAAAGGTTATTCACCAGGACCTCTTCAGTGTTCCATCGGAATATGCACTGACACACTGTGTTGCTTCAGATCTCAAGATGACAAGAGTAATCGCAAGGGTCTTTAGGAGCAAGTTTCGGGTTAATGAACATCCGGAACACCAGAGTCCCATTTTTGGAGAATCCATGTACCTGTTTCGGAAATATAGGAACCACTTCTACCTTGTCACAAACAGGTTGTCCTGTGGGAAGCCAACTTATCGTGCCATTTGGAACAGTTTGTTCAACGTGCGACGTCATTTAACCCGCTTGGGATTAAGGGAGCTTGGCATCCCAAAGCAGGGTTGTGGGTTCGACGAACTTGATTGGAGAACATTAAGTAGCATAATTGAAATGCTGTTCAAGGACACTGTTGTTAACATCATAGTTTGCGTCTACGAACCCAAGGGCTCCAGAAAGTAGAGGGAGGACACCCTCACTTCTGATGAACCGGACGTCGGGACAATCCAAAACTCCTGGGATAAGACAACCTGTTTTGGGACAGACTTAAGAAGGGTGTATTGTGGCGGGCGCAGTCAGGTCCGCTGCCAGCGCATTGCTCTCGTCAGTTTGACCGGATTCTAAGTTGTGTAAGTGCCCTCTGGAACTGGAGTATTTTTGGTCTCATGACCTTCTTGACCAGGTCTGGATTTAAAACAAGAATGATAGCTGTGTTTTCTTTGTCAGAGATTTATTGTTCCAACACAGTGACCAGAAATGAGGCGAGATGGTGAGATGTTGGTAGTTTTGTACTGGATTGAGGACATAAATGGAGAAGGAGAAAAGTAATATGTTGCATTGTAGTTTGAACTACGGGCACAATACCTTAGGCAGTGTTTTTAAGTCTTCTGGTAACCTAGGTAACTATTGGCGACGTGTTGTTGACTTTGGTAATAAGCAGCATATTGAATATAAATTGGTTGTTTTTGTTGTATATTTCATTAGAAAGCTACCTTTTGCAATGGTAGTGTAGCCTTATTTCCATGTGAGATGTCAGTCAAAATCCGAAGATGGAAGAGGATCGCAGCAACTTGTAGTACCCGGCTATAAATAACCACAAATAGCTACTGGCAAACACACACCGGAATAAGGAACATGCTGACTATATTTCTACCCTGCTGGGTTCGGTTAGCTAACTACAATGGACAGTGAGAAACTTTGGAATCTCGGGCGGAACGGGAATAGGATATAGGTTTTGCCATTATTCTACAGCTATACCATTCTTACCTTAACCATATTATTACGAAATATAACGCAAACGTTATAGAAAATATTGCAAGCATACGTAAAAGTGTGCCTGGCAGGTTTATTCAAAATAAAAGCAATTAGCAACGAAAAACAAAGTCGAGTTCAAAACGAATTCAAAATCCTATAATAGGCCTAGATGCTGCTAGCTATGAATTTAATGCTGCGTAAATAATAAACCTACTTTTGACACCTCACTGCTGTGTCCAATATTTCAGGAGTATCCAAAACGTAATATTACGTTATTTAATGCCGTCGTAAAAGATGCTATTTAGCGATGGCCCGTCGCTATTACAATAACTAAGTCTTACTCTATACAGGACTCCTGATTCCTACGTTAATTCTAGTCTAAATACGGTTATATAGTATTTACTGTATTATTTAAACTACTGTTCATATTTACATATATTAAATGTTTCGTTGCATTTTCAATTTCCCCTCCGTTCATCACAATATACTTCTTGCAAAGCTGAAATCTTTTGGCTTCTCTCAGAGTGCTCTTTCCTGGTTCAAATCCTACCTTTCCATGCGTACACAGAGAGTGGTCCTCGTGGATGGCTCCTCCTCAGACTAGAAATCGGTAGAAAGTGGAGTACCTCAGGGATCTGTCTTAGGTCCACTATGCTTCTCGATATATATATAAACGATGTTCCTAATGAATTCCGAAATAGTTCTGTTCGTATATACGCTGATGACCTCCAAGCCTATTTTCACCTCACGCCTAACACTGCATGTGATCGTATAAATCTGTTTAATGAAGACATTGACAGGCTTTATGAATGGGCCCTAAATCATAATCTTAACTTGAACATATCTAAAACACAACTTATATCCATTGGATATACAAAACTGCTAAATTCAGTAGATTTTAATTCACTACCACCCATCAAGATACTAGATAATAATATTAAATATAGCAACACTGTCAATAATCTCGGAGTGATATTTGATAGAACCTGTCGTGGGCAGAGCATACGTCTAATGTGGTGAGGAAGGTTGTATCAACTATGCATCTCCTGAAAAGAACTGTTTCTTACACCCCTCCTAACATACGTGAGCTCTTCGTCCAAACTCTCATTTTTCCAATCATTGATTATGGCTCTGCTGTATACAATGATTTACCAGAAGCACAAAACATCAAATTACAAAGCGTCCAGAATGCATGTGTTCGGTACATTCTGGATGTAAGGCGAGATGAACATATCACACCTGAAACTCCAGGAGCGCAGGCAGTTATCAGTTGCCGTTCTGACACATCAAATATTACATACCAAGACCCCGTTATATCTCTACAATGCCTTTACACAAATGCATTCTGTTCATAATCGAGAAAATAGATACACAAAATTAACACTCCAGATTCCTATACGCCGAACCATGAAGTTCAATAAATCTCTTGTTTGCACCGTCTCACGCCTCTTCAACACCTCCGATTGATATAAGTTCGTCAACATTGCAAGCACTGCAGCTTTCAAAAGACATCTTTCATCCTGCTTCTTGGAGCAGTATACCTCTCACATTTGATTACTGTATTATGTTAAAATACTTTTTTTAATGTTCAATTATAACACAAGGACAATAGCTGACAACCTGTCTACTTTAATAGCTTTTCTTGTACAGTATATGGTGTTTGTTTTTCGGGCTGATAGTCTGTATGCACTCTCACTCTTTTGT
The DNA here is from genome assembly GCA_946902985.2 of Meconema thalassinum. Taxonomy (NCBI): domain Eukaryota; kingdom Metazoa; phylum Arthropoda; class Insecta; order Orthoptera; family Tettigoniidae; genus Meconema; species Meconema thalassinum. The sequence goes on from OX336397.1 coordinate 66,256,469, forward strand.
ATATACTTTTTTCCATTATCATTATTACTATTGTATTGTTACTATCTTTTTGTTACTATATTTCTTTGACTATGATTATTTATATTGTGAATGTAAGTGAAATGTTTTATTTTTATAAGCCCTAATCTTATTTTATGTAGGGCGCTACTGTAAAGGAGCTCTTAAGCTCTAAGTGTAGCCGTGAAAATAAAATAAAATCAAATCCAATCGAATTCCTTGAATTTCATCCAAGCCTTGTCAATTTTATTTTCATAGATTAATGTTTATTGAAATATCGAGAAAATGTCGTCACCGATATTATAAGTCACTCCTGATATTCTCGTCTTCATCCTGTAGGTTACGGTACCCGCTGCGTTATTAGCACAGCATCATCACAATTTTTTTAATATTAGAAAATGTCCCTCTCGATCTCGATTGTAACAACATTTTCATAATCATATCGACGAAATGTTAGTAGTAGAAATAATATATGTTAACTTGTTCACGTTTCCAGTGCTGCTCGAAACTTATGCTCAATAACAGCACTCTGTGGCGTAGTGACGATTATTGTATTTAAACAGCGAATACTTTCTTCTTCCGACATAAATATAAATAGTTCTGTTCGTTTCTGTAATTTCACTCTACGAAATGTTCATATCACCGCATCTGAAGTGTTCCTTCCCAAAGTGTGACTACTTTTCCTTGCGTTCGCTCCTCGACAAAATTGCTTATTTCACGTATTTTCCTTCTCAATTCTTTTAATAATTTTCACTACATCTCGACACTTACACTTGTAAAACTGTACTCACACGTTTGAACTCAAGCAAATAGAATTCGCGATCAGTCGCGACACTTTTTACCGATCACTGTAATGTATCACACGAAGCGCGCACTCGGAGACCGAGTTTCGATACGTCTCCCGAACATGAAGCCGCGATTCCCTCGCTCGATTCCCCTTCTCCACTCAAATTTGACGTCATCAAGAAAATCCGCGCGTGTCGTAGGCGGGATTCTTTCCAATCCTCTTTCTGCCTTCTTGAAACATGTTTCTCCAAAATGGTATTTCTGAGAAATCTTCACTTATTTAACTGGAAATTCTCAATTCATTAAATATCGTAAAATAACTTTCAATTACATCATTATAAGTATAGGTTATTAAATTCCATCGAATATTCCTGTTGGCTTCGGGACTGTCACGTGATATTCACAGCGCATCTCTAGATACCATGCGCGTGTCATCCACACCTTTTCTTGCTCGGTGAATTGCCTATCTTGCCCCTTCCTTTCGTCAATACACCTTTTCTTTCTCTGCGAATTGTCTATCTTGCACCAGATCAAACAAGACTGGTTTTTTGCCGTCTTATATATTATTTTACTGTAGTAATTTTCTGATTGGTTCCGCGTTTTACAGAGATAACGTTCTCTCACAACTTCGCGCTAGCCAGAATTAGACTATCAAATCCAGCTACTATAAATTTACAAAACTTATGATTTCTTTATGGAGATAATAATATTACTCAAACCATGAATTCGAGTTGAGTACCATGTTGGACTTCCGCAAAATGTTGACCAGTTTTCATGCTTCACATCGCCCAGACGCCAAAACCTCCGGCAGTTCAAATTTTTATATGTAATTTATATCTCTATGTATATAAATATCTCACTTTGGTGGTTTCGGTAGCGTAGTTGGTAGCATGCCCAAGATCGCGGGTACAAATACAGCGAAAGTCGTCGGATATTTTAAGAGTGTTAAAGGTCCCTCAGTGTGCCTTTCTGCGGACGGGAAGTAAAGCCGGCGGGCCCATGTCATGGGTTTATGGCATGTTAAAGAACCTTCCACTAACTATAATTGTGTGAAGCGAAATTTGTAGGTGAGACTTGATTAACTCTTTATTAGTTTCCAACGTTCGTCGCCAGGTGCCGGTTGCGGAGGCATCCAGTGGCCAAGTTCAAATCTAGGTGTTGTTGACGGTAGCGTTTGGTAGCAAAAGTACGAATTACTTGAAATTGATCGTCTGCAGTCCTTGCCTGAATCAGAGATAGCACACACTAATACAGCCATTACAATTATCACCAGCTATAAGACAGGTTCTACAAACACCCAAAGTACACAGGGCTACATGACCGCGTTGTCGCAGCCCCTAAACTGAGGAACCAACCATATATCTCACTTTCTTGTGGACACGATAAATACCGCCAATTGCCACCAATCACTTTCAAACTTAAACATAAAATAAAACCCATCTAAATGTTGGTCGAGTATGTTAATGGGCAATATTGGACCAAGTTGGTGAAAATGTGGGCCTTTTTTCTTAAAATGTAAAATATCGAATCCATTCCAAGTTCATACAATTCTTCGCATAAGGTGTAAAAACTTATCTCCGTAATTTTTTATAGCACATACCACTGATTAAAAGTCTGGGAAAAATGGAGTTTTTTTAGAACAAATATTCATAACACCCTCAATAGGCACAGAATGAATACCGTTTAGTATGGTCGCTAGTCCTCTGTTGTTGTTTGAGTCTTCAGTCTATTGACTGGTTTGATGCAGCCCTCCATGCCTCCCTGTCTTGGGCTAATCGTTTCATCTGTACATAGCTACCACACCCCACATCCGAAGCAATCTGTTTAACATATTCTGACCTTGGTCTACCCCTACAGTTCTTGTCCTCAACACTTCCTTCCATAACTAAGCTTGCTATTCCTGGGTGTCTTAGTATGTGTCTTACCAAACTATCTCTTCTCTTCATTAGCAGTCACAAGAAACATCTCTCATCTCCCACTCGCCTTAATACCTCTTCGTTTGTCACCCTATCTACTCATCTGAATTTCATCATTCTCCTGTACCACCACATTTCAAATGCTTCAATTCTCCTCTTTTCTGCTGCACCAATAGTCCATGTTTCACTTCCATAGAGCGCCACGCTCCAGACAAAGGTTTTCAAAAATGACCTCCTAATACCTTAATCTAAATTCGATGTCAACAGACTCATTTTCTCTAGAAAGGCCTTCCTTGCCTGAGCCAACCTACTTTTTATATCCTCTTTGCTTCGTCCATCACTGGTTATTTTGCTTCCTAAGTAACAGAAGTCTCCTACTTTCTTCAGCTTTTCATCTGCCAATTTGATGTCCATAGAGGTTTCTGATTTATTTCGACTGCATTCCAGTATTTTTGTTTTACATTTATTGATTTTCATCATGTATTCATTCCGTAAGACGGAGTCCATACCATTCAAAAACTCATTCAAATCCTCAGGCGTCTCGGCCAAGATGACGATGTCATCAGCAAATCTCAGAGTTGAAATTATTTCTCCTTGAATCTTCACTCGCACTATAAATTTTTCTACAATTTCCTTCATTGCTTGTTCAATGTAAAGATTGAAAAGTATGGGTGATAAGTTGCAGCCTTGCCTTACACCTTTCTGAATACCAGCTTCTCTCTAATGTCCTTCAGCTCGAAGGACTGCTGTCTGGTTTCTGTATAGATTGTATATCGCCCTCCTATCCCTGTACTTTATTCCAATCGATTTCAAAATGTCAAACAATTTAGTCCAATCAACAATATCAAAAGCCTTTTCTAAGTCTACAAATGACATGAACGTTCTCTTATTTTTCCTTATTCTACCTTCCAAAATCAGCCTAAGACTTAGTACAGCTTCCCTTGTTCCTACATTTCTCCTGAAACCAAACTGGTCTTCACCCAACTCCGTTTCTATCTGGCTTTCCATCCTCTTGTAAATTATTCTAGACAGGATCTTTGAAGCATGAGTAATCAAGCTGATTGTACGGTAATCTTCATATCTGTCAGCTCCCATTTTCTTTGGTATAGGGATAATAACTTTCTTCTTGAAATCACGGGGTACCTCACCTCATAAATCCTACACACCAAGTGAAATAACCTGATCAGACCTTCATCTCCTATGCAGCGTATCAACTCAATCGGTATATCATCTATGCCTGGTGCTTTGTTCCTGCTTAAGCTCTCTGATGCTCTGTCAAATTCTGATCTCAATATTAAATCTCCTATTGCATCCTCATCAATTTCCTCCTCCCTCTCCATTACTTGATTCTCAATCTCCTTTCCCTTATACAAACACTCCATGTAAGCTTTCCATCTCTCAACCTTTTCTTCCCTATCTTGTAGACGCTTTCCATTTGTGTCCTTAATATTACAGCACTTAGTCTTCTTTTCCCCAAAAGTATTCTTAATCCTTCGATAAGCTGTGTCTACTTTTCCTAAATTCAGACAATTTTCTGTACCTGCACATTTCTCTTTCAACCATTCTTCTTTCGCTTCCTTGCAATTCTTGCTAACCTAATTTCTCAGACGTCTGTATTCTGCTTTCCCCTTTTCATCTCTTACATTCTTGTGTTTCCGCCATTCATCCAAATATCAAAATCAAATTGGAGTTGTTGGTTATTATCGCGTATTATTGTCTATATTGTCTATAGCTTGCCACGGTGGGTGAGTGGTCAAGGTATCGGTTTGCTAACCCCAAGCTTGCAGGTTCGCCCCTGGCCGTTATAAGTGATTTTTTGAAAGGCTGCAGTAGTTACTACACCATGTCGTACGATGTTGGCATGTCAAAGAACCCATTTGAATTCAGTAGGCCGTGTTCATAATGGCAAAATTAATCTCGGGAGTTTCCGCCAACACAAAGTTCCTTATTTCTCTACTAGAAAGCGCTATAGTGTTCAAGGAGCTTAGATACTTAACCTCCTTGACTTTCATAGTGCTTCAAGGAACAATGAAATTCGACATGCAATCTACCCTTTGAATGTCAAATAACAAAGCTTGCACCCGGCACCAGAGGCAATACGATAAACAGATTTTATATATATATATATATATAATTATTTCAATTTGGAGTTGTTATTATTGCATATTATTTTATATATTGTTCGCGGCTCTTGCTACAGTTCAAAATTCATCTGGTCTTATTGATGAACTCATACTTTGAATATTCATCAACAGCCGCCAACTTTCAACATGGAATTTAGAATCATTTTGTGGTCGTGATGTTCAGTGGGAACTGGCGTCAGGCTACTCATCTGTTCTTTCAATTTGAAGACGAAGGCTGGGATGTCAATTACTAACTTCTGTTCATTAAGGAATGCTCCTGGTATGCTGAACCGTCAAGTTAATTCCACTGATGGGTATCAATATGTGGGATGACGTACGAGCGAAGACCTAGCAAGACTAAATTAAGCTTCAAAACCCAGTCGTCAGACATCTGTGCTTTTAAAAGCGGCTTCGGTGGCGTAGTTGGTAGCATGCTGTGCTCATGATGGTGGGTTCAGGCCCGGCCGAGGTCGTCGGATTTTTTGGGAGCGTTAAAATTCTTCGGTGTGCCTTCCTTCGGTCGCATGTCGTAGATTTGTGGCATGTGGAATATCCTTCCGCGGACTGGGCTTGTGTGAGACTAGATTCTAGGTTGGATTTCGTAGGAACGCTCTATCAGAGTTCCAACGTTCACCGCTATGTATCATTGACATCCGGCAGCGAAAGTTGGAACTACTTGAAATTAAACGGAACTTGTAGCTCAACCTATGGGGGTCCGCTGGAAGCAGCTACAGCCTCTGGCGAGCCGAACATGTCCCCGGACACTCCCGGCACTAAAACCCATACGATAAATAAATAAAATCCATCAATTCTAGTATATCCTGAGTGATCCACGGTTTTTTACCTATTCTTTCTTTCCTACCAAGATTTTCTTCTGCACATTTTGTTATTTCATTTTTCAAAAGTGCCCATTCGTCTGAAATTGAAGTTGGTTTAGGGTTTTTCATTAGTCCTTCCTTTATACTCTTCTTGAATCTTTCGTTTACATCCTTCACTTTCAGTCTGTCTATTGTCCACCTTTTTGGCTTTTGACTTTTCTTCAGTTTCTTCAACTTTAATCCTCTAAAAATTACCAAAAACTTTTGTATGAAAGAGGTTTTGATATGACCCACCGTTACGCCAAGGGATGAGAAAAATATACTTTTGGAATTATAAGATGCGTTCTCGTAGGCTGAACATGGGGACGTTTCTAGGTATACAATAATTGGCAAATTTAATGAATCCGAAATATATGTATAATTTTTCCGGTGAAGTCTGCCTGCGCTTCCGGCGTGCCGAGATTTTTATTATATTTTATTTTTATTTTTTACGCTACTTTGAATATGAATGAAATTAAATCATCAAGAACTGTTCTGTAATTAAGTGACTGACGAGATGGTGTTCTGTTCTCAAAGTCGCTGCTGACAAGGCATCTGGTATAGGAATGCCCCAGTGTTTAGTGTTGAGGTGTGATTTTGTGTGTGTGTGGTCTGCGCCTGACTATGTAGTTGTAAGAGAATCAACTAATTATTTGCACGGCGTGTCTTGTACTTCCGTAGTCTCAACTATTTAACATTTGTTATCGATGTTGTGATCGCCTCAAATTTATGTCTCCGACACGGAGGAAGAGGGATACTCGTTGCTCTGATGTATTTTATATTTATTATTTAAACCGTGTGTGTTTCCTGGTGCCTGGGCTAGCTGAAAGGTATAACACCGAATTTAAAATAATAATAATAATAATAATAATAATAATAATAATACATAAACCAATCTTACCTTATATTCCATAAACTTAAATGAACCACAGTTTCTTAGAAATAACTTAACATGGTATTACAACTGAAATTTATTTTACAGATTGACACTAATTTACTTTCACTCAATTACAAATACCAGCGGAATGGCAACTGACTAGTGGTGTATTTTATAAATGAGTTGAGGGAGGAATTACTGCGCCGTCTCACTACCTCTCCTGTGGCTATCTGAACACTGTTGATGATTTGGCTAATTCAGTAAGTGGTTATTACCGCTTATTATCACCGCGGGGGATAAGATTGAAACCATAAGCTTATAATTTAAAAAAAAATACACTGAAACTTAAGCATCGGGATGTGAACACCTCCAGTCGAACACGTCCCCACAAAACATGTATACCAGGTCAAGCCATCAACCATTCGCTTCCACATAGAAAGAAAATCGCTAGAACTAGGCAATCCTTTAATCCACGACACAAGGATGAAAAGCATGACTGACAATGTTTTATTGTAAAGGCAGCGTCATTTCTTTATAAAAACAAGAAGTTCCGTGACGAACTAATGACTCTATTTTTCTTAAAATTTAAGATTCATGCCAATAATTTCTTCTAAGTTGATCTATCTAGAATAATGACGAAATTAAGTTGGTAATATGGAAATTTCTAATTAGTTTGAAATACTATATACCTGACATAATGTGAAATGATCTGAAATAGTATGATCTATTGTTGTGCCAATTTTGAATGAAATCCATTAGTTAGTATAGACGTTACATGCATTTTAAAATTGGACCTATCGTCGGGCTTAGAGTCATGTTGGTAGCACTGACGTTTATATGTTACTCCTAATTAATATAGAATGTCAGGTACTATACATGTGCATAGTTTAAAGCTGTCAGCTTGCATACTTTCTGATATATTGGTATTTGGATAAAAGAAATTGAGAGCATTTATTAACAGTTAGCATCCCTGGTGGATCTTAAGAATACGCTCAGTCATATCTGTTTATGTACACATAGCACATACGAAATTTGGTTGAATTCCAATTGATAGTGTAGAAGTTATATGCATTTTAAAATTGGACCTATCAGCAGGCTTATAATCATTTTGGCAACACTGCTATGTATGGCCTCCTGGAAATTAAACTTAAATATTATTATCTATACGTGTGCCGATTTCGAAATAACTCCATTGATACCTTCCAGGATATCCAACATGGAGCTCAAATTTCAATAGCGATTTTTCAGTAGTTGGTAGCACTGTCATCATTTTCAAATACTAGATTGAGATTTTCAAGTACAGATCTTTACTCCTACCAAATTTTGTTTCGATTGCTTCAGCCGTTTAGGAGTTGATAGGGAGAGGACACACACACAGCCAGACAGACAGACACCCATTTGCCCGGATCAATCTCATAAGTCTACTTTTTCCTCATTTTTGCAAAATGTGAAACGTTGGCTAATAATTAATGACGTATCGTGATGCACACTTCGATATTCATAACGAACGAAAGTAGTGGTTTTGTGAGAGTTCTAATACCACCGCCACCGCTCCACCGCTGGAATACTAAAATGGCAATATCTCGCGAAACAATCAGGCTAGAGACTTGTACGAGGTGTCATTGAACTCGGGCTAACACCACCTTTCCTATGGACAATATATTTCAACCCCAAAATAAAACCTACCCCTACTAGGGGGTGAAATTGTATTTTTAGAGAATCTCTCTTTCCAATTGCAACATGTGAGAGTTTGAATGCTAATATGGAATGAAACGTTGTTCTACATAAAGTGCATGTGTTCGGTGGAAAGCCACTATGAATTAACATGCTAGTTTTTTGTTTTTACATATGTCCACTCATAGGTTTGGTAAGAGGGCGGGCTTTTTAAAAGATGGTGGCTGTAGTGTAGCCTAACCCAACCTAACGGGTCCTTGTGGACAGGTCGTTGTTGACAAGTCATTTTGGACGGGTCCTTGTTGACGAGTCCTTGTGGACAGGTCCTTGTGGACGAGTCCTTGTGGACGAGTCCTTGTGGACGAGTCCTTGTGGATGAGTCCCTTTGGACTGATCCCTTTGGACCGGCCCCTTTGGCCTGGTCCCTATGGACTGGCTCATGATTTTATTTAAATTATGTCAAAGGGTCTAACAACATTTGTGTGTGTTGAACTGACGTTGTTCACCAACCCCCACTACTATAATGTGATAACGATATGAAAGGAAAGTGACGAAATACATGTGAACACGTGTGAGATGACCTTATTACCGTCCTCCTTGTGAATCAAGTCACATCCTGTTTTGGTTCATACGTGAGAAAATGCAAGTTCATGTGTAATATGACCTAACACACAAGTGTACACATGTGCACGTGCACGATAAGAGCTAACAAGTCACAACCAGTTTTGACAGTGGTGGGAATAAGGCTAGAGACATGTACAAGTAGTCAAATTACTCCGGCAGACAAACCTTTTCCTATGGATAACTTATTTCCACTCAAAAATAAAATCTACCCCTACTAGGGGGTGAAATAATAATTTTTAGGTAAATGTCGCTTTCCATGTGCAACATGTGGGAGTTTGTATGCCAATATGAAATTAACTCGTTCCACATAAAGTGCATGCATACAACTGAATGCCGCTATGATTTATCATTTTTGTTTTTTTGTTTTACGAATGCGCAATTTTTTTTGTAAGAGGGCGGGCTTTTTGAATAATGATTTATAGATACTTTTTTTACAAATTAACCAAAGATCCAAAAACTAATAGGTCATCGGCTTTTTAATATCTTATGAACTAAAAAAGCTAGGGACTTGTATGAGGGGTCGTTGGACTTGGGGTGACGCCCTGTTTTTGAATGTATTATTCATTTTTTGTCATAAGCGCCTAACTGCACTTTCGTTAATATCTCCCTAACTAATAATCACAGAGGGTCAAGTGAGGTGTCATAGGACTTAAAATGGCCAACCCCTCCCCATGACCAATGAATTTACCCCCCAGAAAAACAGCATGGTCATTAACCTAACATTTTATCAACTAATAATCAGAGAGGGACAAGTGAGGTGTCACAAGACTCAGGATGGCCAACCCTTTTCCATGACCAACGAATTTACCCAAAATACCCAAAACAGCAAGGTCATTGACATAAGATTTTATAAACTTATCAGTAGAGAGGGTCAAGTGAGGCGTTATAGGACTACGAATGGTTAACCCTTTCCCATGACCAATGAATTTACCTCAAAAATTCAAAACAGCAAGGTCATTGACCTGAGATTTTATAAACTAATAATCGGATATCGACATGTGAGGTGTCATAGGACTTAGAATGGTCAACCCTTTCCCATGGCTAAAGAATTTACCCAAAAATACCCAATACATCAAGGTCATCGACCTGAGATTTTATAAACTTATAATCGGATATGGACATGTGAAATGTTTACAGTGAGTGATGAAACATAGCTAGGTAGTGAAAGAATTATTGTAGCCTACATGTATGGTGACTGACAAATCTTTCACCATTGGAACTTGTTTTCAGATCAAACTGCAGTACAGAGAGAGTATAGGTTGTAGGTATGGGATAATAAATGACAAATGGTGTACACAAAATCTGATTTATCGATTCAAGAAATAAGAGTAGACAATCTTTAATTGATTGGTTAATGAGGATAGCTAAAATCCAAAATGGTGACTACATTGAACTAAACTGAACCAAGTTGAATCAAACCCAACCAAATCGAACCAAACTTAATCAAAAACAAGCCAATGGTTTAAGTGTAAAACTTGTGGGTGAATGTGGTCATTGGTAATGTCAGAAGGGAAAGGGATAACGCTTTACCTATAGAGGGTAAGGTAAAGCTAGTGCATGATGCTAATGCACACACACAAGTACATGAACCACACACATCTATCCTATGCAGTTATTATGGGTTGACTGTTAAAACTTGCTCAGTGGTTACTGGGACAAGATGGTCGCTACACACAACAAGCTTTAAATACCTGAGGCTAATAATCTATACAAACACTCACACACACTTGTTCTAAACTAAACTGTCTTGCTGGCAGAGCTCACACAGTTGGTAAATGACAGAAATGCTTGGCTAACAGAAATACAATCATTTTCGGTTGTCTAATGTTACCAGCTAAACATTACGTGCTATAGTGGTGAGCACATGTGCCTCTTTCACAGGAGATCTTAACTCGATTTCTAGCTCTAAGGCCTAGAACGAATCAAACTAAGAAAAAAGGGTATGGTGACGCAGTGGTTAAACTGTTAGCCTTTCACTAAGGTAGACTAGGGTTTGATTTTAGGTTAATATGCATGTCATAAACAAACAAATAAAAGCAGAGATAATGTTTAAAACTGATTACACTTGTCTCTTTTCAAATTATTACTTAGATTACAAATACAAACGTGGACTGGGTTTGACATACAGTTAATGCTTCCTATCACATACTAGACTGTAAGAAAGCCAAACAAGCAAAAGGCGTAGGTAGAGCAGTGGTAAAATCGCTACGTGTAGAGAAATACCTAACGGTTTTATGAACTGGCAACGGTATGTCGCATAAACAGTGCAGGATACAATCCAGCAACCATAATATTTATCTCGTGGACAAGAGAAAACATATATATATAGAGAGAGATATATATAGAAAGCTTGTGTGTGTGTGTGTGTGTGGGTAGCATTGGTTGTTTGACCAGAGAAAATACGGTGAGGTAGGGTGGGGGGAGGGAGAATTAGCACTTATATATGAATGGAAAATAGATTTTTTTCAATCGTTTTGTTTTTTCAAATTCAGTGGTAGATAGTCGTTTTTTGTAAAACATTCTTACTTGCAGTAGTAATAAGCCTCTATGGTTCCGCTAACACATAGATAGACTGTATTATTGCCATGGTCAAGCACTCACATTAAGATCATTTACAAAATCATAAAATGAAAAATATAAATCTTGTTTTGGAAATATCGATTTTCAACATACGCACAAAATAAATATATAAAAAATTTGTAAACAGCAAAATGGAAAATCTATATTTCCATATAGACAAAATTTAAAAACCTTAAACGGACATTTAAGAAAATATATGCAAATGGGAAATTGACAAATGTGTAAATATGAAAATGGAAAAATCCATGTTTCCATATCATGAAATTGATAAACATCAAACTGTCATTTTAAAAAATGCAAATGGAAAATTGACAAATTGCAATGTGCGAAATGTGAAATTGAACAAATGGCTATCATTATTTAAAATAAAAGAACATGGTGCTCTATGGTTGAGGTGTGAATCAAACCCTCTCTACTTATTTGGACCACTCGAGACTGAGTAGACTAGTTTTAGTTGTCATACCACTTCTAAAAGTTTGTGTTAAATCTAGGAATTGAACCCAAGAGCTTGTAGGGGGGATCCAAGGTTATAATATGTTAAACAGATAGCCTTGAATGTAGGGTGTGGTAGTTATATAGAGATGAGACGTTTCGCTCAAGGCAGGGAGGCTTAGAGATCTGCATGAAACCAGTCAAAAGACTGACGACTCAAACAACAACATGTAGAGCTCACCAAAATAATGTTGTGTAACGGTAAATGTTAGTCAACGAACAGTAATGCATTACTAAAACCCATGACACGATACCTAAGAGCTTTTCTAAAATTATTTTAAAATGCCTTCAACCCTAATTAAACACCTAGTTCACAAGACTCATAACTGCAATTGTTATGGTCAAACAAAACAAAATCTATATTTCGAAACAAACAAGTGGTTTAGTCAATGTATACTGGAAAAAGTTTTATAAACACTCAAGTCCACAAAAATAATTAAATTAGTAACTGTCAGGTTGACCGAGTGGGTATGGTGTTTGACTTAAGTTCAAATTTTCTGTACAAGAAAGCAAGGGTTCGAATCCCTTACCTGATATAACTATTACCTCAACATGGCTTGACCGCACTGTATTATTGTGTACTCTGTACACAAACCATAGATAGAGTGTATTGTTTAAGGTCACTCTCTTTGCGAACATAGTCAGAGACTGTTGATGGTTAACAATTGCATTAATAGTGGGACATAGGGATAGCAATTAAGAAAAACAGACAATACCCATACACTTTTTTTATTTATTTAATGTAAGTACTTGTACAATAGTTATATACAAACTACAACTCTCTTTTGTCTATTGCTATCTAGTCCTTTTCGATCCACTTGCATAACAAGGCAGATGACTTTGTAGTTCAGCCCCTTAAAACAACAACAACACTACCTCTTGCATAGTCTGTGATGTTGATGACTCTTGAGGCGTGGAAGATGGATACAACATAACTTTTACAACAGGGGTTAAACGTTGCTCAACAAACAATGCACTATTTTGAGTAGCAACATCTTTCTCTTGTACTAACTTATTAGCATTCTGATGATTTTTTGCCAACACCATCAGTGTTTTGTCTGGAGCACTACATTGATGATCACTCACACTTAAAACCACACCATTTCTACTTTTCATATTGCCTCCACATCTTGTTGACCTCTGTTTTGAGCATCGCCAGAATATTATTCCTTTTTACATTTTGTCGTCTATAGTTATAAGAGTAGCCTTTATAGAGTACACGTTGTTTACCTCGGTTAGTTGTAGTAAGTTCCATAGTAGTAACTAACCTGTTAGTATGATTTGCACACTACAAAGGTTATCTCTGTTCTGGTAATAGAATTATTTAGCGTTGGCTTTTATATTTAATATGTACAGTTAAAAGTGATAGAAAAGTGGTAGAAACGTGGTAGCAAAGTGGTAGACAAGTGGTAGACAATTGGTAACATAGTGGTAGAAAAGTGGTAGCAAAGTGGTAGAAAAGTGGCAGAAAAGTAGTAGAAAAGTGGTAGCAGAGTGGTAGAAAAGTGGTAGCAAACTAGAAAAGTGGTAGAAAAGTGGCAGAAAGGTAGTAGAAAAGTGGTAGCAAAGTGGTAGAAAAGTGGTAGAAAAGTGGTAGCAAACTAGAAAAGTGGTAGCAAAGTGGCAGAAAAGTAGTAGAAAAGTGGTAGCAAAGTGGTAGAAAAGTGGTAGCAAACTAGAAAAGTGGTAGCAAAGTGGTAGCAAAGTGGTAGGAAATATTACATGTATTGATAAGAAATAGTTTAAGCGGTTACATGGATTCATTACACTATAATTTTAGCATCACGAAGCTCATTTTCTATATACAAAAGTTCTTCCTCATATTTAGTATGACCAGCCTGTTTACAGATATGCAAGTACTGAAGCCGCTGGATTAGCTTATTAAGATTGTTCCAGTAAACAAATTTAACAAATGATTTTTTTGGGTGTAAACCATTATCATCATCATCATAATCATTATCATCATCATGGTTATCATCATCAATATAATTATCATCAATATAATCATCATCACTATTACTATCTAATCCTTTTTGTTCATCTTGCAATGAAACAACCATTGGCATAGTTTGTGTTGTCTTTGATAGTGTTAGAGGTTTCTTAGACGTTAACGACTGTCCTAACATGTCTTTTTCAGGAGATAATAAATGCTCTTTAACAAACAGAGCACTATCTTGAGCCACACTATTTTTTTCTTGGTCTTGCTTTTTTACCTTGGTTAGAGTATTTTGTCCATTTAAATGAGTATTATTTTGAGATTTACAATGATGATCGATTGAAATAAGTATGTTGGAGCCTTTTGTTTTAATCATTCCTCGACACTTTTTAGATCGTTGTTTCGAACAGCACCAAATAACAGTTCCATTTTTATTAGTTCTTTTTACAATATATGCATAACATTTATAGTAAGCACATGGCTTACCATAGCTAGTCGTTGATACTTCCATGTCAACTGTTAAGCATAAACTAATCTCTAGTAAAGTTAACTCGATAATAAAAATGATAGTTTGTAGTATGTGCAGTTTAAAGTAAGAGCAAAAGTGAGAGTCAAATGGTAGAAAAGTGTTAGCAAAGTGGTGGAAGAGTGGTAGCAGTTTATAGTAGTCATGATCTTTTTTACCAGAATGTGATTTGAGTAAATGTAATTTCTAAACCTTAGCAGTGAGTAGTCAGTTAGACTTGGTTCAGACAAGCGTAAACAGTTCTCCAATGAATCAGAGATCAAGATTTTCATTATGAAACAGTTGTGTAACCAATTAGGTATCGGTACTTGATAGCTTCACACATGAACAAAAATTCCAACATATCTGACATGAATTACATGATTTGAAAGTTGACAAAGAATATCCAATCAACCATTGCAGTTGCAATGTCAAACACAAAAGACAAAATCAGCATGAACTTTTAAGTTACAGGAAAATTCTATGAAATAGACTATGCAGGAAATTTGGAAATACACATCAGAAGTTTTCAACACCATCCTTCTAGCCTATATAAATTATCGACATGGAAAGTGTACACTGCCCCTAACATTAAACCAATTTATCAATAACGCAAGTCAACAATCAAAACATTTTGTGTCGAGTCTATCATTTAATGCATATATTCTGTCTACATTGAACAGTAACAAAAAACGCCATTCATAATTAATTAAGTTTGCTTTAATTCTTTATGTAATGATAAATACATAGTTAAAGTTTTGGCTGACTGTTCAGGGTGAATCGGCTTTGAACACATAAGAGAGGGAATATTTTAAGACTTAACCTCAGCTCACCTAGCATAACCTAAATTTACCTAACCTAACCTTGTCATATAGGTAAGAAACGGGTCAAGCTATGCTTTCGACTACCGAGTTTCAGCTACTTTTCAAGGTTACTCTCCCGAACATTGCCGGAGACTGCTGATAAACACCTATGTTCCCACGGCGGCGGCGCGCAACGACTTACATGACGCGCTTCCCCCTTTTCATTGATCCCTGTTGATTTGTCCCTTTGAACTGGTCCCTGTTGACTAGCCCCTTTGGAAGGGCCCTTTTTGAATGGAGTCATTTTTGACGGGTCCCTGTGGACAGGTCCTTTTGGCTGATCCCTTTGGACCGGACCCTTTGACATAATTTGGATAATTGCATGGGCCAGTCCATAGGTACCAGTCCAAAGGGACCGGTCCAAAGGGACCGGTCCAAAGGGACCGGTCCAAAGGACCTGTTCACAGGGACCCGTCAGAAATGGCTCCATTCAAAAAGGGCCCTTCCAAAGGGGCTAGTCAACAGGGATCAATGAAAAGGGGGAAGCGCGTCGTGTAAGTCGTTGCGCGCCGCCGCCGTGGGAACATAGGTGTTTATCAGCAGTCTCCGGCAATGTTCGGGAGAGTAACCTTGAAAAGTAGCTGAAACTCGGTAGTCGAAAGCATAGCTTGACCCGTTTCTTACCTATATGACAAGGTTAGGTTAGGTAAATTTAGGTTATGTTAGGTGAGCTGAGGTTAAGTCTTAAAATATTCCCTCTCTTATGTGTTCAAAGCCGATTCACCCTGAACAGTCAGCCAAAACTTTAAATATGTATTTATCATTACATAAAGAATTAAAGCAAACTTAATTAATTATGAATGGCGTTTTTTGTTACTGTTCAATGTAGACAGAATATATGCATTATATGATAGACTCAACACAAAATGTTTTGATTGTTGACTTGCGTTATTGATAAATTGGTTTAATGTTAGGGGCAGTGTACACTTTCCATGTCGATAATTTATATGGGCTAGAAGGATGGTGTTGCAAACTTCTGATGTGTATTTCCAAATTTCCTGCATAGTCTATTTCATAGAATTTTCCTGTAACTTAAAAGTTCATGCTGATTTTGTCTTTTGTGTTTGACATTGCAACTACAATGGTTGATTGGATATTCTTTGTCAACTTTCAAATCATGTAATTCATATCAGATATGTTGGAATTTTTGTTCATGTGTGAAGCTATCAAGTACCGATACCTAATTGGTTACACAACTGTTTCATAATGAAAATCTTGATCTCTGATTCATTGGAGAACTTTTTGCGCTTGTCTGAACCAAGTCTAACTGACTACTCACTGCTAAGGTTTAGAAATTACATTTACTCAAATCACATTCTGGTAAAAAAGATCATGACTACTATAAACTGCTACCACTCATCCACCACTTTGCTAACACTTTTCTACCGTTTGACTCGCACTTTTGCTCTTACTTTAAACTGCACATACAACAAACTATCATTTTTATTATCGAGTTAACTTTACTAGAGATTAGTTTATGCTTAACAGTTGACATGGAAGTATCAACGACTAACTATGGTAAGCCATGTGCTTACTATAAGGATATGCATATATTGTAAAAAGAACTAATAAAAATGGAACTGTTATTTGGTGCTGTTCGAAACAACGATCTAAAAAGTGTCGAGGAATGATTAAAACAAAAGGCTCCAACATACTTATTTCAATCGATCATCATTGTAAATCTCAAAATAATACTCATTTAAATGGACAAAATACTCTAACCAAGGTAAAAAAGCAAGACCAAGAAAAAAATAGTGTGGCTCAAGATAGTGCTCTGTTTGTTAAAGAGCATTTATTATCTCCTGAAAAAGACATGTTAGGACAGTCGTTAACGTCTAAGAAACCTCTAACACTATCAAAGACAACACAAACTATGCCAATGGTTGTTGCATTGCAAGATGAACAAAAAGGATTAGATAGTAATAGTGAAGATTGATGATAATTATATTGATGATGATAACCATGATGATGATGATGATGATTATGATGATGATGATAATGGTTTACACCCAAAAAAATAATTTGTTAAATTTGTTTACTGGAACAATTCCAATAAGCTAATCCAGCGGCTTCAGTACTTGCATACCTGTTAACAGGCTGGTCATACTAAATATGAGGAATAACTTTTGTATATAGAAAATGAGCTTCGTGATGCTAAAATTATAGTGTAATGAATCCATGTAACCGCTTAAACTATTTCTTATCAATACATGTTATATTTTCTACCACTTTGCTACCACTTTGCTACCACTTTTCTAGTTTGCTACCACTTTTCTACCACTTTGCTACCACTTTTCTACTACTTTTCTGCCACTTTGCTACCACTTTTCTAGTTTGCTACCACTTTTCTACCACTTTTCTACCACTTTGCTACCACTTTTCTACTACCTTTCTGCCACTTTTCTACCACTTTTCTAGTTTGCTACCACTTTTCTACCACTCTGCTACCACTTTTCTACTACTTTTCTGCCACTTTTCTACCACTTTGCTACCACTTTTCTACCACTATGTTACCAATTGTCTACCACTTGTCTACCACTTTGCTACCACGTTTCTACCACTTTTCTATCACTTTTAACTGTACATATTAAATATAAAAGCCAACGCTAAATAATTCTATTACCAGAACAGAGATAACCTTTGTAGTGTGCAAATCATACTAACAGGTTAGTTACTACTATGGAACTTACTACAACTAACCGAGGTAAACAACGTGTACTCTATAAAGGCTACTCTTATAACTATAGACGACAAAATGTAAAAAGGAATAATATTCTGGCGATGCTCAAAACAGAGGTCAACAAGATGTCGAGGCAATATGAAAAGTAGAAATGGTGTGGTTTTAAGTGTGAGTGATCATCAATGTAGTGCTCCAGACAAAACACTGATGGTGTTGGCAAAAAATCATCAGAATGCTAATAAGTTAGTACAAGAGAAAGATGTTGCTACTCAAAATAGTGCATTGTTTGTTGAGCAACGTTTAACCCCTGTTGTAAAAGTTATGTTGTATCCATCTTCCACGCCTCAAGAGTCATCAACATCACAGACTATGCAAGAGGTAGTGTTGTTGTTGTTTTAAGGGGCTGAACTACAAAGTCATCTGCCTTGTTATGCAAGTGGATCGAAAAGGACTAGATAGTAATAGACAAAAGAGAGTTGTAGTTTGTATATAACTATTGTACAAGTACTTACATTAAATAAATAAAAATAGTGTATGGGTATTGTCTGTTTTTCTTAATTGCTATCCCTATGTCCCACTATTAATGCAATTGTTAACCATCAACAGTCTCTGACTATGTTCGCAAAGAGAGTGACCTTAAACAATACACTCTATCTATGGTTTGTGTACCGAGTACACAATAATACAGTGTGGTCAAGCCATGTTGAGGTAATAGTTATATCAGGTAAGGGATTCGAACCCTTGCTTTCTTGTACAGAAAATTTGAACTTAAGTCAAACACCATAACCACTCGGTCAACCTGACAGTTACTAATTTAATTATTTTTGTGGACTTGAGTGTTTATAAAACTTTTTCCAGTATACATTGACTAAACCACTTGTTTGTTTTGAAATATAGATTTGGTTTTGTTTGACCATAACAATTGCAGTTATGAGTCTTGTGAACTAGGTGTTTAATATAGGGTTGAAGGCATTTTAAAATAATTTTAGAAAAGCTCTTAGGTATCGTGTCATGGGTTTTAGTAATGCATTACTGTTCGTTGACTAACATTTACCGTTACACAACATTATTTTGGTGAGCTCTACATGTTGTTGTTTGAGTCGTCAGTCTTTTGACTGGTTTGATGCAGATCTCCATGCCTCCCTGCCCTGAGCGAAACGTCTCATCTCTATATAACTACCACACCCTACATTCAAGGCTATCTGTTTAACATATTATAACCTTGGATCCCCCCTACAAGCTCTTGGGTTCAATTCCTAGATTTAACACAAACTTATAGAAGTGGTATGACAACTAAAACTAGTCTACTCAGTCTCGAGTGGTCCAAATAAGTAGAGAGGGTTTGATTCACACTTCAACCATAGAGCACCATGTTCTTTTATTTTAAATAATGATAGCCATTTGTTCAATCTCACATTTCACACATTGCAATTTGTCAATTTTCCATTTGCATTTTTTAAAATGACAGTTTGATGTTTTTCAATTTCATGATATGGAAACATGGATTTTTCCATTTTCATATTTACACATTTGTCAATTTCCCATTTGCATATATTTTCTTAAATGTCCGTTTAAGGTTTTTAAATGTTGTCTATATGGAAACATGGATTTTCCATTTTGCTGTTTACAAATTTTTTATATATTTATTTTGCGTGTATGTTGAAAATCGATATTTCCAAAACAAGATTTATATTTTTCATTTTATGATTTTGTAAATGATCTTAATGTGAGTGCTTGACCATGGCAATAATACAGTCTATCTATGTGTTAGCGGAACCATAGAGGCTTATTACTACTGCAAGTAAGAATGTTTTACAAAAAACGACTATCTACCACTGCATTTGAAAAAACAAAACGATTGAAAAAAATCTATTTTCCATTCATATATAAGTGCTAATTCTCCCTCTCCCCACCCTACCTCACCGTATTTTCTCTGGTCAATCAACCAATGCTACCCACACACACACACAAGCTTTCTATATATCTCTCTCTATATATATGTTTTCTCTTGTCCACGAGATAAAAATTATGGTTGCTGGATTGTATCCTGCACTGTTTATGCGACATACCTTTGCCAGTTCATAAAACCGTTAGGTATTTCTCTACACATTGCGATTTTACCACTGCTCTACCTACGCCTTTTGCTTGTTTGGCTTTCTTACAGTCTAGTATGTGATAGGAAGCATTAACTGTATGTCAAACCCAGTCCACGTTTGTATTTGTAATCTAAGTAATAATTTGAAAAGAGACAAGTGTAATCAGTTTTAAACATTATCTCTGCTTTTATTTGTTTGTTTATGACATGCATATTAACCTAAAATCAAACCCTAGTCTACCTTAGTGAAAGGCTAACAGTTTAACCACTGCGTCACCATACCCTTTTTTCTTAGTTTGATTCGTTCTAGGCCTTAGAGCTGGAAATCGAGTTAAGATCTCCAGTGAAAGAGGCACATGTGCACACCACTATAGCACGTAATGTTTAGCAGGTAACATTAGACAACCGAAAATGATTGTATTTCTGTTAGCCAAGCATTTCTGTCATTTACCTACTGTGTGAGCTCTGCCAGCAAGACAGTTTAGTTTAGAACAAGTGTGTGTGTGTGTGTGTATAGATTATTAGCCTCAGGTATTTAAAGCTTGTTGTGTGTAGCGACCATCTTGTCCCTGTAACCACTGAGCAAGTTTTAACAGTCAACCCATAATAACTGCATAGGATAGATGTGTGTGGTTCATGTACTTGTGTGTGTGCATTAGCATCATGTACTAGCTTTACCTTACCCTCTATAGGTAAAGCGTTATCCCTTTCCCTTCTGACATTACCAATGACCACATTCACCCACAAGTTTTACACTTAAACCATTGGCTTGTTTTTGATTAAGTTTGGTTCGATTTGGTTGGGTTTGATTCAACTTGGTTCAGTTTAGTTCAATGTAGTCACCATTTTGGATTTTAGCTATCCTCTTTAACCAATCAATTAAAGATTGTCTACTCATATTTCTTGAATCGATAAATCAGATTTTGTATACACCATTTGTCATTTATTATCCCATACCTACAACCTATACTCTCTCTGTACTGCAGTTTGATCTGAAAACAAGTTCCAATGGTGAAAGATTTGTCAGTCACCATACATGTAGGCTACAATAATTCTTTCACTACCTAGCTATGTTTCATCACTCACTGTAAACATTTCACATGTCCATATCCGATTATAAGTTTATAAAATCTCAGGTCGATGACCTTGATGTATTGGGTATTTTTGGGTAAATTCTTTAGCCATGGGAAAGAGTTGACCATTCTAAGTCCTATGACACCTCACATGTTGATATCCGATTATTAGTTTATAAAATCTCAGGTCAATGACCTTGCTGTTTTGAATTTTTGAGGTAAATTCATTGGTCATGGGAAAGGGTTAACCATTCGTAGTCCTATAACACCTCACTTGACCCTCTCTACTGATAAGTTTATAAAATATTAGGTCAATGACCTTGCTGTTTTGGGTATTTTGGGTAAATTCGTTGGTCATGTAAAAGGGTTGACCATCCTGAGTTTTGTGACACCTCACTTGTCCCTCTCTGATTATTAGTTGATAAAATCTTAGTTAATGACCTTGCTGTTTTGGATATTTTGGGTAAATTCGTTGGTCATGGAAAAGGGTTGGCCATCCTGAGTCTTGTGACACCTCACTTGTCCCTCTCTGATTATTAGTTGATAAAATCTTAGGTTAATGACCATGCTGTTTTTTTGGGTAAATTCATTGGTCATGGGGAGGGGTTGGCCATTTTAAGTCCTATGACACCTCACTTGACCCTCTGTGATTATTAGTTAGCGAGATATTAACGAAAGTGCAGTTAGGCGCTTTTGACAAAAAATGAATAATACATTCAAAAACAGGGCGTCACCCCAAGTCCAACGACCCCTCATACAAGTCCCTAGCTTTTTTAGTTCATAAGATATTAAAAAGCCGATGACCTATTAGTTTTTGGATCTTTGGTTAATTTGTAAAAAAAAAAGTATCTATAAATCATTATTCAAAAAGCCCGCCCTCTTACAAAAACCCCAATTGCGCATTCGTAAAACAAAAAACAAAAATGATAAATCATAGCGGCATTCAGTTGTATGCATGCACTTTATGTGGAACGAGTTTAATTTCATATTGGCATACAAACTCCCACATGTTGCACATGGAAAGCGACTTTTACCTAAAAATTATTATTTCACCCCCTAGTAGGGGTAGATTTTATTTTTGAGTGGAAATGAGTTATCCATAGGTAAGGGGTTGTCTGCCGGAGTAATTTGACTACTTGTACATGTCTCTAGCCTTATTCCCACCACTGTCAAAACAGGTTGTGACTTGTTAGCTCTTATCGTGCACGTGCACATGTGTACACTTGTGTGTTAGGTCATATTACACATGAACTTGCATTTTCTCACGTATGAACCAAAACAGGATGTGACTTGATTCACAAGGAGGACGGTAATAAGGTCATCTCACACGTGTTCACATGTATTTCGTCACTTTCCTTTCATATCGTTATCACATTATAGTAGTGGGGGTTGGTGAACAACGTCAGTTCAACACACACAAATGTTGTTAGACCCTTTGACATAATTTAAATAAAATCATGAGCCAGTCCATAGGGACCAGGCCAAAGGGGCCGGTCCAAAGGGATCAGTCCAAAGGGACTCATCCACAAGGACTCGTCCGCAAGGACCTGTCCACAAGGACTCGTCAACAATGACCCGTCCACAATGACTTGTCAACAATGACCTGTCCACAAGGACCCGTTAGGTTGGGTTAGGCTACACTACAGCCACCATCTTTTAAAAAGCCCGCCCTCTTACCAAACCTATGAGTGGACATGTGTAAAAACAAAAAACTAGCATGTTAATTCATAGTGGCTTTCCACCGAACACATGCACTTTTAAAAAATATAATTTCACCCCCTAGTAGGGGTAGGTTTTATTTTGGGGTTGAAATATATTGTCCATAGGAAAGGGGGTGTTAGTCCGAGTTCAATGACACCTCGTACAAGTCTCTAGCCTGATTGGTTCGCGAGATATTGCCATTTTAGTATTCCAGCGGTGGAGCGGTGGCGGTGGTATTAGAACTCTCACAAAACCACTACTAACGAACGTTAATAGAGTCCCGATACTGGTATATCTGTCGTAGTCAGATAGTGAAATCCGTCTTTTCATGAAAATTTTAGGCACTTCATGATGAGCCGGCATATGATGTAAAAAGGTACAGTTGCACTATCTGACGCGTGGTTTCATGAAATGACTAAATTTCGCTGTCACATAGTGTAATTCATTTTGTACTTCATCTGACGGGAAATCCAGCCGTCACTTCATGAAGTAGCGGCAGCGGTGATCACGTGAGAGGGAAGTGTGATTTCCAAGAATGAAGAGGATAAAAAAGTGGACACTAAAGGACTGTTATTTCCTCAGAAAGTGAACACTGTGACATATCATTTAAGATAAATCGTACAAATTGTGCATATTGATGATAACAAACTGTCATTCACAAAACATCACAATGGATGATCTCCGATTTGCACAAGAAATTACGTGGTATCTGCTACATTGCACCCCGCATAATTTACATACGCAGGATTTCATCCATGTCCTAGTCATCATAGCCTCCGTGGAGTAAAACTCGAACCAGACATATGGACATATGATACAAATGGTACAAATGTCTAATGGTCTGGACCTAATTTATCCCCTAATTCCCTCCCCAGCATCTTGGCCTTGCGCCTAGATGGAATACAGTAGTGTGATGTATGCTGCCGTACTGTGAATGGAAGAAGAGGTCGTTAAATCCATTTTGTGAGAGATAGATAACCGATAGTAGAATATGACTTGGTTTCACTGTTCCACGCTTTAAAACAACAAGAACTATAACACAGTTACGGACGCACGCGCAATAAAGAAATCTTGTACATCTCTTAGCAGCCAATTGTTTGAGTGAAGTTGTGGTCTCGGGGTATGGTGTTAGATTTCGGATCACTTCGTGGTGAGTTCGATCCCCACTGGAGGAGAATATTTTTTCCAAATAACTACTTCAGTATTTTTTTTGTTCAATCTGCACGTTTTAATATAGTTCAGTTGTTGCCTCGTTTTATAGTTGTTGTTTTCTTGTATATTTATTTTAAGGGCTAGGGACAACTTGGTCATCAGCTCAGTGTATTTGGGTGGATGTTTTCTGATAACCTGTGTTTGCGTGATGACTGAAGTAGTGCGCCGAGAGGGTGTGTGGAGAGTCCTGGGGGAAACCGCCACAGTCAGCGACGGTATTCGAACCAGCATATACAATACTCGTTAAGTAGACCTATGAAATCAACTATGGTTACCAGGGATAGGAACTTAATTTTGGCCTGAGGGTTGAATCGGGGTACACTCACTCTTGGAAGCAAAACTGAGAAGAGTCGGGTTCCATTCCTACCTTAGCCATCCCGGAAGTGGTTTACCGTGGTTTTCTCCTTCTCCTCCAGACAAATGCCTGGTTCCTAACTTAAGCCACGGCCGCCTCCTTCCAAATCTTAACCTGAACTACAAATACACACACTACTACAAATACCACAGATTATCAGACAGATTTCTACACACTCCCAAGTACACAGGGCTGAATGACCACGATGTCGAAATACCTCAAATGAAACAACAGCGTCGTACTTCGTCTATTGTCTCTCAGCGCAACACTTTCGCAAGAAGTAAGAGGGACATACACAAAAGCTTTACATTTGGTTGATTTAGTGGAGGGTTTACCTTCGAGAAAATCTTGAATTTCAGCCTACTTATTATAGATAGAAATATTTGATTCTGCTTTCTTCTTAATTGTGTGTATCTTACCTGTTATCGTTCCAGTTTTGTTGATAATTCATTTGGGGGACTTGGGACACCTCAATCACCAGCCCCGTGTGATTGGGTGTAAATTGAACATATGTGTATGTGATGACTGTAGAGGTGGGTGGAACTGTATTAGGGACAGGGATGGGGTAGGCGCCCCGGGACTTGAAGTAAGGTACTATCCCGACATTTAGGTGAAGGAAGTGTGGAAAATCCTCGGGGAGAAACCACAATCTAGATAGCCGCTGTCATCGCCGAGTTTTGCACCTACAATCTCCCTACTTGCTGCAGCTGCCTTCGTAGCCCGGGGTGCAAGATTTGTACCAGCAAGGCTACGTCGCGGGACTCATTCCACTTTCAACGTACTTTGGGATGTTGTTGTATCAATTGTTATGTGGCAAGTAGTTTCAAGGCCAAACGCCCTTCCTGATGCCAAACTAATGAAAAGTGAATATGAAATTGATTGAAACTGGACCAAGTGATGGAAGGAAGCCGTCTGTGGCCTATTCGAAGGTACCGTTCCAGCATTTGCCTTGGAGTTTAAAATGGGAAACATCATTTTATTGACTGCTGTAAGTGGGGTTTGAACAACTCGACAAGTCCGTATATAGCTTCGAGCTTAGTTTCATAGACTAAAGCGGCGTTCTCAACCTTTTCGAGACTGTGACCACCACCATCATGTCATGCCAAGTACCCGAGCACCATTAAATAAACATTATAATACTATAATAATATTTTTTTTTACGAGGGACTGTGGAAAATCTTCAAAAGACACTTGTGAAGGGTCCGCACTCCACAGTAGTGTGGGATTTTTACCCACTAAAACCACATCCTTTTTCCCACGATGCGTTCATCACCCCGGAACCACTCTTGCATTACTTCAGGGTGATGTCGTGCTTACTTAGCCTTTCAGACTTCTTCATTCTTCATTTCTTCTTAAGGGCGTTCGTACGCTTCCAGATCCCGCTTTTTCTGGCGAAGGACATCCTCCACACACACTGCTACATGATCCCATGATTACTGGTTCCGTAACATCACAGAAATTATATTATCTGGTGTCAGTTCTCCCAGTTCAGTTTCCATATATTCTCTCTTTATCATCCAATGGCCGCACACGAAGAAGGTGTGAAGTACATCCTCGATATCGTCACAATATATGCATGTTGCACCACTCGCTCCGCCTACTCTACGCAGGAATTTCTGGAAATATCCGTGTCCTGTTAGAAGTTGTGTGAGGTAATAATTGACTTCACCATGGACTCTGTCGACCCAGGTATCCAGGCGTGGTATCAGTCGCTTGGTCCATTTACCACGAGGGTCACTTTCCCATCTGAGTTGCCATCGCCTCATCCGTTGATTAAAGGCACGCTTCTTTGCGCATTTCTTTCCCAGCTCTCCTTGGGTACGCCAGATTTCTTGTCGCTCCAATGCAAGCAGATCTATTGGGACTATTGCTGCCACCGTGAGGATTGCAGGTTCAGGTATCGTGCGGTATGCACATGCAATACGTAAAGCTGCTCTCCGTTGTACGGCAGCTATCCTTCTCCGATACGATGCAAATGTCAAGAATTCGGCCCAAACCTCAGAGCCATACAGGAGCACTGACTGAACCGTCATCATGAGGAGGCGTCTTTTACTTGATTTTGGGCCGTTAATATTGACCATCAGCCTACTAAGTGCTGTCATGTATTTTACTGCCTTATCTGTCGCTCTCTGAATATGGTTCCAGAGTGTGAGCTTGGAGTCAAGTGTCACTCCTAAATATGTTGTACTCGTAGATGTTTCAATCACTGTATCTCCAACAGTCATTGGTACAAGAGTCTCAATCCTTTTCCTCGTCAGAAGAACTCTCTCAGTTTTATGTTCTGCTAGTGTTAGTCTGTGACTCGTCATCCTGTTTTTTATGCGCCGCATCACCTGGTTCAATTTGATTTGAGCCATTTCAACATTGCGGGCCACTATCAAGGCAGCCACATAATCAGCGTAGCCCACTAGATTCGTATCCTCTGGCATCTCCAGACGTAACAAGCCATCATACATGATGATCCAGAGATCTGGACCAAGGATCGATCCCTGTGCTGCTCCAGCCGTCAGTCGTTTTGCCCTTTGTCCATATTCCGTATCATACAGCAGAGTGCGATCCCTGAAGTAGTCTCTCATTATGCGCATAAGATACTGTGGCACTTTGAAAGTCTCTTCAAGAGCTTCCAACATGTCATTCCAACTTGCCGAATTAAAAGCATTCTTTACATCCACGGTCACAAGAAGTGTCACTTTACGAGAATGATGATTGCCCGTTTGCGCTCTTTCTACTGTGTTCACCACCTCCCATATTGCATCAGTAGTAGAATGTCCTCTGCGAAATCCATGCTGATGAACAGATAAATCCCCTGCTATCTGAACTGCTGAGAGAATTCCTGGCTGCAGAAGTTTCTCTAGTCCTTTTCCAGCTGTGTCCAACATACATAAAGGTCTATAACCAGCAGATTTTCCTTTGCTGATCAAAACCAATCGCGCCATTTTCCATCGGGCATTATAAACACCCGCTTGCAGGCAATGATTGTACATATTCAACAACAGTTCTGGACAAAGTTCTGATATTATCTTTAGCACTTCTGTAGGTACAGTATATCATCTGGTCCTGGAGCCTTCTTGTTTCTAAGGGAGCTAAAAGCCGTATTCAGTTCTTCTTCTGTGAAGAGAGGTTCACTTTCAGTTCACTTTCATCGTCACAATCAGTCCTCTCTGGATGGTCGGGAAATAGTGTATCCACATTTGTTTTTAATGGTTTGTGAATCCATGCTCGGGTTTGAGAATTTACCAAGTTTCTTCATTACAATCTTGTAACCCAGACCCCATGGATCATCTTCCACTTCCTTAGCCAAAGCCCAACATTTATCAGCTTTACTCTTCTTAATTGCTTTGCCGAGTTCCTCCTTTGCTGACTTATACTCCACTGTGACTGAGGTATTCACTTGTCTGCCTCTCGTCCTCTGAGCCATGCGTCGAAGTCGCAGACAGTTTCTTCTCAATTCTGCGATTTCTTCGGTCCACCAATACGCTGGGCGTCAGCTAGTTCGTGGTCTCTTTCGGGACATTGATGTATTGCATGCTTGCTGGAATAGCTGCATGGTGAGTTCAACACGTACACCAGCTGCTTCTTTTC
This sequence comes from Meconema thalassinum, assembly GCA_946902985.2. Lineage (NCBI taxonomy): Eukaryota > Metazoa > Arthropoda > Insecta > Orthoptera > Tettigoniidae > Meconema > Meconema thalassinum. The sequence goes on from OX336397.1 coordinate 66,284,397, forward strand.
CTCTACAGCAAGAACATTTTTCTGCTATGTTTTCCATTCCAATTTGTATTACATCAAGAAACGTTTCCTTGTCAATGCTGGCTATATTCCACTGTGCTGGCCTGCGCAGTATGTTTCTTGCTTGGGGAACTTCCTGAAGTAAACGAAAGATGATATATTGGTGATCACTCCCTGTATAGTCCTCAATAATTTGCCATTCAGTAATCTTAGGCGCGATATCCTCCGTTGAGAATGTTACATCCGGTATTGTTCCCTGACATCCTGGCCGTCGGAATGTTGGTACATTTCCATTGTTATTGACCACTAAACCTGTTCTAGCTGCCATTTCCATTATGCGTCTTCCTCTGGAGTCTATTTGCGGCATGCCCCATTCCAACGCTTGAGCATTAAAATCACCAGCGACCACTAGTCTTTTGTCCATTCCACGCAATGCATCCTCAAGGCCATCAAGTTTCATTTGAAAGTTTGTGACAGATTCATTTGGCGTAAAATAACAGCTTACAATAGTGGTTCCCCCAATCTGTACCCACACAAAACCGTTTTCACATCTATGCTCTGCGACTGAGAATTTTCCTAGATCTGGTATCCAAATTGCTGCTGTTCCAAGATTATCCGCAAACCACCCAGGATGGTCCCTCTCTTGATATTGTTCACTAATAATAATGATGTCTGCTTCCATCTCATAAATCAGCTGTGTCAGAAGGTCGTTAGATTTTTGACTCCTGTGCATGTTTGCTTGAAGGATTCGCATCATTTGCTGTTATTTTTGGCCTTTTCAAGAGCTTCACGAAAAACTGTGCATGCACCTGATCCAGGAGCATGATTTCGTTTAACTTCATTGACACCTTTATCTGTACAAAGCATGCATCGCGGATTATTCTTTTTACAGTCTACTGATTTATGACTAGCTTCCCCACACATAAAACAAAGCTTACTTCTGTCAGGGCCTTCGCATTTCCGTGCCAAATGTCCATATGACAGGCATCGAAAGCAGCTAGGTAAAATGGTTCTAACACGTACTCTGCAGTATAGCCATCCTACCTTAATTCTTCCTGCTTCCAGAAGTTTCTGAGCATCCTTATCTTTAGTTTCAAAAATGGCAAGTTTCTGTCCCCAACTATTTGGTTTAGTTACCGAAATTTTCAGCTCTCCATGAGTATTACCAGAATCCCGTCTTACAGCTTCCTCCACATCTGCAACGGTAGTGATACCATCCAAGTCCCGAATATCCAGTGTAGTTCGGAGAATTAAAGCCTTTACATCACCATCTTGTCCAAGAGCATCTCTCAAAGATTTACTGAATTTCTCCCTGTTTTCAATCTGCGTTGTTTTCTTAAACTAAAGAAGAAGTTTTACGGATAGATCGAATGTCTGCTCCATTTTCTTCCGGCTTCACCTTATTCCTGATATCCTTCAGAACATCAGCGAAAGTCTTACCCTTCATTGGTTTGATGATTACGGCTTCTGAACGACTCCTTAATTTAGAATAAGGTCGTTTTCCACTTTCGCTAACCGCTATATCTTTAAGAACGTTTTTGACCTGCTCCATTGGAATATCATCAGGTTTTCACTCCTCACTCTTCTTCTTTCTCTTCTTCTTAGGTAGAACCTTTTCCCAATTTCCTGGATCATCCACCATTTCATTTGTTACTAATGATGTCCTGGTCAATTCTTTGTTCTCCATGGTAGTTATTTCCTGCATGAGTTCTTCTGCTGATTTCTTCCATGACAACCTACATGTTGCTCCACCATCTAAAGCTTCTTCCAACTTCATGGGACCGTTTTTTATATCCATTTTCAAGTTCTTAAGAGGGATAGCCATAATCTTCTTTAGTAGTGATCTGACAGTCTCAAGATGCATCTCTTCTTCGTGTTGATTCTCTGTTATCTGCCGACCGATATCATCCATCTGGTTTGAGTCAATACGCCTACCCTCTCCGCCATTTTGGATGCTTTCCGTTGATGCTTCCAACAACTCCGCTGTATCACGCTGAATCTTTGCCTCTTCCGTCATACCGATGGTGGAGTCTAGTAGGCCGTGACTCGGATCGAGAGAATGAGGTATTTGGTTAGCAATAGGAGCGCTTGCACAAGGAAATGATCGTCTATCTATCTTCTGTGTGATTTCATCTTTGACAAGATGGCTGTTCACAACAAGGTTAGTTCACCACAAGATTTATAATATACACACGATATTATGTCGTTCCAATTGCAAACTAACACATCTACCACACAGTGGAGGTTAAACAACTGTACTAACCCGCTTTGGTAAGTCACTTCACAATGCAAACTCACTCTCCGAAGCTATTCTGCAGCTGCGAAACTCACGTGCACCTTCCTTAGAATAACCACAACAATCATAATAATTATAATAATAATAATAATAATAATAATATAATAATAATACTATAATAATAATAATAATAATAATAATGCAACAAGCCTGCGCTTCTCTTTCCTTTTCCCGTCTCTCCCTCCCTTTGAAGTGCTGAAATATCTAGTGATTCACCGCTCACCAGGCATGATGCAACTGCTTGCGTGACTCATGCAGATAATATCACATCATTATGTACAGTCGAGTCGAATCAGCATCTTTCACGTTGCTCATAAAGCAGGGATGTCCAATTATGGTTACTGATGATTAAAACATACCATTTTACAAGTTCAAAATTTTCGCTCTCAAACCTTCAAGTGAAATCCCTATTATTCTCGTGCATGCAACAGAATTTAATTAAAGATTGAATCTCGCGAGCACTTTTTTGCTCGTATGACGGGACACCGAATGTCACTTAAAGAGCACTGTGGAGCTCCTGAGCACTAGGTTTAGAACGCCTCGCCTAGATCTTTGAGTTAGTGAATGCAGCTACCGATGTTAGTGATGAATGATGACCAACACACATAATTACCATAACATGCAAATTCCCCTTCACTTGTCTCCCACAATAACTATTATCCGATATGAATACAGCCTTTTGGCCACAACTATTTCCTCTTTGGTTGATTGAGATTCCAGAGCTAATTCAATCGTTATAATCCAAAGAACTTACTATTTATTTAATTTGGGGAAGTTCTAAATAATACAGTGCAGCCTCAAGCCACGTCACCCTGCAGGTTGTTCAACTTTTCTTGCGTGACAGCGTATATTAGCTTCATAACGCGCCCCAGCATCTCCTAGAGACAAGGTAATGAAGCTGTTGCCATGTTTAACCCAGCAGAAATCCATCGACAAATATTTTACAGTACACTATGCAATCAAAGTATTCCAATGTATGTGTGTATTCATTTATATATTTATTTAACAATATTAAGGTACACAGACATAAGCCCAATTATGTTTCTTCTTGAAATATCAAGTTCAAAAATACAAATTGCATCAATGAAGGAAGGAAAGAAAAAAGAAGATACAATTGAAAAACAAAATGAAAAACTACAAAAGAAATTATGTAAGTATGCATTACAGAATAGAAAAAAGTACTGTACAATTAAAAAATGTAATAAGAAAAATACAAACTTCTACAAAAAAGATGAGAGAGATTGAGAGTAAAGAGTACCCGGTATTCCACTATTAGATTTAGGTTGCTATGTGAAAATTAATTTCTATAACCTTACTAAACAAGCAATAATTTATTTTTTGGAATAGGACAATAAATTTAAAGAATCAATGCACGGCTTCATTGCGTCAGTCATTTCATGATGTGCCGAATAAACAAACACCGGATCTTCATGAAGTGCCTCGGCTGATAATGTAAAATCATTTCTTACACCATCTGCCTAAATAGGTCCGTCACTTCGTGAAAAAACGCGTCAGATGGTGTAACTATCCCTTTTTAGATCATATGCCGTCTTTTCATGAAGTGCCTAGGATCTTCATGAAATGACGGATTTCACTATCTGACTACGACATATCCATGTTTATGGCACCGGGAATTAATTTATAAATTCTTTTTACATACTATAAACTTGCTGAATTGAAATTCAGGTCGAAAATTTGTAGTTCAAGTAAATCAATCAGATGCACTCAATCGGTGTGGCCATAAGTTCTGCTATCCATTCATCCGTTATGTTTTCAACAGTGAAGTATAATAACCCTTACGAAGTAGTGTGGCCTGTATATTCCAACTAGCCAGAATGGTCATTCTATAGTGAATTAAATGTGGATTATTTTGGTCACTTGAATGAGCGGACAGATCGCTAGTTACTTGGTATTTAGTTGCCCATTCCAATGAATTAATCGTGATGTCCTCGTACGGCCTTTTTTGTTTTTCAAAGGTAAAGTTCTCGTGTATCTCGTTACAAGAAAAGAATATCGATTACAACATTCCTCAGTAATGAGTGATAGAAAATAAAATTGAATGCTCGGTCTTGAGTACCTTATAATTTTATTCAAGATGATGAAAGAATATCTTGACCTTAAGAAAATAACAGCCATATGTGAATGTTATTAACCCGCCCCATGCACAATATTCTTCTTCGTGCAGGAGAAGGATTATCACGTTTATTTAGAATAATTCTTACTCCAAGATCTCGGACATATAAAATGTCGAATTTCGTAGTTCCTTGACTATGAAAGTCAAGGAGATTAGATGTTAGATATCTAATCTCCTTGAACACAATAGCGCTTTCTAGTAGAGAAATGAGGAACTTTGTGCTGGCGGAAACTCCCGAGATTAATTTTGCCATTATGAACTCGGCCTACTGAATTCAAATGGGTTCTTTGAGATGCCAACATCGTATGACATGCGTATCGTATTTTTGCCGCCTTTCAAAAATCACTTACCACGGTCAGGGGCGAACCTGCAATCTTGGGGTTAGTAGACCGACACGCTATCCACTCACCCACCGTGGCAAGCTGTATAATATGTATTCAGTCTGCATGATACTTCATCATTGAAGAGTAGAAACGCTCTCGGCTCCTCATATTGGACGAAAACGTACATAGTAATGATACTGCTGATAGTTACACTAATGAATTTTACACCAGTTAGATCTCTGCATCATCTTACTTAGCGGAATTACATGCTATTCAGTCGGTCTACACGATTGAACCCAAATAATAATCGGTGTTATTCACTAACTATGTGAAAAATAATATGAGATTAAATAATTCATTGTCAACAAATGCTTAGAGAAAGGAAATATGCCACAGTGCTTGAGGTACCCAAAATTTAATATTCTCTAAAAAGGAAAGGTAACACAGGAGATCCCAACTCCTATCGAGGTATCGCACTAGAGAACAACGGTTCCAAAGTGTTCACTATAATCCTATGTAATAGATTGACCGAGTTGTTTGATGCCTCTATACCGGGCTTTCAATTTGGCTTTAGAAGGGGGAAGGATCAACTCTCCATGCAGTAATGAATTTATTGACTGACCTAGATGATGTCTTAAGAATTGAATAGGGAAAATTCTTCGCAGTTTTCATAGTCATTAATAAGGCTTTTGACTTACTATATAGGGAAGTACTTATCACGTAATTTGAGCGCTTTATAGGACGGGAAATCTATCTTGCCATAATCATCAGAAACATACTATCTGACACGAGGGGTCATAGGTGATGGCATTACAACATCCAGTGTCATGACCCAAACGAGCAGTGTACTACAGGGTGACCAAATGAGTCCCGTATTTTTCAATATAGTAACAGCCAATGTGACAAGAGTCATTCATGGGATAGATAAGAAGACCGTTGCATACTTGTATGTGGGATGACATTGTCATAGGTGGATCAGTCCTGAAAGACGTCTAAGATGCGATCGATAGACTGTCGGAATTGGCAATGGAAAATAAGTTTACAATGATAACTAAAAAGACATACCAAATGACGATCCGGAAGGGAGGAAGAAATGCATTAAGAGACCAATTGTACTGTGACCAAAATCCACCATGTTGCTCTGCTCCGATTGGGGATAATTTAATTGCCGAGATTCGTAAAGCAACCTTGAAAGTATTTGATGTAAGCAACATATTGAAATGTATTCCAGCATGGATTTGTAACAGACCCAGAGTTAAGAAACATTCTTCATATTTATTCAAGCTGAAATAAAAGGAACTATCATATGGCCTTGAGCTAATATTTATCGCAAGCGAGAGTCGAATATCTTCAAGGGAAGGCACTCCCAACGACTTTGACCGGCCATGATGCAACACTTGAGGTTTGATAGTTTCCCCACGCACTGCTTTGAATGACCAGGTGACCATGCGGTGTGCGCTCTGGCATACAAGAAGCCATTCATTCGAGTATATTTTTTCGCTGGTTAAACACATGTGTACGCGGAAACGATGTTTCTATTACAATAACAAAATGTGTATTTGCACTATATAACTAAGTATCACAACTTGCTAGTGATATGCTGGTACTTGGAATAATTTATTTACCAGTTACAAGTAAAGTAAAATCAGTGTTATTCTACAAGTGGCTGCTATACTGTAAGTAATGATTGAACTATTATTCAGTGAAAACACTCACAGCACCACATCGGACTGGAAATATTCACCGTGGAACGCAGTACAGTAGACAATGATTTGCAACATGCTGCAGCTCGCAACGCATGGCAGACCTTTTCGCATTCTGACACCAGGCACACAGATAGATAATGTAGTTGTACCACATTCAACAGAATAAGATCAACATTTAATTCAATTGCTAGCAAGTGCATTCATGAATAATGGACAGTATTGCAATTAAATCACTAATTCCATTTTTATAAAATACTCGGAACATTTTTTAAACAGTGGCGTACACCTAATTTTACTTAGGGGGTGTATGAAGTTATCCACTATGCTACTTGCAATAAAGAACTGGAACATGAAAACACTTATACAGACTTTCTTACAATTCAAGATGATAGCTTAAGCTATTAACTGGGAGACTTCCTAGAAGGGATGAGTCCAGGATCTGAGGGACTGAATTCACGATAGATCAGGCGTCACGACGATGAAGACATTACAAGAATACCTTAAGCGTCGATCTTGCAAAATTAAGAATAGGGCCATGAATAACCCGCCGTGGGAAAACACATGGGAGACACGTTCACCGTCAACCAGGGCACGCATTCATACCACTTCCGTCTGAAATTATATGTCAAGCCATTACCATGAAATAATTATGTCATTTCTTTCAGGTGACTGAAATATGTGGAATGAATTTCCGAACTAAAGAGCAAATAATTAATAGATATTAAGAGTAATTTCACAAACATATTTTAAGATATTTAATCAGTTGTTTAATGGTTGAATTCCCAAAAATTATTTAACTTATTCTCAACTTAGTTTCGTTCTTCCTCATGGCGGATTTTTCCATGAAGGCGGTTGCAAGCGGAACAGTAAACTTTTTTCAGAGCTATTTTTTGAAGCTTTATAATTAATTTATGGCACAGTAATTATCATCTGGATTCGTGATATGTGATCTTAAACCCTACTGTAATTGAGAATGACTAGAGTGATTAGAATTCCATTGATAACCAATTTTTGAGTGGCTACGATAGATCAATACTACTTTGAGCTGAGATGTTTTCCATAAGGAAACTTGAAATTATTGTGGTAATATAATAATAATAATAATTTATTTCCTATAATTAATTTAATCCAATTAATTAATTAATGGTCATTAATGACAATCTAATGTATGTAAATATCAGGAATGTGTATACTTTGTTTGTGAATTTTTAATTTAGTTTGTTTATTGGGAAGGAAATAATGTTTAGTTTTTTTTTTCCTACAAAGCTGAAACTGATAGCGAATTTTTTAAAATTTATATTCAGCTAAACATTGAACTCTCGAACTCAGATTAATTTCTTTTGTGAGAACTTCCCATCTAATTGATATAGGGCAGCTCAACGGCACAGATGGACATTATGGATACTTGTATCCCAACCTAATGATTTGCCTTGAGTGATAGGAGTGTATATATCTTTCTTTTGTTCGTCTGCTCTAAAATAAATTTAGGATCGTGATTTTAACCATTTCAAATCATTCCTGTAGATTTAAACTTCTCCCGAATCAGTGATACGTTTTATATTTTCTCGATTGTGAGGTATTTGTCCTGTTGAACCTTGCATGCCCCTCCCATTAAACGACCCTAGATATTCAATCTCTTGCCTGCCCGAGCTAGTTGTTATGATTTTTTATTGGACAAGTATTTCCAGGACTTAATTTTTTTTATCGCCTATGTCCCTTCTTCGGTTTCACGTTGAAATCGGCCAACGTGACGTCAGGGAAATGGGCACAGCGATTTGGCATCCGAAACCAGAGGGCGACGTTACGTTAGGCAGCAATTTGATGCCGAGCGTGATTAGCTCGACGGTTTGGTACCTTCTTGCATTCCATTTTTGGGAAAGTTGGATAGTCAGACGAGTTCTGGTATCTAGCAATGTCATTGAATCGGAGAATTTCATTCCAATCTGGATGTTGTTTGTTTAATTTAATAGGTAAAGATAAATGCCAGGGTAATTGGAAGTTTGAGAAATCGATGTGCTCTATTTATTAGACGTAAAACATGTTTGGAATTCATTCGAATATTTTCAGTCTCATGATCTTGGGTCGTCATCTTACTATTAACATTCCCTAGCCTTAAGTATATTTATATATTTGTGTGATTATAATGGCTGGTGCAGCAGAGACGGAAGGACCCTAGGACATTCTTGCTCAAATCCAAAGGGGCTTTGACAGACTGTATGAGGACTTGAATGTGGTAAAGAACACTTGCTGCTGATGAGCAGGAACTTAAAGATAGTTTAGCTGCTGATAAGCAGGAACTCAATGCACGAATAACTATATTAAATGAAAATTTAGCTGCTAATAAACATGAGCTTATAGATAGTTTAGCTGCTAAGCAGGAACTTAATACACAAATAACTATATTAAATGAAAGTTTAGCTAGTCATAAGCAGAAACTAAAACCTATATTGACAATTTATCAAGCAACGTGCTGTTGATATAAGATGATACAAAGGATATTCATGCTGATATATTAAATTTAAGAACTGATATATTCAAAGCCAATATGGAAATAGAAAGTATTAACTATTCTATAATAGATCTTAAATCAGATATTCAGTCATTAAATACAGATACTCAAATGGTATCTAGCGATGTAAAATGTCTAGATGTCCGTTTGCAAACGCAAATTGCACAAGTGCAGGCAGATGTTGAAATAAGTAATTACGCCATAGACAAAAAGTTAGATGCTTGTGATACAAGACTTACCCATAATCTCAAAGTTCTTAGAAAGGAATTGCATACCCACGTATCAAGGCAAGTTAACGCTGTCAAGACAATTTGTATACAGATTGCAAGGATTAGAAAAGAAGTTAACCGACAATTTAGATGGTTTAAGTAAAGATTTGTCTGAACATAATGAGCGAATAGAGCAGAAAAATGAAACAGGAGTTAAGAATTTGCTAACAGTTACTGACACTAATTCTACGGAGATAGCAGATATCAAAGAGAAAGTAAACCAGCTAACAGAGAAATATAACAACAATTTCGAGCACGTGGGTAATGAGCTACAGATACAGATGAGGAATAGTATAATTATTACAGCGGCAGAAATGGAACATAAACGAACGTTAGAGCACGACATGACCACCATTCGATATCGAATCTGGAAACCGAACTAAGCAACATGGAAAGATTTGTTAGCCTCTCCTATGAGCAATCAGGACAAACATTACAATGAGATAGTCCCAATGTTTTAAGAACATCAGATAATGCCAATGCTGTTAGCGCGCCAGATAGTCCGAAAGCTTGTGGAACGTTAGATACGGAAGGCAATCGATCCAATACAACTACGAAGGGACACGTCACAATAATTCGAAACAATGATGATCGACCACGCACGTTTAATGTGGGTAATAACTTGACACCGATGGAATTCCTGAGAGATATTTGGGATTACATGGATGAAAACAGGATATCCAAGGACAGGGAGCTCAGAATAGTTGAAAGACACTTGGAACGAATTCCGTTAAATTGGTTTAGGGCATTTAGAAGTTCGTATATTAATATGGAAGATTTTAGTCAATCATTTCTACACCGTTTTTGGAGTTCAGATGAACAATTGGATATTAGAGCGGAAATGTACTCTAAGAAATATGCCACGTCCCATCCGATAAGATATGCGAATTACTTCACTTCGTAGCTCGCAAAGTTACATTTTCTAACCCCTCCTTTACCACGCCAGGAACTGATAAGAGCCATAACGAGGCAATTTCCGATCGAAGTACAGCGTATGCTCATAGTATCGGGAGTAGAAACCCTGGAAGATTGTGAAGAAGTTCTCAGGCGTATGGATCACGCTACTCAAGGCCAAAACGGTAGACATGACAGAAAGGAAAGTCGGGAAATAAATGCAGTTTCAATTGATAGGACAGCCCAAACAGAAAGACCAGTGCAATAAGAAGAGAAAACATCGATGGATTCTGACCAGCGACAAATTGATTATAACTACAACCGTAGAAACTATTATAATAATCAGAGAAATACCCCGTACAATCGAAGATATTCAAGGTATCGTAACAAAGGACAAAATAACTGGTACCAACCCGGGAGGTTTAACAGCTACTTCAACCAGAATAATCGATCTCAGGAAGAGAGGAACAAGCAAGAGAGTAAAAATTTGGACACCAGGTATCAGGAAAGCCGATAATATATAGAACAATTAAGAAGTACTCGACATTCTGCCCCAACAGAAGAAGAGTTAAACCAGCCTAGCACTAGTGGGCTGAACCAATAAAAAACAACGTCAAATCCACAATAGGCAATGAAATTCTAATCCACTCAGACAATGTACAAATTCAGGAATTATACGAAATAAAGGATGAAGACCCCACATTTGAAACTGAAGAATCACGCCGAGGGATCAGACATAAATTACTGATTATTTCTTTAAATATGCCAAATAAAGACGTTAGTGGACACAGGGGCCATGGTTTCCATTATATCAGAGTCATGCTTAGACTTGCTCCAATCAAAAGGAAAACTTGACATTCTTCCTGCATCAACTATAAAGATTAGAGGAGTTATCCCCGACAGGATAATTAAATGTAAACAACATGTTATGTTAGACATGGAACTTGCCAGAAGGAATATACAACACATCTTCCTGGTCTTATCAAATCCAAATTTCGATATCATAATCGGAATTGATTTCATCTCTGACAATGGTCTAGTCATTGATACGAAGAACCGATATATATATATATATATATATATATATATATATATATACTTCCACCGAGGGACTGAGAGTAGAGCCTTGTTAAAGCGAAGTATGGGAATTTGGAAATATGGATGTCATGAATGAAATGATCAATTCATTGGAAACAGAGGAAAGGAATATAAAAGGAGAAAAAATCAACCCAGAAATAGAATTTGAATGATTTAATCGAAGAATATGATGATATTTTCAACAGCAAACCTGGACTAGTTAAACATTTCGAGTATGAAATCCAATTAACTTGTGGAAAAAGCGAATGGACAACTACGCTTATGTCTAGATGCGAGAGGATTGAATGAACATCTACTCTTGGAACACGATAGACCTCCAACAATTCGGGAAATTTTGAGGACATTCGAAGGAATGACATATTTTCCTACCATCGTTTTAACTTCATCATTTTACCACGTAGCGTTATCTGAAAATTGCTGCAAATACACAGGTTTCCTATTTAACAACATAACCTATGCTTTCAAGAGAATGCCTTTCGGTTTGAAGAACAGCGTCCAGTGATGATAAGAGCATTGGATTCCAACTTAACGCAAGAAGTCAAAGCGAACGTGATATGATATATAGACGATATTATAATTGGATCTACAGACGGGGAACAACATTTACAACACCTCAGATTATTGTTTGAAAATTTGAAAGCAGCCAACTTCAAAGTCCACCGTGACAAATGAAGATTTTTTCACACAGAAATCAAGTTTTTAAGTCACATCATCGATGGATTTGGACATACTCCTAATCCTACAAAGATTCAGGCAATTGCAGAGTTTCCCCAACCGAAGAAAGTACGTCAAGTTAGACAATTCTTAGGAATGTGTCAATTCTTTTCGACCCATTGTCCTAACTATAGGGAGGTGATGGCACCACTCCAGAATCTGTTGAAATTAAACAGTAAATGGAAATGGAGCGAAGCATTTAATGAGGCGTTTGATAGAGCTACACAAAAGTTGATTAATCATAATAAATTAGAATACCCCGATTTCTCTCGTAATTTCTTCATAGAATCTGATGCGTCAAAGTTTGGTGTGAGTGCAGTTTTGTATCGAATGGATGCCGAGGGAAAACATCACTATCTCGCAATTGCCAGCCGCAAACTTAAAAGCCATGAAGTCAATTACACCGTGACCGAATTGGAAGCATTAGCTGTCATATATGCTTTACAGACTTGGAAAAAGATATTGATAGGATATAAAGTCACAATAATCACCGTCCATCAAGCATTGCAATCTATGTTGAAAACGGATCTTGTTAATGATAGAATTACCAGATGGACCTTGTTCTTGCAGCAGTTTAACGTAGAAATCGTTCATCGATCTGGCAAGTTGAACCTATTAGCCGATGTTCTATGCCGTAATCCTTGTGGGGAAGACATACACCTGATTGAGGAAATTCCGGAATATGCGGATATTTTAGATATACTTAGAAGAATCGCAGCTTCACAGAAGAGATATGAACCCTTGAGAAACATGTATCGTTTTCTAAAGAAGAGAATGGACCAGCATGATCCGAATTCCATCCCAACTTCGAGACAAGCGGGAGACTACCACATCGTGGGAGACGTTGTCATGAAATATGTGGACAGGGATCATACGAAATTGAGAACAGTCATACCACCCGACTTGTTAACAAAGTAATCTGGCTAGTCCATCGTTCAACGGGACACTCTGGACTGGATAAGACTCTGCACACGGATAAAGAATCTTTTATTTGGAATTGTATGAGGGAAACCATACGCAAGGTTATAAGATCCTGCGATAATTGCCAGCGGAGCAAATATGTATCGAAGCTAGCTAAAGAACCACCGAAGGCTATAATTCCGTCCAAACCGAGAGAATTATATGCAACGGATATCTATGGCCCAATTCCAAGATCGTTTAGAGGAAACCAGTATATCTTGGTTACATTAGACTCTTCTCTAAACTGCTAATCTTGCACCTGATTCAGAAAGCTACATCGCGATACATCATAAGGCGGCTAGAGAATTGTGTTTTCAAAGAAGCCGGCAGACCTGAATTCTTATTAAGTGATCATGGGAGCCAATTCACAAGTCAAGAATTTCAGCAGGCAATGGAAAGGCTAAACGTAAAGATTATCCTAAATACTATCAGATATCCTGAAGGAAATCCCGCAGAAAGAATAATGTCTGAAATTGGAAAATTCTGTCGACATTACTGTTCAGATAATCATGATAAATGGATGCAGGTTATACCCATCATTGAAGAATACCTTAATTCGACTATACATGAAAGTACATCGCAAGTGCCATACACATTACATTAGGGATGTAAACCTGGAGAGTTTGGGATGGGATTATTTCCACACCACCGGAAATAAACCCAAACCATCCCCACGCGCATAGCCTTGGCTAGAGAGGGCTTGGAACGCCACGCCGAAAAGAGAAAGAAAAGACAGGCAGGAAGAAAATTCAAAGAACGTCTACGGGAAAACGATTTAGTCCAGATCAGGAGACCAGTATCCTCCAACATACCTATGAGAATCTATAATAAATTCGCTAAGCTTTACTATGGTCCAGTAAAGATTGTAAGAGTATTCGGCAACAACAGTTATCGTTTGGCCGAAATACACTCCGACCGAGTGATTGGAAACGACAACGCTGGAAATCTAAGAAAATATTTCAAACCAGAGGATTAATACTGGACAGACATGTTTGATTTTTTCACATAATATCAGCATAATGATGTTTTATAAGTCTTCTTACCAAAACCTATAAAAACCAGGAGAGGGGAACATGTTACCGAAATCCACCATGTTGCTCTGCTCCGATTGGGGATAATTTAATTGCCGAGATTCGTAAAGCAACCTTGAAAGTATTTGATGTAAGCAACATAATGAAATGTATTCCAGCATGTATTTGTAACAGACCCTGAGCTAAGAAACATTCTTCATATTTATTCAATCTGAAATAATAGGAACTATCGTATAGCCTTGAGCTAATACTTATCGCAAGCGAGAGTCGAACATCTTCAAGGGAAGGCACTCCTAACGTCTTTGAAAGGTCGTGACGCAACAAATGGGGGTGATAGTTTCCTACGCACTGCTTTGAATGACCAGGTGACCATTCGGTGTGCGCTCTGGCAGTACAAGAGGCCAGGCATTCGAGTTTATTTTTTCGCTGGTTAAACACATGTGTGCGCAGAAACGATGTTTCTATGACATTCGGAAAGCGTGTGTTTGCACTATATAACTATGCATCACAATTTGCTAGTGATATGCTGGTACTTGAAATAATTTCTTTACCAGTTACAAGTAAAGTAAAATCACTGTTATTTTACAAGTGGCTGATATTACTGCAAATAATGATTGAACTGTTATTCAGTGAAAACACTCAGAGCACCACATCGGACTGGAAATATTCACCATGGAACGCAGTACAGTATACATTGATTTGCAACATTTTGCAGCTCGCAACGCATGGCATACCTTGTCGCATTCTGACACCAGGCACACCGATAGATAATGTTGAACTCTTTCGATACCATAGCTGTACCACATTCAACAGAATAAGATCAACATTTAATTCAATTACTAGCAAGTGCATTCATGAATAATGGACAGTATTGCAATTAAATCACTTATTCCATTTTTATAAAATACTCGGAACATGTTTTTAAACAGTGGCGTACACCTAATTTTACTTTGGGGTTGTATGAAGTTATCCACTATGCTACTTGCAATAAAGAACGGGAATATGGAAACACTTATACAGACTTTCTTACAATTCAAGATGATAGCTTAAGCTATTAACTGGGAGACTTCCTAGAAGGGATGAGTCCAGGATCTGAGGGACTGAATTCACGATAGATCAGGCGTCACGACGATGAAGACATTACCAGAGTACCTTAAACGTCGATCTTGCAAAATTAAGAATAGGACCATGAATAACCCGCCGTGGGAAAACATCTGGGCGACAAATTCACCGTCAACCAGGGCATGCATTCAGACCACTTCCGATTGAAATTATATGCCAAGCCATTACCATGAAATAATTATGTCATTTCTTTCAGGTGACTGAAATATTTAGAATGAATTTGCAAACTAAGAAGCAAATAATTAATAGTTATGAAGAGTAATTTCACACACATATTTTAAGATATTTAATCATTTGTTTAATGGTTGAATTCCCAAAAATTATTTAACTTATTCTCAACTTAGTTTCGTTCTTCCTCATGGCGGATTTTACCATGAAGGCGATTGAAAGCGGAACAGTAAACTATTTGCAGAGCTATTTTTTGAAGCTTGATAATTAATTAAAGGCCCAGTAAATATCATCTGGATTCATGATCTGTGATCCTAAACACTACTGTAATTAATTCAGATTGTATAAGAATACGAAGCCTATAATGATAGTTAATATTAAGAGATTCTGACCAGTCTTATGATTGCCGTTTAACAACATTGATAATGGTTTAAGGATTACTTGACATTATGTCAAAAGGAATTTGCAAATGCACTTTTAATAAATGCACAATTAATAATGAGTTGTAGACATTTTATAGTGGTCTAATAGTGGCAACTGTTCGAAATGCGACATTTCATTCCAACTTACTAATAGATAAATAATTAATGAATTTCTTCGATGATATAAATGATTATGATTATGCCAGGATGTATAGCTGTCTATGCAGTCCTAGGTCAAATGGTATTAGCATGTGCTTGATATTAGTAATTATATTTAATATTTCCAATTGTGGGACATAGTCCAATGACGGTTATTTTTTTTTTCTGCACAATTAATCGTCATGTTGTGCACTGTTGTCAGAGTTAAATGAGCTGCTCAATTTAGAATTGATAAATTATGCAGATCACAAGCAATTCTACAGTATTCTAATTTTTTTAAATGCAACTGTTAGATCATCGCAATCTGAATAATTTAGTTAATCCCATAAGGATATGTTGAATCCAATTACTTATTGGAGAATGACTGGAGTTATTTGAATTCCATTGATAACCAATTTTTGAGTGGCTACGATATATCAATGCTACTTTGAGCTGAGATGTTTTCCATAAGGAAACTTGATATTATTGTGGTAATATAATAATAATAATAATAATAATAATGTATTTCCTATAATTAATTTAATCTAATTAATTAATGGTCATTAATGACAATCTAATGTATGTAAATATCGGGAATGTGTATAATTTGTGTGTGAATTATTAATTTAGTTTGTTTAATGGGAAGGAAAAAATGTTTAGTTATTTTTTTCTACAAAGCTGAAACTGATAGTGAAGTGTTTTTTTTTTAAATTTATATTCAGCTTAACATCGAACTCTCGAATTCCGATAAATTTCTTTTGTGAGAACTTCCCATCTAAGTGATATGGGGCAGCTCAACGGCACAGATGGACATTATGGATACTTGTATCCCAACCTAATGATTTGCCTTGAGTAATAGGAGTGTATGTATCTTTCTTTTGTCCGTCTGCTCTAAATTAAATTTAAGATCTTGATTTTAACCATTTCAAATTATTCCTGTAGATTTAAACTTCTCCCGACTCAGTGATCCTTTTTTTTCTCTAGTTTGTGAGGTATTTGTCCTGTTGAACTTTGCATTCCTATCCCTTTAAACGACCCGAGATATTCAATCTCTTGCCTGGCCGAGCTTGTTGTTATGATTTTTTTATTGGACAAATATTTCCAGGACTTAATTTTTTTAATCGCCTGAGTCCCTTCTTCGGTTTCACGTTGAAACCGCCGGGCCAATGTGACGTCGGGGAAACGGGCACAGTACCTAGGAGCAAAACTAATTAGCCATTAAGAATCAGATCAAATATCTGGGCATTTGCCATCAAACTGCAAGGGCCACCAACTCTTTTCTTGTTAGAGACAAAATTATAGCAGCAATTAGAACTATGAAAGACATTCCAAAACCCGAAAAACTATCCCTGCCTTCCTCAATGGAACTCATTGAAATGGAAATAATACCGGTTTTGACTTATGGAATTGAACTTATATGGGATCAATTAAGAGAGAGTATAGAAACTTGAGTGAATGTAAAGACCTCTTTCCTCAGGAGAACACTTGGTGTCTCGAAATTCACTCCATCGAGACACGTGTCGTATATGTACTAACTATTGAAGACTATCTGATACAAGTGATCAGATATAGAATGTTTCTGTCATCGACGACCGCTTTCCAAGATACTATAAGAAGACTAGAACAAAACGAGCAGACATTTGGTGGTAATTTAACAGCACTGACGCGATGACGAATTGCCAAGGGACTCAGACTATTTACGAGTAGAGGCATGTTGTCGCCTGGTTTGCACGTCATGGTTTACATCATGCGGTCAGGACTAATAAGATACTTCATGAACTTTGATTCATGTGTGTATAAAGTGTGTGATAATCGGTGTGGCGAAGACCACTTGGAATTCGGCAAATAAATAGAATCATTTGTAAGATTATGCAAATCAAATCTAATGCACATTGTGCGCAATTGTTTTAATAAATAAATAATGTATTTGGATGACTAATTACGATCTTCAAGCGATGATTGATGCTTTACATTTATGATATGTGATCTGTCCACAATTGCATAATAAAATTATAAATTATTTTGGTCGCAGAATGTAATTGTAAACTTGTGAGGAATTTTACTTCGTATGCGATTTTTTTAAATTATAATGTTAGCTTGCTTCAGTGGGTATTTTCTATTGCCTGTATTATGTTTCACAGGTCGGAGAACACCCTTACAAATTATACCCTTGTAGCCTCACATTTTCAAAATGGTAACAAGAACATGGCAGCCTGCAGTGACATGAGGAAACAAATCTCAACTGATAACGGCCTAAAGACCTACTCATGTAGTACATTTGGATCAAAATTTACACTGAAGCGACATTTGAAGACACATATGCTCATTCAAAGTGGTGATAAGCCAAATTCATGTAGCACATGTAGATCAAACTTTACTGAGAAGGGAAGCTTTAATAATCACATCCTCTTTCATAGTGGTTTATAGCCGTATTCGTGTGGCACATGTGGATCAAACTTTACTCAGAAGGGACATTTGAAGACACACCAGATTATTCATAGTGGTCTAAAGCCGTATTCATGTACCTCATGCGAATCAAAATTTACTCAGAAGGGAAGCTTGAAGAAACACAAGCTCATTCATAGTGGTATAAAACCGTATTCATGTAGCACATGCGGAGCAAAGTTTACAGAGAAGGGAGGTTTCAACAGACACGTGCTTATTCATAGTGGTGTAACGCCGTATTCGTGTAGCACGTGCGGAGCAAACTTTACTGATGTCCATTCATAATGGTTTAAGGCCATATTCATGTAGCACATGCGGAGCAAAGTTTACAGAGAAGGGAAGTTTGAACAGACACGTGCTTATTCATAGTGATGTAAAGCCGTATTCAGGTGGCACATGTGGATCAAACTTGACGCGGAAAGGACATTTGAAGACACACATGCTTATTCATAGTGATGTAAAGCCGTATTCATGTATAACATGCGGATCAAACTTTACCCAGAAGGGACATTTAAAAAAACACTTGCTTATTCATAGTCATGTAAAGCCGTATTGATATAACACATGCGGAGCAAACCTTATTCAGAAGGGAAGCTTGAAGAAACACATGCTCATTCATAGTGGTGTAGGGCCTTATTCATGTGGATCAAACTTTACTCAGAGGAGACATTTGAAGACACACATGCTTATTCATAGTGGTGTAAAATAATGGTCATAGCATATGCGGTTCACACTTTACTAAGAATGGAGATTTGAACACACACATCCTCAATCATTGTGTGTTAAGCCGTATTCATCTATCATATGCGGAAAGAACTTAACACATAATAGAGATTTGGATAAACATATTCTCCTTCATAGTGGATTTAAGGCATCTTCATGTAGCACATGTGGATCAAACCTCACTGAGAAGGGAAGTTTGGAGCCTCACGTGGTCTTTCATAGAGGTATCAAATCATATTCATGTACTAGATCCGGAAAGAAGTTTACTTGGAACGGAAGTTTAAGGATACACATGCTCATTCATAGTAGTGTAGAACCAAATGCATGTAGTGCGTGCGGAGCAAACATTAGTCGGAATGGACATTTGAAGACGCACGAGCTTGTTCATAGTGGTGACAAACCACATTCCGGTAGTTCATGCGCAAAGAACTTCACTTTCAAACCACACTTGAAAAAAAAAACATTATAATACATTATGGTGTGAAGCCTTAATCATGTAGTACATGCTCAGCAGTCTTTACACTAAATTATTTCTTGGAAACAAATGTTCTGATTCATTAGGTAAAAAAGCGCATTCTTAAGGTACATGTGGATATTGGCCGGTAAATTTTCCGATAGGAAGTTAGAAAATGCGCATTAGAGTAGCACATGTGAATAACATTTTGCTATGAAACTATGTTTTGAGATCCAATTGCTTATTCATAGCAGCTTACACCCGTTTTTATGCAGTACTTATAGAGCTACTTTTATGGGTAAGGGTCATGGAAGAGACACCTCCTATTTCATAGTAGGCTGACACAATAACCATTTAGTACATCCAGACCAAACTTAACTCTGTGAAGTACTTTAGATAGACACATGCTGATTATTAGTGGCCAAATGTGCTTTATGTTGTTAATGTGGAGCAATATTTGCTGGGATAGGATCTTTGAAGTCACATGATAGTTCATATGGCCTGAAGTCTAATTCATGCAGAATTTGCGGAATCTTAACTAGGAAGGGTTCTTTGGAAAAACTCTTGTGGAGAAGACGATAATACGAAAACAAAATTTTAGACACATGCTTATTGATTGTGGCTAATAGCCGCATCTACACATAAATGCCGAGCAAACTTGACTGAAGAAAAATGTACCCCAAACACTTACTCTCAAGTTTCTCTTAAGATTAGCTTGCTACTTAGTTGCCATAAGGCATATTCAAATAGTACATGCGGAGCAGTTTTTACTTTATTGTGTGTATTGTGCCCGCTGGCCGAAGGTTTCGGGGAGCCACCGGTTTCAAATGACCCTTCCGAGACCCTCTTCCAGTTAAAACACAAGTATAGGGGACGACACATTCATAAGTTGGTGTAGCACAAAGTCTGCACTCTGGGGTATCGGGAATTGGTGAGGTTCGATCCTTAACCAGCTCAGAGGAATGCATCAATAACAAAACTAAGCTGGAAAGAGAGGTCAGTCTTATGTTAAAATCACGAATGAATTTTATTCAGAATAGATCCCTAGCCTAGCATGAGAGTTGCAAATGGCTAGCTTGATACTTTTCTGCCCTGAAAGAAAATATAAAAAAGTCGTAAACAAGATCTAAATTACTCTCATGGTCCTAATACAAAATTTGACTAAGAACGAACAAGCTAAGAGAGTGGCGCGTAAGATCAGACCTAAGCAATTACATCGAAAATAACTGCGGGAGGATTAAACATCAAAAGAATCTACTGCAAAGCAAGACATTTACTTGTTTACAAATACTAGAACATTTACATTTAATAGCAAGGGGAAATTTGTTTTACGCTATGATGGTGCCGTCTCTAACATTTATCATTACGGGTTTAGCTATTCCTAAATATTATTAATTAATAAACGAGACGCGTTTATTACAATGAAAATCAAGCTATAAGCACAACGTTGCTGAATAAAAAAAGAGCTATGCTATTACAATACAAATGCATACAATAATTCAGCACTCCTATGGTTGTGCAATTGGCATTGCATGCGTACCCGATTTGTTACTGTTTGCAACAAATGGTCATAGTTTCAAAATGTTAAGGAAGTAGGGAAAATAGGAAAGCCTGCAAATGCGATGGTAATTAAACAAATACATCGACTCATATTGCTACCAATCTGATGTGTGTGCTACAGTTATCACATCATCAGTTGGTTGTCGACTATTCATGTGAAAGTGTATCAAAATTTATCTAAAATGGTTTAACAATAACTAAGCGTTAACATTCGGTCCAGAAAATATATTATTTTTAGTATTTATTATCTTATTTAAGTTCAGGGGGAATTACGAGATTTGTTAGTTTTACAAAATCCTATGTTTGATTATTAAAGCTTCACACAATTATTTATTCCTCACGGTATAGTTGTTCAGTGTATGGACCTTTAAATAGCGTTCAGTGTACTCAGGTAGCGTGGGTATCCAACTTCAGCAAAATAACTTAAGAGTTGACTAGACACCCTGTGTTATCACCAATACTTCATCATTATTAGACATACTGTGTCTCTACCAATTACTTCATTCGTATTACGGATTCATCAATCCAGGCGCACTCGGTTAGGTACGACTGAAAATAGTTCATTGCCACCGGTATAACCACAATAACAATGTCGGAGGTATTAATCCACCATCACGACTCATATATTACTCTGGTAATGTTAATTACAATAAGTGTGGATTCATAAATTATACACGTTTTAAATTCTGGTCATAAAGGTTATGTGTACAGAAAACATATCCTGACAACGCTTTGAATTAACATGAAGGCTTCTGATACAAGCTAAAATGTGTGATTGTGCATTTATAAAATTCCCTCTTCCCTGAATGATGTCGAACCTATGTTCTTTTGGTTACATAATATTGTATCTCTCATGGTCTGTCTGGCTTCACGTAACGAAATAAACCTGTTT
Organism: Meconema thalassinum; assembly: GCA_946902985.2. Classification (NCBI taxonomy): domain Eukaryota; kingdom Metazoa; phylum Arthropoda; class Insecta; order Orthoptera; family Tettigoniidae; genus Meconema; species Meconema thalassinum. Next base: position 66,306,252 of record OX336397.1, read on the forward strand.
TCAAGTATTGATCTGGCCAAACAAATGAATATCGGGACTGCATTCCGATGTTATAATACTAGGAATGTCACAGCATTCTGAATAAATAAATAATGCACTGCATAAGATTGAGTGTGCTGTGGACTGGCTTGACTTGTAACCTTGGCCTTGATTTAACATCTGCCAAAACTAGTTTCTTTGTCATGAGCTTGACAAAATAAAAGTTGATAATAACTCTTTGAAATTATACTAAATGGTCATTACAAATGCTGCCTTCCTGGCGTTTATGAATGTTTAACAAAACTATTACTTTCCACACGCGTTCTTATAATAGCTACCTGCGTTGTGCACTTAAAGAAATGAAACCCAATTAAATTAAATCTACCGTTTCCAATCTGACTTACAGATGCAGCGACCCTTGGTTCGAGACCCGCCATGAGCTGTTATAAGCGGTCTCTGATATGGTATTAGATCATCTCCTCATTGTATCCGGTCATCCTCAACTGCCAATTCCCCACGCATGATTTAGAAATCTATTGCCATAGCGTGGTTGGGTTTGTATTCGAAGATCTGATGTTTTAGCAGGATCATAATGTTAGCGTTGGTGATAATATTTCACATATTTAATGAAAACTTGCACTCACTTATGCTAATGTGCAGTAAAAATTGCCCATTTTCACTCCGCCACTGGCGTTAACCTGTCGCTTGTGCGACACTCACACGTGACTTTTCACTAATATTTACATAAAATAATCAACCAAAATTACTATAAATCCGGCAAACAAAAAAATATACTTGTAGATTTTATACAGTTTATCAATTTCACAGTTTATGTAGCACTGAGGTTTGACCATGCGGTCGTAATGTTTGCGTTACACACGTCCATCATTTCCCCTCTTGAATAAAAAATATTTCACAGTTTATGTATTAATAAACGTCTCCAATCATTAGATTGTCAAATAATTCCCTGATGGCTGTCCATTAGACAAATACACACTGATTTTCCGTCTCACATGGTTTCCCTTTACGGAACGTACTTTTACTTGTGCTCCAACATGCACATCGATGTTGCTTCACCCAATGACAAGTAGGAACTGGTGTTACAAAATATGGCTTTCTCTTAGGATATGAGTTAACCGCGTAAATTGACAGTTTCGTTGATCTGCGTAGTATGCTGTATATTACATAAGCAGAATTACTTAGTTTAAATTATAGTTGATTTATGGAATGTCTAAAGTGCATAAAATATAATTATAAGCGATTTTGCTTCAGCTTCTTCCCGCCGCTCGCAGGGTATGTTCAGTTACTCTTCAGCATGGATCTTGGTCATTGTTAGCTTGCAAACATGCGTCAACGGGCGCAGTATATCGACACATGTGTTAATTCATACTTGCCAAAAGCAGTATTCATATTGTATGTACGGATTAATGAAGGGGGAGAATTAACGTATTGCCCTAAAATAAATGTTTACAAATAGTGCCCAGCTTTCATTTGATAGATAATGTTTATGGGACATCCTGTATGTCCTTAGTCGCCGGAAGGCACTTTCACATAATATTTCAACCATGGTATGAAAGGTTTCAAGTGAAGAAACGTAGGGAGAGTATTTTTCACACAACAGAATGAAATATTCCGGAAACATTACAGGGAGTGGAGGTAAGTCATGATTCCACATGTTACATTCCGTGAATGTTAAAGTTAGTGGTTTATTTATTTATTTACTAGCTGTACCCAGCATGCGTTGCAATGCCAATCAAAGAAAGTGTTGGCTTTGTAACTTTATTTGTTGAAGTGCTTTTGGATTCCCAATATTTATTTATTTTCCGTTAACCACGTCTAAAATATTGTAAAATTGATTTACTATCTCAAAAAAATCATGGGAGCGTTCTCAACAACTCACCAAAGTTTCATCGCAATGAAATGAATGGTATATGAACGCATACGGGACTTTGTTGAAACGTATCGAGTGCCGTCACACATTTGTTGAATATACTCGTACGCTACCTATTGTAAAATGGTTTTACTATGTCGAAAACCTTCCCTGGCGTGTACACAACAACTCATGAACGTTTCATCGCAATCGGATGAATGGCATATGAACGCATACGGGATTTTGTTTAAACGATTCTCGCGCCTTCACTCATTTGTTGAATCTTTTTGTGCTCCACCCGTTGAAAAACAGATTTACTAATTCATACACCTTCGCAGGACTGTACTCAACTCACCAACGATTTATCACAATCGCATGAACGGTATATGAACGCCTACGGGACTTGGTTGAAACTATTCACGCGCTGTCACTCAATAGTTGAATCTACTCGTGTGCTACCAATTGTAAAATGGATTTACTAAATCAGAAATCTTTGTGGGAGTGGAAACAACATTTCTCTAAATTTCATTGCAATCGCATGAATGGTATATGAACGCATACGAATTTTTTAATACAATACGCGTACATTTACACATTTCTTGAATCTACTCATTCGCTTTATATATTGTAAAAGGGATTTACTAAGTCAGAAACCTTTCCTGGAGTGTATACAATATCCCACCCATGTTTCATCGCTATCGGACGAATAGTATGTGTATGCATACAGGGCTTTGTTGAAACGCTTCGCGCGTCCTCCCTCATTTTGTTGAATCTACTTGTGCGCTACCTATTGTAAAATTGATTTACTAAGCCTAAAACTTTCCCTGGGGTGTACACAACAACTCACCCAAGTTTAGTCGCTATCGGACGAATGGTATATGAACGCATACGGCACTATGTTGAAACACTTTGCGCGTCGTCGCTCATTTGTTTAATCTACTTGTGCGATACCTGTTGTAAAGTGGATTTACTTAGCCAGAGACCTTCCCTGAAGTGTATACAATATCCCACTCAAGTTTCATCGCTATGGGAGGAATGGTATGTGAACGCATACCGGACTATGTTGAAACACTTCGCGCATCGTCGCTCCTTTGTTTAATCTGCCTCTGCGATACCTATTGTAAAGGGGATTTACTAACCCAGAAACCTACCCTGAAGAGTACACAACATCTCACCCAAGTTTCATCGCTATCGGACGAAAGGTATATGAACGCATACGGGACTCTGTTGAAACACTTCGCGCGTCGTCGCCCATTTGTTTAATCTACTTGTGCGATACCTATTGTAAAGTGGATTTATTAACACAGAAAGCTTCCCTGAAGTATACAAAACATCTCACCCAAGTTTCATCGCTATCAGGCGAATAGTATACGAACGCATACTGGACTTGGTTGAAACGCTTTGCGCGTCGTCGCTCATTTGTTGAATCTACTCGTGCCCTACCTATCGTATAGTGGATTTACTGAACCAGAAACCTTGACTGTAGGGTACACAATCTCTCCCCCATGTTTCATCGCTATCGGACGAATGGTATGTGAATGCATACAGGACTTTGTTGAAACGCTTCGCCCGTCTTCGCTCATTTGTTGAAACTACTCGTGCGCTACCTATTGTTAAGTGGATTTACTAAGCCAGAAACCTTCCCTGAAGTGTGCACAACATCTCACCAAAGTTTTATCGCTGTCAGACTGAAAATATATGAAAGCACACTGGACTTTGTTGAAACGAATCGAGCGCCTTTACTCATTTGTTGAATATACTCGTACGCTACCTATTGTAAAATGGTTTTACTAAGTCGAAACCCTTCCCTGGCGTGTACTCAACAACTCATGAACGTTTCATCGCAATCGGATGAATGGCATATGAACGCATACGGGATTTTGTTTAAACGATTCTCGCGCCTTCACTCATTTGTTGAATCTTTTTGTGCGCCACCCGTTGAAAAACGGATTTACTAATTCATACACGTCGCAGGACTGTACTCAACTCACCAACGTTTTATCACAATCGCATGAATGGTATATGAACGCATTCGAGACTTGGTTGAAACTATTCACGCGCTGTCGCTCATTAGTTGAATCTACTCGTGCGCTACCGATTGTAAAATGGATTTAGTAAATCAGAAATCTTTGTGGGAGTGGAAACAACATTTCTCTAAATTTCATTGCAATCGCATGAGTGGTATATGAACACATACGATTTTTTTAAAACAATACGCGTACAGTTACACATTTCTTGAAGCTAATAATTCGCTACATATTGTAAAAGGGATTTACTAAGTCAGAAATCTTTCCTGGAGTGTGCCCAACAATTCAACCAAAGATTCATAGCAATCGGATGAATGGTATTTGAACGCTACGGGACTTTGTTTAAACGATTCGTGTGCCGTCGATCATTTGTTGAATCTACTTGTGCGATACCTATTGTAAAGTGGATATACTAAGCGAGAAACTTTCTCTGAAGTGTACACAACATCTCACCCAAGTTTCATCGCTATCGGACGAATGATATATGACCGCATACGGGACTTTGTTGAAACGCTTCGCTCGTCTTCGCTCATTTGTTGAATCTACTTGTGAGCTACCTATTGTAAAATGGACTTACTAAGCCTGAAAGTTTCCCTGGAGTGTACACAACAACTCACCCTAGTTTAGTCACTATAGGACGAATGGTACATGAACGCATACGGGACTATATTGAAATACTTCGCGCATCGTCACTCATTTGTTTAATCTGCTTGGGAGATATCTATTGTAAAGTGGATTTACTAACCCAGAAACCTACCCTGAAGAGTACACAACATCTCACTCAAGTTTCATCGCATTCGGACGAAAGGTATATGAACGCATACGGGACTCTGATGAAACACTTCGAGCATCGTCGCTCATTTGTTTATCTCTTGTGGGATACCTATTGTAAAGTGGAATTATTAATTCAGAAAGCTTCCCTGAAGTATACACTACATCTCACCCAAGTTTCATCGCTATCACACGAATAGTATACGAACGCAAACGGGACTTTTTTGAAACGCTTCGCGCGTCGTCGCTCATTTGTTGAATCTACTCGTGCCCTACCTATCGTATAGTGTATTTACTCAGCCAGAAACCTTGCCTGAAGAGTACACAACCTCTCACCCATGATTCTTCGCTATCGGACGAATGGTATGTGAATGCATACAGGACTTTGTTAAAACCCTTCGCCCGTCGTCGCTCATTTCTTGAATCTACTCGTGCGCTACCTATTGTTAAGTGGATTTACTAAGCCAGAAACCTTCCCTGAAGTGGGAACAACATCTCACCAAAGTTTCATCGCTGTCTGATGAATAGTATATGAAAGCATACGGGACTTTGTTGAAACGCTTCGCGGGTCGTCGCTCATTTGTTGAATCTACTCGTGCGCAACGTAATATAACATGGATTTACTCAGCCAGAAACCATGATTGTAGTGTACACAACCTCTCACCCACGTTTCAGCGCTATCGGACGAATCGTTTGTGAACGCATAGAGGACTGTTGAAACGCTTCGCCCGTCGTCGCTCATTTGTTGAATCTACTCGTGCGCTACCAATTGTTAAGTGGATTTACTTAGCCATAAACCTTACCTGAAGTGTACAGAACGTCTCACCCAAGTTTCATCGCAATGGGATGAATGGTATATGAACGCATGTGGGACTTTCTTGAAACAAACTCACGCCATTTTTTTGAAGCTACTCGCGCGCTATCTATGGTAAATTGGTTTTACTACGCCTATAACTTTTCCGGGACTGTGCACTCTTGAAACAAACGCACGCCATTTTGCTGAAGCTACTCGCGCGCCATCTATTGCAAATTGGATTTACTACGCCTATAACTTTTCCGGGACTGTGCACAACAACTCAGCAAAATTTGATCGCAATCGGATGAATTGTATATGAACGCATCGCCATTACGCATTTGTTTCAACTACTCGCTCGCTATCTATTTTGAAATGGATTAACTATGCCTATAAATCTCCCGGAAGTGTGCACAACAACTCACCACAATTTGATCGCAATCGGATGAATGGTTTATGAACGAATAAAAGACGAACTGACACACATTCCTTTATATATATATACTAGCTGTACCCAGCATACGTTGCAATGCCAAACAAAGAAAGTGTTGGCGTTGTCACTTCGTTTATTGAAGTGCTTTTGGATTCCCAGTATTTTTTTCGTTTTCCGTTAACCACCTCTAAACTAATGTAAAATCGATTTAGTATCTCAAAAAAAATCATGGGAGCGTGCTCAACAACTCACCAAATTTCATCGCAATGAAATATTTGACTGGTGAAGAACGAATTATTCGGAAATGGTAAATATGTTGATCGTGGCATTTGAAAAATGATATTTCGGTTGAATAAATATTTGACTGGTGAAGAACGAATTCATCGGAAATGGTAAATTTGTTGATGGTGGCATCTGAAAAATTATTTTTCGTTTGAGCATAATATTTGACTGGTGAGAAACGGATTGAGCGGAACGCATACGAGACTTTGTTGAAACGATGCGAGCGCCGTCACTCATTTGTTAATTCTACTTGTGCGCCACCCATTGAAAAACGGATTTACTAATTCATACACCTTCGCAGGACTGTACTCAACTCACGAAAGTTTTATCATAATCGGATGAATGGTATATGAACGCATACGGGACTTGGTTGAAACGATTGACGAGCTGTCGCTCATTTTTGAATCTACTCGTGCGCTACCAATTGTAAAATGGAGTTACTAAATCAGAAATCTTTGCGGGAGTGGAAACAACATTTCTCCAAATTTCATTGCAATCGCATGAATTGTATATGAACGCATACGGATTTTTTAACGATACTCGCGCCGTTACTCAATTGTTGAACCAACTCATCCGCTACCTATTGTAAAAAGGATTTACTAAGTCAGAAACCTTTCCTGGAGTGTGCACAACAATTCAACCAAAGTTTCATAGCAATCGGATGAATGGTATATGAACGCATGAGGGACTTTTTTTTGTGATTCGCGTGCCCTCGCTCATTTGTTGAATCTTCTTGTGTGATACCTATTGTAAAGTGGCTGTATTAAGCCAGAAACCTTCCCTGACGTGTACACATCATCTCACCCAAGTTTTATCACTATCGGACGAATTGTATATGAACGCATACGGGACTTTGTTGAAATGCTTCGCGCTTCTTTGCTCACATGTTGACTCTACTTGTGCGCTACCTATTCTAAAATGCATTTACTAAGCCTGAAACTTTTCCTGGAGTGCACACAACAACTCACACAAATTTAATTGCTATCGGACGAATGGTATATGGACGCATACGGGACTTTCTTGAAACACTTTGCGCGTCGTCGCTCATTTGTTTAATCTACTTGTGCGATACCTATTGTAAAGTGGATTTACTAAGCCAGATACCTTCCCTGAAGTGCATACTATATCCCACCCATGTTTCATCGCTATCGGACGAATAGTATGTGTACGCATACAGGACTTTTTTTGAAACGCTTCGCGCGTCCTCCCGCATTTTGTTGAATCTACTTGTGCGCTACGTATTGTAAAATGGACTTACTAAGCCTAAAACTTTCCCTGGGGTGTACACAACAACTCACCCAAGTTTAGTCGCTATCGGACGAATGGTATATGAACGCATACGGGACTATGTTGAAACACTTTGCGCGTCGTCGCTCATTTGTTTAATCTACTTGTGCGATACCTATTGTAAAGTGGATTTCCTGAGCCAGAAACCTTCCCTGAAGTGTATACATTATCCCACCCAAGTTTCGTCGCTATCGGAGGAATGGTATGTGAACGCATGCAGGACTTTGTTGAAACGCTTCGCTCGTCGTCGCTCATTTGTTGAATCTACTCGTGCGCTACCTAACGTAAGTCGATTCACTAAGCCACAGACCTTACCTGAACTGTACAGAACTTCTCTCCCAAGTTTCATCGCAATGGGATGAATGGTATATGAACATATGTGGAACATTCTTGAAACAAACGAACGCCATTTTGTTGAAGCTAACCACGCGCCATCTATTGTAAATTGGATTTACTACACCGATAACTTTTCCGGGACTGTGCACAACAACTCATCAAAATTTGATCGCAATCGGACGAATTGTATATGAACGCATCGCGCGTTATCTATTGTGAATTTGATTAATTAACTATGCCTATTACCATCCCGGAAGTGTTTACAATAACTCACCAAAATTTGATTGCAATCGGATGAATGGTTTATGAATGCATAAAAGACGAATAAACGAACATTCATTTTTATATATATACAAGCTGTAAACTGCATGCGTTGCAATGCCAATCAAAGAAATTGCAGGCGTTGTTACTTTGTTTGTTGAAGTGCTTTTGGATTCCTAATATATTTTTTCCCCCTTAACCACGTCTAAACTATTTTAAAATTGATTTACTGTCTCAAAAAATAAAGGGAGCGTGCTCAACAATTCACCAAAGTTTCATCGCAATGAAATGAATGGAATCTGAACGCATACGGGACTTTGTTGAAACGATTCGAGCACCAGCACACATTTGTTGAATATACTCGTACGCTACCTATTGTAAAATAGATTTACTAAGTCTAAAACCTTACCTGGCATGTACACAAAAACTCATCAAAGTTTCATCGCAAACGGATGAATGGCATATGAACGCATTCGGAATTTTGTTTAAACGATTCGCGCGCCGTCACTCATTTGTTGAATCTACTTGTTCGCCACCCATTGAAAAAACGGATTTACTAATTCATACACCTTCGCAGGACTGTACTCAACTCACCAAAGTTTTATCATAAACGGATGAATGGTATATGAACGCATACAGGACATGGTTGAAACGATTTACGCGCTCTCGCTCATTAATTCAATCTACTCGTGCGCTGCCAATTGTAAAATGGATTTACTAAATCAGAAATCATTACGGGAGTGGAAAAAACATTTCTCCAAACTTCATTGCAATGACATGAATGGTAAATGAACGCATACGTAATAATTTAAAACGATACGCGCGCCGTAACATATTTGTTGAATCTACTCGTGCGCCACTTATTGTGAAAAGGATTTACTAAGTCAGAAAACTTCCTGGAGTGTGCACAACAGTTCAACCAAAGTTTCATACCAATCGGATGAATGGTATATGAACGCAAGCGGGACTTTGTTTAAGCGATTCACGTGCCGTCTCCCATTTGTTGAATCTACTTGTGGGATACCTATTGTAAAGTGGATGTCCGAAGCCATAAACCTTCCCTGAAATGTACACAACATCTCACCCAAGTTTCATCGCTATCGGACGAATGGTCTATGAACGCATATGAGGCTTTGTTGAAACGCATCGCAGGTCTTCGCTCATTTGTTGAATCTCCTTGTGCGCTACCTATGGTAAAATGGATTTACTACGCCTGAAACTTTCCCTGGAGTGTACACAACATCTCACCCAAGTTTAGTCGCTATCGGACGAATGGTATATGAACGCATACCGGAGTATGTTGAAACACTTTGAGCGTCGTCACTCATGTGTTTCATCTACTTGTGCGATACCTATTGTAATGGGGATTTACTAAGCCAGGAACCTTCCCTGAGGTGTACACAATATCTCACCCAAGTTTCATCGCTACCAGACGAATAGTACATGAACGCATACGGGACTTTGTTGAAACGCTTCGCGCGTCGTTGCTCATTTGTTGAATCTATTCGTGCGTTACCCATTGTAGCATGGATGTACTGTCCCCGTTATCCGGATAGTAGGCTGTCAGATATCCGCCCCCTCAATCGGATTGCCAATAATCAATCGCACCGGCACAGCTACATCAATGAAAATGGCACTGACAGATACTATCGAGATTAGAGCACAATAGTTAACAAGAAAATTATTGTGGAACACACCAAAATATACGGGGGTTCATACTTACCTTTACTTACCTCTTAAATTTATCTCGGGGACTGGGTTGTCAACTGGATCACTTAATGTATGCCCTCACAATAACCTCCACCATGATATTTAAAATGAACCATAACGAAAACGAGAAACTTTAAACTGCACAATAATTTATTTCACATAAAGAATGAATTTAACAAAAATAAAACAACAAAATCCACGTGGCAATCAGAAGCCATTGTCCACATAACTAGGTCCTCCTGTAGGACTGTTATACTCTACATACAATGTTTCAGCTTTCTCAAGCTCAAAGTAACGTAAAAATAATAATGCACTTGGAATGGAAACGGGATTTGGGACGAGACACATATATCAATAGTTTTGCGTGTTTATACACATCACATTTTATTTATAGCCACAAGGCTATTATGGAGACGTCCTTGGCCTCTATCATACAGTTGTCCGGGCCAGCAGCAATGCACCTGCATCGTCAAAGTGGACTCACCCGTCCGTTCAACCCTAGCATATGCGAGTTACCTCAGAGCTAAGCTCTCTTTTCAAAACACGTTAAATGTCCACATCTCAACTGAAATATTATCACGCAAATGTTTTAAATGCTCCATTCAAACACCAGTTGAATACTCCAACAATCCCAAATCATGTTTAATTGTTCAATCCACTTGTTTAATTAGCGTTGTTTAGAGTATAGAAACAAAACTCTAAATGTTAATAACAAAAGTTCATTAATTATTTATAACAATAATAAATTGTTTATAACAATGTCAAACGACAATTGAAAATTTTATACACGCCTCTATTAATCCCTTTCATTACAAATTGTTATCAAAGATATTTACAAAATTATTTACAATATTATATTGTTTATATTATTTATACAAGAAATACATTAAACCACACGTTTATCCGGTTGATAATTACTCAAATTGTGTTGATATAATCGACCAATGAAGGTTAGTTATATTTAAATGTCAAATTCAGGTTTAATAAGGTTTAATAATTATTATTAATATTTGTGACGGTAACTTCCATTCAAAATCTTCATCTCAAATTATTTAACACTCTTGTTAACTTTAACAGTATCTTCACATGAATAACTTTCAAAGAACCAGGACAATACATTCAGCGGAAAAATACTTCGCTCAAAACGCACAAAATTGCTCAACAATAGGCCCAGAATTCATCATATATCTTCATATATATGGCATCAAAATCTTCCAAATTACATACAAAAACCTCCACTCATAAATTCAACAACTTCATTTATTACTGTGGGAACCTCCTTCATTATTCAAGGGCATTACTCATCAGCGACTTTTACAGGTCCACTGAACTAACGATTATACATCCATTGTTCCTCTTCAAAAATTCTTATATTCATCAATTGTATTAATGACTGTTATTATTTAACCTTCGTGGGTTTCATTCATGAATCGATATGAAGTAAAAATTTGCCAATCACAAATAAATTTAATAGCAAATACGATTAGACACTCCTCCCTGGTCTATCAAAATTGAGATTAATATCTTCAAAGTATCGCAGTATAAAAATACTATCTTCAATCAAAGTTCATCTAAACTGCATGAATAGTCGAATAGAATACAATTAGATTGTGGAATGCAAACATTATTGTTCCAATCTATAATTGAGAAAAACTCCTATCAAATGTTCATTACTATAGTGTATTCAATAAATCGTAATCAAAGTTCATATTTCATAAAATTGTCTATAATGCAATGATAAATGTCTATGTTGCAATCATGTTCATAAGACGACTAGTATTTCAAAGATCGTCGATAACGTATTAGATTTTAACGCTCTAAAATCATTTAATCATTCTCCTTTCTTGAGGATGACAGAAAATTGGTCAAAGTAATTTACTGAATAGAATTACTTTAATAAAATAACACGCTGTCTGACTTCAAATCTGCCATAGAAATTCGTTAACTTTATAGTCAAATCGTGACTACAAAAATATGCAAATTAATGAAAGAATCTAAATTATCAGTCTCAACTGATCCAAAATTATTTAAGTATGCCAATGACATAATAATGTCTCAACAAATCGTAGAAAAAGGCATAAATTAACGAAGTGTACTGAGTACAGAAATGTCAATCAAGAAAATGGGGCAAAAGATAGGACAAAAAATATGGGAAAAATGGTTGCTCAGATATCGCTACATGACTCAAATAATACAAGAAACGTTCACGACTACCTTATCTGTTGATTGAAGTTCTAGAGGAAAGTTTTCAAAGAAAACTGCTGTTGGTTCCATTTCACCAGCGTGAAGATGTGCTCCGTCCTCGAACCTGGAATGAGCGTCCTCGGAGAATCGAACTGCTTCCTCCTCCGGAAATTGCACTGCTCCATGTATACGAAAGACATCCTTCTGGCAAAACTCTTCTTTATGAGCCGGGTCCACCCTGGCCTCTCTTGAAAGTTCCCTGAAGTTCCAGTCGTAATTCGCCATGAAGTTTATTGCAGTTATTTCCGCAGAAATATTCATAATCCTGGAGTATGAAAATATTTCCACTGCCATCTGATATGATTCAGCGATGGATTCACGATGCATGAGTGTAGTTGGATGGTCACTACATGCTCGCTTTTGTATAATGACGATTAACGAAGTTCCATGCTGTTACTTCACTCCATCGATATATGTCCCAATTGCATTAAAGCCTTAGCCTTCCATCTCAACTTCTGTTATAATCATTGAAAGCACTGCAAGATTATAATGTTCCATAATAGAATGTATCGTTGTAACACCAAACGTATGCTCCAATATCACTGTTGCAATCCACGTGTCAGCCGTAGTGTATACTGTGGAAATTTAAAAGTGTTTCTCATGTGGCGAGAAAATCACTTTTGTCTGCAGCCTTAAAGTGTCAATATCTTTCAAAGTATAACTGTGAAATTGTTCAAATCTTCTACACACCTCAATGGTGTACTGCCCAATTGAATTATGATGAAGGCATAAGTTAACTCTTTATATCTTATCTGATAGAAACGTTAATGTGAGCGTTTCAACTTCACCTAGTTTTGAACAGCGTAAAATGGAACTGCTCCGTGTTCGTTCGATGCGCCGGGCTTTAACCACACGCTAAAGACAACTTGCTTCACTTATTCACTCGAAAATGACTATATAACATCTGAAATATATATGCGTTATCAGCGGTATGAGAGATATGAGAGATATGAGAGATATGAGATATGAGAGCTCCTCTATCCTGTGCACGACCTTTTATCAACTTCTTAAGGGGCGTATCCATCCCTTCCATAGCCTGTCACTCCGTCATTGCTAGAAGTTTTAACTTTGGCTATACTTGACGGATTTTCGAATTTCAAAAACACAAAATTAATTTCTTCAAAATTCCAAATCAATGCCATAACTGAAAATAGTTTTCCACAAATCTGCATGCCAAAAGCAATCAAATATCGTAGTTTCAGCAATCTCCGTCTTCCTTCCAAACTATCGTTCATTGGTTCGAGTCTCTCCTCCAATAGCGTAACTTCTTCCTTAGCACGATACCTTGTTTCCTGCGACTGCGTCGTAAATTTCAGATCTTTCTCGTACAAAATCATGACGTCACCAAGAATCTCAGCTCAACCAGCCTACTTGCATGAAGTCTGCGTCATCCGTGCCTACGTCATGAATATCCACGTCACAACTATGACATCCATAACTTTATTCATATTTGCCAATACAGCCATCGTGGTCTCAATATAATTCAATTTACGGGGGCAGTACTAAGCCACAAACCTTGCCTGTAGTGTACAAAACCTCTCACTTAAGTTTCATCGCCATCGGACGAATGGTATATGAATGCATACGGGACTATGTTGAAACACTTTGCGCATCGTCGCTCATTTGTTTAATCTACTTGTGCGATACATATTGTAAAGTGGATTGACTAAGCCAGAAACCTTGCCTGTTGTGTACACAACCTCTCACCCAAGATTCATCGCTATCGGACTATTGGTATGTGAACGCATACAGGACTTTGTTGTAACGCTACGCCCGTCGCCGCTCATTTGTTGAATCTACGCGTGCGCTACCTATTGGTAAGTGGATTCACTAAGCCAGAAACCTTATCTGAAGTGTACAGAAATTCTCACCAAAGTTTCATCGCAATGGGATGAATGGTATATGAACACATGTGGGACTTTCTTGAAAGAAACGCACGCAATTTGTTGACGCTATTCGCGCGCCATATATTGTAAATTGGATTTACTACGCCTATATTTTTCCGGGACTGTGGGAAACAACTCATTAAAATTTGATCGCAATCGGACGAATTGTATATGAACGCATCGACATTACGTATTTGTTTAAACTACTCGCGCGCTATCAGTTGTGAAATGGATTAACTATGCCTATGACCCTCCGGGACGTGTTTACAACAACTCACCAAAATTTGATCGCAATCGGATGAATGGTTTATGAACGCATAAAAGACGAACAAACGAACGTTCATTTTTACATATATACTAGCTGTTACCCGCGGCTTCGCCCGCAATAACATTTGGAATCCCGTTATAACATTAGCATGGGTCCTAGTGGAAAATAATTCTATCACCTGAAACCAAAAATGCATGGGACGAAAAAAAGACGTGAAAAATATAATAAAAGTATTAAAAATAACTTTTTTTGAAATGTCATTCGAATCAAATTTTATGTCATTCCTGGGACTTAGAAAATTCCGGCCAAAAAGTACAAAATCATTAATAACTCCCTAAGTATTCGTCGTATGATGAAATAGCAAGAGACAAAAAAGATGTAATGTGTTATTGGCTACAACATAGGCCATGTATAATTTTACACTCAGGCATATTACGTTGCCCCCCTCCCCTATAATTTCTACCCTCCCCATGGGCCCCTTAAATTGGATTTATGAAAAAAAGGTCAAACACCTGTTTAGTAATTTTTTATGCTGATTTTTTTCGGCTGAGTTCCAAACTCCTCGCCTATGTCGTTTAAGAGATACACGCTCCGTTAGGAATCCTTCAACCCCCCACTTTTCACCCCTTTCACCTCATAATATACACCACATCTAAAAAACCCTCAGACATGTGTCATCTTATTTTTAGCCTACTTTCACATTTTGCAAAAAAGAGGAAAAAGTAGACTTATGAGATCGGGCAAATGTGTGTCTGTCTGTCCTTCTGTCTGTCTGGATGTGTGTGTGTCCCCCCCCTATCAACTCCTAAACCGCTGGAGCAATCGAAACAAAATTTGGTAGGAGTAAATGTCTACACCCGAATATCTCACGGCCATATTTGAAAATGATGTCAGTGCTACCAACTGCTAAAAAATCGCAATTGAAATTTGAGCTCTATGTTGGATACCTTGGAAGGTATGAATGGGAGCTATTTCAAAATTGGCACACGTATAGATAATAATATTGCAGTTTAATTTCCAGGAGGCCATACATGGCAGTGTTGCCAAAATGATTATAAGCCTGCTGATTGGTCAAATTTTTAAATGCATATAACTTCTACACTTCCAATTGGAATTCAACCAAATTTCGTATGTTGTATGTGTACATAACCAGATACGACTGAGCCCATTCTTGAGACCCACCAAGGCTGACAACTGTTATTAAATGCTCCTAATTTATTTTATCCAAATACCAATATATCAGAAAGAATGCAAGCCGACAGCTTTAAACTATGCACACGTATAATACCTGACATTCTATATTAATTTGGAGTAACTTATCTACGTCAGTGCTACCAACATGATTCTAAGCCTGCTGACAGGTCCAACTTTAAATACATGTAACTTCCATACTATCATTTGGATTTCAACCAAATTTCGTATGTGCTATGTGTACCATAACAGATATGACTATGCGTATTCTTAAGAGCAACCAGGGCTGCCAACTGTTAATATGTGCTGTCCCTATTTTTGTTACCCTAATATCAATATACAGTATTAGAAAGTATGCAAGCCAATAGCTCTAAACTTTGCACACGTATAGTACCTGGCATTCTAGATGAATTTGGAGTAACTAATATACGTCAGTGCTGCCAACATGATTCTAAGCCTGCTGATAGGTCCAATTTTAAAATGCATGTAACTTCTAAACTATCTAATGGATTTCATTCAAAATTCGCACAACAATAGATCATATTATTTCTGATTATTTCTGACCAATACATGCATGACATTGTTGCCAACATGATTTTACGTGCGCTGTTAGATCCAATGTTTAACTGCATGTATCGTCCATGCTATTCATTGGACTTCAACCAAATTTTGTATTCTGTACCATAAGAGATGGAACTAAGAATATATTCAGTCATCAAGTCTGCCAACTGTAGTGCTCTATTAGGCAACATTATGCAAGGTATACAGTATTTCGAACTAATTAGAAATTTTGATATTAGCAACTTAATTTCGTCATTATTCTAGATAGGTTCATATGCTGTAGAATAATCATTGGCATGAAAAGTAGGCTCTTTAGTTCGTCACGGAACTTCTTGTTAATGATGAGTTTATATGCCGATTATCACATCCCCCATTGAAACCAATCGGGAGATATTGTTATTCAATTAAATGCAGGTCTACCCCCTTAACACCCGTTTAGAAACTGAATATCCAAAAATCCTCTCTTAGTGGGTGTTTGCGGCCCTTGAGGAAGCTGGATAACAAATTTCATTCCAATCCGTTCGGTGGTTTCTGAGATTTCGTGATGAATGAATGAGTGAGTCAGTCAGTGAGTGGTATTTGAGCTTTATATAGTAGACTAGCTCTACCCGGCATGCGTTGCAATGCCAATCAAAGAAATTGTTGGCGCGTCTTCGCTCATTTGTTGAATCTTCTCGTGTGCTGCCTATTGTAAAATGGATTTACTGAGCCTGAAACTTCCCTGGAGTGTACTACACAACTCACACAAGTTTCATTGCTATCGGACGATTGTATATGAACGCATACGAGTCTTTGTCGAAACACTTCGCGCTTCGTCGCTCTTTTGTAGAATCTACTCGTGCGCTACCTATTGTTAAGTGGATTTACTAAGCCAGAAACCTTACTTGAAGTGTACGCAACATCTCACCCAAGTTTTGTCGCATTGGGATGAATGGTATATGAACGCATGTGGGTCTTTGTTGAAACAAATAGCATGCCATTTTATTGAAGCTACTCGCGCGCTATCTACTGTAAATTGGATTTACTATGCCTATAACTTTCCCGGGCGTGTGCACAACAACCACCAAAGTTGGTCGCAATTGGATGAATTGTATATGACCGCATCGCCAACACTCATTTGTTTAAACTACTGGCGTGCTATCTATTATAAATTGGAATAACTATGCCTATAACCATCCCGGAAGTGTGCTAAACATCCCACCAAATTTTGGTCGCAATCGGATGTATTGTAGGCTATATGAACGCATCGCCAACACCCATTTGTTTAAACTACTCACGCGCTATCTATTGGTAATTGGATTAACTATGCCTGTGACCATACCGAAAGTGTTTACAACAACTCACCAAATTTGATCGCAATCGGATGAATGGTTTATGAACGCTTAAAAGACGAAAAAAAACGAACATTCATTTTTATATTTATATTAGCTGTACCCGGCAGGCGTTACAATGCCAAACAAAGAAAGTGTTGGCGTTGTAACTTTGCTTGTTGAAGTGCTTTTAGATTCCCAATATTTTTTCTTTTTCCGTTAACCACTTTTAAACTATTGCAAAATTGATTTACTATCTCAAAAAATCATCGGAGCGTGCTCAACAACTCAACAAAGTTTCATCGCAATGAAATGAATGGTATATGAATGCATACGGGACTTTGTTGAAACGATTCGAGCGCCGTCACCCATTTGATGAATATACTCGTACGCTACCTATTGTAAAATGGATTTACTAATTCGAAAACCTTCCCTGGCGTGTACACAACAACTCATCAACGTTTCATCGCAATCGGATGAATGGCATATGAACTCATACGGGATTTTGTTCAAGCGATTCGCGCGCCGTCACTCATTTGTTGAATCTTCTTGTGCGACACCCATTCAAAAACGGATTTACTAATTGACTCACCTTAGCAGGATTGCACTCAACTCACTAAAGTTTTATCACAATCGGATGAATGGTATATGAACGCATACGGGACTTTTTTGTGATTCGCGTGCCGTCACTCATTTGTTGAATCTTCTTGTGTGATACCTATTGTAAAGTGGATGTACTAAGCTAGAAACCTTCCCTGACGTGTACACATCATCTCACCCAAATTTTATCACTATCGGACGAATGGTAAATGAACGCATACGGGACTTGGTTGAAATGCTTCGCGC
The DNA here is from genome assembly GCA_946902985.2 of Meconema thalassinum. NCBI lineage: Eukaryota > Metazoa > Arthropoda > Insecta > Orthoptera > Tettigoniidae > Meconema > Meconema thalassinum. Next base: position 66,324,307 of record OX336397.1, read on the forward strand.
TTCTTTGCTCACATGTTGAATCTACTTATGCGCTACCTATTCTAAAATGCATTTACCAAGCCTGAAACTTTTCCTGGAGTGCACACAGCAACTCACTCAAATTTAGTCGCTATCGGACGAATGGTATATGGACGCATACGGGACTTTCTTGAAACACTTTGCGCGTCGTCGATCATTTGTTTAATCTATTTGTGCGATTCCTATTGTAAAGTGGATTTACTAAGCCAGATACCTTCCCTGAAGTGTATACAATATCCCACCCATGTTTCATCGCTATCGGACGAATAGTATGTGAACCCATACAGGACTTTGTTGAAACGCTTCGCGCGTCCTCCCTCATTTTGTTGAATCTACTTGTCCGCTACCTATTGTAAAATTGATTTACTAAGCCTAAAACTTTCCCTGGGGTGTACACAACACCTCACCCAAGTTTAGTCGCTATCGGACGAATGGTATATGAACGCATACGGGACTATGTTGAAACACTTTGCGCGTCATCGCTCGTTTGTTTAATCTACTTTGCGATACCTATATGTAAAGTGGATTTACAGAGCCAGAAACCTTCCCTGAAGTGTATACAATATCCCACCCAAGTTTCGTCGCTATCGGAGGAATGGTATGTGAACGCATACAGGACTTTGTTGAAACGCTTCGCTCGTCGTCGCTCATTTGTTGAATCTACTCGTGCGCTACCTAACTTAAGTCGATTCACTAAGCCACAGACCTTACCTGAACTGTTCAGAACTTCTCTCCCAAGTTTCATCGCAATGGGTTGAATGGTATATGAACATATGTGGAACTTTCTTGAAACAAACGAACGCCATTTTGTTGAAGCTAATCGCGCGCCATCTATTGTAAATTGGATTTACTACACCGATAACTTTTCCGGGACTGTGCACAACAACTCACCAAAATGTGATCGAATCGGACGAATTGTATATGAACGCATCGCCATTACGCATTCGTTTAAACTACTCGGGCGTTATCTATTGTGAATTTGATTAATTTACTATGCCTATGACCATCCCGGAAGTGTTTACAACAACTCACCAAAATTTGATTGCAATCGGATGAATGGTATATGAATGCATAAAAGACGAATAAACGAACATTCATTTTATATATATACAAGCTGTAAACTGCATGCGTTGCAATGCCAATCAATGAAAGTGCAGGCGTTGTTACTTTGTTTGATGAAGTGCTTTTGGATTCCTAATATTTTTTTTTACCCGTTAACCACCTCTAAACTATTATAAAATTGATTTAATATCACAAAAATATCAAGGGAGTGTGCTCAACAATTCACCAAAGTTTCATCGCGTTGAAATGAATGGAATCTGAACGCATACGGGACTTTGTTGAAACGATTCGAGCACCGGCACCCATTTGTTGAATATACTCGTACGCTACGTATTGCAAAATGGATTTACTAAGTCTAAAACCTTCCCTGGCATGTACACAAAAACTCATCAAAGTTTCATCGCAAACGGATGAATGGCATATGAACGCATTCGGAATTTTGTTTAAACGATTCGCGCGCCGTCATTCATTTGATGAATCTACTTGTGCGCCACCCATTGAAAAGACGGATTTACTAATTCATACACCTTCGCAGGACTGTACTCAACTCACCAAAGTTTTATCATAAACGGATGAATGGTATATGAACGCATACAGGACATGGTTGAAACGATTTACGCGCTCTCGCTCATTAATTCAATCTACTCGTGCGCTGCCAATTGTAAAATGGATTTACTAAATCAGAAATCTTTACGGGAGTGGAAAAAACATTTCTCCAAACTTCATTGCAATCACATGAATGGTAAATGAACGCATACGGAATATTTTTAAACAATACACGCGCCGTTATATATTTGTTGAATCTACTCGTGCGCCACTTATTGTGAAAAGGATTTACTAAGTCAGAAAACTTCCTGGAGTGTGCACAACAGTTCAACCAAAGTTTCATACCAATCGGATGAATGGTATATGAACGCATGAGGGACTTTTTTTTTGTGATTCGCGTGCCGTCTCCCATTTGTTGAATCTACTTGTGGGATACCTATTGTAATGTGGATGTACGAAGCCATAAACCTTCCCTGAAATGAACACAACATCTCACCCAAGTTTCATCGCTATCGGACGAATGGTCTATGAACGCATATGAGGCTTTGTTGAAACGCATCGCGGTTCTTCGCTCATTTGTTGAATCTCCTTGTGCGCTACCTATGGTAAAATGGATTTACTACGCCTGAAACTTTCCCTGGAGTGTACACAACATCTCACCCAAGTTTAGTCGCTATCGGACGAATGGTATATGAACGCATACCGGAGTATGTTGAAACACTTTGAGCGTCGTCGCTCATGTGTTTCATCTACTTGTGGGATACCTATTGTAAAGGGGATTTACTAAGCCAGGAACCTTCCCTGAGGTGTACACAATATCTCACCCAAGTGTCATCGCTATCAGACGAATAGTACATGAACGCATACGGGACACTCTTGAAACGCTTCGCGCGTCGTTGCTCATTTGTTGAATCTATTCGTGCGTTACCCATTGTAGCATGGATGTACTAAGCCACAAACCTTGCCTGTAGTGTACAAAACCTCTCACTCAAGTTTCATCGCTATCGGACGAATGGTATATGAACGCATACGGGACTATGTTGAAACACTTTGCGCATCGTCGCTCATTTGTTTAATCTACTTGTGCGATACATATTGTAAAGTGGATTTACTAAGCCAGAAACCTTGCCTGTAGTGTACACAAACTCTCACCCAAGATTCATCGCTATCGGACGAAGTGTATGTGAACGCATACAGGACTTTGTTGTAACGCTTCGCCCGTCGCCGCTCATTTGTTGAATCTTCTCGTGCGCTACCTATTGGTAAGTGGATTCACTAAGCCAGAAACCTCACCTGAAGTGTACAGAAATCCTCACCAAAGTTTCATCGCAATGGGATGAATGGTATATGAACACATGTGGGACTTTCTTGAAAGAAACGCACGCAATTTGTTGACGCTACTTGCGCGCCATATATTGTTTATTGGATTTACTACGCCTATAACTTTTCCGGAACTGTGGGAACTACTCATTAAAATTTGATCACAATCGGACGAATTGTATATGAACGCATCGACATAACGTATTTGTTGAAACTACTCGCGCGCTATGAGTTGTGAAATGGATTAACTATGCCTATGGCCACCCGGGACGTGTTTACAACAACTCACCAAAATTTGATCGCAATCGGATGAATGGATTATGAACGCATAGAAGACGAACAAACGAACATTCATTTTTATATATATATACTAGCTCTACCCGGCTTGCGTTGCAATGCCAATCAATGAAAGTGTTGGCGCGTGTTCGCTCATTTGTTGAATCTACTCGTGCGCTGCCTATTGTAAAATGGATTTACTGAGCCTGAAACTTCCCTGGAGTGTACAACACAACTCACCCAAGTTTCATTGCTATCGGACGATAGTATATGAACGCACACGACTCTTTGTCGAAACACTTCGCGCGTCGTCGCTTCTTTTGTTGAATCTACTCGTGTGCTACCTATTGTTAAGTGGATTTACTAAGCCAGAAACCTTCCTTGAAGTGTACGCAACATCTCACCCAAGTTTTGTCGCATTGGGATGAATGGTATATGAACGCATGTGGGTCTTTGTTGAAACAAATAGCATGCCATTTTATTGAAGCTACTCGCGCGCTATCTACTGTAAATTGGATTTACTATGCCTATTACTTTCCCTTGCGTGTGCACAACAACCACCAAAGTTGGTCGAAATTGGATGAATTGTAAATGAACGCATCGCCAACACTCTTAAACTGCTGGCGTGCTATCTATTATAAATTGGATTAACTTTGCCTATAACCATCCCGGAAGTGTGCTAAACATCCCACCAAATTTTGGTCGCAATCGGATGTATTGTAGGCTATATGAACGCATCGCCAACACTCATTTGTTTAAACTAAACGCGCGCTATGTATTGGTAATTGGATTAACTATGCCTATTTTCATACCGAAAGTGTTTACAACAACTCACCAAATTTGATCGCAATCGGATGAATGGTTTATAAACGTTTAAAAGACGAACAAACGAACATTCATTTTTATATTTATATTAGCTGTACCCGGCATGCTTTGCAATGCCAAACAAAGAAAGTGTTTGCGTTGTAACTTTGATTGTTGAAGTGCTTTTAGATTCCCAATATTTTTTTCTTTTTCCGTTAACCACTTTTAAACTATAGCAAAATTGATTTACTATCTCAAGAAAATCATGGGATCGTGCTCAACAACTCAACAAAGTTTCATCGCAATGAAATGAATGGTATATGAATGCATACGGGACTTGGTTGAAACGATTCGAGCGCCGTCACCCATTTGATGAATATACTCGTACGCTACCTATTGTAAAATGGATTTACTAATTCGACAACCTTCCCTGGCGTGTACACAACAACTCATCAACGTTTCATCGCAATCGGATGAATGGCATATGAGCTCATACGGGATTTTGTTTAAACGATTCGCGCACCGTTACTCATTTGTTGAATCTACTTGTGCGCCACCCATTGAAAAACGGATTTACTAATTGATTCACCTTCGCAGGATTGCACTCAACTCACTAATGTTTTATCACAATCGGATGAATGGTATATGAACGCATACGGAATTTGGTTGAAACGATTCAAGTGCTGTCGCTCATTAGTTGAATCTACTCGTGCGCTACCCATTGTAAAATGGATTTTGTAAATCAGAAATCTTCGCGGGAGTGCAAACAACATTTCACCAAATTTAATTGCAATCGCTTGAATCGTATATGAACGCATACGGATTTTTTTTTGACGTTACGTGTGCCGTAACTCATTTGTTGAATCTGCCTATTTTAATGTGAATTTACTAAGTCAGAAACCTTTCCTGGAGTGAGCACAACAATTCACCAAAGATTCATAGCAATCGGATGAATGGTATATGAACGCATATGGGACTTTGTTGAAAAGCTTCGAATGTATTCCCTCATTTGTTGAATCTACGTGTGCGCTACCTATTGTAAAATGGATTTAGTAAGCCGGAATCTTTCCCTGGAGTGTACACAACAACTCACCCAAGTTTAGTCGCTATCGGACGAATGGTATATGAACGCATACGGGACTATTTTGAAACACTTTGCGCGTCATCGCTTTTTGTTTAATCTACTTGTGCAATACTTATTGTAAAGTGGATTTACAGTAGTGGTTTTTGGACAGTTCCGCAGCCTCCTCCTCCTCCCCTCCTCCCAAGATGGCGGCCGTAGCTTAACTTAACCTAGCATGTGAACCAATAAGGCTGGAGGCTTGAACGAGGTGTCAAATTAATCGGGCTGTCGCCCCCTTTCCTCTAGACAAATTATTTCAAGCCCAAAATGAAACCTACCCCTACTAGGGGGTGAAATTTTTATATTTTAGAAAATATCGCTTTCCAAGTGTGACATGTGAGAGGGTGAATGCTAATATGAAATTAAACGTTGTTCGACATTAAAACATGTAGAGTCCTGAATGCTGCTATGATTTAACATGTTTGTTATTTGTTTTTACGCATGCGCAATTGGTTTTTTTTGTAATAGGGTGGCCTTTTTAAAGATGGCGGCTGTAGTGTATCCTAACCCTACCCACAAGGGGTGATCAAAAAGTATTTCAAGTGGCGCTTGTCGGTAGGCAAACCAATAATCAAAGAGGGGTATGTCAGACCTTGAGGCGATAACCCCTTTTGATAGACCCCTGTTGATTTGTCCCTTTGGACTGATCCCTGTTGATTAGCCCCTTTGGATGAGTCCTTTTTGAAGGGAGTCATCTTTGACGGATCCTTTTTGACCAGTTCTTTTTGACGGGTCCTTGTTGTCGGTCCCTTTTGACGGGTCCCTTTGGACTGATCCCTATGGACTGACCCTTGAATTTATCCAAATTATGTTAAAGGGCCTAACTACATTTGTGTGTAAAGCAGTGTGTTGAACTGACGTTGTTCGCCAGCCCTCACTACTACAATCTGATAACGATATGAAAGGAAAGCGACGAAATACATGTGAACACGTGCGAGATGACATTATTACTGGCCCCCTTGTGAAAACCACATGTAACCTAACAAGTCACATTCTGTTTTGGTTCGTGCGTGAGAAAATGCAAGTTCATGTGTAATATGACCTAACACACGGGTGTTCACCTATGCACGTGCACGATAAGAGCTAACAAGTTACATCTAGTTTTTACTGTGGTGGGAGGTGAAGGGGAGGAGAGGGGAAGAGTCGGTGTAAGAGAGAACACAGGTGAAGAGAGAAAGAAATATATATTGCTCATAATACATGTGGAGCTGAGGACTGTACACAGGGCTGTAGGTTAAGTACAACATGAGTGAATAAAAAATAAATACAAGGCTCACAGTTTCATACAACATGTAATTTATTAATCCAAGAATTAAAGGCTGAGCTAAATCCCAACCATTTTACATATATTTTATTTCCTTTTTGTTTGAACACTTTTTCCACTATGTAATGTTTTGGAAACGCTGTCCTTTGGAGTTCTTGGAGATACAATCTACTTTTTATGGGTTGATGGTTGAGGTCCTCGAGTAAATAGGTGACTGGACTGTTTAGGTTGACTTTACGAATTCGAAATAGTTCAGTTCCCCAAATTGGTGTGTAGCCCTTGTCGAAGACGGACTTGAATTTGCTCACATGAACAAAATCCCCAATTTTCAGTCGGTAACGTTTAGGGTCTGATATTTTTATGGGGTTATACAGTTTATCCAGTCGTTGAATATTTTTGATCACGAGGCGTGGCTTGGTCCCGATGGTTCTATGTTTGGTGTCATTGTAACGTGACACTAGCTCTTGTAACATGTCCAACCAGCGATAAGTGCCCTGAGCAGTAAATGCTTTCCACTTATGCGTTTTCAATGTTCGGTTAAACCGCTCGACCACGCTGGCTTTGAGATTGCTGTACGTGGTGTAATGGTGAATACCCAAAGATTTGAAAAAACTGGAGAAATCCATGTTGACAAATTCTTTTCCCTGATCGGTTTATAGCAACTGAGGTTGACGTTTGGATTGTTGAATAATATGTTGCAAGGCCTTGGTGACTAGTGGACCAAACTTGCGATGCACAGGTTCAACAAAGGCCATTTTGGAATACACATCAATGTCCGTCAAAATATAGCGTACCCCATCGTTAACACTAGCATAGGGAATCATTTCCACCAAATTGGCTTGCCAAAGTTCATCCACACCACGCGAAATCACCTTGAGTCGTGGATAGTGAAGTCTAGCTGGACGATGCAACTCATGAGCGACGCCCACTTTAATGGGTGAAGGCTTAAACAATAATTTTGGCATTTCGAAGTTCTTGTTCAATTTATTGAATTTTCCAATCGTGAGTAGTATGGCCGGCTTGACGTGAAGCATGCAATAGCTGTAGTCGCTGGACGAGCTTATTGGGATTGTTCCAGTAGGTAACATCCACAAGGGTTTTTAATGGTTTAAATGTCACTCCCGAAGCGGATGCTTTACGACGACCACTTTGACTGGTGGGGAACATTTTTGCAATGATGGTTTTATATTTTTGAGATATATTGGAATTCACTTGTTGAGCGGGATCATACTGTCCAATAAAATGGATTTATACTTGCCAAGGTCCTCTGATGTATAATCATGGGAAGAGGGGGTCCGAGAGAATAGCAGCTTTAACAGTCCTGGCGTTAATTTATAGTTGATCTTTTTAATGGCAGCTTTAGTACGAGCAAATTTAATCGATGAATCCCCAATTTTAAAACTATCATCCTCATAGCGAGCCATATGTGGTATCTGTGTTTCCAATAAATAAATCGGTGAAATAGGGTTCCAGTGTTGATCCATAATTTTTTATTAAAATATTTTTCAGTTGAGCTTTATGTTGAGGGGTGGCCAAGAGTTGTGAAAACGGGGACGATCTTGAGGAGCAAGGTGTTTCAACCATGGCCAAGGATTTCTTTTTTATTAAAAACTCTGCGAGGGGTGAGGTCTTTTTGAGGTGTAAACACTTGTTCCTCATCATTCTCAACCTCGCTAACACTAGTCAAATCTTCCTGTTCCTCTTCCTCTTCCTCAGGGTCCTCGTGTAGCGTCTGAGTGGCTTGTGAAACGGTGGGTAGCGTTTCAGATGGCTTGAAAGAGGGTTTCAACATGGCGTTTAGCTGAGGGGCTAAATGTTGTTGAATAAACAAAGCATGATCTGCACGTGATCGTTTCAATTGACGAAACTTTTGACGAATAGTATTTTTGCTCTAATAATATGCTTTTCCAATTGACTCTCTGCTAACGTCATGAAGTCTTGACAAATGACTTGAGAGGGAATGAGACAGTGCCTTAAATAGCAATAAAATGATCAAACCCTAAGCGATAGCGTCCTTGGTTGAGTTCACTTTGTTTGTCAATCACTAAACAGGCATGACGTTGAATGTTCCAGCACTTGGCACACAATTCAGTAAACATTTGAAAGGTCATATCAGGATTCATATGTTCATTATAAATGTGGCGACTGTTCCTCTCGTCCTGGCGAAATAAAACAATGACATTGGCATTGTCCCGAATCAACTGTTAGGACATTTTAGAATACGTTTGTCCAAGATAGAAGCAATCGATATATTTGTGACAACCCATGCTGAAATAGCTTTGAATGATGCCTTGTCGTTCAGTGGATACATCATCGAAAATCACGAGTGAATCAGGCTTTACCTCATCCGGTAAAATAACATTTTCTTGCATGGAAAATGTAAAATACCCCATATTCACATTTTGTAATCCAGACATGACTTGATCCAGAAACACGTAGAGGGGTTGGTAGAGAGATTTTGCAAATATATACATATTTTGAAAACGCTTACCATTGAGCATTGTAATAAGCGTCAGCAAAAGGTTAGTCTTTCCACACCCCGAAGGCCCCACAATGATGCAGCGAATGGAAGATGGAAACAGTGAACTATGACGCTGTTCATGAGATGTGGGACAGAGATGGGAAACCATGTCCCCCACAGGGAATGACTCTTGCTTCTTAATAATCTTCATTTCAACTTAGGCTTACAGAGGCTAGCAAGCTGTCTATATACATGGAACCGAACCTTGTCATAGAAACAGTAGACTCGTACTACAGGTTGACGATGGATATATTTGGACGTGTGTTGATGGCCAAAGCTAGGTCTGTTCCCATACATGATCCTGAACAAGAAACAGATCCTGCCAATAAACACTGCGTGGGTAGGTCTGTAGTGCCACGCACGAAACAAGGAGATTATGACTTTAAGGGAAAGTGGTTAACCCATGTAAAACATACTCAAGTGTCTACAGACGTTACTACAAAAAAGTATGTGGATAACAAGGTGTATGAGTTTTATGATAAAGTGCCTCAGCTTACGGTGGATGGCTATAGCGCTAATCACCATCGTATTATTCACGTGGAAGACCCGCAAGACGAAGACGGTGTAAGTACCAAGAGTTACGTGACCTATGAAATGAAAAGGCTTGATTTATCCCATCTGTATTTTTAGTGTATCTGACAAATGTAAAACCTGTGAATGAGAGAAACCATTTACCGCTAGTTCATGACCAGCACTTGACCTATGTGCTTGCTTCGGGTTTAAACCACTATCGACTACACTATGATGGAACCATTCACATCAAATATGCCATACCTGATGAGACCATTTACAATTAGAGATAAATGGTCATAGGATGTTGGTCCATAACCATGAAATGGTCAATTCAGGAGACGAATTATCCTTTCGTCTCATGTTGACATGGGATGAAAAGCAAGCGGGAAATACCATAAACAATTCCCCACTTTATGTGGCATTGGAATATACAGCCATGAAATAACAACCTGACGTTAGTTGTGACTTCAACTTTCTTGTGAAAGGTTGTTGATCATCATCATCATGGTGAAACAAAGGTATATGGTTAGAAAGAATAAAAAGACTAAAAATAAGACGCTGTCATTGGCAAAGCATGGGCTTAAGATATTCGTGGACAAGCCCTTGCGAAAGAAATAGAAAAAATAATGTATTGACCATAAGGAAAGCCCTTCGAGCAGCACAGAGACATGTTATTCCAAAACGTCGGCGACAGGGTTCAATACAAGGGCGAGTGATTCCCGTCCCCAAACGAGCGGTATTTTTACCTGCATTATTTGCCGGTCTGGCTGCTCTGTGTTCACTTTTGGGCGGTGCCAGTAAATGAAAATCCACAGCCTGCTTCCAGTCTCCGACTGGGTCAGGAATGGAATGAATGAAGCCCCCATCTAGCGGCGAGGATATGAACTGTGCCGGCTGCCGAGGCCTGACGCACTCCTCTGGGGCAATGATTAAATGAATGACAGATGAAATGAAATGATAGTGGAGAGTGTTGCCGGAATGAAATTTTGACAGGGAAAACCGGAGTACCCGGAGAAAAACCTGTCTGCCTCCGTTTTGTCCAGCACAGATCTCACATGGAGTGACCGGGATTTGAACCACGGACCCAGTGGTGAGAGGCCGGCGTGCTGCCGCCTAAGCCACGGAGGCTTGGGCGGTGCCAGTGCAGTGGCGAAAACCATCAATGCCACACAGCAGGGCAAGCAACAACTAAAAGAAAGTCAGCGACACAATGAAACCATGGAATCCATTGCTATGGGGGCTAGAAATGCCAATTTGAAGCGAGCCTTTTATCAACAAGGATTTGGGATTTCACCACTTCGAAATATATATTAAAAAATAACCTCAGCCATAACAAGACATGCCCTGGCCCATGAACAAGTGAAAAGCTATTCTAAACAACTAAAGCTTTCTCATTTTCTAGGTGTGTTTATGCGAAACCAATTACCCCCACAACCCTGGAAACAGGAATGTGCTGTTGTCAATTTGGATGTTCACCGAGGACAAGGAACGCATTATGTAGCTATGTCAAAGAGGGATCCACTGTATGGTACTTTTACAGTTTTGGGAATTTGCCCTCCCATGGAACTAGTGACCTATTTTGGAAACAGGATCAAGATATATTATAATGTGAAACGTGAGCAAACGTTTAACAGCCAACAGTGTGGACGTTAGTGTTTATTTTTTTTGTATATAAGACGCAGCATAAGCAAAAACGTTCACAGTGTGTCGGCAGAAAGTAAAACGTTTACACTGCATGGACGTGGACCCGAAGTCAGCCTAGACTTTTACCCGCCTATCGAATTGAGTGAAAGACCTTATGGTTTGGGACTTGTTTCACTTGAAACGTACAATAGAATATACAACATACGTGAAAATGTGAACAACAGGTTTTACTATGATGATTGTGTGCTCACCCTGAACTCTGGTGGATATACGATAGATGATATTTATGAACACATTTATGTGGTGTTGATCAATGCATATGGTTTAAAGTCATATCTCGATGGAACGCGCAAGTTTGAACTTGTAGGAAATACCAACACTCATCGCTGCAGTATTTTCTCTACATTCAAAATTGACTTTAAAACACGCCCCGATTCCATTGGTCCATTACTAGGATTTAAGCCACGCGTGTTGGAGCCCAACAAAAAACATGAATCAGACCATGAAGTGAAATTCATTGAGGACCATCACATGTCGGTGACGTGTAATATTATTAGCCAAGTGTACACCAATCAAGAACCATAGCATTCGCTTTATGACTTTATTGTAACATCGTCCAATGGCTATATTATTCGTGAAAACCATCCAGTAGTGCTTTTTCATTCTCTGGCTGTCGATGGTATTAGTAATATAACATTAAGACTGATCAATAGAGATTAACGACTCATTGATCTAGATTCTACCACACCAGTGACTTACAATTTGGTGCTAAAGCCACTATGAAGTTTGTGTATAAGGAAACAACACCGTCTAGGAATGGTGTTCGTTGTTTGCCACGTGAATACACGTTAACATCTAAGGACAATCAGATTTTACAGCATTTGGGTTACCACGTCAACCCGCATGATGAATTCTATCCAAGAGGTAGCGAACCACATCGAGGAGCAATCAGGGGTGGTAAGAATTTATCCCCATTATTATCAAGCTCAAACACCCGGACTCAATAACAATGATGAAATTCAATTTCTTATCAACAACCAAGATATTTATACCCTACCGCATGAAAGTGTCATTCAGATTGAAGGTCGGCTCATGAAAGCTGATGGCTCTACACCCACTACATCCAAGTTGGCCAACCATGCTTTTGCCTTTCTATTTTCTGAGGTGCAATATGTCATTAACTATATCGTGGTGGACAGCACTCGAAATGTGGGTATTTCCAGTGACATGGGACTATACCCCTCTTATAGTGAGGAAGAAGGTAAAACACTTTGCATGGCGGGTTGGTGTCCTGACTCAACCAATGACTGGATGGTACACACCGATGGCACCATTACTGGGTATTTACCTCTTAAACTGATTTTAGGCTTACCCGAAGAATACCAACGCATTGTGGTCAACGCAAGACAAGAGCTTTATCTGGTGAGAGACAGGAGTGATAATGCACCCAAGGGAGCCGACAATGCCCCCCATAGATTCAAAAATTCAACTACGTCGCATGATATGGAAAGTGCCCCATGTGACCCTTGACGATAGCAAAAAACTGGACATACTGAAAATGGTAAAGAGAGATATGCCTCTACCCATGGAATTTAGAAACTAGGCACTCCATGAGTACCCGCTATTGCCCACCACCAACACAAACAGTTGGTCAGTAAAAACAGCTCGCTATACAGAGAGACCTCTCGACATGATCGTGGGTTTTCAAACGAATCGCAAGTATCAACAAACCAAAGATGCCACGCAAATGATCACCTACAATTAGGAAATGCACGTCTTTTCCTCAACGGTGCTGTGTTTCCCTATGAAGGACTGGATTTAGATTTTTCAAAAAATAAATTTGGCCTCCTGTACGACTTGTTTTCTAAATTTAGATGGTCGTATTTTCAAAAAGAGAATTGCCCCATGTTGTCACCCCAAGCTTTTAAGACAAGGGCGCACTGATTGTCTTTGAATGTTCCTACTATACCCGAAAATCCGGAAAGGAGCCTGTTGGAATATCCATTGCCCCTGCTGGATCGCCTATTTATTACAGAACTGGCAAATTACTACATTAGAAATCGCTCCCAACTTGGCCTTTCGGGATTTACATACAGCAGTTACAAGAATGTTGTTGATCAACAACAAACTACACGGGGCACACCTACCCTTACTTACCTTCTCGGGGACTGGGAATTCAGCTTCGCCTACAATACATCCACAATACTCTAGTTCTTATATTTAAAATGAATCACACGCCAACAACAACAAATAACGAACTGAATAAAATGTATTAACAATGGTGTAAACTAACCTAGTATAAACAAAATAACAATAAACTAATTCAACAATCAAATTAAATTAAAAACACGCAATCATTCACACTTCCTTTCTACTCCACATCTTACTACAATGCTGTGTAAAAAAAATTATGAGCATAAGATCTTGACTTGTTTCAGGCCTACACTACGTAAAAAGAAAACCGTTTAAGGAATGCTCTTACATTCGTGGCATTCCTAACACCTGATTTCATTTGCTAGTCTGCGTATGAAGAACGCACGTGCACTGGCCTTGTTTCATCAATGAAACACTAGCACCACGCTGCACTCGGAACTAAAACAATTTATACAAGGCTGTGAGTCTTCACCTGTTAATATTATGTCACACCGCTCTCCAACTCTAACGGTGAATCATTCAAGCTAGCCCACATTGAGACTGCTCTTGAGTGCGTTTATAATACACGTAAAATTAACATACAGATCTTATAAAAATGCACATAACTTCTATTTTTCTTAAACAATCGTCCTGAAAATTTGTATACACTCTTTCATTCGCACCCGGTAATTGTTCATGACCAATCTGGTCCAACAATTACTCTTAACAGTTTGCAATCATTCATACAAAACATCTGCTCACAAAACACACGCTATTCCAAAACAATTGATTAATAAATCCTACTAAATTATTCAACTAATTAAATCATTTCCAAAAAAATATTTACATATAATATGTTCATAATAATATACATTATTAAGTGTTGCTAACACGTTACTTTCTAGATTCTGGATTCTCGGTTACAATACATCTCTCAATTAATTATATACACTGGTTTTCCACATAACCACTTTCTAACATTCCGTAGTTTTGATATACTGCTTACACATCGTTTTACATAGGTTTCATTACATTGTCGAACAAATACAGTCGACTGAATAAGGTTAACTATACGTAATTACATAACTTCGGGTTTAATAAAATTTAATAATTGTATTATAGACATGAATAGACAATCGTCCTCTAGTTGTATATCCGCTAGAATCCTCCTGTCAACACAGCTAAATCGTTACTTCACATGAACTGGACTACTTGTATTCAACGGCTCTTATCATGATCCATGCCTTCTTATCAAAGAACAATAATACTTTGACTTCCTTTAAAATGCGGAGCATTCTTCATAGCTCTATAAATCCTCATATAACAGTATATATGGCATAAACAATTATCATCCACTATGTTAAACAATAACCAAAAACGGATTAATTGTTATTAACATATCTTCTGTAGGAACTTCTCTCAAATAATGGAATGACCCTCAGTATCATTCCACATGACTACTGAACTACTATTATACATGCTTAAGTTCTTCAAACGAAACTTCCAATTGTAATGAACGGTATTAGACAGTCGTGATTGACCTCCTAAAGTTTACTCCACAAGAAGATAATTAACTGTTAACTCGTCTGTCGCAAATACATGTAATAAAAATAATACTCCTGTCTCACCTCACTTGTCAAGCTTTAAATTGTTGATCGTTGTAATATCTGATCCACAAAATGATGTGATGTTACACAAATAGTGTAAAATAACACACATATTATTTATAATGTCAAATATAATTCAATCTTGACCGGGATAAACTAGCTTTGAATTCCTAGCCAAAGATCTGAATAATCTTCTATCAAAAGGTATTTCCTCTAACATATTAAATGAACAAGGCTATCAGCTTTTCAAATAATAAAAAGGTTTGTCAACATCGTAATGTTTTTCCACTCTACACAAAGAATGTTTATAGGGATTATGACTTCGGTCTTTTCAAACGACTAGTATTTCTTAGATCGTCGACAGTTTATGTACAATAATGATAAAACAATATCATTCGATGTTTCTTCAGTTCTTGAAAATAGATGTTGTTACATTAAAGTGCTCAAATTAAATATAATAAGAATTTAATTTGAAGCTATGAACCTAAGTCAGAATACTTGGTTTAAATGAAATTATTAAAATTCGAGAGTCGAAACGACTAGTCTTCTATGAGGCAATCTGATTCCCCAAACAAAATTGTTTTTAATGTCAGTTCCACAACTGATCCGTAGAATAAAATTGAAAATAGATGAAATGCAATCATCTCCTAAATACTCTTGAAACATAAAAATCTTAACACACATCTGAAGTCTAAAATACATGAGAACACTGAAATACATGAAATGTGAAAATATGGAGTAAGATCGTTGGTTCAGGATGTCACTAATCAAGCTCTATACTATAAATAAGAGACACTGCTACCTTATTTGGACGGAAACTTGAAGATCTATGTAAGTATTCCCACAATACTTTAGATGTTTCCTCAGTTCAAGTTACTGAGATGGATCTGCATTCGAACCTCGGATCTGTGAACTCAGAGATAGGAAACGTCCCTCTGGAATTTACCACATTCGCCTGGGCTCGAACAACATCCTTCTGGCAAATTCTTCTGTGTTGCTGGGCTACCCCTAGCATCTTGACAAATCTCTTCTGTAGAGTCTTCATTCTCCGTCGTTAATGTGTATCAGCCTCATCATTGGAATATAATTTATAGAAATATTCATATAAATGGTGAATGAAATATTTCTATTGCTAATTGATGTTACATTAGTGTTCGTAGACTGACGAAAATGTACAAGATGGACCGTACACTACGTCTGTATTCATGAATACGTCGTCTAACGAAGTTCCATCGTTGTATCTTAACTCCTGCTATCGAATATGTCTCTGGCGCATGACTATTTATTTCATCATATCAACATTGTTAATTATGTTGAATGAAAACCCTTGAAGAATAATTATAGTCATTCTGTTAATGTTTATGTGTTGCGCCAAAGTTACAAGTTCTTCGCTACTGTTCACTTGAACTGCGTTCGCCAACTTCACGTTGCAATCTAAAATTATATTCAGCTTTATTTCCAACACATTTGAATATGTGATTTAACAGGTTTATATTGTCGAAACGGTAAGGTTTAGAACGCTCGACTTTCACAGAATGTAGTATTCAACCTGTTCTTTATTTATATATTCGCATAGTTAAATTCAGATCTCAATTATATAAGAGATATAATTATTTCAATGTTCCTCACAACTTCACATAAAATGGAAGTGCGGCAATCTCCTACGTTCCACCTAGCTATCCTCGCGTCTCCACAAGTTGACAGTCGTCGCACTCGGACAAAGCCTTGGGATCTCTGTTAACTCAGTAAAAACACTTCCTCACTCTTCAAAGACTGCTGGAATAAGAACCTCGATCCTTGGATCTCCCCCTCCAAGTCGAAATTTTGGCGGCGTAGATTACTAATGCTTATTACTGCGTAGATTAACCAATCTGCGGTTTTTAAAGTATGAGACATAATTTCTTTTAATATTCTCTTCATTACCAAATAAGAAAATCACCTTCTAAGGGCCTAAATGCATAATGTCATCAAATTATGTAGTTGAAGTTGATCCCGTCTTCAATAAGACCTCTTCTCTTTGGCTCTGGGCTGGGATCCAATAGCATAATTTATAACAATATTTATAATATTAATTTCCAAACTCGCTGTTGCTATGCCAATTTTAGCCTTCTAGAAGCGTCTATTGTGCAAAAATTCACGTGATCGGGCTCTCCCACAGCCTCGAGCTTGTAACACTACCCTCCTGTGTCACACTTCCAGAAATTATATTTGCTGGTTAAATTTTATCATGGGGACGGAAAATACTCTCATTTTGTCCGAAAATAAATCAATTTCCGGGTGCACTACTTGGAAGAGTCTGTCAAGCCAACCAATATTGACATTCGACTAGACTTTGAAACGCATGATAATGTTCCAGCCAATACGACGGCCTACTGTTTGATCATTCATCACAAACAAGTGAACTATTATCCACTGTCCAACCAAGTGACAAGTGCATAAATAACAGGTCAACCTACATCAAGCTGCTCAGTCATGCCTGGCTTTAGAGCTCCAAGAAACGTCACATCCATGAATTAAAAATCTGAGGAACAACGTCTCAAGACCTTTGCGACGTGGCCTGTGCCTTTCATAAACCCTCAAGCCTTGGCGGCCGCTGGATTCTATTATTTAAAAACAAGAGATGAAGTGAAATGTGTCTTTTGCCTCATCATCATAGACCAATGGGAAGAAAGTGATGAACCTATGCAAGAACATCAGCGCTGGTCACCCGCCTGCCCCTACCTATGCAGAATGGAGGTGGGAAATATACCCTGTCATTCAAGTTACCCCTCACTGGTGCCTCTGAGTGATGAAAAAACAAGTTACGATACGTGTGGTCTGTATGGTGTCAATGGTGCTTCGGTGAGCAACTCACCGTCAAAAACGTCTAGTTTAGAGACATTGGGACATCATCGGTCCTATGGACGTTACAAACACAAAAGACTGTATTGTTGTATCAGTTGGTATCGTCCCTCTCCCAAAATGACTAAAGCTTGTAAGACGTGTTATGATAATAAAATGATGTAATAAAAGAAATATTTTGTGGTTGTTAATATTATTCCTCATGTCCCCTCAATAGTGACTAGTCAGTGATTTTTTTTATTTTTACTAGAATGGAATGTAAGTAAATATCATGGGTACACCTTAGTGGACGATCGTCAGTCTGTGGTCAGTTGGACTTAGTCCAGACAAGAGTGAACATGTTGCGCACACTGATTGTGGATTGTCAAGGGTTTAAAATGGGAGATAACAAATTTATCTTTAAAGAAGTGGCCATCATTGATTGTTCCACTTTTTGGATATCGCAAGCTACCCATTTAGTGTTTAAACCACCCTATGCGTTTGATTTGTTGTGTGAAAAAGACCGTAAACCAACCCAGTGGATTGAAACTCATATGCAACTAGAGTGGAATCAAGGAACCATTTCATATAAGCACCTGGACATGGTCATGAGAGCCCACTTGTCCTCTGCCCATGTGGTATTTGTGAAAGGTAGTGAAAAACGTAAATGGCTACAACCATTTTAGCGTCTTACTGTCAATGTATCGATTTAATGGACTTGGGCTGTCCCTCGCTGCAAACACTCATGGACCGCTGTCCCTGTTACAATATAACCCATAAAGCCTTGACACAGGTGTGACAATTGTTTCATTGGCTAACCACTAATGCCTGCTGGGAGTTATTAAATAAAATTAAAACTCTAGGTTTACCTGTGAATGACACCAGTGAGATTTCTACAGGCGACGTGTAAACATCAACGTGTCACTATGGAGAAAGGGGATGCTACCGATAAAGCCATTGGCAAATTCTTTGTGTGTAAAAAGAAACGAGACAGTTTTACCAAAGAAGAATTATTGGCTCTTCCAAACTCGTTCATTTATTATGTGGCAGTAAATGCAGTGAAAAAATCTGGCAACATGTACCAAAATCATGGACTCAAGACCCTGTGTTAAGTGAATTGCAACCATGTACGGATTATGATCACCATAAGCAAGTGGCTATGGCAAAAATACCATCTATGCGACAGTGCGCCACTTGCCAGCTGGTCAAACTGTATCACGGTCATAAAATTCCGCGTAAAGACTTTGTTTCTTCATTCCACGGGTGTGATGGAGAAAAAAAGCCGCATCAACAAACATCATCCACAGAGGAGGAGGAAGATCAGACCTTTTTACCATCTATGGAAAAGGATATGCCAGACCTGTACTGGCAATGGCGTCTTTGACAGAGTAATTCAATACTTGGCTTTCGAAATCTACCTACCTGGTTATTATTTGTGTGGTCCTGGAACTTGTCTTGAAGAACCTTTGCAGCGTGGTGATATACCTACAGTCATCCTGCATTAAGACGTGTAGCGGATAAAGTATCGTTGAAAAGCTAAACAACGTGGGAGTGAGGGAGAGTGGGAGAGAGGTTGGCAGCCCTCATTGTGATTAGAGCTATAAAAGGAAATTTAATGATGAGTGAACATGAACATTGAAAAGGATTGAGGAATTGGTATTTCTTTGTATTCTATTTTCTAAATCCCTATTTTTTGTGAAATAAAAACAAGGTTTACAAGATCACAATGTCTTTTAATTTTAAAAATGGTGATAGCCATTTCTTCATTTTAATTTTTTCACACATGAATATTTACAATATCCACTTTACATTTTTTACATTCCCCATGTTTAGTTCACACATTCTGTGCATTTTTTGTTGTGAAATAAAAATAAAGTTCACCAGATCACTATATCTTTTAATTTTAAAAATGGTGATAGCCATTTCTTCATTTTCATTTTTCACACATGAATATTTACAATATCCACTTTACATTTTTTAACATTTCCCTTGTTTAGTTCAAACATTCTGTACATTTTTTGTTGTGAAATAAAAATAAGGTTCACCAGATCACTGTATCTTTTAATTTTAAAAATGGTGATAGCCATTTCATATTTTCACACAAGGATATTTGTTATTTCCACTTTTTATTTTTTACATTCCCCTTATTTAGTTTACACATTCAGTACATTTTTGTTGTTATTGTGAAATAAAAACAATTTTTACCAGATCACAATGTCTTTTAATTTTAAAATGGTGATAGCCATTTCACTTTGTCTCACATGGATATTTACAATTTCCACTTTAGGCTACATTTTTTTACATTCCCCTTGTTTAGTTCACACATTCTGTACATTTTTTAAATATTTTTCGTAATATACAAAAGCAAACATATTACACTAAAATGTATTACTTATCTTACTTTTACTAAACTACAGTAGCCTATCATTATACATTCTACTTACAGTTTTTACAAAAAATATTACAATATAAAACACACTACAAATATTACAATATAGTGATCATTAGACTTAAGTAAAGTAATAGTCGTCAATGCGACTCTTTCCGCAAGCAAGAGTATCAAATGTGTTGGGTATAATGGATCGTTTGTTGTCTTCATTACTTAAAGCAACTTAGTTCAGCAAATTGGTATATATCCGATGATTTTTACTTTTAAATACACACATTTTCTTATATAATACAGGTGGCTTACTAACTATACAGTTTTTATAATCTCATATATCTAACTCTTTACTAACAACATTCTTTTTCACTCCTTTTAAATTCTTTACTACTAAATCATCAATTGTCATATAGCTGTATGATTTAGATTTTGTGCCTACAAAGGTGTCTATAACAACACCAGCTCATTCATCCTTAAATCTTTCAAAAACCTTCTTGTTTACTAGAGGTAAATGGTAAATATTATCCTTGGGATAGTCACTTGTATCAAACCTATTTAGGTCAGTTTTGATATCCTCATAAAAATCTACATTTTTAAACTCATAAATAAAGGAATCTGTGTCTGTATAGAGTAATTTAGCATTATCATGATAGTTTTTCTTTACATAATCATAGTGAAATTCATACATAAGTGTTTTTGACAATTCCAGAATGGTGTAACCGACATATATGGGTTTGTTGTAAGTTACTTTAAGACGATTCATTTCTATTTCAACTAAATCCTCATGAATAATTGAACAGCTATGTAAGTTAGGATTGCTTATTAAGTTGCTTAAGTTACCTTTTACCATTATTCTCCCACTTTGTTATCAGCTTTACATCAACTCGCTTATCAACATTCTCCATAGTCTTTCCAAAACACTATTATTCATGAGTTTATAAAAATCTTTTTTAAACGCGTTTGTTGACTGTGTTCTTAAATTATTGTTTAGATCAATATATGGTTTGAGCCATGCTGACTGATGAAATTGTAATACGCGATGAATTTTAGTTAATTTCAATCCATGCTGTAGACACTGTTTCAAGTTTTGATAATGTATTACATATTTGCCTTTATCATTCAAATTAGCAATTACCATTTTCGTTCGTGATGTGATGTACGGGATTTCATATTCTCAGGACAAAATGGTAAATCATTATGTTCATCATGTAGCTCTTTAGGGTACTCAAGATTTACCTCTAAAATATATCCTTTATCATCGTTATCATTTAGAGTGTTAACATGTAAGACATCAATTTCAGGTTGTGTCAGCCAGCGAAAATCTTTCAGTGGTAGATATTGACTCATAGCCCAAACATATTGGTTATTTGCATCGAGATAGACAATATACTTTGACTCTTCACAAGGGTTATAACTAGGCTAGTATTGATTATTCGCTTTAGAATATCGCCCACTACATTGGCTTAATCCACCTCGAATTGAAGATTTTATAAAATTCTAAATTCATTTTCGTTTTTTTTTCAACATTGAACTAAAACTTACCCAGGAGCAGTAAAATACTGACAAGGATCAAGGTCATAAGTTTTCATACAAGCATTCCGGAAATTTTCAAAAACATCTGCTAATAACATCACATCTGTCTTCAAGGATATGTCTGAAAATTCACCTAACGTTTGAATGTCAAACTGTGTCCATCCCTGTTGCGCATGTAAATATTCCTCATCACTGATATGACTTGTGTTTAAGGAACTGTAAAATGCATCTTTTGGTGGTAAAGAACACTCCTCAAGACGTTCCACACAGTTAATATATTCATAAGGGAATATACCTTTTTGACGAATCAAATTAAAATCATCTTTTTAGGAAAGACATGTTGAATTTTACGAAACTGATCTGATTTTAAATTACTAGCAAGCTTATCATGACTACTTGGCATAAAGCGGAATGAATCTAAAAAACGCAGTTTTATAGTTTTCTTATTGTCAGTTTTGATGTATTTTGTGAACGATGTGTATTGTTCCTTATTCTTTGCAATCACATCAAAATTCTCATCTGAAGCTCCTAATTCTTTAACGATAAAGTGGTTTTCGTATTTGCTACCGTTATGTAGAATGATTGGAATGAATTTAGTTACTCTATACTTCAAATTACATTCTTGGTGAACAGCACCACTATATTTCCCTGTTAAATGGTCTTGATCGCGAACCCTATCTGTATATAAACATTCACCACATATGAAACAATTAGTTTCAGTTTCAAAACTCATTTGCTGTAATGATGTTAGTGGTTCCATTGGAATAATAGTATTTAAAATAGTGGATATACGGATTGCATCTTTTTCAAGTCTTTCCATAAACACTTTAGGTGCATCAGGCCCTCTAAAGAGCTCAAATTTATTTAACGAATCATCATAACTACATTTAATATAGTATGCAAAGCTAAAAGGATCATGAATGTGAGTAGTGTTGGTAAAAGGTTTGGTTGGATTCCATGAAAATGTATTAAATGGTTTTAGCAAAGCCTCGAAGTCAGCATATATAACAAATGGTACTCAAAGCTGTTTATTAGAGTCTTTAAATTTCAGAATGTTATTTTTATGAGTAGGTAATACCGTACAAACATGATTACAACCCCATTTTTTATGTTGAATTAGTTCATCCTCTTTTCTAAAACATATCTAACAACCATCACACAACCACTTTTTACCATCATGTTTTGAAACCTGACTACTGACAAGTCTACTTAAATGTTTTATCCAGCAATAGTGGGCATTTTCACCTTCAGCTATGTATAGTAAATTAACATGAGCATCCTTTTTTTCCTGAGTATAATATAGAGGACCTACTATTCTCTTGTTTTCAATTCCATACACTTTAATACTTATATTGTTCAGCTCTTCAAAACGTTTAATGTCTTTTATCGCCATAGGAAATTCCAATTCTTTTAAATCCAACACTGAGGAATAGTGAGGATAAGATGATGTTCTATTCTCATTCATCACTGCTGGATGGAGAGCTGAGGTTACAGCCCACGCAAAACATGCATGGTCACTATTCATAACGTTTACACAACCATTCTTACGTTTGATCCATCCTGGCAAATGAATGTATGATGACGCTGGAAGGGGGTTATATTTATTTATGTTGGTTTCTAAATAAAGTACTTCAACCAACGCCCAGCCTGACTCCCTTTCCTGCAACTCTTCACTCTTCACAATGATAGCACTTGAAATATCTTGGTCCATATCACTAATATTAGTTGATTCACTAACAATTACTTTTTTTGTATTAAAGGTTTTGATATCAGTAATTTCACCTTCACTCCCAGTTTTTACATATAACCCAAAGAGCTCAAAATGAATTTTGAATGTATTATGCTCTACTACAACTCTATCTACCAAACCAAACACACTGGGTTGAATTTGTTTTTAAAACAATACAATACTTTGAGTTTTTTTTTTCACTATGAAGTCTGTAACTAGCAATTCGACTTTTAAACGCACTACCAATTTGTTGAATATTCGCAGAACTTCTTTCATGGCAAGCGTTATTTTTATGATTAATACTGCGCAAATGGCCAACGGCCTAGCCGTGTTGAAACACCGGATCCCATGAGAACTCCGCAGTTAAGCAACATTGGGCGCAGTCAGAACTTGGATGGTATGCCGGCTCTAGGCACTGCGCGCTGTTGGCCAACATAAGGAGGAGCGGAAAGGCCCTGGCCACCCTACCGCAAGTAAACTCCGGCTGGGGGTAGCCTCTTCGGAGGCTCGGACCTGCCTTCGGGCAGAATACCAATTAATTTTTTACTGCGCAAATGTCCCCGCATCATTGAAAAAGGTATATCAATATTACATACATCACAATGCGTTATCGAAGGTTCAGCATTCTTCTTTCTTTTTGTTGCACAACTATTTTTACAATCTTGAGAACGTATACGCTTTTGAGCATTTATTTTAGAACAGTCACCCCCAACTTCATCACATTTGTTTAAAGGTTCCGTGCTAGTTGATGGTTTTACATATTTCAATTGCTGTTGTTCATCATGCACTTCAACCATGTGGGATTGATATTGCTTTACACCAGAAAAACCAAGATCACAAACTGAACACGAGGAAGGTAATGAACTGAAATGCTTTAAATGTACATGCCGTCCAAGATTATTCTGTCGGTTAAATGTCATAGCACAATGACTGCACTAAAACAGTTTAATGTTATGTTTAGCATTTGCGTGCCGTTGAAGGTTGTCAGGTCTTGAGAACTGTTTCTTACAGTCACAACACTTGAACATAATGATTATCAAATCACTTTCGAAATTACCTATAAAAGAAAGAAATCATAAATGTTAATAATAGATAAAACAAATAAAATATAAATAGTTTAATTACATTCCAGTCAATGGTTATAGCAGGGTATTTAAATCGATCATCTGTGAACTCCTAGCAAGTCTAATTTCACGTAGTCCTAACTGGGGGTTACTATATACCACTGTCAGTGACACCTAGCGGTGAACATTGGAACTTGGTAGAGTGGTAGAAACCAGCGCTCGCCAGTTAAGTGAGCTAAGTGTGACGTCATAGCCACTCTTAAAGCAAGTCTTAACTTGTAGAACATGTCACGTGATAGAAACCAGCGGCCGCCAGTTAAGTGAGCTAAGTGTGACACCATAGCCAGTCTTAAAGCAAGTCTAAACTTGTAGAACATGTCACGTGATAGAAACAGGCGGTCGCCAGTTAAGTGAGCTAGGTGTAACGTCATAGCCAGTCTTAAAACAAGTCTAATCTTGTAGAACATGCCACGTGATAGAAACCAGCGGCCGCTAGTTATGTGAGATAAGTGTGACGTCATAGTCAGTCTTAAAACAAGTTTTAACTTGTAGAACATGTCACGTGATAGAAACCAGTGGCCAGCAGTTATGTGAGCTAAGTGTGACGTCATAGCCAGTCTTAAAGCAATCTTAAAGCAAGTCTAAACTTGTAAAACCTGTCAGGTGACAAGGTTAAGTTAGGTTAAGTTATGTTATGTTAGGTGAACTGAGGTTATGTCTTTAAATATTCCCTCTGTCACTGACACCTAGCAACGAACATTCGGACTTAATAGAGCGGTAATCAAAATCTAACCTACAAATGTAGTTTTACACATCCTGGTCAAGTAGTTCCAACTTCCACTACCAAATATACCATTGTCACTGACATCTAGTTGTGAACATTGGAAAATATCGCTCTAGCTGTTTAAAGGTTATTAGAGGGGGTACTTACCTTTAATAATTTATCAACTGCTGTCACTGACTGAACAGATTGTAGGAATCTGTTAACCTACGGGTACCCAATTATATAAAAAAAACAATCAATAAATAAATACATTCCAATCAATAACTTCAACATCAATTAGTAATAAAAGACTACAATCCATTAATAATAAGTACTTACCTTGCAAAATAATTTAATGATTTTCTACCAAAAGGCTTTTTGCAACTCTTGAGCAGTAATAGAGCACTGTTTACTCGAAGCGAGTAATAAAGACTAACAGTAGGGAGATATAAGACATCTCTCTTATATAAACTCTCATCGCTCGTGTCAGCAGTTTTTTGCAGATCATTGATATTCCTTTCCCAGTACAGCTGAGAGTCCAAAGTGCAAAAGGAACACCTGTGTAATATCCATTGACTGCTGACTTTGCATTATTCATTGTCAAGATGAACACCTGCGGTTTTAAATTACTCCAGCGTCAGTCATAGCAACAGAACTGTATGCTCTCTGCCATGTCAGCAACATGACACCGGAATCAACACCTGTGTAATATCCAATGACTGCTAACTTTGCTTGATCATCACCCATTGTCTTGATGAACACCTGAGGTTTTATATTACTGCAGCGTTAGTCATAGCAACAGAACTGTATGCTCTCTGCCATGTCAGCAACATGACACCGGAAATATCAAGACGTCTTACTGCACGTACAATCTCTTCAGTTTTAACATCTTAAGAAATAGTATTATTCTCTTTCAACTACAAATGACTCGTTAGAACACATCCATCCACCAAGTTTTGCACTAAGGTCCCTTGACCTGTCCTCAAATTGCATGTGCCTCGTGTACTAGTGTGTGTGCATTAGCCCTAGCGCTACATACGAACCAAACAGAATGTGACTTGTTAGCTCTTATCGGGCACGTGCACAGGTGAACACTTGTGCGTTAAGTCATATACACATGAACATGCATTTTCTCACGTACGAACCGAAACAGAATGTGACTTGTTAAGTTGCATGTGGTTTTCACAAGGGGGCCAGTAATTATGTCATCTCGCACGTGTTCACATGTATTTCGTAGCATTCCTTACATATCGTTATCAGATTGTAGTAGTGAGGGCTGGCGTACAACGTCAGTTCAACACACTGCTTTACACACAAATGTAGTTAGGCACTTTAACATAATTTGGATAAATTCATGGGCCAGTCCATAGGGATTAGTCCAAAGGGACTCGTCAAAAGGGACCCGACAACAAGGACCCGTCAAAAAGAACTTGTCAAAAAGGATCCGTCAAAAATGACTCCCTTCAAAAAGGACTCGTCCAAAGGGGCTAGTCAACAGGGATCAGTCCAAAGGGACAAATGAACAGGGATCAGTCAAAAGGGGTTATAGCCTCAAGGTCTGACATACCTCTCTTTGATTATTGGTTTGCCTATCGACAAGCGCTAATTGAAATTATTTTTGATCAGCCCTCGTGGGTTGGGTTAGGTTAGGTTACACTACAGACGCCATCATTAAAAAGCCCGTTCTCTTACATAAAAACTAATTGTGCATGCGTAAAAACAAATAACAAACATATTAAATCATAGCAGCATTCAGGACTCTGCATGCTTTAAAAGGGGAACAACGTTTAATTTCATATTAGCTTTCACCCTCTCACATGTCACACTTGGAAAGCGAGATTTTCTAAAATATTACAATTTCACCCCCTAGTAGGGGTAGGTATCATTTTGGGGTTGAAATAGTTTGTCTAGAGGAAAGGGGGCGTCAGGTTAAGTTAAGCTACGGCCGCCATCTTGGGAGGAGGGGAGGAGGAGGAGGCTGCGGAACTGTCCAAAAACCACTACTATGTACTAAGCCAGAAACCTTCCCTGAAGTGTACACAATATCTCACCCCAGTTTCATCGCTTTCAGACGAATAGTATATGAACGCATACGGGACTTGTTTGAAACGCTTCACGCGTCGTTGCCCATTTGATGAATGTACTCGTGCACTACCCATTATAGCATAGATTTACTAAGCCAGAAACCTTGCCTATAGTGTACACAACCACTCACCCAAGTTTCACCGCTATCGGACGAATAGTATGTGAACGCATACAGGACTTTGTTGGAACACTTCGCCCGTCGTCGCTCATATGTTGAATCTACTTGTGCGATACCTATTGTAAAGTTGATTTACTAAGCTAGAAACCTTCCCTGTAGTTGACACAATATCTCACCCAAGTTTCATCACTATCAGACGAATAGTATATGAACGCATACGGGACTTTGTTGAAACGCTTCGCGCGTCGTCGCTAATTTGTTGAATCTACTGGTGCGCTACCTATTATAGCATGGATTTACTAAGCTACAAACCTTGCCTGTAGTGTACACAACCGCTCACCCAAGTTTCATTGCTATCGGACGAATGGTATGATAACGCATACAGGACTTTGTTGAAACGCTTCGCCCATCGTCGCTCATTTCTTGAATCTACTCGTGCGCTACCTATTGTTAAGTGGATTCACTAAGCCAGAAACCTTACCTGAAGTGTACAGAACTTCTCAACCAGTTTCATCGCAATGGGATGACTGGTACTGTATATGAACACATGTGTGATGAATGGTTTATGAACTCATAAAAGACGAACAAACGAACATTCATTAATATATATATACTAGCTGTACCCGGCATGCGTTGCAATGTCAACCAAAGAATGTGTTGGAGTTGTAACTTTGCTTGTTGAAGTGCTTTTGGATTCCCAATAATTTATCTTTTTTCGTTAACCTCTTCTAAACTATTGCAAAATTGATTTACTATTTCAAAAAATCATGGGACCGTGCTCAACAACTCAACTAAGTTTCACCGCAATGAAATGATTGGTATATGAACGCATACGGGACTTTGTTGAAACGATTCGAGCGCCGTCACCCGTTTGTTGAAAATACTCGTACGCTACCTATTGTAAAATGGATTTACTAATTCGAAAACCTTCCCTGGCGTGTACACAACAACTCATCAAAGTTTAATCGCAATCGGATGAATGGCATATGAACGCATACGGGATTTTCTTTAAACGATTCGCGTGCCGTCACTCATTTGTTGAATCTACTTGTGCGCCACCCATTTGAAAACGGATTTACAAATTCATACACCTTCGCAGGATTGTACTCAACTCACCAAAGTTTTATCACAATCGGATGAATGGTATATGAACGCATTCGGGATTTGTTTGAAACGATTTACGCGCTGCCGCTCATTAGTTGAATCTACTCGTGCGCTACCAAATGTAAACGGATTTTCTAAATCAGAAATCTTCGCGGGAGTGCAAACAACATGACACCAA
The DNA here is from genome assembly GCA_946902985.2 of Meconema thalassinum. Classification (NCBI taxonomy): domain Eukaryota; kingdom Metazoa; phylum Arthropoda; class Insecta; order Orthoptera; family Tettigoniidae; genus Meconema; species Meconema thalassinum. Next base: position 66,352,915 of record OX336397.1, read on the forward strand.
ATTTCATTGCAATCGCATGAATGGTATATGAACGCATAAGAAGTTTTTTTTTAAACGATACGCGCGCCGTTACTCATTTGTCGATTTACTCGTGCGCTACCTATTGTAAAAAGGATTTACTAAGTCAGAAACCTTTCCTGGAGTGTGCACAACAATTCACGAAATTTCATAGCAATCTGATGTATGGTATATGAAGGCATACGGGACTTTGTTTAAACGATTCGCGTGCTTTCGCTCATTTGTTGAATCTACTTGTGCAATGCATATTATAAAGTAGATTTACTAAGCCAGAAACCTTCCCTGAAGTGTACACAATATCTCACCCATGTTTAATCGCTATCGGACGAATGGTATATGAACGCATACGGGACTTGATTGAAACGCTTCGCGCGTCTTCCCTCATTTGTTAAATCTACTTGTGCGCTACCTATTGTAAAATGGATTTACTAAGCCTGAATCTTTCCCTGGGGTGAACACAACATCTCACCCAAGTTTAGTCGCTATCGGACGAATGGTATATGAACGCATACGGGACTATGTTGAAACACTTTGCGCGTCGTCGCTCGTTTGTTGAATCTACTTGTGAGATACCTATAGTAAAGTGAATTTACTAAGCCAGAAACCTTCCCTGTAGTGTACCCAACCTCTCACCCAAGTTTCATCGCTATCGGATGAATGATGTGTGAACGCATATAGGACTTTTTTGAAACGCTTCGCCCGTCGTCGCTCGTTTGTTGAATCTACACGTGCGCTACCTATTCTTAAGTGGATTCACTAAGCCACAAACCTTACCTGAAGTGAACAGAACTTCTCTCTCAAGTTTCATCGCAATGGGATGAATGGTATATGAACACATGTGAGACTTTCTTGAAACAAACTCACGCCATTTTGTTGAAGCTAATCGCGCGCCATCTATTGTAAATTCGATTTGCTACGCCTATAACCTTCCCGGGACTGTGCACAACAACTCACCAAAATTTGAACGCAATCGGACGAATTGTATATGAACGCATCGCCATTACGCATTCGTTTAAACTACTCGCACGTTATCTGTTGTGAAATGGATTAACTATGCCAATGACCATCCCGGAAGAGTTTACAACACCACACCAAAATTTGATCGCAATCGGATGAATGGTTTATAAACGCATAAAAGACGAACAAACGAACATTCATTTTATATATATACAAGCTGCACCGGGCATGCGTTGCAATGTCAATCAAAGAAAGAGCTGGCGTTGTTACTTTGTTTGTTGAAGTGCTTTTGGATTCCTATTATTTTTTTTCTTTTTCCGTTAACCTCCTCTAAACTATTGTAAAATTGATTTACTATCTCAAAAAAATAAAGGGAGCGTGCTCAACAATTCACCAAAGTTTCATCCCAATGAAATGAATGGAATCTGAACGCATACGGGACTTGGATGAAACGACTCACGCGCTCTCGCTAACTAATTCAATCTACTCGTGCGCTGCCAATTGTAAAATGGATTTACTAAATCAGAAATCATTGCGGGAGTGGAAACAACATTTCTCCAAATTTCATTGCAATCGCATGAATGGTATATGAACGCATACGTAATATTTTCTAAACGATACGCGCGCCGTTATTCATTTGTTGAATCTAATTGTGCGCCTCTTATTGTAAAAAGGATTTACTAAGTCAGAAACCTTACCTGAAATGTGCACAATAGTTCAACCAAAGTTTCTTACCAATCGTATGTATGGTACATGCACGCATACGGGACTTTGTTTAAGTGATTCACGTGCCGCGGCTCATTTGTTGAATCTACTTGTACGATACCTATTGTAAAGTGTATTTACTAAGCCAGAAACCTTCCCTGAAGTGTACACAACATCTCACTCAAGTTTCATCGCTATCGGACTAATGGTATATCAACGCATATGGGGCCTGTTTGAAACGCATCGCGGGTCTTCGCTCATTTGTTGAATCTAATCTTGCGCTACCCATTATAGCATGAATTTACGAAGCCAGAAACCTTGGCTGTGGTGTACATAACCTCTCAACCAAATTTCATCGCTATCGGACGAATAGTATGTGAACGCATGCAGGACTTTGTTGAAACGCTTCGCCCGTTGTCGCTCATTTGTTGAATCTACTTGTGCGATACTTATTGTAGAGTGGAGTTACTAAGCCAAGAACCTTCCCTGAGGTGTACACAATATCTCACCCAAGTTTCATCGCTATCAGACGAATGGTATATGAACGCATACGGGACACTCTTGAAACGCTTCGCGCGTCGTTGCTCAATTTTTGAATCTATTCCTGCTCTACCCATTATAGCATGGATGCACTAATTCAGAAACCTTGCCTGTAGTGTTCACAACCTCTCACCCAAGTTTCATCGCTATTGGACGAATGGTATATGAACACATACGGGACTATGTTGAAACACTTTGCGCGTCGTCGCTCATTTGTTTAATCTACTTGTGCGATACATATTGTAAAGTGGATTTACTAAGCCAGAAACCTTGCCTGTAGTGTACACAAACTCTCACCCAAGATTCATCGCTATCGGACGAATGGTATGTGAACGCATACAGGACTTTGTTGTAACGCTTCGCCCGTCGCCGCACATTTGTTGAATCTACTCGTGCCCTACCTATTGCTAAGTGGATTCACTAAGCTAGAAACCTTACCCGAAGTGTACAGAACTTATCACCAACGTTTCATCGCAATGTGATGAATGGTATATGAACATGTGGGACTTTCTTGAAACAAACGCACGCCATTTTGTTGAAGCTAATCGCGCGCCATCTATTGTAAATTCGATTTGCTACGCCTGTAACCTTTCCGGGACTGTGCACAACAACTCACCAAAATTTGAATGCAATCGGACGAATTGTATATGAACGCATCGCCATTACGCATTCGTTTAAACTACTCGCGCGTTATCTGTTGTGAAATGGATTAACTATGCCAATGACCATCCCGGAAGAGTTTACAACACCACACCAAAATTTGATGGCAATCGGATGAATGGTTTATAAACGCATAAAAGACGAACAAACGAACATTCATTTTATATATATACAAGCTGCACCGGGCATGCGTTGCAATGTCAATCAAAGAAAGAGCTGGCGTTGTTACTTTGTTTGTTGAAGTGCTTTTGGATTCCTATTATTTTTTTCCTTTTTCCGCTAACCTCCTCTAAACTATTGTAAAATTGATTTACTATCTCAAAAAAATAAATGGAGCGTGCTCAACAATTCACCAAAGTTTCATCCCAATGAAATGAATGGAATCTGAACGCATACGGGACTTTGTTGAAACGATTCACGCGCTCTCGCTAACTAATTCAATCTACTCGTGCGCTGCCAATTGTAAAATGGATTTACTAAATCAGAAATCATTGCGGGAGTGGAAACAACATTTCTCCAAATTTCATTGCAATCGCATGAATGGTATATGGACGCATACGTAATATTTTCTAAACGATACGCGCGCCGTTATTCATTTGTTGAATCTAATCGTGCGCCACTTATTGTAAAAAGGATTTACTAAGTCAGAAACCTTTCCTGAAGTGTGCACAATAGTTCAACCAATGTTTTATACCAATCGGTTGTATGGTATATGAACGCATACGGGACTTTGTTTAAGTGATTCACGTGCCGCGGCTCATTTGTTGAATCTACTTGTACTATACCTATTGTAAAGTGGATGTACTAAGCCAGAAACCTTCCCTGAAGTGGACACAACATCTCACTCAAGTTTCATCGCTATCGGACTAATGGTATATCAACGCATATGGGGCTTTGTTGAAACGCATCGCGGGTCTTCGCTCATTTGTTGAATCTACTCGTGCGCTACCCATTATAGCATGAATTTACTAAGCCAGGAACCTTGGCTGTGGTATACATAACCTCTCAACCAAATTTCATCGCTATCGGACGAATAGTATGTGAACGCATACAGGACTTTGTTGAAACGCTTCGCCCGTTGTCGCTCATTTGTTGAATCTACTTGTGCGATACCTATTGTAGAGTGGATTTACTAAGCCAAGAACCTTCCCTGAGGTGTACACAATATCTCACCCAAGTTTCATCGCTATCAGACGAATGGTATATGAAGGCATACGGGACACTCTTGAAACGCTTCGCGCGTCGTTGCTCAATTTTTGAATCTATTCCTGCTCTACCCATTATAGCATGGATGCACTAATTCAGAAACCTTGCCTGTAGTGTTCACAACCTCTCACCCAAGTTTCATCGCTATTGGACGAATGGTATATGAACACATACGGGACTATGTTGAAACACTTTGCGCGTCGTCGCTCATTTGTTTAATCTACTTGTGCGATACATATTGTAAAGTGGATTTACTAAGCCAGAAACCTTGCCTGTAGTGTACACAAACTCTCACCCAAGATTCATCGCTATCGGACGAATGGTATGTGAACGCATACAGGACTTTGTTGCAACGCTTCGCCCGTCGCCACCCATTTTTTGAATCTACTCGTGCGCTACCTATTGGTAAGTGGATTCACTAAGCTAGAAACCTTACCTGAAGTGTACAGAACTTATCACCAACGTTTCATCGCAATGTGATGAATGGTATATGAACACATGTGGGACTTTCTTGAAAGAAACGGACGCCGCTTGTTGACGCTACTCGCGCGCCATCTATATTACATTGGATTTACTACGCCTATAACTTTTCCGGGACTGTAGGAAACAATTCATTAAAATTTGATCGCAATCGGACGAATTGTGTATGAACGAATCGACATTACGCATTTGTTTAAACTACTCGCGCGCTATCTATTGTGAAATGGATTAACTATGCCTATGACAATCCCGGAAGTGTTTACAACAACTCACCAGAATTTGATCGAAATCGGATTAATGGTTTATGAACGCATTAAAGGCGAACAAACGAACATGCTGTACCCGGCATGCGTTGCAATGCCAATCAAAGAAAGTGTTGGCGCGTCTTCGCTCATTTGTTGAATCAACTCGTGCGCTGCCTATTGTAAAATGGATTTACTAAGCCTGTAACTTCCCTGGAGTATACAACACAACTCACCCAAGTTTCATCGCTTTCGGACGATTGTATATGTACGCATACGGGTCTTTGTCGAAACTCATCGCGCGTCGGTGCTCATTTGTTTAATCTACTTGTGCGATACATATTGTAAAATGGATTTACTAAGCTAGAAGCTTGCCACGGTGGGTGAGTGGTTATAGTGTCGGACTACCAACCCCAAGATTGCAGGTTCGCCCCTGGCCATGGTAAGTGATTTTTGAAGGCGATAAAAATCACGATACTCATGTCATACGTTGTTGGCATGTTAAAGAACCCATTTGAATTCAGTCGGCCGCGTTCAATGGCAAAATTAATCTCGGGATTTTCCGCCAACACAAAGTTCCTCCATTCTCTACTTGAAAGCGCTGTAGTGTCAAGGAGTTTAGATATCTAACCTCCTTGACTTTCATAGCGTCCAAAGGAACGACGAAATTCGACATGCAAGCTACCCTCTGGGTGTCAATTAACAAAGCTTGCACCAGGCACCCGAGGCCATACGATATTATTATTATTATTACTAAGCTAGAAATCTTCCCTGAAGTTTACACAACATCTTATCCAAGTTTCATCGCTATCGGACGAATAGTATACGAACGCAAACGGGATTTTGTTTGAATCGCTTCGCACGTCGCCGCTCATTTGTTGAATTCATTCGTGCGCTACCTATTGTAACATGGATTTATTAAGCCAGAAACATTGCCTGGAGTGTACGCATCCTCTTATTCAAGTTTCATCGCTATCGGGCGAATGGTATATGAACGCATACGGGACTTTGTTGAAAAGCTTTGCGTGTCGTCGCTCATTTGTTGAATCTACTTGTGCGCTACCTATTGTTAAGTGGATTTACTAAGCCAGAAACCTTCCCTGAAGTGTACGCAACATCACACCAAAGTTTTATCGCATTGGCATCAATGGTATATGAACGCATGTGGGTCATTATTGAAAAGAATAGCACGCCATTTTTTGAAGCTACTCACGCGCTATCTACTGTAAACAGGATTTACAATGCCTATTAGTAGTGTGTTTTGGATGGTTCTACAGCCTCCTCCTCCTCCTCACCCTCCTCACAAGATGGCGGCAGCCCGATATCTCTCGAACGCATGGTCGGATTTTGACAAATGAGTTGTCATTGAACTCGGGCTAACATCCCCTTTCCAATGGACAACATATTTCTACCCCAAAAGTAAAACCTACCCCTACTAGGGGGTGAAATTGTAATTTTTTAGAGAATCTCTCTTTCCAATTGCAACATGTGAGAGTTTGAATGCTAATATGGAATGAAACGTTGTTCTACATAATGTGCATGTGTTCGGTGGAAAACCAATATGAATTTACATGCTAGTTTTGTTTTTGTTTTTACACATGTCCACTCATAGGTTTGGTAAGAGGACGGGCTTTTTAAAAGATGGTGGCTGTAGTGTAACCTAACCCAACATAACGGGTCCTTGTGGACAGGTCATTGTTGACAAGTCATTGTGGGCGGGTCCTTGTGGACGAGTCCTTGTGGACAGGTCCCTGTGGACGAGTCCTTGTGGATGAGTCCCTTTGGACTGATCCCTTTGGACCGGTCCCTTTGGCCTGATCCCTATGGACTGACCCATGTATTTATTCAAATTATGTCAAAGGGCCTAACTACATTTGTGTGTGTTGCACTGACGTTGTTCACCAGTCCCCCACTAGTATAATGTGATGACGATATGAAAGGAAAGTGACGAAATACATGTGAATATACAAGGGATCTAACTTGGTGGATGGATGTGTTCTAACGAGTCATTTGTAGTTGAAAGAGAATAATACATGTTCCTAAGATGTTAAAACTAAGGAGATGGTACGTGCAGTAAACCGACTTGTTACTTCCTGTGTCATATTACAGACATGACAGAGAGCGCGCAGATCTGTTGCTATGACTAACGCAGCAGTAATTTGAAACCGCAAGTGTTCATTAAGACAATGGATGATGATCATGCAAAGTTAGCAGTTATTGGATATTACACAGGTGTTCCTTCCGGTGTCATGTTGCTGACATGGCAGGGAGTGCACCCTGCTGTTGCTATGACTGACGCTGCAGTAATTTGAAACCCCATATGTTGATTAAGACAATGGGTGATGATCATGCAAAGTCAGCAGTCATTGGACACCACACAGGTGTTCCTAGTGTACTTTGGACTCTCAACTGTATTGGGAAAGGAATTGCAATGATCTGCAAAATACTGCTGACACGAGCGATGAGAGTTTATAGAAGAGGGGTGTCATATATCTCCCTAATGTCAGTCTTTATTACTCGCTTTGTGTGAACAGTGCTCTATTACTGCTCAAGAGTTGTAAAAAAAAAGCCGTTTTGGTAGAAAATCATTAAATTATTTTGCAAGGTAAGTACTTATTATTAATGGATTGTAGTCTTTTATTACTAATTGATGTTGAAGTTATTGATTGGAATGTATTTATTGATTGATTGATTGATTGATTGATTGATTTGTTTACAGATAATTGGGTACCTGTAGGTTACCAGATTCCTACAATCTGTTCATTCAGTGACAGCAGTTGATAAATTATAAAAAGGTAAGTGCCCCCTCTAATAACTTTTAAACAGTTAGAGTGATATTTTCCAATGTTCACCCCTACATGTTAGTGAAAATGGTATATTTGGCAGTTAAAAGATGGAACTACTTGACCATGGTGTGTAAAGCTAATTTTGTAGGTTAGAATTTGATTACCGCTCTATTAAGTCTGAATGTTCATTGCTAGGTGTCAGTGACAGAGGGAATATTTAAAGACTTAATCTCAGTTGACCTAACATAACCTAACTTTACCTAACTTAACCTTATCATGTGACATGTTTTACAATTTTAAACTTGTTTTAAGACTGGCTATGACGTTACACTTAGCTCACTTAACTGGCGATCGCTGGTTTCTATTACGTGACATGTTCTACAAGTTTAGACTTGTTTTAAGACTGGCTATGACGTCACACTTAGCTCACTTAACTGGCGATCGCTGGTTTCTATCACGTGACATGTTCTACAAGTTTAGACTTGCTTTAAGACTGGCTATGACACCACACTTAGCTCACTTAACTGGCGACCGCTGGTATCTACCACGCTATCAAGTTCCAATGTTCACCGCTAGGTGTCAGTGACAGTGGTATATAGTAACCCCCAACCGGGTGAGTTAGCCGTGGTGGTTACGGCAGGACTGATGGCAGTCGCTCACATCCGGTAGGCGAGGAGGTTCGAATCCCCCCGCCGGCAACCTTGAAGATGGTCTTCTGTGGTTTCCCATCTTCCTTCCAGGCAAATGCCGGGGTTGGTCCCTAACTATAGGCCACAGCCGCTACCTTCCAACTCCTCGTCCTTACATTCCAACTTCCCTCCTTCCCTCCCCAACGGTACTTGTAGCTCACCCATTGGGTGTCCGTCTCGAAGCAGCTACAAAACTGGCGAGCCGAACATGTCCTCGGACACTCCCGGCACTAAAAAAGCCATACGCTAAAAAAAAAAAAGTAACCCCCAGTTAGAACTACATGAAGTTAGACTTGCTAGGAGTTCACAGATGATCGATTTAAATACCCTGCTATAACCATTGACTGGAATGTAATTAAACTTTTTATATTGTACTTTGCTTTATCATTTATTAACATTTTTGATTTCTTTCTTTTATAGGTAATTTCGAAAGTGATCATCATGTTCAAGTGTGGTGAATGTAAGAAACAGTTCTCAAGACCTGACAACCTTCAACGACATGCAAATGCTAAACATGACATTAAAATGTTTGTGTGCAGTCATTGTGCTACCACATTTAACAGACAAGATAACCTTGCACGGCATGTAAATTTAATGCATGTTAGTTCAGCACCATTTTCGTGTTCAGTTTGCGAACTTGGTTTTCCTGCTGTAAAGCGATATCAATCCCACATGGTTGAAGTGCATGGAGAACAACAGGAATTGAAATCTGTAAAACCATCAACTAGCACGGAACCTTTAAATGAATGTGATGCTCAAAACGTAAACGTTCTCAAGATTGTGAAAATAGTTGTGCAACAAAAAGAAAGAAGAATGGTGAACCTTCGATAACACATTGAAATGTATGTAATATTGATATACCTTCTTCAATCATTCGTGGACATTTACGCAGTATTCAACATAAAAATAACGCTTGCCATGAAAGAAATTCTGGGAATATTCAACAAATTGGTAGTGCGTTTAAAAGTCGAATTGCAAGTTACAGACTTCATAGTAAAGAAAAAACTCAAAGTATTGAAACATTTTTACAGAATGTTCAACCTACTGTGTTTGGCTTAGTAGAAAATGTTTTAGTGGAGCATAAAACAACTAAAATGAATTTTGAACTTTTTGGCCTCTATGTAAAAACTGGGAGCGAAGGTGAAATTACGGATATCAAATCTTTTAATACAAAAAACGTAATTGTTAGTGAATCAACTAATATTAGTGATATATATCAAAATATTTCAAGTGCTATCATTGTGAAGAGTGAAGAGTTCCAGGAAAGGGAGTCGGGCTGGGCATTGGTTGAAGTACTTTATTTAGAAACCAACATGAATAAATATAATCCCCTTCGAGCATCATCATACATTGATTTACCTGCATGGATTAAACGGAAGAAAGCTTGTGTAAACGTTATGAATAGTGACCATGCAAGTTTTGCATGGGCTGTAACCTCAGCTCTCCATCCAGCAGCGATGAATGAAAAGAGAACGTCATCTTATCCTCAGTATTCTTTAGTGTTAGATTTAAAAGGAATAGAATTTCCTATGGCGATAAAAGACATTCAACGTTTTGAAGAGCTGAACAATGTAAGTATTAATGTTTATGAAATTGAAAACAAGAGAATAGTAGGTCCTCTATATTATACTCAGGAAAAAAAGGATGCTCATGTAAATTTACTATACATAACCGAAGGTGAAAATGCTCACTATTGCTGGATAAAACATTTCAGTAGACTTGTTTGTAGTCAACTATCAAAAAGAGAAAATAAGAAGTGGTTGTGTGATGGCTGTTTGCTATATTTCAGGAAAGAGGACCAACTAACTCAACATCAAAAATGGGGGTGTAATCATGTGTGTACGGTATTACCGACTCCTAAAAATAACATTCTAAAATTTAAGGATTATGAGAAACAGCTTCGAGTACCATTTGTTATATATGCTGACTTTGAGGCTTTGCTAAAACCATTTAATACATGTTCATCGAATCCAGCCCAACCTTTCACTAGCACTACTCACATTCATGAACCTTTTAGCTTTGCATATTATATTAAATGTAGTTATGATGACTCTTTAAATAAGTTTGAGCTCTATAGAGGACCTGATGCACCTGAAGTTTTTATGGAAAGGCTTGAGAAAGATGCCATCCATATATCCTCTATTTTAAATACGATCATTCCAATGGAGCCACTAACTTCATCAGAGCAAATGAATTTTGAGACTGAAACTAATTGTTTTATATGTGGTGAATGTTTATATACAGACAGGGTTCGCGATCATGACCATTTAACAGGAAAATATCGTGGTGCTGCTCACCAAGAATGTAATTTAAATTATAGAGTAAGTAAATTCATTCCGGTCATTCTACACAACGGTAGCAAATACGATAACCACTTTATCGTTAAAGAATTTGGAGCTTCAGATGTGAAAATTGATGTGATTGCAAATAATAAGGAAAAATACATATCGTTCACAAAATACATCAAAAATATCAATAAAAAAAACTATAAAACTGCGATTTTTAGATTCATTCCGCTTTATGTCGAGTAGTCTTGATAAGCTGGCTAGTAATTTAAAATCAGACCAGTTTCAAGAAATTCAACGTGTCTTTCCTAAAGAAGATGATTTTAATTTGATTTGTCAAAAGGGTATATTCCCTTACGAATATATTAACTGTGTGGAACGTCTTGAGGAGTGTTCCTTACCACCGAAAGATGCATTTTACAGTTCCTTAAACACAAGTCATATCAGTGATCAGGAATATTTACATGCACAACGTGTATGGGCACAGTTTGACATTCAAACTTTAGGAGAATTTTCAGACCTATATTTGAAGACAGATGTGTTGTTATTAGCAGATGTTTTTGAAAATTTTCGGAATGTTTGTATGAAAACTTATGACCTTGATCCTTGTCAGTATTTCACTGCTCCTGGGTTAAGTTTCAGTTCAATGTTGAAAAAAACGAAAGTAAATTTAGAATTAATGACTGATATAGACATGATCAATTTTATCAAATCATCAATTCGAGGTGGATTAAGCCAATGTAGCGGACGGTACTCTAAGGCGAATAATAAATACATGCCTAGCTACAACCCTTGTGAAGAGTCAAAGTATATTGTCTACCTCGATGCAAATAACCAATATGGTTGGGCTATGAGTCAAAATCTACCGCTGAAAGATTTTCGCTGGCTGACACAACCTGAAATTGATGTCTTATGTGTTGACACTCTTAATGAAAACGATGATAAAGGATATATTTTAGAGGTAAATCTTGAGTACCCTAAAGAGTTACATGATGATCATAATGATTTACCATTTTGTCCTGAGAATATGAAATATCCATACATCACATCACGAACAAAAATGTTAATTGCTAATGTAAATAATAAATGTAAATATGTAATACATTATCGAAACTTGAAACAGTGTCTACAGCATGGATTAAAATTAACTAAAATTCATCGCGTATTACAATTTCATCAGTCAGCATGGCTCAAACCGTATATTGATCTAAACAATAATTTAAGAACACAGTCAACAAACGCGTTTGAAAAAGATTTTTATAAACTCATGAATAATAGTGTTTTTGGAATGACTATGGAGAATGTTGATAAACGAGTTGATGTAAAGCTGATAACAAAGTGGGAGAATGATGGTAAAAGGTATGGTGCGAGCAACTTAATAAGCAAGCCTAACTTTCATAGCTGTTCAATTATTCATGAGGATTTAGTTGTAATAAAAATGAATCGTCTTAAAGTAACTTACAACAAACCCATATATGTGGGTTACACCATTCTGGAATTATCAAAAACACTTATGTATGAATTTCACTATGATTATGTAAAGAAAAACTATCTTGATAATGCTAAATTACTCTACACAGACACAGATTCTTTTATTTATGAGTTTAAAACTGATGATTTTATGAGGATATCAAAACTGAGCTAAATAGGTTTGATACAAGTGACTATCCCGAGGATAATATTTACAATTTACCTCTAGTAAACAAAAAGGTTCTTGGGAAATTTAAGGATGAATGTGCTGGTGTTATTATAGACACCTTTGTAGGCACAAAATCTAAATCATACAGCTATATGACAATTGATGATGTAGTAGTAAAAAAAAATTAAAAGGAGTGAAAAAGAATGTTGTTAGTAAAGAGTTAGATATAAGTGATTATAAAAACTGTATAGTTAGTAACCCACCTGTATTATATAAGAAAATGAGTGTATTTAGAAGTAAAAATCATCAGCTACATACCAATTTGCTGAACAAAGTTGCTTTAAGTAACGAAGACAACAAACGATTCATTATACCCAACACATTTGATACTTTTGCTTGGGGAAACAGTCGCATTGACGACTATTACTTTACTTAAGTCTAATGATCACTATATTGTAATATTTGTAGTGTGTTTTATATTGTAATATTTTTTTTGTAAAAAACTGTAAAACATTTGCACCCACTTATGCACCCACTTTTTCACCCACTAATGCACCCACATTTGCACCCACTTATGCACCCACTTTTGCACCCACTTTTGCACCCACTTTAAACTATTATTTATAGTATTGAGTGAACTTTGCTAGAGATTAGTTCATGCTTGACAATTGATATGGAAGTATCATTTTCATTTCTCTTTATTTGTTACTCTATTTACCCTTTGGATGTTTATCATTCTCTTTTAATACACCGTTTCAAACACTTATAAAGAAAAGAAAAAAAGCAAGTCCAAGAAAAAAATACTGTGGCTCATGACAGTGCATTGTTTACTGAGCAAAGTCTAACTCCTGTTGATGTAAAAGTTATGTTTAATCCATCTTTCACGTCTCAAGAGCCATCAACATCGCAGATTATGCAAGAGGTAGTGTTGTTGTTTTAAGGGTGGAACTAAAAGGTTATCTGTCATCGATATGCAGATAGTTTTACCAAAGAAGAATTATTGGTGCTCTCCAAGTTGTTCATTTATTATGTGACAGTCAATGCCGTGAAAGATATCTGGCAACTTATACCAAAATCATGGACTCAAGATCCTGGATAGTCTTACCAAAGATGATTATTATTGGTGCTCTCCAAGTTTTCATTTATTTTGTGACAGTCAATGCCGTGAAAGAAATCTTGCAACATGTACCAAACTCATGGACTCAAGACCCTGTGTTAAGTAAATACCTATTATTTCTTTGGATTAAGCATGTAAAGAACACGACCTTTCTTATCGTCATAGTCATTATGCTTTAATACGTGTGGTGGATAAAGTATCGTTGAAAAGCTAAGCAACGTTTGACATCCTATAATGGCTCAGTGGGGGAGAGGTTGGCAGCCCTCATTGGGATTACTGCTATAAAAGGGAAGTTAATGATGAGTGGACATGAACATTGAAAAGGATTGAGGAAATGGTATTTCTTTGTATTCTATTTTGTAAAGCCATATATGTTGTGAAATAAAAACAAGGTTTACAAGATCACAATGTCTTTTAATTTTAAAATGGTGATAGCCATTTCTTTATTTTCATTTTTTCACACATGAATATTTACAATTTCCACTTTTCATTTTTTTACATTCTTCTTGTTTAGTTTACACATTCTGTACATTTTTGTTGTTGTGAAATAAAAACAAGGTTTACCAGATCACAATGTCTTTTAATTTTAAAATGGTGATAACTATTTCACTTTTTCACACATGGATATTTACAATTTTCCACTTTACATTTTTACATTTCCCTTGTTTAGTTCACACATTCTGTACATTTTTTAAAAATCTTTTTCGTAATATACAAAAGCAAACATTTTACACTAAAATGTATTACTTATCTTATTTTTACTAAACTACAGTAGCCTAACATTATACATTCTACTTACAGTTTTTTACAAAAAAATATTACAATATAAAACACACTACAAATATTACAATATAGTGATCATTAGACTTAAGTAAAGTAATAGTCGTCAATGCGACTGTTTCCCCAAGCAAAAGTATCAAATGTGTTGGGTATAATGAATCGTTTGTTGTCTTCATTACTTAAAGCAACTTTGTTCAGCAAATTGGTATGTAGCTGATGATTTTTACTTCTAAATACACTCATTTTCTTATATAATACAGGTGGGTTACTAACTATACAGTTTTTATAATCACTTATATCTAACTCTTTACTAACAACATTCTTTTTCACTCCTTTTAATTTTTTTACTACTACAACATCAATTGTCATATAGCTGTATGATTTAGATTTTGTGCCTACAAAGGTGTCTATAATAACACCAGCACATTCATCCTTAAATTTCCCAAGAACCTTTTTGTTTACTAGAGGTAAATGGTAAATATTATCCTCGGGATAGTCACTTGTATCAAACCTATTTAGCTCAGTTTTGATATCCTCATAAAAATCATCAGTTTTAAACTCATAAATAAAAGAATCTGTGTCTGTGTAGAGTAATTTAGCATTATCAAAATAGTTTTTCTTTACATAATCATAGTGAAATTCATACATAAGTGTTTTTGATAATTCCAGAATGGTGTAACCCACATATATGGGTTTGTTGTAAGTTACTTTAAGACGATTCATTTGTATTACAACTAAATCCTCATGAATAATTGAACAGCTATGAAAGTTAGGCTTGCTTATTAAGTTGCTCGCACCATACCTTTTACCATCATTCTCCCACTTTGTTATCAGCTTTACATCAACTCGTTTATCAACATTCTCCATAGTCATTCCAAAAACACTATTATTCATGAGTTTATAAAAATCTTTTTCAAACGCGTTTGTTGACTGTGTTCTTAAATTATTGTTTAGATCAATATACGGTTTGAGCCATGCTGACTGATGAAATTGTAATACGCGATGAATTTTAGTTAATTTCAATCCATGCTGTAGACACTGTTTCAAGTTTCGATAATGTATTACATATTTACATTTATTATTTACATTGGCAATTAACATTTTTGTTCGTGATGTGATGTATGGAGATTTCATATTCTCAGGACAAAATGGTAAATCATTATTGATACGTGCAAGGGCACGTCCCTACGCTTTCAAACATGTATATACCCTCGGATCGTAACTTCTCGACATTTGAAACGACCGCCTGGTGACTTGCTTCCCATTTTGAACACGAGATGGTAGCGCCTGTCGGACTTTGGAAAGATTACAAATAGTTCCTGTCTCCCCACTAGGTAGTGTGGGCTGCTCCTTATAAAACTCTTTATACGCATGACATAATTGAAAGACAATCATATTCTTCGTCTTAAAACAAATGCCGGTGTATTCATGATACCGCCAAATTATGTACTTATTTATGACATTGTTGTTTTGAGGTGTCACTCCGTGATTGGACAATATTATTTACATGAAGACAGTTCGGCAATTGACGAGCGTTGCTCCGCCATTTTGTGGAGTCCATGAGCTGTCGTGAAGAAAACAGATCTAGCCGACTGGTCGTGAAAGGTGTCTCCGCTAATGGGGGCTTTGGCCCCCATTCTCTACGAAATATATATATGCAAGGAAAAAGGAATTGCCTGTTCTCTTCAGGCTGTGAATTTTCATCGTTTCGCCGTGAAGTGGACGTGTGAAATGTGACCTGTGATTGTGACCCAAACAACGCATGTGCCGGGTTAGCCATTTTTTATGAAGCACTTGTAGTAACGTAAAATTATGTGTTAATTATTTTATTATTATTGTGTCTCCACTGTGAAGAATTTAAGGTAGGTTTTTTTAATTTAATTTATCTAATTATTTTATTTTGGGAGCTCCAATTTTGGCCGTGTATGAATGTTGATCTTCTGTTATGTTTTGGCTTGTAGGCCTAAAATTTCTTTTACGTTTTAATAACGTTTCCTTGTATATATTAAGTTTGTTATTATTTAGTACCTTCTGGAGACACATTTATTAGTTTGTTTTACGTTTAAATTATTATTTATTGATTTTCATTTGGCAAGCTTGGGATTGTCATTTTTTTTAACTATGTAAGATCCGTCGAGTTTTAAAACGACTTGCATTAATAGTTTTTAGATGTAATTGTTTTCCGTCGTTCATTTCCTTACGCTGATGTTAAAATTTAATTTTATTAATTGTTTGCCGTAGTGTCGATCAGGCATGTTTTGTGTGTGGCCATGTCTGTTGTTTTGCCGTGTTGCATTATGGTCTCGTTGTCAGTCCATTGGCGCGGCCTCAAAAGCAAACGTGTTGTGTGTTAGCTTAATTTTTTTTAAATGTAATCTTGTTGATGTTAATTTTGTGATTTTTGGTAAATGTCCTTGTGTTTTCCGCCGTCGTGCATATCATTTATTTATTTTCTATCCCATTTTTTTTTTAATTTAATTTAATTTCAATCCTTTTTTTTTTTGGCGTGGCCTGAACATCTGCATGTCGGATCGTGATTGCATTACCTTGCAAATTATCAAGCCCTTTCTCATTGTGTTGTGCATGTAATTTTTATTTTAACCTTTGGGCTGTTTAATATTTTATTTTATTTTAAATTAAGTCTTTCCTCTTCTTGGCTTTGCAAGCAAGCATGTTAGGCGCTATCTGGCCTTCTTGTAAATTTGTGTTGGTTGATGCATGTTCTGTTTATGGTGAAGGTTCTCCTTTAAATTTTTAATATTAAACCTTTTATTTATAATTTTTTTTATCTTTTGTTGTGACATTATTTCACCGGCGGCAGTTCTGTCGGTTAGTGGGGGGTGTCTGTTGAATAGCCTGTGTGTGTTGTCCCCTTCTCCATCTTCCTTCCACTTCTTTGGAGCTCTTCTGTTGGGACATGTCATCTGGAGGTGATTTTGCTGCGGAGGTGCCCCGGACCCCTGAATACAGGTAAGTTGGCCCATCCACGCTCCCCGTACACGTCTCATTCTGGTAAGCAAAGCGTTGGTTATCGAGTTACCGACGTGCTGCTGGCCAGTGCCGTCCAATGTGGGGTAACATTCTGGTAGCAGATCCTGCTCGAGTTCACTTCCATAACTATCCCCTCCCCAGTACCCACGGGCTGTTTTATGGACCCCTCTAATGCTGATGGGTCGGTTGTCGGTGGGATTTTGTCAGGCAAGTGCACTTGATGTTATGTTTTGCTAATCCTTATCGTTTGTTGTGTTTCATGTTTGCCTCTGGATATCCATGTGGAATGCTGTATGTAACCTGTTCTAAACGAGGCGTTTACTCCTGTATTTTACCCTGTTGGTGTGCAACATCCCCAATGAAGATGAAGCCCGGTGAGTGACTGACATGTGTTCTTGGCATGGGAAATGGGATTTCTTGATGTTCTAATAGCCTATATGCTGCGTGTGAAGGCATCCTGGAGCCCCGTCGGAAGCTGGTAGCCTGATGTTTTGTGCCTATTTTTGTAATTTAGCTCCCTGTTCTCGAGCCAAGCAGGTGGTGACGTGTGCAGTTCTGGACAGCATGGTGCATGATTTGGTGTAGTAGGGTGGCTGTGTTTGAGTGTCAGCCTAATCTTTGGTGATGGTAATTGCTGGTTGTGGTACTGTTGTGAAAGTGTAAACTGTCCTTGTAATTCCTGAAATTTTGTTTCCTTCTATATTGGCTGTCTGCATTCTGTGTTTTCCAAAATGGCCGACAACAATAGTGTTTTCAATTTAATTGACTTAAGCGATAACCTTGTGAATTTGGAGAGTTCTTCTGCGGTTGAACGTGAATCACCTCTCTTTACTAGGTCTGAGGTTTTGGGATCGATTACCAGTAGTAGTTTGCCTGCCCCTCTGTTGCCTGGCGCTGGCTCGTCCATACCACTTAGTCCTGCATACGGTCATTCTTCTCATGTTAGGTCACCTAATGATTTCCTAGGTCCTGCCGACACATTGCATCCCAGTTCTTTCTCTAGTAATATAAATGTTTTGTCGCCTGTAGAGGGTGTGCGAGCGGGCTACCCTGGTAACAATGTCTCTATTCATAATGCTACGTTCTCACCTACCGTTAATTATGGGTCGATTCCTCATCGTATTTCTGGTTT
Source organism: Meconema thalassinum (assembly GCA_946902985.2). Lineage (NCBI taxonomy): Eukaryota > Metazoa > Arthropoda > Insecta > Orthoptera > Tettigoniidae > Meconema > Meconema thalassinum. The sequence continues at coordinate 66,371,142 of OX336397.1, forward strand.
CTTAACTAAATTAAAGCATTTCAACCTTGATGACGTTACCCAAGTGGTACAATTTTTAAAGCAAGTGGTCGAGTTGGGCAACAATGCCTCGATTTTTGGGATGTCGGAAGTTCAGATTTTCCAACTTTTGTATCCAGTTGCATCCGGTATGCTGCGCGATAAGCTTGTTGAAGCTATCCACCTCCGCATGTCCTTAGCCATGTTTATTAGGGAAGTGTTGTGGTTTTTTGTCCCTGCGAGCGCCCTAAGTGCTCTCGAGCATAAGTTCCTTTATCGTGTCCAAAGGCTGGACGAGTCCCTTAGCGACTATGTCAGCGACATTAAGGTGTATGCCCAGGTTTTTGCATCCCCTTTAACTGAGCGACAGTTGGTGTCATCAATTGTGAATGGGTTTTCGCCTCAATATAGGTCATACATGACTATGTGTACCAGGCCTTCGTCATTCGTCGAGCTGAAACAGGTCGTTATAGAGGCTATGGCTGTGAAGCATGCAGATTCCCTTCGTGTAGCTAATGTTCCTCCTCCTTCCTTGATGTCTTGTCCTCCTCCTTCCTTGATGTCTCGTCCCCCACCTAAGGTTATGTTTCATCCTCGACCTAATATTAAGTGCCACTCGTGCGGTGGCGTGGGACATGTCAAGAAAGTGTGTCCGAGTAACCAGGCTGTGTATCGCCAATGACGGAACGTTGAGGAGACCAATTCGGGTGTTACTTCCAAGGATATTTATGTGCATAAGAGTTTGGGAAAACCCTGTGAAGTTTCTGGTCGCCCTACCAATGATAGTCTTGATAACTCTATGAAAACTAATTCATCACGTGCTAATTCTGCTTATGTCGCTGGCCTACCTAACCTGTCGGTGAGCAATGTCGTGGCAAGTCAGCCTAATTTTAAACGTTGTGTGAAACCTGTGGTGCGGGTGTCCTCGTCACCTGCTTGTAATCGTGTTAGAGTGAGTAATGATTTTGGAATTTCTCCTGTGGCTAAAGGAATATCCCCGTTTATTGAAATTTGTGTTAATGACGAGCCCGTTTCTGCATTGCTTGATTCTGGTAGTGTCGCATCCTTTATAACCGAGGACTGGTTTTTATTTATGAAGAGTGTTTGCAAATTTCCTGAGTTAGAGCCTAACAATGAATCTTTTATTTCGGCAAATTGTTCAAACTTAAATATTTTGGGTAGTATGACAGTCAAAATTCATATTCTAAGTTTTTCTTGGAAATTTAAATTTTTGGTTGCCAGAAATCTTTCTTGTGCTGTGGTCATTGGAGCTAATTTCATGTCACACGTTGGTATGCTTCTTGATTTTGGTGCTCGCAACTTATGGTTTAAGTTTAATCCGCAGAGTAAATTATCTTTTAACCCGGTTTTATCTTCTCCTGCTGTCAATTCTGTTAGTGAACCTATGACTATTGAGGATCTCGATCTGGAAAATTTAACGAGTCTTCAAAGGGAGGCCATTAAGAGGTTATGTCAGGAGTATGGCGATGTATTTACTGACAAGCTGGGTGTAACCCATTTGATGGAGTACAAGATTGAGCTAACCGATTCTGTGCCGGTGCGTTCCAGCCCGTATCGCCTTGCCCCGCCCAAGATGGCTGAACTTCGTAAGATTATCAATAAGATGTTAGAAGAAGGTGTAATCCAACCCTCTATCTCTGCCTACTCATCCCCTGTATTTCTTGTGCCAAAACCTAACGGTGGTTTTCGGCCGGTGGTCGACTATAGGGCTCTTAATCAAAAAGTTGTTTTGCAGTCCATTCCTTTGCCGGACCTTCACACATGTTTTAGTTGGTTTCGCAACGCGAAGGTGTTCACGATCCTCGATTTAAATTCTTCCTACTTCCAAATTCCCCTCTCTCCTGAATCCAGGCATGTTACTGCTTTTTCCACTGACTGGAACCTGTTTGAGTATGCCCGTGTCCCGTTTGGCCTATCCACCGGAGCCGCTGTGTTGAGCGGACTTCTGGACAAGGTATTTTCAGAAATTAAATTCAAGTTTGTGTACCACTACCTTGACGATGTGGTGATCTATCCCGAGTCCTTCGAGGAACACGTTGATCATCTGAAAATTGTACTTGATCGGTTGCGTGACGCTGCACTTACCGTCAAATTGTCCAAGGTTTCCTTTGCCAAGCCCAAAATTTCCTTCTTGGGTCATATTGTTTCTGAATCTGGTATCTCAGTGGACCAGTCTCGCACGCAGGCCATCAGAGATTTTAAACCACCCAAGAACGCCAAGGGTGTTGCTCGCTACATTGGTATGGTCAACTTCTTCCGTAAGTTTATCAGTAACTTTGCCGACCGTGCTGCTCCTCTAAATCAATTACGCAAAAAGGCTGTGAAGTTCGAGTGGGGTCCCTCTCAGCAAGCAGCCTTCGAAGATCTTAAGCTTGCGCTCTCTAACGCCCCTGTGTTAGCCATTCCGGATTTTGGGAAGCAGTTCATTGTGCAGACTGATGCGTCTGGTCGTGGTGTTGGTTGTGTCCTTCTGCAGGAATCTGATCTGGGTAGGCAACCCATTGCATACGCTTCTCGTACCTTAACGGACGCAGAGAGGAAGTATTCCATTTACGAACTTGAGGGTTTAGCTGTGTTGTTCGCTCTAGAAAAATTCCGTATATATCTTGAGCACACCAAGTTTCTCCTTGAGACCGATAACCAAGCCTTGAGCTGGGTCTTAGGGAAACCCCGCAAAACTGGTAGAATTGCTAGGTGGGCAACTAGGATTCTGTCGTTCCAGTTCACTGTCCAACATATTCGTGGGTCCGAAAATGCGGTAGCTGATTCTTTAAGTCGCATGTACGAGGAAACAGCTGAAGAGGATGTTCAGGAATGTGAACCTGTAAACCTTGTATCTGCTGTAAATTGTGTCAATGCCGTTCTTAGCAATTCCCCTGTGCTGTTTGAGGATGTGAGACGATTCCAGAAAGAAGACCCCTCCTTATCTAGCCTTATTGACCGAATCAATTCTGGTGAAGTGATCAAGCCCTACTCTCTGAAGGACGGTGTGTTGTATTGTTCGTCTCGTCATGACCGCCTACCTAAAATTGTGCTCCCGTCAATCCTCATTCCGGAAATCTTTCGTTACTATCATGAATCCCCTATTGGTGGCCACCTAGGAGTATTCAAGACCCGAGCTAAAATCAGACAGTTTTTCATTTGGCAAGGTATGGATGGCGACATCAGGAGGCTCATTAGGAATTGTGCTGCATGCAGTATTAGCAAACCTCCGGTTTCTACTAAGGTTGGCCTGTTGTCATCTGAACCAGCATCTAGACCCATGGAGAGGCTTTTTATCGACCATGTTGGACCGTTCCCTCGCTCTGGTCGGGGAAACCAATTTGCGCTTGTTTGCACTGACGGTTTCTCCCGGTTTAGTTGGATTTTCCCCACCAGACAGGCTACGACCAGTTCCGTCATAAAGTGTCTTAATTCCATCTTCTCGTCTTTTGGGCCGTGTCAGTATCTGGTGTCAGATAATGCCAAGTGCTTTGTATCTCATCAGTTCCGTCAATTCTTGTTTGATTATGCTATTTCGCATGTAACCACCACTCCCTATTTTCCTAACCCGTCTCTTGCTGAGCGAGTCAATCGTAATCTCCGTTCTGCTCTGATTGCTTTCCACCACGACGACCATTCCAAGTGGGATTCTAATTTGCATTGGCTCAATTTTGCTTTCAACACCGCCGTGCATGAGAGCACGAAAGCTACCCCTTTTTCGTTAATGTTTTCCTTTATGGCTAATTCTCCGTTGTCCAACCTGTGGAACCTGCACGATCTCCTTCCTGACAGTTTCACGCCCGAGGATATGAGGGCGAAATTCGACAAGGCTAGAGAGAATATTAAGGTATCCCATGACCAACTTGCCAGGCGACACAATGCCTGTCGCAAGCCAACGGATTTGGAAATTGGTGATGTTGTGTACGTCCACAATTTCGAGCCCAAGGGCGTCAGTAATCTTGTCTCAAGCAAGTTAACCCCTCGTTTTAAAGGCCCATGCTATGTAGAGGCATTCTTGACCCCTGTTACTCTTCTTGTTCGAAACCCTAAGGCCAACAAAATTTCTAGAGTGCATCTATCACACATTAAACGAGGTGGAGACATTTCTAATGAGGAAATGCTACCATAAATTTTGTAAACTGATTTTGTATAATGTAGAGTATCCCTAACCTTCATTGAAGCCTTCAAGCCTCTGTTCCTTGTGGAATTTTGAATTTAATTGGATTTGAATACTCTGGTGGGATACAAAATGTAAATGTAGGAAAGTTCCCATTGTAATGGTAAATTGTAAAAGTGTACCTAATTTTGATGTTTCATAGGAGATGCTAACATGTAAGTTGGGCTCGGTGGGAGACCTAACTCATGGTAACCTTGTATTCCTGTTCCCTTTGGGAATTGTAGTGGTCATTCCTCTACCGTAGTTCCTTCTAAATGTATAGTCGTCTAACTCATGTAATCTTGTAATGTACTTCGAATCTGTCAAAAGGTAAACTTGTTAATGAAATTTTGTAAGCACGGATCTAGGGCATGGTCAAAAATTGTCTTCATTTAAATTCAAGCTTGTTTCTCTTTGTAAAATGTAGTAAGAATTAGTAATTCTGTAATCCTTTTTTGAAATTAGATTAACTTCTATTTTTGTAAATGGCTGCCCACGCGTCGAATCATATCTTGCACATTGCTTCCTCCTACTTCGTCTAAAACGACCTACATTGGACTTGTTGAAAATTTTCCTAACGTGTCTCGGACTCTGAAAGCACTGCTGGTGCTGGTGTTCTGCGTTTCTGAAGATTTTTGGACACAGTGATGCTGTTGACTAAGTGGTTTGCGAGGTGATCTATTATCCCATCACTGATAATCTGACCCTGCATTCTTCCTAACCAAAACGATGCGGTTTCATCCATCAATTGGAGTTAACAGGTGAACATTATCTTCGGGAAACATCTCTGGTGAATCGACTAGTTAAGGAGTACTGTCTATGCCTTGGCATATTCGTGAACGGTGTTCACGCTTAAGGGAGGGAGACTGATACGTGCAAGGGCACGTCCCTACGCTTTCAAACATGTATATACCCTCGGATCGTAACTTCTCGACATTTGAAACGACCGCCTGGTGACTTGCTTCCCATTTTGAACACGAGATGGTAGCGCCTGTCGGACTTTGGAAAGATTACAAATAGTTCCTGTCTCCCCACTAGGTAGTGTGGGCTGCTCCTTATAAAACTCTTTATACGCATGACATAATTGAAAGACAATCATATTCTTCGTCTTAAAACAAATGCCGGTGTATTCATGATACCGCCAAATTATGTACTTATTTATGACATTGTTGTTTTGAGGTGTCACTCCGTGATTGGACAATATTATTTACATGAAGACAGTTCGGCAATTGACGAGCGTTGCTCCGCCATTTTGTGGAGTCCATGAGCTGTCGTGAAGAAAACAGATCTAGCCGACTGGTCGTGAAAGGTGTCTCCGCTAATGGGGGCTTTGGCCCCCATTCTCTACGAAATATATGTATGCAAGGAAAAAGGAATTGCCTGTTCTCTTCAGGCTGTGAATTTTCATCGTTTCGCCGTGAAGTGGACGTGTGAAATGTGACCTGTGATTGTGACCCAAACAACGCATGTGCCGGGTTAGCCATTTTTTATGAAGCACTTGTAGTAACGTAAAATTATGTGTTAATTATTTTATTATTATTGTGTCTCCACTGTGAAGAATTTAAGGTACGTTTTTTTAATTTAATTTATCTAATTATTTTATTTTGGGAGCTCCAATTTTGGCCGTGTATGAATGTTGATCTTCTGTTATGTTTTGGCTTGTAGGCCTAAAATTTCTTTTACGTTTTAATAACGTTTCCTTGTATATATTAAGTTTGTTATTATTTAGTACCTTCTGGAGACACATTTATTAGTTTGTTTTACGTTTAAATTATTATTTATTGATTTTCATTTGGCAAGCTTGGGATTGTCATTTTTTTTAACTATGTAAGATCCGTCGAGTTTTAAAACGACTTGCATTAATAGTTTTTAGATGTAATTGTTTTCCGTCGTTCATTTCCTTACGCTGATGTTAAAATTTAATTTTATTAATTGTTTGCCGTAGTGTCGATCAGGCATGTTTTGTGTGTGGCCATGTCTGTTGTTTTGCCGTGTTGCATTATGGTCTCGTTGTCAGTCCATTGGCGCGGCCTCAAAAGCAAACGTGTTGTGTGTTAGCTTAATTTTTTTTAATGTAATCTTGTTGATGTTAATTTTGTGATTTTTGGTAAATGTCCTTGTGTTTTCCGCCGTCGTGCATATCATTTATTTATTTTCTATCCCATTTTTTTAAATTTAATTTAATTTCAATCCTTTTTTTTTTGGCGTGGCCTGAACATCTGCATGTCGGATCGTGATTGCATTACCTTGCAAATTATCAAGCCCTTTCTCATTGTGTTCTGCATGTAATTTTTATTTTAACCTTTGGGCTGTTTAATATTTTTTTTTATTTTAAATTAAGTCTTTCCTCTTCTTGGCTTTGCAAGCAAGCATGTTAGGCGCTATCTGGCCTTCTTGTAAATTTGTGTTGGTTGATGCATGTTCTGTTTATGGTGAAGGTTCTCCTTTAAATTTTTAATATTAAACCTTTTATTTATAATTTTTTTTATCTTTTGTTGTGACATTATTTCACCGGCGGCAGTTCTGTCGGTTAGTGGGGGGTGTCTGTTGAATAGCCTGTGTGTGTTGTCCCCTTCTCCATCTTCCTTCCACTTCTTTGGAGCTCTTCTGTTGGGACATGTCATCTGGAGGTGATTTTGCTGCGGAGGTGCCCCGGACCCCTGAATACAGGTAAGTTGGCCCATCCACGCTCCCCGTACACGTCTCATTCTGGTAAGCAAAGCGTTGGTTATCGAGTTACCGACGTGCTGCTGGCCAGTGCCGTCCAATGTGGGGTAACAATTATGATCATCATGTAACTCTTTAGGGTACTCAAGATTTACCTCTAAAATATATCCTTTATCATCGTTATCATTAAGAGTGTCAACATGTACGACATCAATTTCAGGTTGTGTCAGCCAGCGAAAATCTTTCAGTGGTAGATATTGACTCATAGCCCAACCATATTGGTTATTTGCATCGAGGTAGACAATATACTTTGACTCTTCACAAGGGTTGTAGCTAGGCATGTATTTATTATTCGCTTTAGAGTACCGTCCACTACATTGGCTTAGTCCACCTCGAATTGATGATTTTATAAAATTGATCATGTCTATATCAGTCATTAATTCTAAATTTACTTTCGTTTTTTTCAACATTGAACTGAAACTTAACCCAGGAGCAGTGAAATACTGACAAGGATCAAGGTCATAAGTTTTCATACAAACATTCCGAAAATTTTCAAAAACATCTGCTAATAACAACACATCTGTCTTCAAATATAGGTGTGAAAATTCTCCTAAAGTTTGAATGTCAAACTGTGCCCTTACACGTTGTGCATGTAAATATTCCTGATCACTGATATGACTTGTGTTTAAGGAACTGTAAAATGCATCTTTCGGTGGTAAAGAACATTCCTCAAGACGTTCCACACAGTTAATATATTCGTAAGGGAATATACCCTTTTGACAAATCAAATTAAAATCATCTTCTTTAGGAAAGACACGTTGAATTTCTTGAAACTGATCTGATTTTAAATTACTAGCCAGCTTATCAAGACTACTCGACATAAAGCGGAATGAATCTAAAAATCGCAGTTTTATAGTTTTTTTTATTGATATTTTTAATGTATTTTGTGAACGATATGTATTTTTCCTTATTATTTGCAATCACATCAATTTTCACATCTGAAGCTCCAAATTCTTTAACGATAAAGTGGTTATCGTATTTGCTACCGTTGTGTAGAATGACCGGAATGAATTTACTTACTCTATAATTTAAATTACATTCTTGGTGAGCAGCACCACGATATTTTCCTGTTAAATGGTCATAATCGCGAACCCTGTCTGTATATAAACATTCACCACATATAAAACAATTAGTTTCAGTCTCAAAATTCATTTGCTCTGATGAAGTTAGTGGCTCCATTGGAATGATCGTATTTAAAATAGAGGATATACGGATGGCATCTTTCTCAAGCCTTTCCATAAAAACTTCAGGTGAATCAGGTCCTCTATAGAGCTCAAACTTATTTAAAGAGTCATCATAACTACATTTAATATAATATGCAAAGCTAAAAGGTTCATGAATGTGAGTATTGTTAGTGAAAGGTTGGGCTGGATTCGATGAACATGTATTAAATGGTTTTAGCAAAGCCTCAAAGTCAGCATATATAACAAATGGTACTCGAAGCTGTTTCTCATAATCCTTAAATTTTAGAATGTTATTTTTAGGAGTCGGTAATACCGTACACACATGATTACACCCCCATTTTTGATGTTGAGTTAGTTGGTCCTCTTTCCCGAAATATAGCAAACAGCCATCACACAACCACTTCTTATTTTCTCTTTTTGATAGTTGACTACCAACAAGTCTACTGAAATGTTTTATCCAGCAATAGTGAGCATTTTCACCTTCGGTTATGTATAGTAAATTTACATGAGCATCCTTTTTTTCCTGAGTATAATATAGAGGACCTACTATTCTCTTGTTTTCAATTTCATAAACATTAATACTTACATTGTTCAGCTCTTCAAAACGTTGAATGCCTTTTATCGCCATAGGAAATTCTATTTCTTTTAAATCTAACACTAAAGAATAGTGAGGGTAAGATGACGTTCTCTTTTCATTCATCGCTGCTGGATGGAGAGCTGAGGTTACAGCCCATGCAAAACATGCATGGTCACTATTCATAACGTTTACACAAGCTTTCTTCCGTTTAATCCATGCAGGTAAATCAATGTATGATGATGCTCGAAGGGGATTATATTTATTCATGTTGGTTTCTAAATAAAGTACTTCAACCTATGCCCAGCCCGACTCCCTTTCCTGGAACTCTTCACTCTTCACAATGATAGCACTTGAAATATTTTGATATATATCACTAATATTAGTTGATTCACTAACAATTACGTTTTTTGTATTAAAAGATTTGATATCCGTAATTTCACCTTCGCTCCCAGTTTTTACATAGAGGCCAAAAAGTTCAAAATTCATTTTAATTGTTTTATGCTCTACTAAAACATTTTCTACTAAGCCAAACACAGTAGGTTGAACATTCTGTAAAAATGTTTCAATACTTTGAGTTTTTTCTTTACTATGAAGTCTGTAACTTGCAATTCGACTTTTAAACGCACTACCAATTTGTTGAATATTCCCAGAATTTCTTTCATGGCAAGCGTTATTTTTATGTTGAATACTGCGTAAATGTCCATGAATGATTGAAGAAGGTATATCAATATTACATACATTACAATGTGTTATCGAAGGTTCACCATTCTTCTTTCTTTTTGTTGCACAACTATTTTCAAAATCTTGAGAACGTTTACGCTTTTGAGCATCACATTCATTTAAAGGTTCCGTGCTAGTTGATGGTTTTACAGATTTCAATTCCTGTTGTTCTCCATGCACTTCAACCATGTGGGATTGATATCGCTTTACAGCAGAAAAACCAAGTTCGCAAACTGAACACGAAAATGGTGCTGAACTAACATGCATTAAATTTACATGACGTGCAAGTTTATCTTGTCTGTTAAATGTGGTAGCACAATGACTGCACACAAACATTTTAATGTCATGTTTAGCAATTACATGTCGTTGAAGGTTGTCAGGTCTTGAGAACTGTTTCTTACATTCACCACACTTGAACATGATGATCACTTTCGAAATTACCTATAAAAGAAAGAAATCAAAAATGTTAATAAATGATAAAGCAAAGTACAATATAAATAGTTTAATTACATTCCAGTCAATGGTTATAGCAGGGTATTTAAATCGATCATCTGGGAACTCCTAGCAAGTCTAACTTCATGTAGTTCTAACTGGGGGTTACTATATACCACTGTCACTGACACCTAGCGGTGAACATTGGAACTTGATAGCGTGGTAGAAACTAGCGGTCGCCTGTTAAGTGAGCTAAGTGTGGTGTCATAGCCAGTCTTAAAGCAATTCTAAACTTGTAGAACATGTCACGTGATAGAAACCAGCGATCGCCAGTTAAGTGAGCTAAGTGTGACGTCATAGCCAGTCTTAAAACAAGTCTAAACTTGTAGAACATGTCACGTAATAGAAACCAGCGATCGCCAGTTAAGTGAGCTAAGTGTAACGTCATAGCCAGTCTTAAAACAAGTTTAAAATTGTAAAACATGTCACATGATAAGGTTAAGTTAGATAAAGTTAGGTTATGTTAGGTCAACTGAGGTTAAGTCTTTAAATATTCCCTCTGTCACTGACACCTAGCAATGAACATTCAGACTTAATAGAGCGGTAATCAAAATCTAACCTACAAAATTAGCTTTACACACCATGGTCAAGTAGTTCCATCTTTTAACTGCCAAATATACCATTTTCACTAACATGTAGGGGTGAACATTGGAAAATATCACTCTAACTGTTTAAAAGTTATTAGAGGGGGCACTTACCTTTTTATAATTTATCAACTGCTGTCACTGAATGAACAGATTGTAGGAATCTGGTAACCTACAGGTACCCAATTATCTGTAAACAAATCAATCAATCAATCAATCAATAAATACATTCCAATCAATAACTTCAACATCAATTAGTAATAAAAGACTACAATCCATTAATAATAAGTACTTACCTTGCAACATAATTTAATGATTTTCTACCAAAACGGCTTTTTTTACAACTCTTGAGCAGTAATAGAGCACTGTTCACTCAAAGCGAGTAATAAAGACTGACAGTAGGGAGATATATGACACCCCTCTTATATAAACTCTCATCGCTCGTGTCAGCAGTTTTTTGCAGATCATTGCAATTCCTTTCCCAATACAGTTGAAAGTCCAAAGTACACTAGGAACACCTGTGTGGTGTCCAATGACTGCTGACTTTGCATGATCATCACCCATTGTCTTAATCAACATATGGGGTTTCAAATTACTGCAGCGTCAGTCATAGCAACAGCAGTGTGCACTCCCTGCCATGTCAACAACATGACACCGGAAGGAACACCTGTGTAATATCCAATAACTGCTAACTTTGCATGATCATCATCCATTGTCTTAATGAACACTTGCGGTTTCAAATTACTGCTGCGTTAGTCATAGCAACAGATCTGCGCGCTCTCTGTCATGTCTGTAATATGACACAGGAAGTAACAAGTCGGTTTACTGCACGTACCATCTCCTTAGTTTTAACATCTTAAGAACATGTATTATTCTCGTTCAACTACAAATGACTCGTTAGAACACATCCATCCACCAAGTTAGATCCCTTGTATATTCACATGTATTTCGTCACTTTCCTTTCATATCGTTATCACATTATACTAGTGGGGGACTGGTGAACAACGTCAGTTCAACACACACAAATGTAGTTAGGCCCTTTGACATAATTTGAATAAATACATGGGTCAGTCCATAGGGATCAGGCCAAAGGGACCGGTCCAAAGGGATCAGTCCAAAGGGACTCATCCACAAGGACTCGTCCACAGGGACCTGTCCACAAGGACTCGTCCACAAGGACCCGCCCACAATGACTTGTCAACAATGACCTGTCCACAAGGACCCGTTAGGTTGGGTTAGGTTACACTACAGCCACCATCTTTTAAAAAGCCCGCCCTCTTACCAAACCTATGAGTGGACATGTGTAAAAACAAAAACAAAACTAGCATGTAAATTCATATTGGCTTTCCACCGAACACATGCACATTATGTAGAACAACGTTTCTTTCCATATTAGCATTCAAACTCTCACATGTTGCAATTGGAAAGAGAGATTCTCTAAAAAATTAAAATTTCACCCCTTAGTAGGGGTAGGTTTTACTCTTGGGGTTGAAATATGTTGTCCATTGGAAAGGGGATGTTAGCCCGAGTTCAATGACACATCATTTGTCAAAATCCGACCATGCGTTCGAGAGATATCGGGCTGCCGCCATCTTGTGAGGAGGGTGAGGAGGAGGAGGCGGCTGTAGAACCATCCAAAACACACTACTACTCCTATTATTTTCCCGGGCGTGTGCACAACAACCCACGAAAATTAGGTCGCAATCGGATGAATTGTATATAAACGCATCGCCAACACTCATTTGCTTAAACTACTCGCGCGGTATCTATTGTGAAATGGATTAACTATGCCTATGACCATCTCGGAAGTGTTTAAAACTACTTACCAAAATTTGATCGCAATCGAATGAATGGTTTATGAACGCATAAAAGACGAACAATGGAACATTCATTTTTTATATATATATTAGCTGTACCCGGCATGCATTGCAATGCCAATCCAAAAAAGTGTTGGCGTTGTAAAATTGCTTGTTGACGTGCATTTGGATTCCGAATATTTTTTTCTTTTTCAGTTAACCACTTCTAAACTATTGCAAAATTGATTTGCTATCTCAAAAAAATTATGGGAGCGTGCTCAACAACTCAACAAAGTTTCATCGCAATGAAATGATTGGTATATGAACGCATACGGGACTTTGTTGAAACGATTCGAGCGCCGTCACCCATTTGTTGAATATACTCGTACGCTACCTGTTGTAAAATGGATTTACTAATTCGAAAACCTTCCCTGGCGGGTACACATCAACTCATCAAAATTTCGTCGCAATCGGATGAATGGCATATGAACGCATACGAGATTTTCTTTAAACTATTTGCGCGCCGTCACTCATTTGTTGAATCTACTTGTGCTCCACCCATTAAAAACGGATTTACTAATTGATTCACCTTCGCAGGATTGTACTCAACTCACTAAAGTTTTATCACAATCGGATGAATGGTATATGAACTCATACGGTATTTGGTTGGAACGATTCACGTGCTGTCGCTCATTAGTTGAATCTACTCGTGCGCTACACATTGTAAAATGGATTTCTAAATCAGAAATCTCGTGGGAGTGCAAACAACATTTCACCAAATTTCATTGGAATCGCATGAATGGTATATGAACGCATGCGGATTTTTTTAAACGATACGCGCACCGTTACTCATTTGTTGAATCTACTCATGCGCTACCTATTGGTAATTGGATTCACTAAGCCAGAAACCTTACCTGAAGAGTACAGAACTTATCACCAACGTTTCATCACAATGTGATGAATGGTATATGAACACATGTGGGACTTTCTTGATAGAAACGCACGCCGTTTGTTGACGCTACTCGCGCGCCATCTATATTACATTGGATTTACTACGCCTATAACTTTTCCGGGACTGTAGGAAACAATTCATTAAAATTTGATCGCAATCGTACGAATTGTATATGAACGAATCGACATTACGCATTTGTTTAAACTACTCGCGCGCTATCTTTCGTGAAATGGATTAACTATGCCTATGACCATCCTGGAAGTGTTTACAACAACTCACCAAAATTTGATCGCAATCGGATGAATGGTTTATGAACGCATAGAAGACGAACAAACGAACATTCATTTATATACACACACCAAAAAAGGTTTTGCATCACCTCGGTTCCCAGATCTCCGGCATATAGACGTTGACTGTGTATATTGTATCCAAGATACAGTCCCTTTGACTGTTCATAGATGTCACTAAAACTGCTCAAAGATGTAAACAACCATGCATGAGCAGGGCCTATTAGACGGAGGGGGTACGACAGCCAATCAGTTCCAGTCATTCCACCAGGACGAAGGTACGCTGCTCATGTTGTCTGTAGTTCTACCATGCCTAGAAGGTCAATACCGCAGTTCGATCGCGTCCGCATTGTTACATTGTGTCAAGAAGGGCTCTCAACAAGGGAAGTTTCCAGGCGTCTCAGAGTGAACCAAAGCGATGTTGTTCGGACATGGAGGAGGTACAGAGATACAGGAACTGTCGATGACAGGCCTCGCTCAGGCCGCCCAAGGGCTACTACTGTAGTGGATGACCGCTACTTACGGATTGCCGCTCGGAGGAACCCTGACAGCAATGCCACCATGTTGAATAATGCGTTTCGTTCAGCCTCAGGACGTCGTGTTTCAACTCAAACTGTGCGCAATAGGCTGCATGATGCGCAACTTCACTCCCGACGTCCATGGCGAGGTCCAGCTTTGCAACCCCGACACCATGCAGCGCGGTACAGATGGGCCCAACAACATGCTGAATGGACCCCACGGAATTGGCATCACGTTCTCTTCACCGATGAGTGTCGCATATGCCTTCAACCAGACAATCGTCGGAGACGTGTTTGGAGGCACCCTGGTCAGGCTGAACGTCTTAGACACACTGTCCAGCGAGTGCAGCAAGGTGGTGGTTCCCTGATGTTTTGGGGTGGCATTATGTGGGGCCGACGTACGCCACTGGTGGTCATGGAAGGCTCCGAAACGGCTTTACGATACCTGAATGACATCCTCCGACCCATAGTGCAACCATATCGGCAGAATATTGGAGAGGCATTTGTCTTCATGGACGACAATTCTCGACCTCATCGTGCACATCTTGTGAATGCGTTCCTTCAAGATAACGACATCGCTCGACTACAGTGGCCAGCATGTTCGCCAGACATGAACCCTATCGAACATGCCTGGGATATGTTGAAAAGGGCTGTTTATGGACGTCTTAACCCACCAACCACTCTGAGAGATTTACGCCGAATTGTCGTTGAGGAGTGGGACAATTTGGACCAACAGTGTCTTGATGAACTTGTGGATAGTATGCCACGACGAATACAGGCATGCATCAATGCAAGAGGACGTGCTACTGGGTATTAGAGGTAGTGGTGTGTACTGCAATCTGGACCACAAATGCTGAAAGTCTAGCTGTATGATGGTACAACATGCAATGTGTGGGTCTCATGAGCAATAAAACGAGCTGAAATGTTGTTTGTGTTGATCTCTATTCCCTTTGTATTTAAAGGTTCCGGAACTCTTGGAACCGAGGTGATGCAAAACTTTTTTTGATGTGTGTATGCTAGCAGAAGTACCCGTTCTTCGAACGGTGTTCGTTGTTAACACCAGACATTATCAATTGAGCTACTGTTGCAATGGTTAGCGGTTTGTCATTCCTTCAAGTTTATCAGAACGAAGTTGGTTTACTGGGAATATCACACACACTGTTAATTTAAGGCCCTTAAAATGTAGTTTTCGGAGACCCTTTATAAATTCCCGAATTTTGGGTCTCACATTGAGAAGCGCAACATATGCTTTGGTCGTCCTTCTAGGATAATTTTTATATTTCGCCTATTTTAGCATATATTGAGAAGTTTTTCTCTATATCCACCCTTCTACTGTATGAAAAGTACGGTGAAGAGTTTTATAAATGATTGGTGTATTGACTCTCATGGTTACCATACCTAATTTTACGATGCACCAAGCATCCGAACACGAGGTTTAGGCGTACATAAAGATACACAGAAAGACAGACAGACAATTCTATTGTCTACAACATATCACCCAGATATCCAAACATGGGTATATCTACCACACAGTATCAAATAAAATCATCCTTACGATGAACCCGTATGTCGACAAAAAAAAGTTAAAATGTGCTCTCAGACTAAATTCACCTAACGTGTACTTCCTGACGTGAAATACCATTGAAAGCCTTGTAAACGAAACGCAATACACGTCACATAAAAACTGAACCTCTACGTTGTGCTAGATGCCCATTCACAGGAAGATCCCTTTCATAAATTATAAAGGCTTTTGGTGCATGAAAATTCAGGTTCTTTAGCCTCAAATTGCCCAAATTCCTAAAAGCCGCAAAAAATGCTGGTTCAATTCAGGAATTTTTGAAAATAATGTTGCTGTTTGGAGATATAATAGACCTTCTGTACTATATGTCGAAAGTGAAAATTGCATGAAAAAATTCTAGGTTACCCCTTCACCCCCTTAATTGCATTGATGAATTATACGGTCTACGTTAGTTCCGTGATGACCGTATAGCCATTTGCAAACTTTCACAGAAATGTAATAAATGGAGTGACATTGCTTCTTACAGAAATAGAAGGAAAGTTGTATGCCACCCCTTGAGATAATGTTCTCATGGTTACCGATCTGCATTCCTTCATTAGTTTGTTAAATTAAATTAAATTCGTTTTCTGGGAATATTTCATAAACTGTTGGCTTTAGAGCCTTATAATGTAGTTTTCGAGGACCCTTTAGGGCCCCCTAGGTTTGATGCTGGCACCGAGGGGATTTATCTCGTCGTTGTACGCCATAATAATAATAATATAATATAATATAATATAGGGAGAAATTATAACACCTATTTATTTTTATTTTTTATTCAGCCAATGGCCATGTACTTCAGGATGGGTCAGGGAAGGGATATTATCAGAGAAAGAAGCATTCACATCACGCATGAGCAAAACGGAAATGGCCTACCATTTAACTAAGGACATCTATAAGAAAAGGTCAATATCCTTCAACGCAAAACTAAAACATTACTGGAGTGTCATCCGTCCGGAGGTCTTGCATGTTTCTGAATGCCTCACGATGAACAAAAAAGGCTTGATCGAGAAACTGGAGGCCAAAGAAAGGAAAATTTTGAGAAAGATATTGGGTGCCATCAAAGACAATGGGGAATACAGAAGACGGCATAACCATGACCTATATACTCATGTGGAGAAGATAAGCAACGCCATCCGGAAGAGGAGGTTACCATTTTTTGGGCATGTGAAACGATTGAGCCCAGCGAGACTGACCAACCGCAACATAACTTACTTTCAGGAGAGGAAAACAAAATGGGCCTGGTTCATTGAACTGGATAAAGATCTGAAAGAAGTGGGGATTACACCAACAGACATTCAGGAGCGCGCCCCACTCAAAAGGAAACTTCAAGCTTGTAAAGGTTTCCAAGAAAAACCGAAGCAGAAAACGGGCAAGATTTGGACCCAGGAACGGAAGGAAGTCCACCGAGAACGAATGCGGGCGTACAGGGCAAACATCAAAGCCAGTAGGAGACGGTTGGAATGACGTGGTCCATAGATGGCCTACACGAAATGAATGAATAATACGGGGATGGGAATATAATAGACCTGCCGTACCACACCCGCAGGTGTAAATCGCGTGAAAAAAATCTAGAGTACCCCTTGATCCCCTTAAGCGCATTATACGTATTGATGAATTTTACGGCTTAATTTGGTTCCGTGATAACCTTCTAGCCGTTTGCAAACTTTCACACTAATGTAATTAATGGAATTGCATTGCGTCTTACAGCAATAGAAGGACCTCTGAGAATCCGCTGGCATGGTTACTGGCTTGCATTCGTTCATTAGTTTATTAAATTAAATTAGTTTTCTGGGAATATCTCAAAATCGGTTGGTCTTCGGTCCTTAAAATGTGGTTTTCGGGGCCCCGAGTTTTGTCTCTCACATTGAGGGGCTGAAAATGAGTTTTGTCTCGTCCTTCTACGCCTATTTCAGCATGTATTTTAAGGGGGTAGGCCCCCTTTTATGAGAGGTACGGAGAAGAGTTACATCAATAATTAGTGTCGTGCCTCTGATGGACATCTGTACCAAATTTTACGTTGATACACCCAGCCGTTCTCGAGTTATAAGGGAACAAATTTGTCCACAGACAAACAAACAAACAGACAGACAAACAAAAAAATTATTTTCGCGCGCATCCCTCATAAAACAGTCTGAAACGTGTAAACATCTCAAATTTCCGTAGAAATTCAGAGATAAACACACAAATTTTCATTTTTATAAATAGAGAGATATACTGCACCGCTCGGTGTTGACCGTGTTTTATTGCACAGATTCTGGTTTTACTCGCTAACCGTTGGAGATATACGAAAAGTGATAAGGACCTTTCGGATAGAAAATTAAATGTTAAAGCTCATGTATAGCATCAAAAGTTTGCTATTTCTTAGCGTTCTCTTTTAATTTGAAAAGGAAATATGAAATTTTGAAACCAAAGGGTGTAGCGACGTCACAAATGTCAGTTTTACTCGCTAACTGTTGGAGATACACGAACAGTGATAATGACCTTTCGGATAGGAAATTAAATTTCAAAGCTCGTATGTGCCATCAAAAGTTTGCTATTTCATACCGTTCTCTTTTTATTTGATATGGAAATATGAAATTTTGAAACCAAAGGGTCTAATGACGTCACTAAAATAGTCGCCATTTTTAATAGCACAAAATTTCGAAATCAAAAGTATCCTATATGTAAACCTGGTAAATCAGCTACATCCATGCAAAATTTCATTTAAATCGGACCAGTGGTTCTTGCGTTATTGAGTAACAGACAGACAGACAGACACACACCATCTCATTTTTATATATTAGTATTATTCTATATATATATATATATATATATATATAATATATATATATATATAGTTGTACCCCTAGTGTACGCCACCATCATCCCCTAATACTAAAATCCCCGACAATTCCAAAAGCCAAACACTTACTTCAGAAATCTACAAACACAGTTACAGAATTATAAAACCAATAAATTATCACCTCTATGAACTCAGATAGCCTCGTGTCCCAGCCAACGACCCTAGGGAGGGCTATGACTTAGGAGAAATGTGCGGATTCCGCAGACGTAGCATGAGGCGTCTATAAGAACTCCGGAAGGTCATGCCCCCGGATCAGTCTGTCTAAGTGCGACCTACGTGACGAACCGCTGCTGCTAGCTGAAGGGTAAGTGTCTCAAGCGATCACTACACGCACAGTCACACTACACTCCCATCCCCCTGTGCTTGGATTGTAATAATTATCTATTTCTATTAACTGAACTGCTATTTGCAAGCGTACCTCAAAATCGAGGTACACATTAAATTTAAACATAATAGAAGTCACTGGTCTTGTCCTTTATTTAATTAGCTGATAAGATCCTACCCTCTTAGCTTCCCCAATAGGTAGGATCTAGAATTAGCACTATTACTTAATTGTTTCGTGACGTCAGCAGAGCGT
This sequence comes from Meconema thalassinum, assembly GCA_946902985.2. NCBI lineage: Eukaryota > Metazoa > Arthropoda > Insecta > Orthoptera > Tettigoniidae > Meconema > Meconema thalassinum. The sequence continues at coordinate 66,390,112 of OX336397.1, forward strand.
CACAGCACAGCGCTGACCGCAGCAGGCTCCCTCTTAGTTCGCCTGCTCACGACTTGCAGCAGACCGCGTGGTACAGTTATCGCGCATAGATTACCAATTAAACTACCCTTCTTTCCACACTCGTACCTTGAACTACCCCGCTAAGCAGCACATTGGGGAGTTCTCCTTGCATATCGTACTGACGATCTCAAACCATTAGATAATCGATACCTCTTACAAGTAATTGCCAAGCTTTCCCCCTAATCACACTTATATCATCTCTTAGGTTAATTCTTCGTACAGGCAACCCTCACAGGTACCTTACAATATATAAGATAAGATAACATAAGATAAGATAAGATATAAGATGTAATATAAAATTTATCGAATGGCTTTTAGTGCCGGGAGTGTCCGAAGACATGTTTGGCTTGCCTGAGGTTGTAGCTGCTTCCAGCGGACACCCTTAGGGTGAGCTACAAGTTCCGTTCAATTTCAGGTTGTTCTTACTTTCGCCACCAGATTTCAATGATTCCTAGTGGTGAACGTTGGATCTTTGATAGAGCGTTCCGACGAAATCCAACATAACAATTTAGCTGCACCAAGTTTAGTCTGTGGAAGGATCTCTTACATGCCATAAATCTATGATATGGGACCGCCGGCTTTACTTCCCCTCCGAAGGAAGGCATTCTGAAGGAATTTTAACGCTCTTAAAAATCCGACTACTTCAGCCTGGTTTGAACCCGTTATCTTGGGCACAACAGTTCAGCATGCTACCAACTACTCCACCGAAGCCGCTCAAGTTAGTGGTATTTGTACATCAATCAATAGATGTTCTGCGAATGTTATAGAGAGGAGTCTTCTTCACATCCTTATGATATGTACTGTGAATATTTTAGGGAGAGGGGTTTGTACACATCAAACCGATACGCTCCAAAGTTGTTTTAGGTGATAGTTTTAGAGCACATCCAAATGATATGTTCTGGGAATGTACACTAGTATCCAAAAGTTAATGATTCGTTATGAATAAGCAGGGCAGCATAAAATAGACCGCAAATCGCAAGCCATTTGGACCCCGTTTTGAAAGGTAGAATACTCGGCCACCTAGAAGGAGGCCAGACAGAAATCAAAATCGCCGTATCCTTAATGTGTCTTGAAGCAGCGGTTCCCAAACTTCTTCGGCCACGGTACTCTTCAGAAGTCATGTGTTTTCCGCGGAACCGTAACTCTATCCCTGATTTTTACTGAGCATTGTGAACCCACAACATTCTTCCTGCTTTCATCTATTCTTATTGCCTGTTTCTTTTTTAGCCTAACGCTAACGTAGTAGGTTTGGAGACGAAGAGAATACATTTTAAATATACATACAAGCCTTTATTTTGAAACAAAAATATAAACATTTATTTTAGAAGAATAAAAATTGGATTTTCGTCTAATTTCTAACGTGATGAATGAAATTGTTTCATTTTGGTTCTTAAAATAGTTTTGATATCGGGCTTGAAGTCCGACAGCTGAATACGTAAATCCGGGGCAGCATTCAACCTACTCCTATATTTGTAAGCATAAGCAGAAGAGCCTGTTTCGCATCGATATGTGGAAACGAAGGGGAGCAGAGCTCGGATAGCCTTTCCGGCTACTGATGGGTATACGTCTTATCAGTCCTAGCCAAAAGTCATTCACCGGCTCTAATTCAAATTTCGTTTCAAAAGCGGAAGTACATTGAATTTCAATAAAATATTTACAGTCGGGCACGGACATGTGAGGTTTATTTCGGTTGGCAAATGGATTAAATAAATGCTCACAAATGTTTTTTGTGCACATCAGCTTTGATTTCCATCTCATTTTCACTCAGAAATTGTGCCAGGAGAGAAAAGCATTCAATGTTTTTCTCATTTACACATTCGATCCAAAAGTTGAGTTTGGTTTTGAATAATGCTATTTTGTCTCTGAATGTGAACGTGTTTATATCTTTACGCTGCAAAGATGTAGTAATTTCACTCAGTTTCCCGAACATGTCAGCGAAGTTAGCACATCGCATGAGCCACTTCTCTTTGCGTAAAAATTCAGCATGTTTGCTAGGCGCGGAAAGGTCTTATTCCCCAATGAAGAAAACCAGATGCTTGTTGCGTAGCTCAAAAAGCCTGACCAGGACATCTACAACGTAAAGCCACTATTCCGTTGGCCAATCACAGACTCTGCCGAACATAACAGTATAGATGTGTGGAAGAGATTAGACGGCATGCATCGGCCATTTCTGTGGTAGAAATTCCAACGTTAATCTAATGTTTAGGATGGAGCGATTTACAAGAGTTGGACTCGAGAAAGTTCAAATATAAAGAAATAACGACATTTCCTTTTTCTACTGGTGAAAACGAAAATATTTACATTTTTGGCAGGAAAAGTTATTCATTGAATGTAGAATATAAGGGGGTTAGAAAATAACAACGGATGAAATGCAAGAATAGACTTATGAAAGTTCAATAAAGGGACATGGCTTAATGCATTCCAATACACCCATTCAATAAGAACCAACGCATACATAAACCTATTGAATCCAACTGCACCATCTATATATATAAAGCTCACAGTTTGTCTGGCTGTTTGTCTGTCTGTTATGAATACAAATCTACACCGTTTCACCGATCTGAACCAAAATTTGTATACTTACACTTTGGAACCCTGCGTATAAGCCTGTCCACTTGAAATTTCGGACAGACCACCCCATTCCCTACATTTAGCCCCTTTGTCACAAATCTACACCTTTTCACCGATCTGAAACAGAATTTGTATACTTACCCTTTGGAACCCTGCGAGTAGCACTGTCCACTTAAAATTTCGGACAGACCACCCCATTCCCTACAATTAGCCTCTTTGGCACAAATCTACACCGTTTCACTGATCATAACCAAAATTCGTATACTTACCGTTTGGTACCCTGCGAGTAACACTGTCTGCTTGAAATTGCGGACAGGCCACTCTATTCCCTGCATTTAGGCCCTTTGGCACAAATCTACACCGTTTCACCGATCTGAACCAAATTTTACATAATTACCCTTTGGAACCCGACGAGTAACACTGTCCACTTGAAATTTCGGTCAGACCACACCATTCCCTGCATTTAGGCCTTTTGGCAGATATCTACATCGTTTCGCAGATCTGAACCTAATTTTGTATACTTACCCTTTGGAACCTGACGAGTAAAATTGTCCACTTAAAATTTTGGACAGACCACTCCATTCCCTTCATTTTGGCCCTTTAGGAAAAATCTCCACTGTTGCACCGATCTGAACCAAATTGTACATACTTGACCTTTTGAACCCGACGACTAACACTGCTTGAATGAATTTTTTTATAGACCGCTCCATTTGCTGCATTTAGGCTCTTTGGCACAAATCTACATAGTTTTACCCGTCTCAAGCAATCTTTATGCACTTATCCTTTGGAACCAGATGAGTAACACTGTGTGCTTGAAATTTAGGACAGACCACTCCATTTCCTGTATTTAGACCCTTGGGCAAAAATCTACATCGTTTCACCAATCTGAACCAAAATTTGTATACTTTCTCTTTATAACCCAACGAGTATCACTGTCCACTTTAAATTATGGACAGACCACTCCATTCTCTGCATTTAGGCCCTTCGGGACAAATCTACACCGTTTCACTGATCTGAACCAAATTGTTTCTACTTAAATTTTGGTACCCGACGAGTAGCACTGTCGATATGAAATTTCAGATAAACCAATCTATTCCCTGTATTTAGGCCCTTCGGCACAAATCTACATCGTTTCACCGATCTTAACAATACATTTGTGTACTTACCCTCGGGGATCCGGCGAGTCACACTGTCTGCTTGAAATTTTGGACAGACCACTCCTTTCCCTGCATTTAGACCCTTTAGCACAAATCTACACCGTTTCACCCATCTAAAACTTACCATTTAGAACCCGAAGAGTAGCACTGTCTGCTTGAAATTTCTGACAGACCACTCCATCCCCTGTATTTAGGCCCTTTGACACTAATCTACACCGTTTCACCGATCTGAACCAAAATGTTAATACTTATCCTTTGAATCCCGACGAGTAACACTGTCTGCTTGAAATTTCAGACAAACCACTCCATTCCCCGCATTTATGACCTTTGGCACTAATCTACACTCTTTCACCGATCTGAACCAAATTTTACATACTTATCCTTTGGAACCCGATGAGTAACACTGTTACACGAAATTTCGAACAGACCACTCTATTCCCTGCATTTAGGCAATTTTGCACAAATTTACACCGTTTCACCTAATTGCACCGAATTATACGTACTTACCCTTTGAAACAGTGCTGGTAACACTTTCCACTTGATATTTTGGACAACACTCTCCATTCCTTATATTTAGAATAACAGACAAATGGATCTTAAATAGTACGTTTTAAGGCGCTAGAACTATTCATGTGCGTAGTAGTGTAACTGTAAGAATATTTTAATAAGTCTATTTTTGTAGCCTCCGTGGCTTAGGCGGCAGCACCGCTGGGTCCGTGGTTCAAATTCCGGTCACTCCATGTGAGATCTGTGCTGGACAAAACGGAGGCAGACAGGTTTTTCTCCGGGTACTCCGGTTTTTCCTGTCAAAATATCCTTCCAGCAACACTCTCCACTATCATTTCATTTCATTTGTCATTCATTTAATCATCGGTCGGAGACTGGAAGCAGGCTGTGGATTTTCATTTCTATTGTTGGCTGGCAATGCGGGCTGCAACACGTCACCCCTACCAGTGTTCTTGTGCAGAATTATGAAAATAGTTACATCTTGCGCTGCTTATAAATGGCAGTCACGGGAGAAATAAGCGCATAAGGATTTCTTAGGCCCTTAGAACAGTTATCATCTTGAAAATATTGTGTCTCTGGATAAGTGCCATGGTGTTGGTGCAGTACATTGAGGTTATCAGCTGCAATAAGCGTTGGTGCTTTCGAATTTACTTTCATTAATTCTGAACCTTATCGTTGAGTGCTATGTGACGATAAATTACACTTTTGCTACCTCAGGAGCTCGGGACAGCCGAAGTTATCCAAAGTGCTCTGCATATTTTCCTACGGCTCTATGAGACAAAAGACGACACTATTGGTGTCTACTTTTCTAACAGCAAATGAGATATAGGCCCTAGGCAATGTCTTTTAGTTCACTGGCTCCTCTTTCTAACCATATTTCTAAATTCGATTGTAAATTAGATGTGTCCTTACTCTAGTTAGTAAATAGCCGTTTCCATATTCATTATTATCATTATCATTACGGAAAAATGACCTGAATGTTACGTCAATTATACTGTAGACTACTACTTATCACCCCCACAACAACCACCACCACCACAAAAAGTTATATATTTCTTTTTCTGTTAGTTATAATATAATTTGCCAGTTCGGTAGTAGTATTCATTATCATCCATAAAACAGATAAATCCACCGGGCGAATCTGGGGGCGCGAAGTGCAGCTGGTGTGCGTACCTTAGAGCGTGCCGAGGCTTGTGACCTAGTGGTGGTGAACACCTTCTTCAAGAAACGGTTATCACATCTCATCATATACAACAGTGGTGGCCATCAACCTCAAATTGATTACTGGTTGGTGCCTAGAAGAGATCTGAAATTGGTGAAGGACTCCAAGGTCATTCTTTCAGAAAATGTTGCTCCCCTACATAAGCCCTTGATCTTAGACTTTCATATTACTCTTCGTACTCCTTCACGACCTATCGCCATTACTGAACGTATAAAGTGGTGGAAACTACCTAACCATAAATTGCAACTTCTAGATTCTATTGGTCCTCTTCGTGACAACATTGATCAACTAATATGGAATGAATTCACCTCAAATATCCAGGCAAATGCAAAGGAAGTAATGGATATGACAATACCGGGACGACAATTTGTTGATAAACAAACTTGGTGATGGAATGAAGACGTGCAATGAGCTCTGAAATCTAAGAAAACTGCTTTCAAAAAGTGGCGTAGAACAAGAACCGATGCTGATGTAACTCAATATCGTCAGCTCAAATCCCATGCAAAACACGCTGTTGCAGTTGCTAAATCCAAGCAACTAAGTATTTTGCCCGTTTCCCCGACGTCACGTTGCCCGGCGATTTCAACGTGAAACCGAAGAAGGGACACAGGCGATAAAAAAAATTAAGTCCTGGAAATATCTGTCCAATCAAAAAAATCATAACTAGCACGGGCAGGCAAGAGATTGAATATCTCGGTCCATTTAAAGGGATAGGCATGCAAGGTTCGACAGGACAAATGCCTCACAAACAAGAAAAATAAATAAAGGTATCACTGACTCGGGAGAAGTTCAAAGTTACAGGAATAATTTGAAATTGTTAAAATCAACATTCTAAATTTATATTAAAGCAGACTGACAAAAAAAAGATATAAACACTCCTATCACTCAAGGCAAATCATCAGGTTGGGATACAAGTATCCATAATGACAATCTGTGCCGTTGAGCTGCCCTATTTCACTTAAATGGGAAGTTCTCACAAAAGAAATTTATCAGAGTTCGAGAGTTCGATGTTTAGATGAATATCAATTTTAAAAAATACACTTCACTATTAGTTTCAGCTTTTAGGAAAAAAATAACCAAACATTTTTCCTTCTCATTAAACAAACTGAATTAATAATTCACACACAAATTTCACAAATTCTTAATATTTACATACATTGGATTTTCATTGATGACTGTCAATGAATTAATTGGAATAAATTAATTATAGGAAATAAATTATTATTATTATTATATTACCGCAATAATTTCAAGATTCCTTATGGAAAAGAGCTCAAAGTAGCATTGATCTATCGTAGCCACTCAAAAATTGGTTTACAATGGAATTCTAATCACTCAAGTCATTCTCAAATAAGTAACTGGATTCCACATATCCTTGTGGGATTAATTAAATTATTCAGATTGCGATGATGTAACAGTTGCATTTAAAAAATTAGAATACTGTAGAATTTCCTGTGATTTGCGTAATTTATCCATTCTAAATTGACCAGCTCACTTAACTCTGAAAACAGTGCACAAAATGACGATTAATTTGACAGAAAAAGAATATTAACTGTCTTTGCACTATTTCCCATTATTGGAAATATTAAATATAATTACTCATTTTAGCACACACTTAATTCCATTGGACCTAGAACTGCATAGACTCCTATACATCCTGGCATAATCATAATCATTTATATCATCGAAGAAATTCATTAATAATTAATATATTAATAAGTTGGAATGGAATATCTCATTTCCAACAGTTGCCACTATTAGACCACTATAAAGTGTCTACAACTCATTATTAATTGTGCATTTATTAAAAGTGCATTTCCAAATTCCTTTTGACATGATGTCAAGTAATTATAAATGTTGTTAAGGGACCCTACTGAGTTTTTAGCCAAAAAACGGCCAAAAAACTAAAATGAGTTTTTGTCAGAAGTTGGTAGTACAGACATCTGAGCACATGTGGATACTAGTATTTTATCTGCAAACATTTTTAAATATCTTGCGGAGCCATTTAAATTGTGCGTGCATGGTGCATTAATAGGTCACACCCACATTTCCTGTGCTCATGTTAGATATACCCTGTTTTTATTCGTATTTTTATGTTTTAAGTATCTGGCAAAAGCTCAGATAATGTACAGAATACATAAGTGCCGCCATCTCTCTGTGTGTACGGTAACCATACGCACATTTCATATTAGAAACTAGGCCTATTGGAAAATATTGTTTTTAGTTTTCCTTTCCTTTACAGTTGGAATCTTGATTGATTTGGATGTTATGTAAATTCGTATTTATTATGTAAGAGTCTATAGTAACTGGAAATGATCGATTACTTTGAATTGAGTTCAAATTAAGTGATGATGTGATTACGGGGCACAGGAAGCACATGGTTTGTAAGGAACTGTTATTGTTTTGAAGTTTCGCTTCGTGATTTTATAACTTGCAGTTGCCTAACCTATTTGATTTGTGGTTATTTTATTGGTTTCGTGGTGTGAAGTGTGTAAAATGCACTCCATTCATAGTTGTTGGAAGAAGCCTAGGAGCAGGAAATCAAAAAAGAGTGAACGGGCTAGTGTAAATATTAGGAAGCGATGGGGTGAAAAATCTATTGCTGAAGTTGTTGATAGTGAATCGAAACCTAAACATTAATTTACCAGAAAATCAAGAGTAGACGTGGCAATGGTGTAAGTGTATTTAATATGGGTGCACTTAATACTTAGAAACTGAAAATGTCCCTTTTAGGCAGAGAAATAAGTGACAGAGCACATAAGATAAGGAAAGACATACACGAGGTGCGAAAAAAAGAAGAGCATAGCTAGGACCAAACATGACCAAAAAATGCTGGGAAAAATATTAGATTGGCAAAAACCTAGGCAGAACGAAGAAAAAAGTACAAGGAAGGGGATATGTGTGGTGATGGCAAGTTCTGAGGCATGTATGTTCAATTGAAACGTGCCTGCTTACTACAATGGCTTTTTCTCGAAAGTGTACTTTTTCAGTTTTGATCAAATTGGCTTGAAATTTTAAATAGACATACAGTTTCATAGTATTCATAATTTGTAGTATTCACATTTAAAATGGTTGGTAAATTTTTGAATTATGATGTGCCAGGCCATGGAATATTGGAGATTTTTGTAAGTTTTATACAATGTTCCAAAAAATACCTTTTTAACATAGAAGTACTAAACAGACTATAAAAATAATACTACAATTTATTAATTAGTCCTTCTTAACTATAATGAAAAAGTTTTGAGAAGGACAATGTAAAATTGGTGCACCTGAAACATTTTGAAAATCAACAATTTTCTTTTTTTAAATGATCATATTTTCAAAACTAACCACTCAATCTGGTTCAAATTTTGGGATATTCTTTATGTTACTAGCAATAATTCAATCCTAGAATTTCATGTAAATTGGATGGTAATTACAAAACATAGAAAACTCTGTAGGGCCCCCCTTAAACGGCAATCATAAGACTGGTCGGAATTTCTTAATGTTAACGATCATTATAGGCTTCGTATTCTTATACAATCTGAATTAATTACAGTAGGGTTTAGGATCACAGATCATGAATCCTGATTATATTTACCGAGCCATAAATTAGTTATCAAGCTTCAATAATTAGCTCTGCAAAAAGTTAACTGTTCCGCTTACAATCGCCTTCAAGGTAAAAACTGCCATGAGGAAGAACGAAACTAAGTTTAGAATATTTAAGTTAATTAAATATGGGAATTCAACCATAAAACAAAATTATTAAATATCGCAATATATGTGTGTGAAATTACTCTTAATATAATAAATTAATAATTTGCTCTTTAGTTTGGAAATTCATTCGAAATATTTCAATCACCTGGAAGAAAGAACATAATTATTTCATGGTATTGGCTTGCCATATAATTTCAGACAGGTGTGGTCTGAAAGCATGCCCTGGTTGACGGTAAATGTGTTTTCCCACGATGTGGTTAATGGTTCCATTCTTAATTTTGCAACATCGACGCTTAACGAACTCTTGTAACGTCTTCATCGCCGTGACGCCTGATCTATCGTGAATTCAGTCTCTCAGATCCTGGACTCATCCCTGCCATTGGGTTTCCCTGTTTATAGCTTAAGCTATCATCTTGAATATTAAGAAAGCTTGTATCAGTGTTTCCATGTTCCCGTTTTTTATTGCAAGTAGCATAGAGGATAACTGTATAGACCTCCTAAGTAACATTAGGTGTACGCTACTGTTAAAGAAATGTTCTGAGTATTTTATAAAAATGGAATTAGTGATTTAATGGCAATACTGTCCATTATTCATGAATGCACTTGCTAGCAAGTGAATTAAATGTTGACCTTATTCTGTTGAATGTGGTACAACTATTGTATCGAAAGAGTTCAACATTGTCTATCTGTGCGCCTGGTGTCATTATGTGACAAGGTCTGCCATGTGTTGCAAGCTGCAACAAGTAGCATATCACTGTTTACTGTACTGCGTTCCACGTTGAATATTTCCAGTCCGATATGATGCTGTGAGTGTTTTCACTGAATAATAGTTCAATCACGCCCATCACGCTCTATATTTTTTTTAAATCGTAACTCCCACGCAACACAAGGTCTGTGGCCTATAACATCTTTGCCGAAAACTGCACAAAAAATATAAAAGTGATTTTGGAATGTAAAAATTAGTATCTTCGAATATAATTCAATAATTTCATACTAGTATTTACAAATAACCCAGAAAATTAATTTCAAAAATCTTCTATTCTATATCAATCACTTTGAGCTGGATAATTATAACCATTCCAGCAGAAATATATTTAATCTAGTGACCAAAACCATTATTAACATTGTATTTCAGTTATATATCAACGTTTATAAATCTCTTATCTTCAATAAAACACCTCTGTAAAACAATGCATTTCTTTCACTCAACACAACCGAACTGGCGAGCACGTGCACTGTGGACACCACTGGGATATATGCTTCCCACCTTTGGTTTCTGATGACAGTATACATCAAATTAATGGGTTTTCACTATTTCTCTGCATTTAGCTTGTGTATGCATGTGGAAATGCTTGAAATGAAGGGGGTTGGAAGATTCTCTCCCTAACACCGTTCTATAAATACATGGTGGGAAGATAGTATCCCAAGGACCTATAAAGGGTTAAAGAGATAATCGGTAATTCATGTCTGATCCGTCGGCGTACTTCTTCATTTTCAAATATGAGGTCCTCATCCTTTATTTCGTATAATTCCTGAATTTGTACAATGTCTGAGTGTATTAGAATATCATTGCCTATTGTTGATTTGGCGTTCTTTTTCTTGGTTCAGCCCACTAGTACTAGACTGGTTTAACTCTTCTTCTGTTGATGCTGAAGGTCGAGTATTTCTTAATTGTTCTATATATTCTCAGCTTTCCTGATACCTGGTTCCAAATTGTTACTGTAATATGGACTTTAGAAGTCTTCCATATTAATAAACGAAAATCTAAATGCCCTAAACCAATGTAACGGAACTCCTTCCAAGTGTCTTTCAACTATTCTGAGCTCTCTGTCCTTGGATATCCTGTTTTCATCCATGTAATCCCGAATATCTCTCAGGAATTTCATTGGAGTCAAGATATTATCCCCATTAAACTTGCGTCGTCGATCATCAATATTTCGAATTATAGTGACGTGTCCCTTTGTAGTTGTATTGGATCGATTTACATTCGTATCTAACGTTCCACAAGCTTTAGGACTATCTGGCGTGCTAAAAACATTGGCACTATCTGATGTTCTTAAAACATTGGGTCTATCTGATGTTCTTAAAATATTGGGACTATCTGATGTTCTTAAAACGTTGGGACTATCTGATCATAATGTTTGTCCTGATTGCTCATAAGTGTGGCTAACATTACTTTTCATGTTGCTTAGTTCGGTTTCCAGATTCGATATCCGAATGGTGGTCATGTCGTGCTCTAGCCTCCGTATATTTTCCATTTCTGCCGCTGTAATAATTACACTATTTCTCATCTGTGTTTGTAGCTCATTATGCACGAGCTAGAAATTGTTTTACATTTCTCTGTTAGCTGGTTTACTTTCTCTTTGATATCTGCTATCTCCGTAGAATAAGTGTCAGTAAATGTTAGCAAATTCTTAACTACTGTTTCATTTTCTGCTGTACTCGCTCATTATGTTCTGACAAATCTATACATAAAAATCTAAATTGTCGGTTAACTTCTTTTCTAATCCTTGCAATCTGTCTACAAATTGTGTCATGACAGCGTTAACTTGCCCTAATACGTGGGTATGCAATTCCTTTCTAAGAAATTTGAGATTAAGGTTAAGTCTTGTATCACAAGCATCTAACTTTTTGTCTATAGCTGAATTACTTTTTTCAACATCTGCCTGCACTTGCGCAATTTGCGTTTGAATTTGGACATCTAGACTCTTTACATCACTAGATACAATTTGAGTATCTGTATTTAATGACTGAATATCTGATTTAATATCTATTATAGAATAGTTAATACTTTCTATTTCCATATTGGCTTTTAATATATCAGTTCATAAATTTAATATATCAGCATGAATATCCATTGTATCATCTTTCATCAACTGCACGTTGCTTGATAAATTGTCAATATTGGTTTTTAGTTCCCGCTTATGAGTAGCTAATCTTTCATTTCAAGTAGTTATTTTTGTATTAAGTTCCTGCTTATCAGCAGCGAAATTATCCTTAAGTTCCTGCTTATCAGCAGCTAAACTATATTAAATTTCTGCTTATCAGCAGCTAATCTTTCATATAATTTAGTTATTCGTGCATTGAGTTCCTGCTTATCAGTAGCTAAATTATTCCTAAGTTCCTGCTTATCAGCAGCTAAACTATCTTTAAGTTCCTGCTTATCAGCAGCTAAAGTTTTCTTTACAATATTCAAATCCTCATACAGTTTGTCAAAGCCCCTTTCGATGTAAGCAAGAATGTCCTGGGGTCCTTCCGCTTCTGCTGCACCAGCCATTATAATCACACAAATATATAAATATACTTAACCCTTTATTGGTCTTGAGATACTATCTTCCCACCATGTATTTATAGAACGGTGTTAGGGAGAGAATCTTCCCACCCCTTTCATTTCAAGCATTTCCACATGCACACACAAGCTAGATGCAGAGAAATAGTGAAAACCAATTAATTTGATGTATACTGTCATCAGAAACCAAAGGTGGGAAGCATATATCCCAGTGGTCTCCACAGAACACGTGCTCGCCAGTTCGGTTGCGTTGAGTGAAAGAAATGCATTGTTTTATAGAAGAAGGTGTTTTTATTGAAGATATGAGATGTGTAAACGTTGGTATATAACTGAAATTCAATGTTTATAATGGTTTTGGTCATTTTAGTATATATAGTTCAGCTAGAATGGAAAAAATTATCTTGCTCAGGGTGTTTTCCATAGAATTGAAGATTTTAAAATTAATTTTCTGTGTTTTTATTTAAAACGATTTTCAAATTATTGAATTATATTCGAGTATACCAACTTTTAAATTCACTTTTATATTTTTTGTGCAGTTTTCGGCAAAGATGATATAGGTCACTGACCTTGTGTTGCGTGAGGGTTACGGTTTTTTAATTATAGAGCGTGATGGGTGTTTTTATATATTATATCCTGTTAAATAAACCTCATTATTGAGTGATAAACACAGTATCATTATAATTTGGAGGTGGGAGGTTATTACCCCATTGATCATTAAAGAAAACTTACTGTCGGATGCGGGCAGTGGGATAAAAATTTCCCACCCAATATTTCATAAAATAAAATCCTCACCCATTAAATTGTTGCATATTCATACTCATCTATCACCCCCAATTACAAATATGTAAAAAACCGAAATATTTTATTCCCCCAGTCTTTTGCCCTATAAAGTGTTAAGACTAGAGAAACTTAATAGTAAGATGTCGAACCAAAATTATGAGACTGAATATATTCGAATTAATTCCAAACATGTTTTACGTATAATAAATAGAGCACATCGATTTCTCAAACTTCCGATTATCCTGACATTTATCTCTACCTGATAAGTTAATCAAACAACATCCAGGTTTGAATAAAAATTTCTAGATTCAATGACATTGCTAGATATCAGAACTCGTCTGACTATCTTACTGTCCCAAAAATGGACTGCAAAAAGTTACCAAACCGTCGAACTAATCACGCTCGCCATCAAATTGCTGCATAACGTAACGTCGCCCTCACGTTTTGGGTGCCAAATCGCTGTGCCCGGTTCCGCGACGTCACGTTGGCCCGGCGATTTCAACGTGGAACCGAAGAAGGAGCACAGGCAATTAGAAAAATTAAGTCCTGGAAATATTTGTCAAATTATAAAGTCATAACAACTAGCACGGGCAGGCAAGAGATCGAATATCTAGGGTCATTTAAAGGGATAGGCATATAAGGTTCAACACGACAAATGCCTCACAAACAAGAATATATATTTAAAAAAAGGTATCACTGATTCGTGAGAAGTTCAAAACTACAGGAATAATTTGAAATTGTTAGAATAAACATCCTTAATTTATTTTAGAGCAGACGGACAAAAGAAAGATATAAACACTCCTATCACTAAAGGCAACTCATTAGGTTGGGATACAAGTATCCATAATATCCATCTGTGCCGTTGAGCTGCCCTATTTCATTTAAATGGGAAGTTCTCACAAAATAAATTTGTCAGAGTTCCAGAGTTCGATGTTTAGCTGAATATCAATAAAAAAATACACTTCACTATCAGTTTTAGCTTTTGGAAAAAAAACATTTTTCCTGCCCACTAAAGAAACTGAATTAATAATTCACACACAAATTTCACACATTCCTAATATGTGCATACATTGGATTGCCATTGATGACTGTCAATGAATTAATTGGATTATTTAATTCTAGGAAAAAAATTATTATTATTATTATTATTATTATTATTATTAATATTATTATTATTATATTACCACAATAATTTCAAGTTTCCGTATTTAAACATCTCAGCTCAAAGTAGCATTGATCTATCGTAGCCACTCAAAAATTGGTTTACAATTGAATTCTTATCACTCAGTCATTCTCAAATCAGTAATTGAATTCAACATATCCTTATGGGATTAATTAAATTATTCAGATTGGGATGATCTAACATTTGCATTAAAAAAAATAGAATACTGTAGAACTTCCTGTGATCTGCATAATTTATCAATTCTTAATTTACCAGCTCACTTAACTCTGACAACAGTGCACAAAATGGCGATTAAATGGACAGAAAAAGAAAATTAACTATCATTGCACTGTTTCCCATTATTGGTATTATTAAATATAATTACTCATTTTAGCACACACTTAATTCTATCTGACCTAGGACTGCATAGACTCCTATACATCCTGGCATAATCATAATTATTTATATCATCGAAGAAATTCATTAATAATTACTCTATTCATAAGTTGGAATGGAATATCTCATTTCCAACAGTTGCCACTATTAGACCACTATAAGGTGTCTACAACTCATTATTAATTGTGCTTTTATTAAAAGTGAATTTCAAAATTCCTTTTGACAAGATGTCAAGTAATCCTTAAACCATTATAAGTGTTGTTAAACGGCAATCGTAAGACTGGTCACAATTTCTTAATGTTAACGATCATTATATACTTCGTATTCATATACAATCTGAATTAATTACGGTAGGGTTTAGCATCACAGATCATGAATCATGATTATAATTAACATGCCATAAATTATTTATCAAGCTTTAATAATTAGCTCTGCAAAACATAAACTGTTCCGCTTGCAATCACCGTCATGGTAAATTCTGCCATGAGGAAGAACGTAACTTAGTTTAGAATAAGTTATTTAAATATGGGAATTCAAACATAAAACAAAATTAATAATGATCGCAATATATGTGTGTGAAATTACTCTTAATATAATAAATTAATAATTTGCTCTTTAGTTTGGAAATTCATTCGAAATATTTCAGTCACCTGGAAGAAAGAACATGATTATTTCATGGTATTGGTTTGCCATATAATTTCAGACAGGTGTGGTCTGAAAGCATGCCCTGGTTGACGGCGAATGTGTTTCCCATGTGTTTTCCCACGATTTGGTTAATCACGGTTCCATTCTTAATTTTGCAAGATCGACGCTTAATGAAATCTTGTAACGTCTTCGTCGTCGTGACGCCTGATCTATCGTGAGTTCAGTCCCTCAGATCCTGGACTCATCCCTGCCATTAAGTTTCCCTGTTAATAGCTTTGGCCATCATCTTGAATTGTAAGAAAGTCTGTATCAGTGTTTCCATGTTCCCGTTCTTTAATGCAAGTAGCATAGAATATAACTTCATACACCCCCTAATTAAAATTAGGGGTAAGCTACTGTTTAAAAAATGTTCCGAGTATTTTATATAAATGGAATTTGATAAGTAATTGCAATACTGTTCATTATTCATGAATGCACTTTCTAGCAATTGAATTAAATGTTGACCTTTTTCTGTTGAATGTGGTACAACTATTGTTTAGAAAGAGTTCAACATTGTCTATCTGTGTGCCTGGTGTCATAATGCGACAATGTCTGCCATGTGTTGCAAGCTGCAACAAGTTGCATATCAATGTCTACTGTACTGCGTTCCACGGTGAAAATTTCCAGTCCGATATGGTGCTGTGAGTGTTTTCACTGAATAATAGTTCAATCATTACTTACAGTATATCAGCCACTTGTAGAATAACACTGATTTTACTTTACTTGTAACTGCTAAAGAAATTATTTCCAGTACCAGCATATCACGAGCAAATTGTGATGATTGATTTTATAGTGTAAACACACGCTTTCCGAATGTAATAGAAACATCGTTTCCGCGCAAATATGTGTTTAACCATCGAAAGAATATACTCGAATGACTGGCCTCTTGTACTGACACAGGGCGCACACCGCATGGTCTCCTGATCATTCAAAGCGGTGCGTGTGGAAACTATCACCCCTCATCTGTTGCGTCACGACCTGTCAAAGACGTTAGGAGTGCCTTCCCTTGAAGATGTTCGACTCTCGCTTGCGATAAATATTAGCTCAAAGGCCATATGATAGTTCCTTTTATTTCAGCTTGATTGAATATGAAGAATGCTTCTTAACTCTGGGTCTGTTACAAATCCATGCTGGAATACATTTCAATATGTTGCTTACATCAAATACTTTCAAGGTTGCTTTGCGAATCTCGGCAATTATATTATCCACATTTGGCGTAGCAGAGCAGCATGGTGGATTTCGGTCACAGTACATTGTACGAACAATTAGAGGAATCTACTGGGGTCAATAATATTTACAAGCTAGCCAGAACTCGTCATCGTGCCACAGTTGACATTGGACATGTCATGCATATCAAGGATAAGCACGGGCATCTTCTAACAAAACCAACAGAGATCCTTCAACGATGGCATGAACACTCAATACTATCTGTAATGAGGAGTTCCCACACCCACCGATTCCGTTAGCCGAACCTGTACCAGGTGCAGTTCCACCTATCACACCTGCCGAGGTCAATACTGCGATCCACGCCATGAAGAATGGCAAGGCAACAGGCCCTGATGATATTCCTGCAGAGCTATGGAAGCAGTTGGTTCATGCCTCTGCAGAGTTCCTAGCAGAGTTCTTTAACAAATCCCTTGCGAGCCACCAGATCCCGTCAGCTCGGCAAACTAGCGTCACAGTACCAATATGGAAAGGCAATGGCGATGTAACTATCTGTGCCAATTATCGTCCTATTCTCTTCTATGCCACATAATGAAGATTCTAGAACGTGTGATTGACACTCGCTTATGTAGCATTGTTACCATCTCGCCTAACCAGTGTGGATTCATGAAAGGTCGCGGAACAACTGATGCTATCCATGCAACGCGGCTTCTGATAGCAAAGTATATGAAGAAAAGAAGGACATTTCAGATGGCTTTTCTGGATCTGGAGAAAGCATTCGACCGAGTTCCCCATCAGCTTATATGGTATCCTTTTCGATCTCATGGCGTACCAGAAACTTATATGCGTTGGGTCCAACTCCTATACAATAATACAACTAGCTCTGTACACAGTGCTGCTGACCTCACCAAACAGTTCGATGTTCGCGTTGGGGTTCACCAGGGATCTGCACTATCTCCACTCTTGATTATCCTATGCATGGATACAGTGACTGCTGATTTGCAGAGGCAACCACCATGGACATTACTGTACGCCGTTGATGTCATGCTTGCAAGCGAGACCCGTAATTATCTAGAGCAATTGGTCAACCTCTGGAATGCGAGGCTCTGCGAATTTGGACTACGAATCAAACTCACTAGGACTGAGTACCTTGAATGTGGTTCCCGGACAGATGAGAACATCATAGTAGATGGCACCCCACTACCAAAGGCTTCAGATCTCCGATACCTTGGCTCCGTTGTGAGACCGGATGCCCGTGCAAGAGTGAATGCTGAATGGATGAAGTGGCGCCAGGTCACAGGCGTTCTCTGTGACTGCAATATCCCTTTGCGCCTCAAAACTAAGATCTACCAATCAGTCGTCCGCCCTGTTGCTTTGTATGGAACTAAATGCTGGCCTAATACAAAGAAACATGAACAAGCCTTTCACTATGGACAAAGACCTCTAGGACGACCAAAAAGGCGTTGGATGGATTCCCTACACGACGATATGCGCATCGAAGGTCTTCGTCCTATAGATACAGCCCTGCGCGGATAAACAAAACGTTATCCGCATCCGCACGACTTTTATCCAAATCCGCTGATATTTCAATATTATTAAAACTCAGCAATTCTTCTAGGTGTGTGCCCTGTCTTGTGTGGGGTTTCGCCTAGGACACCAAAATGGCTCATCGGCGGGCTCTTGGTGTCCCCGCCCGAACCCCCACAGGAGTATCGAACTACGCGATACCTCCCTTTATACAGAGTGCAACTGCACTCCTTGACTGCGAGAACCAAAAGCTCAAGCAGCCTCAACCTCCCTATGAAGGCTTTCAAAAAATGGTAAATTGGCTTTCACGGCCGGTGAAATAAAACTCAGCAATTCTTCTAGGTTTGTGCCGTGTCTTGTGTGGGGTTTCGCCTAAGACACCAAGCTGTCTCATCGGCGGGCTCTTGATGACCCCGCCCAGACCCCCACAGGCTTCCAAAAAAACCTAGGCGAAACCCCACACAAGACACGGCACAAACCTAGAAGAATTGCTGAGTTTTAATTCACCGGCCGTGAAAGCCTGTATACAATCTTTTTGGAAGCCTTCATAGGAAGGTTGAGGCTGCTTGAGCTTAAGGCTCTCGCAGTAAAGTGGTGCAGTTGCGGCTTATATAAAGAGAGGTGGCGCGCAGCTCGATACTCCTGTGGGGGTCCGGGCGGGGACACCAAGAGCCCGCCGATGAGCCAGCTTGGTGTCCTAGGCGAAATCCCACACAGGACACGACACAAACCTAGAAGAATTGCTGAGTTTTAATTCACCGGCCGTGAAAGCCAAAATACCATCTTTTTCAATAGTATGTTTAATTTATTAGATAAAGCATAAAGTGTTAATCCAACACATTTAGACATGTGAGCAGATAGTCGGTCCTGACAATTTGCTTCATTGCAAGGGACTTCAAGTTGGATGAAACTTCTGGTTCCTTGACCTCTGCTTTAGACAAAAAAATGGCTATATTTCTTTGCTACTTTCGCACTTGTGCCTCAGTAAGTTTGATGTGCCTGATTTGTGTCCTGAGTATGAATACATTTTTTTACAGGAGAAACATCCTACTATATCGTTCACCTTTTCGTTTCCATTGAAAACGTAACCAAACGTGTGCCATATCGTTGACTTGAGCTTTGTTTCACTCGCTATTGAATATTCATCTTGTTTTATTTTAATAGATAGTTTATCCATGTTGGTGAAATGATGTTCATACTCGCGTTCACGGTAGCATTCACTAAGTGAACTAGTCTTTACACTTGGAAAAAGGGATTGACATTTGGCCATACATTCCAAGTCAGTCATCATCCTTCTGCCTCTTGATCCATCCATGTTCACATAATTGATGCCATAACTATCTTCGTTGCAATATCACAGCCAACGTGCTTCAGTGCCAAGTAGGAAATAAATCTACAGATAAACCTGGAACCAGATCTTTCAGGATAGCTTTGATGGCGAAATAGCTGACATGATGAATGTTAATGATGTCACCACGATGAGCTAACAATCTTATTGACAGCATTATATCTCGTACGTATAGTGATAATGGCTGTGAAAATTGATGATGATGATGAGACGCCAAACATCTACTACAAACATACGGTACTGCCCCCGTAAATTGAATAATTTAGGGACAAAATGATAGTATTTTCCGTCCCCATGATAAAATTTAACCAGCAAATATAATTTCTGGAAGTGTGACACGGGCGTGTAATGTTACAAGCTCGAGGCTATGGGAGAGCCCGATCATGTGATATATTGCACAATGGACGCTTCTAGAAGGCTGTATTTAGCATAGCAACAGCGAGTTTGGAAATTAATATTATAAATATTGTTATAAATTATGCTATTGGATCCCAGCCCAGAGCCATTGAGAACAGGTCTTATTGAAGACGGGATCAACTTTAATTACACAATATAATGAAATTATGCATTTAGGCCCTTAGAAGAAGATTTTCTTATTTGGTAATGAAGAGAATATTAAGAGCAATTATGTCTGATACTTTAAACAGCGCAGATCGGTTAATCTACGCAGTAATAAGCTTTAGTAATCTACGCGCTAAAATTATGGTGGGAGATTGATATAGCCGCCAAAAATTCGACTTGGAGGGGGAGATCCAAGGATCGAGGTTCTTATTCCAGCAGTCTTTGAAGAGTGAGGAAGTGTTTTTACTGGGTTCAGGGAGATCCCAAAGCTTAGTCCGAGTGCGACGACTGTCGACTTGTGGAGACGCGAGGATAGCTAGGTGGAACGTAGGAGGTCACCGCACTTCCTTTCTACGTGAAGTTGCGAGGAACATTGAATTGATTATATCTCTTATATAATTGAGATCTGAAGTTAAATAAGCATATATATATATATATATAAAGAACAGGTCGCATACTATATATTGTGAAAAGTCGAGCGTTTTAATATTCACCGTTTCGACAATATAAGCCTGTCAAGTTAGATTTCCAAATGTGTTGGAAATAAAGCGGAATATAATTATAAATTGCAACGTGAAGTTGACGAACTCAGTTCAAGTGAACAGTAGCGGAGAACTTTTAATATTGACGCAACACATAAACATTAACAGAATGACTATTAATATTCTTCAAACGTTATCATTCAGCATAATTAACATTGTTGATATGATGAACTAAATAGTCATGCGCCAGAGACATATTCGATAACAGGAGTTAAGATACAACGATGGAGCTTCATTAGACAACGTATTCTTGAATACAGACGAAGTGTACGGTCCATCTTGTGCATTTTCGTCAGTCTACCAACACTAATATAACATCAATTAGCAATGGAAATATTTCATTCACCATTTATATGAATATTTCCATAATTATATTCCAATGATGAAGCTGATACATATTTACGACGGAGAATGAAGACTTTACAGAAGAGATTTGTTAAGATGCTAGGGTAGCCCAGCAACACAGAAGAATTTGCCAGAAGGATGTCGTTCGAGCCCAGGTGAATGTTGGTGAATTCCAGAGAGGGACGTTTCTTATCTCTGAGGTCGCAGATCCGAGGTTCGAATGCAGATCCATATCAGTGTCTTGTACTGAGGAAACATCTAAAGTATTGTGGGAATACTGACATAGATCTTCAAGTATTCGTCCAAATAAGGTATTAGTGTATCTCAATTGTTATATAGAGCTTGATTAGTAACATTCTGAGTCAGCGATCTTATTCCATATTTCCAGCGATCTTATTCCATATATTCAGCGATCTTATTCGATATTTTTCTATATTTTCACATTTCGAGTATTTCAGTGCTTTTATGTATTTTACACTTCAGATATGTGTTGAGATTTTTATACTTCAAGATTATTTAGAAGATGATTGCATTTCATCTATTTTTCAATTTTATTCTACGGATCAGTTGTGGAACTGACATTAAAAATGTTGTTTGAGGAATCATATTGCCTCATAGGAGACTAGTCATTTCGACTCTCGAATTTTAATAATTTCATTTAAACCAAGTATTCTGACATTGTGTCATAGCTTCAAATTAAATTCTTATGAAATTTAATTTGAGCACTTTAATGTAACGACATATAAATTCAAGAAAAGAAGAGACATCGAATGATCTTGTTATATCATTATTGTACATAAACTATTGATGATCTAAGAAATACTAGTCGTTTGATAAGACCGAAGTCTTAATCCCTATGAACATTCTTTGCGTAGAGTGGAAAAACATTACGACATTGACAAACCTTTCTTATTATTTGTAAAGCTAAGAGCTTTGTTCATTTAGCATGTTAGAGGAAATACCTTTTGATAGAAGATTATTCAAATCTTTTGCTAGGAGTTCAAAGCTAGTTTATCCCGGTCAAGATTGAATTCTATCTGACACTATAAATAACATGTGTGTTATTTCATGCTATTTGTGTAACATCACGTCATTTAGTCGACATGATATTACAACGATAAACAATTTAAAGCTTGACAAGTGAGATGAAACAGGAGTATTATTTTTATTACATGTATTTGCGACAGACGAGTTAACAGTTAATTATCTTGTTGTGGAGTAAACTTTAGGAGGTTAATCACGACAGTTTAATATCGTTCATTACAATTGGAAGTTTCTTTTGAAGAACTTACGCATGTATAATTGTAGTCCATTAGTCATGTGCAATGATACTGAGGGTCATGCCATTATTTGAGAGAAGTTCCTACATATGATATGTTAATAACAATTAATCATTTTTGGTTATTGTTTAACATAGTAGATGATAATTGTTTATGCCATATATACTGTTATATGAGGATTTGTAGAGCTATGGAGTGCTCATGCGAGGGAATTCCGCATTTTAAGGAAGTCAAAGTATTGTTGTTCTTTGATAAAAAAAAAGGCATGTATCATGATAAGAGCCGTTGTATACAAGTAGTCCAGTTCTTGTGAATTAACGATTTAGCTGTGTTAACAGGAGGGTTTCAGCGGAAATGCAACTTGAGGAAGATTGTCTACTCATGTCTATAATACAATTATTATATTTTATTAAACCCGAAGTTATGTAATTACGTACAGTTTACCTTAATTAGTCGACTGTATTAAACCGACAGTGTAATGAAACCTATATAAGACGATGTGTAAGCGGTACATGAAACTACGGAACGTTAGAGAAGGATGGTTATGTGAAAAACCAGTGTATATATTTAGTTAAGAATTATATTGTAACCGAGAAGTCAGAATCTCGAAAGTGTCAAGTCAGCAGCACTAGATAATGGATATTATTATAAACATATTACATGTAAATAATTTTTGTGGAAATGATTTAATTAGTTCAATAATTTAGTAGGATTTATTAATCAATTGTTTTGGAATGGTGTGTGTTTTATAAGCGGATGTTTTCGGTGTGTATGATCGTTCATTGTTAAGAGAAATTGTGGAACCGAATTGGTCTAGAACAATTACGGGGTGCGAATGAAAGAGTGTATACAAATTTTTAAAATGATTGTTTAAGAAACAGAGTAGTTATGTGAACTTTTGTAAGATCTAAATGTTAATTTTTACGTGTTTTTATAAATGCACACACAAGCAGTCTCTGTGGACTAGCGAGAATGATTCACCGTTATGTTGGAGAGCGATGACATAATATAAGCAGGTGTAAACTCACCGCCTTGTATTAATTGTGTAAACCAGTTTCGAGTACGGCGTGGTGCCGGTATTTCATTGATGAAACAATGTTACTGCTCGTGTGTTCTACAACACAGGCGTGTGAATGAAACCATGTGTCTGGAATGCCATTTAGAGACTTCATTAAACGTTTTTATTTTTACGCAGTCTAGGCCTAAAACAAGCCAAGATTTATGCTCATAATTTTAATACAGCATTGTAATAAGATGTAGAGTGGAAAGGAGGTGTGAATGATTGCGTGTTTTTAATTTTAATGTCTATTGTTAAATTCGTTTATTGTTATTTTGTTTATAGTAGATTAGTTTACCCTATTGTTAATAAATTTTATTCAGATTGTTTTCCATTGTTATTGGAGTGTGATTCATTTTAAATATAAGGTGATGAATATTGTGGATGTAGTGTAGGAGAAGCTGAATTCCCAGTCCCCGAGACGTAAGTAAAGGTGAGTGCCCCGTGTGGTTGGTTGTTGATCCACAATATTCTGGTAACTGCTGTCTGTAAATCCCTAAAGGCCATGTTGGAAGCGATTTCTAATGTAGTATATGCCTGTGCTGTTAGAAATAGGCAATCCAGCTGGGGCAATGGATATTCCAACAGGATCAATTCCGGATTATCGGGTACAGTAGGAATGGCGCCCTATGAACTTTGGGGCTACGAAATTAGCTTCGTAGTGTCCCTAAAGGAAGTTGGTTTGAAAATTTCTAGTGAAAGAAATAATTACCAGACTTGTGGGATGTCTTATCCAATTTCAGATGGATGTGAGTGTAATTATGTAGGTTTAATTTCAATTGGTATTTGGAAGGTTACACTCAGATAAAGATCTAATCTTAGAAACCTGTGAGAGGTGTAGTAGGTAGACAGTTTCAAAAACTACCTACGATCTGATAATTTATTTTATTTTACCGGTACATGACGATTGCTAAAGTCATGTGTAATACTAAAGCTAACTTGTTTTGATGATTGTAATGGTAGAATTTCTTTGTGGTAGTATATTTAAAGTGAATCACAGGAGAACGAACATTTTTAGTAGATTTGTTCAACATAGGGTGTACTTTAAGTTAATGCTAAGGTAATTTTAAGTTACTTTTAGACATTAAGGTGCAGGGGCCGATAACCTAGATGTTAGGCCCCTTAAAACAACAATTATCATCATCAACATTAAGCTGCTCAAAAATATATGTGGAATAGGACGTTGCTTAAATGTTGTTATTTTGCTCTGTTGTTGTTTATGTCTCTACAGCATTATATAAATGGTTATTGCAATGGCAAGTGAGGATGTAAAGAGAATGTAGGAGGAGATGCAGATGAAGCTGCAGCAGAATTTGAAGGAGCAACTGAAGAGCAGTTTAAATGTTGTCAAAGGTGAGATAAAGGAGAATTTATCTGCGAATATGGTAGATATGGAAGGTAAATTTCAGGAAGCCAAGCAGGACCTATAACAACTGAAGCGGGAACGAAAGGAGGACCTTTACACAGTGATTGTTAAAGTTGTTGATTCTCTTACAGATAAAGTCGCTGAAAGTGTCAAAGAGAGTTTCAAAACTGAAATTCAGGAAGTTCAGACTTCTTTTGAGGGTTTACATACTAGTGCCTCTAAAATGGTTGCAAATGTCACGCGCTTACAGGCCAGCTCAAAGCAGATACAGGCAGATGTGAGTGGTGTACGGACAGATGTCCGAACTGATGTTAGTAAAGTTAGGTCAGATGTATCCCATGTTCAAAGTAAGGTAGATACAGTCAAATCCAAAGTAGACATAGTACAGTCCGATATTGGTAATGTGAGGTTAGAGGTATCCAATGTCCAATCTAAAGTAGATACAGTCCAAGCCGATGTCACTAATGTTCAGGTTGACATAAATAATATGCAGTCAGATGTCACTGATGTACAGTCTGACATAGGTAAAATACAAACAGAAGTCAATACGGTATTTGAAGATGTAACAAAAGTCCAGGTGGACATTAATAAGATTAGACAAGAGGTGGAGGCGTCTAAAGAATTGTGTACACAGAATATAACTGCTTTGACGACACGTTTTGTCAACGAT
Source organism: Meconema thalassinum (assembly GCA_946902985.2). NCBI lineage: Eukaryota > Metazoa > Arthropoda > Insecta > Orthoptera > Tettigoniidae > Meconema > Meconema thalassinum. Next base: position 66,415,496 of record OX336397.1, read on the forward strand.
GCGTTAAAAACTACAGCTTCTCTGGTCGAATTAAATGGTAACGTGGAAACTTTACGAACACAGGTTATTGGCCATAATAAAATTCTTAAGGCAGATATTGAGGAGGACATAGCTGCAATGTTAAAAGCTAATGTAGTTGTATGGAAAGACGAGTGGAACAAATCTAGTGGGGAACATGTTAAGCAAATCCAAGATAACACAGAAAAGAAATTAGCCAGTACCCAAGTAGAAATTAATAGAGAGGTTATTGAAGTAAGAACCGATCTAGGTAAAAGGATTGATACGCTCACTGAAAAGCAAGTAGAAGATAGAACTCAATCTAGTCAGGATGTGCAAGCTTTGAAAGAATCGTTCGAGAGTAAGACTAAAACGATAGAGGAACGATTAAACAAGGTTGTCATTAACGTTAATGCCATGAGTGAGGAGAAAACTAATGAACTAGAAGAATACGTATTGCCCCCGTAATTGAATTATGTAGAGACCACGGTGGCTATATTTGAAATTATGATTAGAGTTATGGCTGTCATAGTTATGACGTGGGTAGTCATGACGTAAGCACGGATAACGTAAATGTTATGCCAGCAAGCTACTTGAGCTGAGATTCTCAGTGACGTCAGCATTTTAGTCCAGAATGTTCCAAGATGTACGACGCAGTCGCAGGAAACGAGGAATTCTGCTGAGGAAGAAACTATGCTATTGGAGGAGAGGCATGAACCAATGAACGATAGTTTAAAGGAAGACGGAGATTGCTGAAACTATGGTATTTTATGACTTTTTGAATGCAGAATTGTGGAAATACATTTGCAGTAAAAGCATTGATTTGGAATTTTGGTGAAATTTATTTTCAGTTTTTGAATTTTGAAAATCCGTCATGAATTAACGAAGTTGGAAGTTCTAGCGATGACGTAGTATCACGCTTTGGAAGGGATGGTAACGCCCCTCGAGAAGGTAATAAAAGGGCTTGCGCAGAAGAAAGGAGCCTCTTCTCTTCTCTTCTCTTTCGTTCGCTGATCATTCTGAGATCTAATGCTCAGATCATCGAAGTATTTGTGAAAGTCAGTTTATTATACATTCAATATAGTGAGACATCAAAGTTAACAGCAAGTGAAAAGAATCGTTTTTACAACGCGTGGCGAGGCCACTTTGTTAACGAGAACCAGGTCAAACTAGGTGAAGTTGAAACGGACCTTAGAAAGCTTCTATAAGTTGAACTTCAAACAGTTAGCGGTCTACGATAACATAATTGTATTGTACAGTACTACATGCAATTATAGAGAAAAGCTGAACAATTTCGACCGAGTACTTCAAAAGATATTAGCTGTTTTATACGACTGGCAAAAGTGATTATCTCGCCACTAGAGAAACACTTTTGTATAAGCCAGAATCAACGCAAGGCTAACGCTGTGAGTGGAGTAGACAGACTTCAGATTGCTTGCTTACAGAACGATACAGTATAATGGAGCATTTGAATACGGCAGTTTGTTCTTCTGACACTACAACTGAAGAGCAAATGGAAGGCTAAGAAGGCTTATTGCAATTGGGACATACTTCAATGGAGTAAGATAGCGACATGGAACTTCGCTAATTGCTATTCCACATAAGCGAACATGCGGTGAATACCATCTACACCCATGTTTCGTAAGTAAAGGCTGAATACCATCGAACAGCCATAGAAACAATTTCATACTCTGAATATGAATAATTTCTTCGGAAATTTCTACAAAACGTCATGATGATTGTCTACTGGAACTTCAGGGAATTTTTCAAGAGAGGTCAGGGATATCCCGACTCACAATGAAGATTATTGCCGGAAGGATGTCTATTCGTATTCGAGGAGCAGAGTGATTCACGGAGAAGGAAGCAGTTCGATTCTCCGAGGGTGCTATTTCCTATTTCGAGGATGGAGCTCAGCTTTAACGTGGTGAAATGGATCCATCAGCAGTCTTCTTTGGGGAATTTTCCTCTGGAAAGTCAATCGGCAGATAAGGTAGTCGTGAACGTTTATTGTATTTGAGTAACCTAGTAATGTTTGAGCAACCATTTTCCCATATTTTTTATCCTCATGTATTTTGCCTTATTTTCTTGTTGAGATTCTTATTCTCAGTACACCTTGATGAGTTTTGCATTTTTCGACGATTTATTAAGACATTGTTATGTCATGGGCATAGTTAACGATTTTGAATCAGTCGAGACTGATATTTAGATTTTTCAGTAATTAATATTTTTGTAGTCACGATTTGACTGTAAGTTAATGATTTTTATGGCAGATTTAAATTCAGACAGCGTGTCACTTTATTAAAGTAATTCTACCCCAGTTTAATTACTTTGAACAATTTTCTGTCATCATCAAGAAGGAAGAACATTTAAATGATTTTAGAGCGTTAAAATCTCTTACGTTATCGACGATCTTGGAAATACTAGTCGTTATTTGTATTGATTGCAACACAGACATTTATCGTCAGTTATGAATGAACATTGCATTATAGACACTTTTGTGAAAGAGTAATGTTAATAATGAATTATTGAATGCATTAAAGTCAAGTACTTTTGTTAGGAGTTTTTCTCAATTAGAGAATTTTATAACAATGTTTGCATTCCCCAGTCTAATTGGATTCTATTCGACTACTTTGCAGTTTAGTCGCACTTTATTTGAAGATAGTATTTTCATACTACAATTTCTTTTAAGACGTTAGTCTTAAATTTTGATAGACCAGATAGGCGTATATAAGCGTATTCACTATTAAATTTGTTTGTGATTGGCAAGTTTTGACTTCATTTCAGTTCATGAATGAAATCTACGAAGGTTAAATAGAAAAACAGTTTTGAAACTATTTATGATTATAAAGATTTTTAAGTGGAACTATGAATGTATAATCGCTAGTGCAGCGCGTGTTGAAAGTCGCTGAAATATAATGCCCTTGAATATGAAGGAAGTTCCCACAGGAATAAATGTTAAAGAATTATTTGTGGAAGTTTTGTAAGTGATGTGAAAGTTGTAAATGCCATATAGATTAATATATGATGATTTTGGGCATATTTTTAATGCAGATTGTGCATTAACTTGTTAGCGAAGGATTTTCCGCTGGAGTAAGATTGTTATAGTTCGTTGAAAATTAATCAAGTGATTTACTGTTATAATTAACACGAGTTTTGAAAGAATTTGAGACAGGATGTTGAATGAAGGTTGCCGTCACAAATCATTATTAAAAAACTTTATTAAACCGGATTGTGACATTAAAATGTATAACTAACCTTCATTGGTCGATTATATTAAACAGGATTATAAAATTACCAACCGAATGAACATGTGGCTAATGTATTTATTAAATTAATAATTTAAACAATTTAAATGTTAATATTGTAAATAATTGTTGTAAATATTTTTGAAAATAATATGAAACGAGAGCGATGTTAAAGGCGTGCTTATAATATTTTTATTGTCTTTGACAAATATTATAAACAATTTCTAATTGTTATAAATAATTTATGTGATTTTGTTATAAACATTTAAGAGCTAATTAAACATTTGGATTGAAGTTAACAAGTTTAAGAAATTTATGTAATGATCCATTAGGATGTGATCAAAGTACTTGAAAGATTTGCGTAAATATAATGTGAGTTGTCTTGTAAGACATTTAAAAGCTTGAGAGTGCAGGCTGGATTCTTACGTAACATAGCGTGTGAGAAGGGAGTGCATTTGACCAGTATGCGTCAGGCTGGAAGGTAGCCCGCAGCTGTGTCAACATATGTTTTTCAGAGAGTGAGGTCGTACACTCCGGCCTTGCGACTATAAATACCATTCTCTTGTTTATTAAAAGGAAACAAATGCTCTATATATGTCACACCCTGACGTCCTTTTCCAATCCAATAGTGTTATGAATATTACGTTATTTGGAGCTCTTGGGAGCTAAAATGTTTATATCATGTTGTATAATAATTTTGCAAGTCCTACTGGAGGACGTAGTCAGATTGACTTGGGCTACTGATAGCCACGTATATTTTGTTGTGTTAGGAAAATCATACCCTTTATTAGAAATAAAGCTTTTGTACAGTTCAAAGTTCTCGTCTTCGTTTCTGGTTCATTTTTAAATGTCATGGCGGAGATTATTGTGTGAACAGACTTTTAGTGATCCTGTTGTCAACTCAAACCCCGAGATAATTAAGAGGTAAGCAACGGTAAGTATGCACCCCCGTCTATTTTGGTGTGTTCCACAATGATTTCCTGTGAATTTCTGTGCTCTTATCTCGATAGTATCTGTCAGTGCCATTTTCATTGATGTAACTGTGCCGGTGCGATTGATAATTGGCAATCCGATTGAGGGGGCGGATATCTGACAGCCTACTGTCCAGGTAAACGGGGACAGTATCCAAGAAGTTACAAAATCTTAATCTAGGAGATGTTGCCAAGCTTGAGACGTATATGGAAGATTTAAAGGCTGAAGTAGGCCAACAGCTCAAGAAGATTATAGCTGAGATAGAAGAAAAGGAAAGGGAGAAGATAGATTTTGAAGATTCGAGGAATCAGGCTAGAAGAAATAGCCTAGAAGTGGAAGAAAGGGAAATCAGGCCGGAAGAAAGATTATTCAGGTTTACGGAAGGTTTAGAGGAGAGGAGTAAAGAGCCCGAAAGTTACAATAGAGATTTTCGACCAAACCTTCAGGATTCATGTCCGAGAAACGTGACGGTCATAAGGAACTTTGAAGACAAACCGCTTGAGTTCAGCAACCTAGATAGTTTCACACCGAGAGTACATCAGAAATCTCAAAGATTACCTAATCGAAGCGCATATTCCAAGAGAGAGAGAAATGAAGATCGTAGAACGCTATTTGTCAGATGGGCCCCTTGAATGGTTTAGAGCCTTCAGATATACCTTCGTGAACTTCGATGAATTCGCAGAAGCACTAATAAAGCTTTTCTGGTCTATTGAAGCACATACTTCCCTACGCGCAGAAGTATACTCACGAAAATATTCAGGAACTCTTCCTACACGCTACGCAGACTTCTTCACGAGTCAGTTAGCCAGACTCAGATTCCTTCAACCCCCGTTATGTACAGCTCAGTTGATAGACGCGATAGCCAGGATGCTCCCTGTTGAAGTCAGATGTCTAATTATCTCGTCAGGGATCAACGATCTAGCAAGCATGGACGAATTGCACAGAAAACTCGATTACACGAGCCCTATGCCAAACGTTGTTGCGAAGAACCAAAGGCAAGAGTACAAAGACATTAACACAGTATATCTTGACCAAACACAACAGACAGACATTCCGAAAGAACCAGAAAAGGGATATATTGGTCCTGAAAGGAATAATTATTTCCGGGATCGTAGACCAGGACCCAGATACAGGAGATTCCGTGGAGGCCGTCCATAACATCAACAGCAAGGACGTAACAACCATAATAGCAATGGCTATCGTAGAAGTGGTTATTATCACAACAATAATAACTACCGATACAATAATAATGGTTATTATAACAGGAATAACAATAGGAATAACCAGAACTATAATCGTAACAGAAACTCACAAGATGAAATTATGACGAAGGAGAAGTATGATGAGCGTCATAAGGAAGGGCAAGAGTATCTCAAGGAGTTGAGAAATAATGAGAATGGTAATGGAAGGGAAATTAAAAGTTTGATTATAGATCCCGGTCCATCTACTAGTCAGAAGGGGAACCATGAGAATGAGTCTCAAGGACAAAAAAAACAATTTTGAAACGGAATTAGAGGAGACAGGATATACTGCTACACAAAACCAGATTATGGTAAACGAAATCTATGAGGTGACATACGAAGATCTACTCTTCGAGAAGGAGATTGTTAGAGAAGAAAGACCATTCGAGTTACCGATTATATGTGTTAATGTTGATGGACAAATATATAAGTCAATAATGGATACTAGTGCCATTATGTCTATCATATCGGATGATAGTTATCAGAGATTATCTAAGGGCAAAAGGATGACTGTTTTACCCGCATCTACTGTTAAAGTGCGTAGTATATTTCAAGACAAAGCGGTAAAATGCAAAATCCAAGTTTTGTTAAACTTTGAGATAAATGGAAGCACATATGAACACATTTTCATTGTGGTGAGCAAAATCAATTTTGATATCGTGCTAGGCATTGACTTCATTACTAAAGTTGGAGCAGTAATTGATATGAAAAACCGAGTCATAAAATTTAGTGAAGGGTTAATAAACACAGAAGGGTTAGAAGAACAGGATTCGAATGACAGTCTAGATAAAGATCCTAGGAAAGAAATTATTAACAACATTATTGAAGAGGTAGAAAATGGAAGGGAAATGCCTACCCTCCAAGCAGAAGGGTTGGACGAAATTCAGGATGAATTTGAGGAATTAATCTTGGAGTTCAAAGACATTTTCGATGATAAGCCTGGATTGCTAAAGGACTACAAGTATAAGATTAGGCTTACGGATGAAACTCCTTATCAGAAGAGGATTTACCCGATACCAGAAAATTACTATGAAGAAGTACGAGGGATAATCAAGAAAATGGAAGCTGACGGAATAATAAAGAAGCAGGCGTCGTCTTACATCAACCCTATAACTGTAGTCAAGAAAAATAATGGTCAATTACGCCTATGTCTCGACGCCAGGACCATTAACTTAAAGATTTTGCCCGAGGCAGACCGACCGCCTAAAATACGAGGTTTGCTCAGAAAGTTTAAAGGAAAAGCATGTTTTAGCGTCCTAGATTTAACTACTTCGTTTTACCAGATTGAGCTTGAAGAAGAAAGCAAACAGTACACAGGGTTTCTGTTTGACCAGACGTCCTGGGTATTTCAGAGAATTCCCTTTGGCATGGTCAACAGTGGTCCAGCCCTGATTAGAGCCCTTGATATCAAACTCACCGATGAAGTTAAAAAGAACGTGCTTTGTTATATAGATGATTTAATCATATCTTCACCAAATGTCCAGGAACATCTTATACACTTGCGTAAGCTTTTTGAAAACCTGAGAGCCGCAAATATAAAGGTAAACTTCGGTAAGTGCCGTTTCATGAAAGAAGAAATTAATTTTCTCCGACACACCATTGACCAGCATGGATATCACCCGAACTTGCAGAAAGTGGAAGCTATTATGAGGTTCCCAAAGCCCACTAAGGTCAAACAAGTGCGAGAATTTGTAGGTGCGTGCCAATTCATTAGCAGTCATTGTCCAAAGTATTCAGAGATTATGGCACCTCTCTATGACTTGCTAAAGAACAATAACTGTTGGAAATGGAGTAGTACCGCTGACGACGCGTTTGAGAAAGCTAAGGAAATGTTGAAAAACAACGTGAAATTAGAATATCTGGATTTTGAACGAATATTCTACATAGAATCCGATGCTTCACGTGTAGACATTAGTGCAGTCTTATACCAAAAGGACGAAGAAGCAAATAAGCACTACAGTGCGTTCACCGGGAGAAAGCTTAAGAAACACGAAGAGAAGAACTTCACGACAGAACTAGAGGTGTTAGCTTTCGTGACAGCTCTTCAAGTGTGGAAGCAGATATTAATCGGACACCAGATTATAATTATCACCGACCATAAGGCACTCCAATTTATGCTTCAAACCGATATGTCGAGTGATAGATTAACTCGAAGGGCCCTTTCCTCTCAACAGTTTACTGCTATAATAGTCCACCAGCCAGGTAAGGACAATTTTTTGGCTGAAGCATTATCACGTATCCCAGATAGAAATTTGCAGATTAACCATGTACAATTGGAGGAAGAAGATCAGGAAACCGTTAGGAGATTAGCCCGAATCGGTGTGTCACAGAAGAGACACGCTCCAATTAGGAAAATGTACAGGTTCCTTAAGGGTTACGTGGACACAGCAGATCTAGATTATGCTGCTACTCAAAGGCGATCACGACACTTTGTATTGAGCGGAGATCTTGTGTGTAAGTACGCAGACTCCGAACACACTAAAATTCGCATAGTCGTGCCCCCAAATCTTGTCACAAAGTTAGTGTGGTTGGCACACCATTCTATCGGACATGGAGGTTTAGATAAAACCCTCAGTACTCTTAAAGAGAGGTTTGTCAGAACCACCATGAGATCCACTATAGCGAAGATTATAAGATTTTGTGATAAATGCCGGAGAGGAAAATTCGCATCAGAATTGTTGAAAGGAAGACCCAGAGCTATGATGCCTTCTAAACCACGTGAGCTGATGGCCTCGGACATTTTTGGTCCTTGCCCGATGGGATATCAGGGTAATCAGTTCCTGTTAGTGACTGTTGATGTCTTCACTAAATTCGTTACCATGAATCCCATGCAAGAAGCCAATACCAGAAATGTTGTGAGCAGATTAGAGAATGCTGTGTTACCGAAGGCTGGGAAACCAGAATATCTCTTATCGGACCATGGAGCGCAGTTCACTTCAGCCGAATTCGCAGCAGACATGGAAAGGTTGGGGATTAAGCACATCTTTTCAATCGTGCGTTATCCAGAGTCAAATTCAAGCGAACGCTATATGGCAGAATTTAGCAAATTCTGCAGAATTTTCTGCCCAGATGATCACCCCAGTTGGGTAAAATACGTGCCAATGATTGAGGATTGTTTGAACTCCACAGTTCAAGAAAGCACGGCAGAAGTTCCTATGATTCTTCACTTAGGAAGGAATCCAGAAAGGCCATGGGACAATGTATTTGATTTCATTCCCAGAGTTCCTGTTCTAGGAAGACAGGCGAGGATCGATATGGCGAAAAAAAAAGACTTCAGAAAGCAGCAGAGAAGTGCTTGAAACGAGTTGCAGGAAAACGTTTCGGTACGCCGTTGGAAATTGGAAATAAGGTCTTATTGCGCAGACCAGTGAAAGCGGACGTGAGCAAAAAGATATACCCCAAGTTCGGAGTTATATTTATTGGCCCGTTGCGCATAACTAATGCTTATGGGAATAACTGTTATGAGTTGTTTGACGATGAAACCAACGTTATTCTAGGAAAATTCACTGCTAAAAATTTAAAAAAGTATCATAAGAAAATAGGCTAAAATAATTCAATATACGAGTTCAAGTGACATATCAAAAGTCTTGAATTAAAATTATTAAAAACAATTTGCAACTGTTTTTAACTTGAGATGAAGGAGAAATGCCCCCGTAAATTGAATTATTTAGGGACAAAATGAGAGTATTTTCCGTCCCCATGATAAACTTAAACCAGCAAATATAATTTCTGGAAGTGTGACACGGGAGTGTAGTGTTACAAGTTCGAGGCTATGGGAGAGCCCGATCACGTGATATATTGCACAATGGACGCTTCTAGAAGGCTATATTTAGCATAGCAACAGCGAGTTTGGAAATTAATATTATAAATATTGTTATAAATTATGCTATTGGATCCCAGCCCAGAGCCATTGAGAACAGGTCTTATTGAAGACGGGATCAACTTTAATTACACAATATAATGAAATTATGCATTTAGGCCCTTAGAAGAAGATTTTCTTATTTGGTAATGAAGAGAATATTAGGAGAAATTATGTCTGATACTTTAAAAACCGCAGATCGATTAATCTACGCAGTAATAAGCATTAGTAATCTACGCGCTAAAATTATGGTGGGAGATTGATATGGCCGTCAAAAATATGAATTGGAGTGGGAGATCCAAGGATCGAAGTTCTTATTCCAGCAGTCTTTGAAGAGTGAGGAAGTGTTTTTACTGGGTTAAGGGAGATCCCAAAGCTTAGTCCGAGTGCGACGACTGTCGACTTGTGGAGACGCGAGGATAGCTAGGTGGAACGTAGCAGGTCACCGCTCATCCATTCTACGTGAAGTTGCGAGGAACATTGAATTGATTATATCTCATATATAATTGAGGTATGATGTAAAATAAGCATATATATATATATATATATATATATATAATATTTATAAAGAACAGGTCGCATACTATATATTGTGAAAAGTCGAGCGTTTTAATATTTACCGTTTCGACAATATAAGCCTGTCAAGTTAGATTTCCAAATGTGTTGGAAATAAAGCTGAATATCATTATAAATTGCAACGTGAAGTTGACGAACGCAGTTCAAGTGAACAGTAGCGGAGAACTTTTAATATTGACGCAACACATAAACATTAACAGAATGACTATTATTATTCGTCAAACGTTATCATTCAGCATAATTAACATTGTTGATATGATGAACTAAATAGTCATGCGCCAGAGACATATTCGATAACAGGAGTTAAGATACAACGATGGAGCTTCATTAGACAACGTATTCTTGAATACAGACGAAGTGTACGGTCCATCTTGTGCATTTTCGTCAGTCTACCAACACTAATATAACATCAATTAGCAATGGAAATATTACATTCACCATTTATATGAATATTTCCATAATTATATTCCAATGATGAAGCTGATACATATTTACGACGGAGAATGAAGACTTAACAGAAGAGATTTGTTAAGATGCTAGGGTAGCCCAGCAACACAATAGAATTTGCCAGAAGGATGTCGTTCGAGCCCAGGTGAATGTTGGTGAATTCCAGAGAGGGACGTTTCTTATCTCTGAGGTCGCATATCCGAGGTTCGAATGCAGATCCATATCAGTGTCTTGTACTGAGGAAACATCTAAAGTATTGTGGGAACACTTACATAGATCTACAAGTTTTCGTCCAAGTAAAGTATTAGTGTATCTCAATTGTTATATAGAGCTTGATTAGTAACATTCTGAGTCAGCGATCTTATTCCTTATTTCCAGCGATCTTATTCCACATTTTCAGCGATCTTATCCCATATTTTTCTATATTTTCACATTTCATGTATTTCAGTGCTTTTATGTATTTTACACTTCAGATATGTGTTGAGATTTTTATACTTCAAGATTATTTAGAAGATGATTGCATTTCATCTATTTGTCAATTTTATTTTACGGATCAGTTTTGGAACTGTCATTAAATTTTTTTTTGAGGAATCATATTGCCTAATAGGAGACTAGTCGTTTCGACTCTCGAATTTTAATAATTCCATTTAAACCAAGTATTCTGACATTGTGTCATAGCTTCAAATTAAATTCTTATTAAATTTAATTTGAGCACTTTAATGTAACGACATAATAATAATATCGTATGGCTTTGGGAGCCTGGTGCAAGCTTTGTTAATTGACACCCAGAGGTTAGCTTGCATGTCGAATTTCGTCGTTCCTTTGAACGCTATGATAGTCAGGGAGGTTAGATATCTAAACTCATTGACACTACAGTGCTTTCAAGTAGAGAATGGAGGGAATTTGTGTTGGCGGAAAATCCCGAGATTAATTTTGCCATTGAACACGGCCAACTGAATTCAAATGGGTTCTCTAACATGCCAACAACGTATGACATGAGTGTCGATGCAACGACATATAACTTCAAGAAAAGAAGAAACATCGAATGATCTTGTTATATCATTATTGTACATAAACTATCGACGATCTAAGAAATACTAGTCGTTTGATAAGACCGAAGTCTTAATCCCTATGAACATTCTTTGTGTAGAGTGGAAAAACATTACGACATTGACAAACCTTTCTTATTATTTGTAAAGCTAAGAGATTTGTTCATTTAAAATGTTAGAGGAAATACCTTTTGATAGAAGATTATTCAAATCTTTGGCTAGGAATTCAAAGCTAGTTTATCCCGGTCAAGATTGAATTCTATCTGACACTATAAATAACATGTGTGTAATGTTATGCTATTTGTGTAACATCACGTCATTTTGTCGACATGATATTACAACGATAAACAATTTAAAGCTTGAAAAGTGAGATGAAGCAGAAGTATTATTTTTATTACATGTATTTGCGATAGAGAGTTAACAGTTAATTATCTTGTTATGCAGTGGAGTAAAGTTTAGAAGGTTAATCACGACTGTCTAATATCGTTCATTACAATTGGAAGTTTCGTTTGAAGAACTTACGCATGTATAATTGTAGTCCAGTAGTCATGTACAATGATACTGAGGGTCATGCCATTATTTGAGAGAAGTTCCTACATAAGATATGTTAATAACAATTAATCCTTTTTGGTTATTGTTTAACATAGTAGATGATAATTGTTTATGCCATATATACTGTTATATGAGGATTTGTAGAGCTATGGAGTGCTCATGCGAGGGAATTCCGCATTTTAAGGAAGTCAAAGTATTGTTGTTCTTTGATTTAAAAAAAAAAGAGGCATGTATCACGATAAGAGCCGTTGTATACAAGTAGTCCAGTTCTTGTGAATTGACGATTTAGCTGTGTTAACAGGAGGGTTTCAGCGGAAATGCAACTTGAGAAAGATTGTCTACTCATGCCTATAACACAATTATTATATTTTATTAAACCCGAAGTTATGTTATTACGTACAGTTTACCTTAATTAGTCGACTGTATTATACCGACAGTGTAATGAAACCTATATAAGACTATGTGTAAGCAGTATATAAAACTACGGAACTTTAGAGTAGGATGGTTATGTGAAAAACCAGTGTATATATTTAGTTAAGAATTATATTGTAACCGAAAGTCAGAATCTCGAAAGTGTCGCGTTAGCAACACTAGATAATGGATATTATTATAAACATATTACATGTAAATAATTTTTGTGGAAATGATTTAATTAGTTCAATAATTTAGTAGGATTTATTAATCAATTGTTTTGGAATAGCGTGTGTTATATGAGCGGATGTTTTTGGTGTGTATAATTGTTCATTGTTAAGAGAAATTGTGGAACCGAATTGGTCTAGAACAATTACGGGGTGCGAATGGAAGAGTGTATAAAAATTTTTAGTATGATTGTTTAAGAAACAGAGTAGTTATGTGAACTTTTGCAAGATCTAAATGTTAATTCTTACGTGTTTTTATAAATGCACACACATGCATTCTCTGTGGACTAGCGGGAATGATTCACCGTTATTTTGGAGATCGATGACATAATATAAGCAGGTGTAAACTCATCGCCTTGTATTAATTGTATAAACCAGTTTCGAGTACGGCGTGGTGCCGGTATTTCATTGATGAAACAAAGTTACTGCACGTGAGTTCTACAACGCAGGCTTGTGAATGAAACCCTGTGTCTGGAATGCCATTTAGAGACTTCATTAAACGTTTTTATTTTTACGCAGTCTAGGCCTAAAACAAGCCAAGATTTATGCTCATAATTTTAATACAGCATTGTAATAAGATGTAGAGTGGAAAGGAGGTGTGAATGATTGCGTGTTTTTAATTTTAATGTCTATTGTTAAATTCGTTTATTGTTATTTTGTTTATAGTAGATTAGTTTACCCTATTGTTAATAAATTTTATTCAGATTGTTTTCCATTGTTGTTGGAGTGTGATTCATTTTAAATATAAGGTGAAGAATATTGTGGATGTAGTGTAGGCGAAGCTGAATTCCCAGTCCCCGAGAGGTAAGTAAAGGTGAGTGCCCCGTGTAGTTGGTTGTTGATCCACAATATTCTGGTAACTGCTGTCTGTAAATCCCTAAAGGCCATGTTGGAAGCGATTTCTAATGTAGTATATGCCGGTGCTGTTAGAAATAGGCAATCCAGCGGTGGCAATGGATATTCCAACAGGATCTTTTCCGGATTATCGGGTACAGTACTTAATAAAATGTAGTTGAAAGCATGAGTAAAATAATCTTATCGCGTATAAGTTTAATACCTGCCTGAATATTTCGTACGCAATAGGCGGCTGGCATAGGAAGCCTGTAGGAGTGCTCCGCTTTATCCCGCGCAAACCGCAGTTTTTAACCGCAATTTCCGGCCCAAAAGTGAGTGACCAAGTAACATAGTGTGTGAAGTACGTGCCTGAACATTTTCTACATCATTATGTCAATACAAAAGGTGAACAAACGTGTAAATGTTGTTGAGGCAACGATGGCAGACTTTGAAGCACGCCTTCAGTTGTTGAACAGTGCTGCCAACCCGGGTCAAGACTCCCTAGAGTCCCTTACTCGTGATTTTCGCGAGTTCCGAAGCACTGTCACCTCCGAACTCGCTGTGCTTAAAGAAGAACTGAGCAAGCTGGAGAGGAGACTTGACCACCACAAGGAGCTGCTGGACGAAGGAGAGCAATACAGCCGGAGAAACTGCCTTCTCATCCACGGGATCGTCGAGGACCCTGAGGAAGATGTGTACGAGAAGGTGAGGGACACAATCAAGACGAAGTTGAACGTGGACCTCCCTATGGAGAGCCTGGATAGATGTCACAGGATTGGGCGGCCGCAGCGAACAGCAGCTGAAGTGGTAGCCACTGGGAAACGCCCTATTATTGTAAAATTCCTCCGCTACCACGAGCGAGATCGCATCTGGAAGTCCAAGCGCCTCCTAAAGGGAACCAAGATTCTTATTACTGAATCCCTCACAAAAACCCGGAAAACTATCCTAAATGCAGCGAGAGACTACTTCGGACCCACCCGAGTCTGGACCCAGGACGGCCGCGTTTTAATACACCTCCCTGATGGAACTAAGAAGACCGTCACCACATTTAGGGAGCTGGAAAACGTTGAGCTAATGCGGGATATTAGAGTGAAGTGAAATGAACATGTGCGTAATGTTTATATTAGACAAGTTTAGTAATAAGTGTGTGTGTGTATGTGTGTGTGCGTTGGTTGCGGTCGGCAGTGTGCAGCGGGAGGTCCAGGTAGGTTTCTTCTATTTTAAGATATATCTCCCGTTACCCAGCTGAGCTATTGTATGAATGAGCTAACTGACCTTGGCCAGCCTAGCCCACACCAACCCCCTCCCTCCCCTTACACCACTGGCTTTCTTCTAAAACAGGCACTTTCCTCATCCAAACATTCATTACAATGTTGCCATATTAATGCTCTGTCACTGGTTGCGCATCTCGACGAAATACAGGCAATAATAAACGAAAACAATATCCACATCCTCTGCATAAGTGAAAGTTGGTTAAAACTTGACATCCCGTCTAGCATGGTGGAACTAAATCGGTACTCGCTGGAACGTCATGACAGAAATGATGGGAGGCGAGCAGGCGGGGTTGCCATGTACTGTAGAAGCGACTTAAAAAGACGGGTAATATGTGTATCAACACTTAGCACACAACCAGGACCGGAATTCATGTTTGTTGAAGTAATTGTTGGCCAACAAAAGACTCTGGTAGCTGTTGTATATAAGCCGCCAAGAATAACAAACATGAGTGAATTTGAAAACCGCTTGCTCGACTTACTTCCAAGCTACGAACACGTAATAGCCGTGGGTGACTACAATACCAATTTACTGACACAGACGTATGAGACCAAACAATTAAAAAACCTGTTCGCTTCCTGCGACGTGACTATTCTTCCCCTAGAACCTACAAACCACATTTACTCTGATAAATACGAATCACATACACTCATTGACCATCTTGTGACAAGCAATCTCGACAGAGTTGAAACTTTCGGGCAAATACCCGTACCATCTATCTCCACCCATGACCTAATTTACCTATCGTACTCCCTACGTGTGCCTAAGTACACGCCTAAATATATTATCACTAGAAACATGAAAAATATTAATATGGATGACTTAAAACATGACGCATACAACCTTCCCTGGAATGACATATTACTCTTAGATAACATTGACGCAAAAGTAAACAAGTTAAATTCTCTTATTATTAGTCTGTATGACAAACATGCCCCTAAACATTCGATCAAAGTTACTCGCCCAGCATGCCCATGGTTAAATGATAACATTAAAAGTATGATGGCACAGCGTGATGCACTATTCCGGCGTTTTAAACGTACCCGTGACGAAACTGATTTTGAAAATTATCGTGTACTCAGAAATCGTATTAAGCAGCTCGTAAGAAACGCCAAATTCTCCTACATACAAAACGTGACAAAGAAGATGAATACAAGGAATGCCTGGAATAATATGCGTTCTCTAGGTATAGGCAAACAGCAGCAACAGACACATGTACCAGACATACCGCTTGATGAGTTAAATGAATATTTCACTGAAGAGAGAGTACCAACTAATTCAACACCCCATGATTCTTTTCACCTACTACCTGACCACCCGCTCTTTACTTTCCATCCGGTTACGGCAGACAAAGTAAAAAAGGTACTATATTCCATAAAATTAAAAGCGAGAGGAGTTGATGATATTCCCATATCCTTCATACATAATATCATCGGTGCCGTTCTACCAATTATTACTCACATATTCAACCATAGTCTTACAACTAACACCTTTCCCTCCCTATGGAAACAAGCCAATGTCATCCCTATTCCTAAGAAAACCGAACCTTTATTTCCATCTGACTATCGGCCAATATCCATTCTACCTGCACTTTCAAAAGCCCTCGAGCGTCTGGTTCATGAGCAAGTACTTGAATATTTGAATAGCCGCTCTCCTTTAGACCCTCTGCAATCAGGTTTCAAGAAGGGACATAGCACCGCAACAGCATTACTCAAAGTGACTGACGACATTAGACACGCAATGGACCAAAAACTGGTGACAATCCTCACCCTTCTCGACTTCAGCAGTGCTTTTGACACCATAAATACTCAGACACTATTGAAAAAGATGGAATTTTATTACTTCGACCAGCAGACAATTTACTTTTTCGCATCATACCTGAATAATCGCCAGCAACGTGTTGTAACCCAGGATAAAACTTCTCAGTGGCTAAGCAGAAAGTCAGGCGCCCCACAGGGTAGTGTATTAGGACCCTTGATTTTTGTACTATATATCAATGACATCTCATCTAATTTGAAAAATTGCAAATATCACCTATATGCAGATGATTTGCAAATATACTCCCACTGCAAGACAAATGACATTCCATTGACAATTGAAACTATCAACGCTGACCTTCAACGACTTGGAAAATATTCTCAGGAAAATTCCCTTCTTCTGATTCCATCCAAAACACAAGTTATCATAATTGGCTCTCAAAAACTATTGACGTCACTCCGAGATCAAATTATTCCCCCAATTGTACTGAACAACAATGAAATTCCATACTGTCCTACAGTGAAAAATGTAGGTGTGATAATAAATCAGACTCTTAACTGGTCTGAACATGTACAGAATGTATGCAAGAAGATTTTCGCAACGCTCCACTCCCTCAAAAGAAAAAAAGATATTTTAACATTTAAAGTAAGAATCCTACTCATACAGACACTAATACTTCCTATTCTTGACTACTGTGACGTTATTCTTGTAGACGCAACCAAAACATTAACTTTGAAACTTCAACGAGCTCTGAACTCTTGCATACGATTTATCTACGATCTGAGCTATGATAAACATATCACTCCCTATTATTGCGCTCTTTCCTGGCTGAAACCTGAACTACGTCGATCATATCACATTCTTGTCCAGATTTTCCGATTATTGTCTGACGATAGACCACTATACTTATCAAATAAATTCAAGTACTTGTCTTCTTTCCATGGTAATAATACACGCTCTGGTTCTTCCCTCTCCATTCCTATTCATCGCTCCTCTATATACAACAACTCTTTTCATGTGCTGGGGTCTAGGCTGTGGAATACCCTTCCAGCCAGTGTCAGGGGTACCACCTCACTATCTAAATTCAAGACCACCTGCTGGGGCAGCCTGCTGAACGTTGCTGACCGACAACAAGTGTGACTGGATGAGTGAATGAGAGTGTGAAAGTCATAACCCATGTCAATTATTATTGTTTAATTTTGTCGCCATAATATGTTTATTGTACTGTATTGTATCAATGTGGTTAAGTGTAAGAGAGGGCCAAGAGCCCTAACTGCGCCACCAATAAAGGCAATAATAATAATAATAATAATAATAATACAGGAGTATTCCTCTTTTAAACATTAAGCTGTAGATTGGCATATCAAATATGTAATATTATCGTAAGTTTGTATTCTAGAAACTATCCGCAAATTTACTCGAAACATTATCCGCAGCGTATCCGCTATCCACACAGCCATGCAAACTATATCCGCGCTGGGCTCTACTTATAGATGCAGCAAACCGCAACAAATGGAGAGCGAGGTACAGAGTGGCGGACCCCAAAAAATAATTGAGAACAACGCCAGGAAGAAAAGAAGAAGAGGATTAAATTCAAAAATTCTTACGGTATTTTACTCCTCGTTATATTAGTAATAAGCAATACTTCTAAATATGATTAATTCCTTATCTTTACGGTCCTAACATTGTACAATTCAGCTGATCAAAGCAACTTTAAAAATAAATTAATATGATTATTTCCTCAGAAACAATTTTTTAAATCAGCACTATTGTATATTAATATCTCTCCAACTGAATGTTTTAAACTCTGGCACGAGAATGGAGAGCAGAATTGAAATGTGAGAAAGCTCTAACCTGCTGATAGCCGAATGACATTCCAAATGTGCCATTACTCCTGAGGCTTCATAGGAGCTCTAAACTAAATTATATTAGTTTATAGACACTCCAGGTTTGTGGATACCTTATAAATAGTGTCAGGAGAACCATGCTCTTACAGTATGGTGGCATCTGAGCAGCTCTAAATTGAATGATATTAGCTTAAAACACGCCAGGTGTGTCAACACTCCTAAGAGGAACCATAAGCTCACAGTCTGAGTGGTTACCTATCAGTTCTATACTTAATAATATTAGCTTAAAAACTCTACAGGTGTGTCAATAACTCTATGAAGTACAATCTGCTAACAGGGTGGGTACCTAGGAGCACTAACCTGAAAGATATTAGCTTAAATATACTCCAGGTTCGTCAATAGCTTATTAGTAGTTTAAGTTATACAAAATGGTGGGTACCTAGGAGCTAAAAACTGGATGGTATTAGCTTAAAGACACTCCAGTGCGTCAATACCTACTGTATATGATAATTCGTCTGCTCACAGTCTGGGTAGGTACCTAGGAGACAGAACTGAATGATATTACCTTAATGACGTTCCAGATGGGTCGATATCTTCAGAGGACCATATGTTACATAGGAGCTCTAAACTGCATGCTTTGGGATTTAAAACAATCCAGTGTGTTAATTCCTCTAAGAAGATTCATCTGTTTACCATATACGTGGATGCATAGGAGCTAAAAACCCCCAGATACTACCAACATGAGACGGGGATAATAGGGCACAGGGTAACCTAACTAGGCAACGTTAAGAAAAAAAACATGGCTAAACGAGAAATCCAACAGCTCAAATGAACACGAGATCTACAAAAGATGTAATCTCAGGAGTAGAAACACCTACAAATACCCAGCTATGGCTTTCTTAACATGACCTCACCTCACTTCTATAAATCACCACAAACGTAGAATTAAAATGGAACTGAAAAGATTTGTTCAGAAAATGTCATAGCAAAGTCTTCAGATAAAAATCTGAAAGAATGTTAACAAACTTGACAAAGTCAAGAATAAAGCACAAAAATGCACACCACAGGCCTCACTGCGCAATTGCATTTTGTCAAAGAATCAAAAATCAAATTCAACACACAAGCATGGGTTACAAAATCCCACAGAAAAATTATAGATCCACATAGAAACTCCTACTGGATCTTGCATCAGATCGGTTTCGTTTTCAGAAGGTAATTTCCACAAAGTACATTTTTATAACAACCCTGGAATAAAATTTTATACATATATACAGTCCTTTTACAATACCTCTCAGAATGTCATGTGAATCAATTTGATGATAATACACCCTCGTGGTTTCGTGGTAATTATTTCATGTATATTTGGTGTATCTTGGACCCAATAATCTTTTATGTGAATAAGCAGAAAATCCAAACTAAATCAATATGGATCTGCAGATTAACCAGAAGGGATGATTATGAAATTCCGTTAGCATTGCACTAAAATCCAGAAATAGGATAATAAAGATACTTTACTCAATTTATAAATACACATGTCTAGACATGCATGTTTTCTGATAACACATAATCGCCATTTAGTTCGATATCTGTAATTCTATGATCCTTTTAAGTCACACTTGACTATTATCCATTCAACAATGGATTTCACTGATGCCATCTCAAACATTATTTAATTACTACATAATTTAATTGGTGCCACTCCATGGTCTAATCCATATAATAGATCTACTCCACTGAGTATCCATTATTACTGTCTCATAATTATTTATACATTTCTCATTATTAGTCACCCTCCATGGTGATACGAATAATATCACTACTGATATATTTTATAGTTACAGTTTGCGAATAGATTTGCGTTGCTAGATTTATACAAGATCGTAATACTTCGTATAGAAAATTGAAAATCATTATCACTTGTTTCTCCCAATTATTACTGGAATTATTATTTATGCTTTAAAATAATGTATTATAATGACACATCTGTTTAAGGATATGCCTCCACATTCAGTTACCTGAGATTCTCGTTGATGAAAAGAATTTAAATGCCTTTCTGAATATCATCACTTGCGTATAATTCGATACAAAATACCATTCGGAATGGTTTTCAATAAACTCAATGTTAACTTGACCTTCGTGTGTCAAAACTAGAATATTAATAAGGATCGAGATTTCTCAAGCAAATTAAGAAATAATACAGCTCGAATGGAATCCAGAAAATAATATAGAGTTCCTACACCATCGACGAGGGTGGTCTTAAAGGTAGGCACCTACATAGTCGATTAAAAAACTCTACTGTCTCTGTAGTGCACTAAAATTGGAAATATCTCTTAGCAAAAGATAAAAATCCTATCACTCTAAGTGAGATATCAATAAAGTCGAAACTGTCGAAGTTGACGTAGAAAATGTTCAAAACAACAACAACAACTCTCCATCTGAGCAATCAGAAAGATCTCTAGAAAAAGGATCTAGTGATAAATGAGAGTGCGAATAAATGTGGAATAAGTAGACCACAATGAAAATTCAAAAACACTATCCTTAATTGTGCGTAGATTCTCTTCACTACAATAAAAATGTTCCCATATAAATTTTAATATAAGTTAACTTTAACTGTGTAAAAACACACTACAAAAATGGATGCATTCTTGAAATAGAATCTAAATCCAATCGAGGCTAGAATCAGACATAATTAAACCATCGTGCCTAAATTCTACCCATCGACTATGCTACTAAAAGAAAAGGAAATATGACAGCTACTGAAACATTACAATATCCATGCATTACTACTACTAATGGATGTTGATTTAGTACCTTCTCGCCAGTCGCTGATGGAACAGAAAGCAATGATATGCCTCCCATATCACTCCATCATACATGGAAATATACTGGGCCATCCTGGAATGCCGATGAAATCGAACCCTGGACTGCCAGTCCCCAACGCACGGGTTCCAGATGGACATCTGAACGACACCGGTTGTTATTGCCATTTCACGTACAATCCATAGCGTTCAGTATAAAAGTACTCGTCACATGGTAGTAGTACTCGTTCGCCCTAAGCGGTAGTTGCATTTCAATCCCATCATGTCATAATGAGTAAACATGCTTAATGCAATCTAGCATTAGCGATAACATTCGAAAAATGTCAGTGTCCGTTCCTCAGAATGCATATTGTGTCGCTCACATTGCAATATTCATGTTTGAAGTGTCTAGCCGATCATAGTAACAAAGTAACTAGACAACTGAATTATTCCTCCCGACATCTGATCTACAATCATGTCGTGAAAATAAGAGGATTGAATCATAAAGTTCCAAAAGTGCCTAAGTATCACAATACGTATGTCCATAAATACAGCACTGTTCTTTAATGAGTGTTATACTGTAAGAATTTCAGTACACTCGCAATGTTACTGTTACTAGTTGCACAGAGCTTGCCTAAATCCACATTTGGCATAATCTAGTCTGCACGTTACAAAACACATTTTCAGAACTCACTACTGAAGGTGAATAAGTTGAGTTCTTCGCCAAATAACTGTACTTTCTTAAGCACGGTCTCGCACACGTTTATAAGTAGATTGCGTGCTCGCGATACGTATGGAATAACGCGTGAAGAGCTTGTTCTGCCCTTTGCAGAGATACCCAATAATCTGTCTTCCTCAAAACGCCCGCAGATTCACGAGGGTGAGCAGCCCCCTCTCCCGCGATGCGTAGATCGATAAATCAAGTCCTTAGCGCATAATCAACATGGCTTACATATTCCATTAAGTCTTACAAATGAAATAAGTTCTTCAAAAATGTTGTACAGTGTCAATACGTCTCGTATAAATGCTGAAAAGCATAAATGGACTTCTCTTCCTCTTTATTATCAATAAAGTAACCCTTCATTAATCAAAACCCCTAAACAAACTTCAATTGCAGACGAATGGGCACTTTTGAAGAATGAAATAACAAAATCCGCAGAAGAAAACATTGGTAGGAAAGAAAGAATAGGTAGAAAACCGTGGATCACTCAGGATATACTAGAATTGATGGATGAAAGGCGGAAACACAAGAATCTAAGAGATGAAGAGGGGAAAGCAGAATACAGACGTCTGAGAAATGAGGTAAACAAGAAGTGCAAGGAAGCGAAAGAAGAATGGTTGAAAGAGAAATGTGCAGGTATAGAAAAGTGTCTGAAATTAGGAAAAGTAGACACAGCTTATCGAAGGATTAAGAATACTTTTGGGGAAAAGAAGACTAAGTGCTGTAATATTAGGGACACAAATGGAAAGCCTCTAACAGATAGGGAAGAAAAGCTTGAGAGATGGAAAGCTTACATAGAGTGCTTGTATAAGGGAAAGGAGATTGAGAATCATGTAATGGAAAGGGAGGAGGAAATTGATGAGGATGCAAAAGGAGATTTAATATTGAGATCAGAATTTGACAGAGCATTAGAGGACTTAGGCAGGAACAAAGCACCAGGCATAGATGATATACCGATTGAGTTGCTACGCTGCATAGGGGATGAAGGTCTGATCAGGTTATTTCACTTGGTTTGTAGGATTTATGAGACAGGTGAGGTACCCCCTGATTTCAAGAAGAATGTTATCATCCCTATACCAAAGAAAGTGGGAGCTGACAGATGTGAAGATTACCGTACAATCAGCTTGATTACTCATGCTTCAAAGATCCTGTCTAGAATAATTTACAAGAGGATTGAAAGCCAGATCGAAACGGAGTTGGGTGAAGACCAGTTTGGTTTCAGGAGAAATGTAGGAACAAGGGAAGCTGTACTAAGTCTTAGGCTGATTTTGGAAGGGGGAATAAGGAAAGATAAGAGAACGTTCATGGCATTTGTAGACTTAGAAAAGGCTTTTGATAACGTTGATTGGACTAAATTGTTTGACATTTTGAAATCAATTGGAATAAAGTACAGGGATAGGAGGGTGATATACAATCTATACAGAAACCAGACAGCAGTCATTCGAGCTGAAGGATATGAGAGAGAAGCTGGTATTCAGAAAGGTGTAAGGCAAGGCTGCAACTTATCACCCATACTTTTCAATCTTTACATTGAACAAGCAATGAAGGAAATTGGAGAAAAATTTAAAGTGGGAGTGAAGATTCAAGGAGAAATAATTTCAACTCTGAGATTTGCTGATGACATCGTCATCTTGGCCGACAAGCCTGAGGATTTGAATGAGTTTTTGAATGGTATGGATTCCGTCTTACGGAAGGACTTCATGATGAAAATTAATAAATGTAAAACAAAAATACTGGAATGCAGCCGAAATAAATCAGAAACCTCTATGGAGATCAAATTGGCAGGTGAAAAGCTGAAGGAAGTAGGAGACTTCTGTTACTTAGGAAGCAGAATAACCAGTGATGGACGAAGCAAAGAGGATATAAAAAGTAGGTTGGCTCAGGCAAGGAAAGCATTTCTACAAAAAAGGAATCTGCTGACATCGAATATAGATTTAGGTATTAGGAAGTCATTTTTGAAAGCCTTTGTCTGGAGCGTGGCGCTCTATGGAAGTGAAACTTGGACTATTGGTGTAGCAGAAAAGAGGAGAATTGAAGCATTTGAAATGTGGTGTTACAGGAGAATGATGAAGATCAGATGGGTAGATAGGGTTACAAACAAAGAGGTATTAAGACGAGTGGGAGAGGAGAGATGTTTCTGGCGACTGCTAATGAAGAGAAGAGATAGGTTGGTAGGACACATACTAAGACACCCAGGAATAGCAAGCTTAGTTATGGAAGGAAGGGTCGAGGACAAGAACTGTAGGGGTAGACCAAGGTTAGAATATGTTAAACAGATTGCCTCGGATGTAGGGTGTGGTAGCTATGTAGAGATGAAACGATTAGCTCAGGACAGGGACGCATGGAGAGCTGCATCAAACCAGTCAAAAGACTGAAGACTCAAACAACAACAACATTAATCAATCAATATCTTGGATCTATGCGTGACACAAGTTCCGGACATCTGGCTTGGACCTAGCACTTTGGTCGATCTCGGCAGGGCTCGGAGCTAACCTAACGGTGCTCGCGTCAGCTGTCGTGCCTTGCCTTGCCATCCAAGTGCCGCACTGCGTTTCAAAACAAATCTCGCAGTTCACAGAACTACAACTTACGCTTGAGGATAATGGTACAGTACCTAAATGCTCTAGTTAGTTAGTTATTGTTGTTTTAAGGGGCGGAACTACGAGGTCATCTGCCCCTCTAAATGCTCTAATCTGAAGTACGGTACCGTATATTAACGGGGATACGGAAACGCCGAGCTTACCAATGTTAAATTTGTTTAATTAATGTTCCTTTTCCTCAGAATCTAATAAAGGTATGATAATTAAATTTATATCACATTTCATTCAAACCTTACTTAATGGAGCGTATTTTATATAAGAACTTCAGGGAAGTCTTAATTTATTTTTTATAAATTGTCAAAAAATATGATTTCTGCCTCTTTAAAATACAGCCAAACCCCAAACAGTTTTACTTTAAACAAGTAAGCTTGTCCATTAAGATATTAAACACTATGAGATAACATTTATGGTGAAAATGTCACACCTCTGTGATAAATAATCACCTACATAAGGGAACACACATTTTCTTAAAAATGGAACTGAGAAAACTGCATTTAAAATTTTCCACACTTGATGATCATCTCATTTTTAGCGCAAGTGTGGATTAAAATTATGGCAATTCATAATGGTTAAACTAAAATGTATTCCACATCGTTTTAAAGGGAAGACTTCAGAGAGTCGTAAAAAATCAAACAAAAATTTTGAATTTGACAATTGTAACCGTTCCGTATCCCGTTAGACACTTCAGGTATGTCAATTAGAGGATCCATCTGCTCACAGTCAGGGTTGGTATTTAGGAACTGTAAAGTGAAAATATCTGCCAATTGACGCTGCTGGTTGAGGCAATTCCGTTAAGGTGAACAACTCCTGACAGTTTGGATGGGTATCTAGAAGCTCTGAGTTTTTTTTTACAACTGCTGGTTCATCCGAGGGAACAAAACAAGAACTTTCTTTAGGTATAAAGTATCGTGTATATGCTGTAGTTGAGAATATAATAAAACAGCCTATTACCCTAATCCCATCAGACGATATTGTATTTTATTTTTGCTAAGTTTCCGAGATAATCGAAGTGCTGATGTTGTTTTGCAGAAGACGTTACTTTGGACTCCATTAGGAGAAGTTCGTATTCCAACGAGTCAGTTCCTTATGTTAAATTTTTAGAAAGACGCCTGATAATATATGTAATCTATTTTCGACAAATCATCGGAGTCATTGTCAGCTTAAATGTAAGGAAGTGCACTATTATTACAAAGCTTATAAATACATTCTTAGAATAATCATGAGTTTATATATCTAAAAGTTTTGAATATTGATGCAAATTTAAGATAAACGGTTCACCTTGCCAAAATTACCACGATAATTTAGTTAAGACATATTATATTATAATAAAGTAAAAAATGCGCACATTCCTGCAAAAAAAGAAAGTGTAAGGGCTTTGTCCTACAGACATTATCGTCACTATAATTATGCTCGTAATGTTTGAGTTCTTTCAGGACCCGCAGAATATGGTATCTATCACACGCTCTCTCGCGCAACACACATACCCAATTTCCATGTGGTGAGTGAAAGGGTGTATTACTGCAGACCTTGTCCAATCCACAGCAATTCTCGTTACTAGGTGTCTGAACTCGTAGTTCCCATGCGTTCTGAGGTTTGATGTCATCGCTTCGGCACTATAAAACTCAGTCCAAATGTAAATTTACTTCTGTTTGCACTTCTGTGAAAGCACTGTACTCGCGCTGGTATATGGCAATAGATACTGGGATTTTAAATCTTCCACCTGAATGGGCTGCCTAGTGATTTAATAGACCAGTCTCGATTGGGGTTGATGTTGACAGACATAGTGCGCGCTTTGGTAGGTCGCTCTGACCTTCTCCATTACAGCTACTTATCTTCCGTGAGGTGTGTCCATGTGAGTTCTATTCCAAAAGTCAGTATGTGTAGAATTCCATTCTAAAAAGGGCAAAAGCTTTGGTCACTGACAACTTACTCAAACTCTTTATATCGCTTATGACTATTATAGCACCCCTAGATTTCTCCTTCACATGCTTTGAGAAAGAAGTACCTTAGGCTGTAAAGTGACACCAAGGTAGCAAAAGTGTTTAACATGTGATAAAGGGGTTCCATTGAGACTGATTATATCTTTCGGGCTTAATCGATCCCCTTGTAATACGCCGATGGTTTATTTAATGGGATTGGAAGTGGGCAGATTGTCATTTACGTGTATTTAGTTTGAGAAAAGGATACCTTTTATTAAAGTTGTGATATAATACGTCGGTCCTAAGTTATCTGCTAGATTATGAACCGTATTTTGACGGTGTAGTATCCTTTTGTTTGAGTGTCTCGTGGACAACGTTTAGTATACAGTACATTGGACATCCTGGATGGTTGACCGTCCCTGTCTGAAACCAAATTGTTCATGCAGTATCATGTTGTTAGTCAACATGGTTAGTCTTTTGTAGAGTAGTTCGCTTAATATCTTAAACGCGGAACATTTTAAGGCGATTCCCCTATAAGCTTTCTTATCACCCATGCCGCCATTTCCTTTATATGATTCTTTCATAAAGGAAGATCTCAATTTAACTGGAATACTGCCTGCTGAATTGCATTAGTTGAATAGCCTAGTCTTCGCTTCTGGGAGTATGTTTCGAAAAGCCTTGAGATGTTCATTGCAGATATTATCGGGTGCCATTGTTTGTTACTTTTTCGAGCGTATGGCTTCCATCACTTCCGCTATTGTGAATTCCTGAATGTAGCTCGTGGATTCTAACCACCGCGTATCTGAACTATGTCCAACACTGAGATGAGACACCGGGAGTAGTCTTCCCTCTTCTTATTTGGGTATATCACTTTGAAAACGTGGAATTCTTCATTGTAGAGCCTCGAAGGGGCGTTTCCTGCGTCCTGTAAAAGCCTGGCTTCTTCCTGGGCCCTGTATTGGTTTCTGTTTTCTTTGAGTATCGTTTTATATACTTTGCGACTGTCTGAGAATTCCTTGAAGTGATCTGCGAGGGCCGAGTCCCTTGCTCTATGAAGGGCGTATAGTCCTTTATAGCATCTTGCGTTGATCCAGGGTTGAGCTGTTCTCGTGTCAGATTTTGCCGTAATGATAGCGGATTTGATGATATTTCCATAGCTTCTAATCCGGTATCCATATTACCCCCATTGATGTATAATATCGCCGTTTTTATTCTTGGGTCGTTAATCTTCATTTGTTCTGATAAGAGTTTCCTTGATTATTTTGTGCTGCGATTTGGGGCTGTGCTCTAAACGGTATCCATGATGAAGGACGCGATGATTTGCAAAATGTTTCTTAATTCTACAGAATTAGCTATTTTCCTGTCTGTTAGTTGTAGTCTCTTCAAATTTGTGAAAATTAGATCAATTGTGCTGCTGCCATTATGGTAGAAGTAGATTTAATCGCATTTATTATTTATCAAAGAGCGACCTTCCTCTTTCAAATATGAAATAACTGCATGTGTCTTCTCTTGTGTTACATCTGTGACAGACAGATGGCAACAGCTTTTTGTTGTTCTTTGTGAGAAAAAGAGGACAAGGAATAGTGCATCCAAGATGGAGTCGTTTGAATGTTATTTGTAATACGGTATGTTTTTTCTTGTAAATAAATATCTTTCATTTTCCCAAATAGTACGAAGCGACGTTTTTGTTCGTAACATCTGGCGACTGTGACAGGATATAGAAATGAAAAAGAGCGATATTCGAAGTTCGATCAGAAAACGAGGCGTATGCCGTGCATCGTTCACGAAAATTGTAGCCTCACTTCAAGTTTTGTCGGAGGTGCGAGAGTTTATAAATCAAGCTAATAGGGTATTATCAGAAGGCTTTTTTTTTTTGAGGGGATGGCAGTTCTCTCAGGATGAGGACCATTCTGCTACCCTTTCATCTGTTTTGAGACTGTTACGGGGTCGTCAGGAGGATACACTTACTCTAAATTTGCATTGTTTGAAGAGTATTCAGGAGTGAAAAGTGACGAAAGGACAATTTTGTTACTCGCGCATCGAATTTTTGATCCAGTTGGTGTAACATGCCCTGTCATCCTTTGTGTCAAAGTGTTGATTCAAAGGGCATAGAAGCCTCAATAAGATGGGATAGAGCATTTGATGAGAAATCCCGAGACGAGTTTCTGGCCTGGATAAATGATCTACCTCACCTGGTAGAAATGAAGACTCCTCGATGGTGCAAATTCATGACTTCTGTGATGCCGGCCAACTTCCATACGCAGCGGTAGTCTTCATAAGATACAAATCGAACAATCAGGTGCGTGATGCAAGATCTCGTTTGGCTCCCCTCAGGGAAGTGACAATCCTCAGATTGAAATTGCTGGCTGTTACAATTGTTGCACGGTTGCTTAAATGTGTGTTCGAATCTATTTCGCTGAAAGTTCATGACAGTATTCTCTGGTCTGACTCGTCCACAGTTCTGGCATCGATCTGCAGGACTGAGAACTGGTCGGTGTTTTTCCGCAATCGTGTGAATGAGATCAGGATCTCGACCAATTAAAACTGCTGGCGACATGTTCAAGGTTCTTCGAATCCAGCTGATTTACCGTCACGTGCCTGTTCTGCTTCGCAATAAATAGCCTCTCGATGGTGGGAGAGACCTTCTTGGTGTAGTTAGGTTGTATTAGACAGTGGAATAAAGACCGAATTGTTAAGGTTAACATATGTTTAATTTGAATAGACAGACACTGATACACTGGCACAGTCCATTATCACAACGGTTCGCAACACACTGCCGAACAAGATCGTGTGGTTGCGCCACAGTCGCGCCAACGGGCCAATCACCATAAGCAAAACAAAGAACATCATAACACTGAAATTGCTGACAACCTACCAGCAATAACAACACCTCCCCTTAGGCAGTCATGTCAGTGCTCACACTTCACACCAATACACAGAAGAATAACACATTTAAATTACTAAATTCAACCAATCAAACAAATATAAATCAACACTTCCAAACACTAATCAGACATACCAAGCATTACAACACATTCTGCAGTCCTTGATCCACTCAAAGATTTCGTAAAAAAATCGGCCAAATTCTCATTTGATGGAATATATTTGAACAGAATCATCCCACTCTTAACATAGTGCTGTAAAATACATAACTTTACAGCTACGTGTTTGGATCGCTCTGAATCCAAACCATTTTCACTCAGAAATATCGAACCTTGATTGTCGCACTTAATAACAATTGGTTTACTCATAATCTTGCATTGCCCCAACTCTCTCAGGATCATGTCTAACCATAACACCTCTCGAGTTACCTCACACATGGCATTGTACTCCGCTTCAACTGTAGAGAGTGCAGGGCACGTTTGTTTCTTAGTACGCCAAATAATTGGACCATAAGCAAATTTAATTACATATCCTGTAATTGACAGCCTCTCTGATTTGATATTAGCATAATCTGCATCACAAAAAATTCCACTTTACAATCACTTTGGTCTCTAGTAGAATATACAATTTTCATTTCCTCTGTATTTCTTAAATATCTCATCATATGCGTTACATTATTCCAGTCTTGTTTATTAGGCTCCTTACATCTCTGACTTACTTTACATACCGCAAAACTGAGATCTGGTCTTGTCGATGTCGACAAATATAGTAACTTTCCTACTGCATTTTGAAACATTTTTTGGTCTACTTTCTCCTCCCCTGATCCTGTTTTATCATCACAACTGGTAGCTAAGGGTGCTGACCTCCCTTTTGCAGAACTTAACTTACAACTCAAGAGTATTTCTTTGGTGTATTTACCTTGATCAATACACGTTTTTTCTCTGTCTTGTGTTACATTCATTGACAGAAAATTGGTCATTTTCCCTAAGTCTCTTAACTCTAACCTTTTCTTCAGCTCAGATTTCACCCAATTCACATTTTCAGCACTGCCTCAAATACCCAAAACATCCACGTACACTCCTACAATCAGATCCTTTGTCTTATTGATATAAACACACTGGTCCTTTTTAAGAGCAATTAGACCCAGCTCATTCAGCACACTATTAATTTTATGGAACCACTCTTTAGCACTCTGCTTCAATCCATATAGACTTTTCACTAACTTCCACACTTTATTTTTTCCTTCTTCAACAAAACCTTCTGGCTGTTCACAATACACTAATTCGTTAAGAGGGCTATTAAGATATGCGGTTAGAATATCCACATGATGCACTTCCCACCCATTGACTGCTGCTAATGTCAATAAAAAACTAATTGAGCATTACAGGTGAGTACGGTATGTTTTATCATAATCCACCCCTTGTATCTGGGAGAAACCTCTAGCTACTAACCTGGCCTTAAACCTTTCTACTGTACCATCCTGGTTTTGTTTCAGTTATACACCCACTTATTATCCAGTACATTGTGCTTCTTCGGTCTGTCTACCAACACAAAAACACCTTTCTCCCTAAGCTGACACATCTCCTCCTCCATGGCTGAATACCATGAGCTTGCATTTGGACTTTCTAAAGCTCCTTTGACAGTCTTTGGTTCATGAGAAACATTTAACAAATTGGTATCACAATGACAGTCAGTATTAAACATGACAAGACTACACTTTGAACATTCCTTTCTCTTCCTTATTCTCTGTGATCTACGCAACTCCGTCTCATCTGTATCAACAGGTACATTCACATGCATGACATTTTCCAACTCGTTACTATCCCAACCTAGGAATGGTTTATTATCGCTTCTCTCAGTAATGCTACTCATATCAAAGTTTTCATCAATGTCTTCTTTCTCAAATAAGCGTAACTCATCATGAAAATCAAAATTTGGGGTTTCATCATCCATATTAATGGGTACATTATCATTCAATAGTACTTTAGATCTAGCTCTAAGATCTATAAGTGATGGGGTTGTCTCGCTAACACTATACTGAACGTTAGGGAACACCTTTTCTTCCAATTTTTACACTGTGTGCTATCTGGAACTTTCTTTGTGATGGAATCCACATATTATAACCCTTATCATTGTCCCCATACCAAACCAATACACTTTCAACAGCTCTCTCATCAAACTTTGATCTCTTATTACAGTAGATCCACCCTCTACATCTAAACGGTTTAAGATAATCATAGCCTTTTATATTTACTGGAGTGGCCCTCCACAGGGCAAGTGGTACCTGATTGCCTACTGCCCTAGAAGGAGACAGGTTCCTAACATGACATGCTACATTCATTGCCTCTGCCCAGAAACTGATTGGAAGATTAGAATGAATTAGCATACACCTCAAACTATTGGTCATCGTCCTATTCTGCCTCTCTGCTATGCCATTTTGAGCCGGTGAGTAACTTGAAGTTTTTCTATGTGTAATACCATGCTTGCTCAAAAATTCATCAAACTCCTTGCTCGCACATTCTTCTTCTCCATCTGTCTGCAAAGCCTTTATTTTCCTTTCATGAAACACTTCTACTTTTTCTTTGAATCGTTTAATAACTTCAAACACATCACTTTTCTTATTCAAGAAATACACAAATACGAATCGAGAATAATCATCAATAAAAGTGACTACATATTGTGAACCTCCCAGCGAAACTGGTAGTTTGCCCATCACATCACTATGGATAAGATCTAATGGTTTTCTGGACACCCTATCACTAGCCTTAGGAAAACCTTTCTCTGTTGACTTCCCTTTAAAACATGCTATACAAGGCTCTTCCAAGCTACCTTGAACTTTGATAGGAATTATTTTCTTTATTGCTTCTTCATGTAAGTGCCCTAGTTTTAAATGCCAATCTGACACACTCTTAAGAGCTACAGAATCTACAACAGTGTTTACATCACTTTCAGTCACAACACACGAAGCATTTATGTCTTCAACAGTATCAAAAAAATATAATCCCTCTCTTACATAACCTCTGAAATTATTTCTTTCCAATTATTCTCATCTCGGCCAATACAACTCTCTTTACGAAACTCACACACAACTCCTTTGGAACTAAGTCTTGAACATGATATCAAATTACATCTAAATGAGGGTACATATAATACATCTGACAAACCCAATGCCCATCCTCCACACTTGTCTTTCATTTTAATCTCTACTGTTCCAATACCTAGGACTTCTACATTGCCCACTCCCATTTCTACTTTACCACTGGCAGGGTGTAAATTTTTAAACTTTTCTTTTTCCACACAAATGTGATCACAAGCTCCTAAATCTATAACCCATTCTTGCATTGACGAAGTAATGAATGATTTAGCTCCGACACATGCTCTGTAATTATTCTGGCTTTGACTAATCTTACCTTTGTCTGTTCTACTTTCACTTATCTGCTCTGTACAATCTCGTGCTATGTGTCCTGGCTTCGCACACCGGTAACATCGCATCTTGTCACACATCTTGGCTATGTGACTCCACTGATCACATCTGGAGCACTTCAGTTGATCTTGTTAATGAACAGTCGCCTCCACCGGAGTAGCATTCCTTGCTTTGTTACTGCCGCTGTTACCGCCTCGTCCTCTGTCACCACATCGACCTCCTCGTCCAACGAAAAATTCTCGGAAATCGCCGCGTCCTTGGCCAGCTCCCGATGATGACCTAAGCGCCCCGCTTACTGATCCAGGCGTTGGAACAAAAGCTTCTCTCAGGAGAGCAGCCTTCACTCTTTCGGTCGTTAGTCCCTCCTCACCACCGAGCAGCGCTATTGTTACTTTATAATTATCTCTGGGTAAACCATTGAGCAATTGTCCAGCAAGTTGAATGTCATTAAATTCAAGTCCACAGTTTGCGCTCTTAATCACTCTGTTGAAGGATTGTACTTTAGCCATGTATTGATGCATAGACATGTCACTCTTCTCCACCACGTTCACCATTTCCTTCAATTTATCCAAACACTGAGGTAGGGTATATGTGGAATGAATGTTCTTCAATTTAATCCACGCTGCTCTTGCTGTTGCTTCCTCTCCAATGTCTTCTAAGTACGCATCAGTCACATACTTGAGAAGAAATGCCAAAGCATTTCTGTTTGTTCTCGCTTGAATTTCATTATAGTTCTCCACTTCCACTTTGAAACCAGGTTCTATTGAATTCCAGCAATTTCTTTCGATAAGTTCAGCTTGCGCTCTTCTTGACCATGCGTATTAATTATCACTTCTCAATCGCGGCACACCATCACTTCGTTTGTCGTCTGCCATTTTGGGTATAGGCCTACTTCACACTCACTGCTCTCAACTTTCTTCATTCAACTTTCACTTCTCTTCATTATTCGGACTTTAACTGTGATCTGGGCCCATAAACTGTAGTTAGGTTGTATTAGACAGTGGAATAAAGACCGAATTGTTAAGGTTAACATATGTTTAATTTGAATAGACAGACACTGATACACTGGCACACTCCATTATCACAACGGTTCGCAACACACTGCCGAACAAGAACGTGTGGTAGCGCCACAGTCGGGCCAACGGGCCAATCACCTTAAGCAAAACAAAGAACATCATAACACTGAAATTGCTGACAACCTACCAGCAATAACAACACTTGGTTGTATGAATATCCAGACCTTTGGCCTCAAACACAAGTGGTGTATGACGAAGAGAGTATCGCAAAATAAATGAATAAAAACCTTGTTAATTCTATGACTGTAACCAATGAATGTCCCCTCTAGAATGCTATGTATTTCTCCAGCTATCAGTGAATAGTAAATCTAATCGCATGGATTCTTCGTTTCAGTAAGAATTGTCTAAGACGTGAGAAGATCTCACATGAAAATCTGCTAGTTGACGAGTTAGAAAAGACTGAAATTAGGCTCACTGATATTATTCAACGAGAAAGCTTCCATGGGTTTCTTGATAATCGGCTGTCTTCACTAAATCCGTTTCTGGAAGATGGTGTTCTCAGGGTTAAAACGACACTATTACTGCGAGCAGATTTGAAGCAATTCAGGTTCTCAATGATTCTCCCGGCGAACCATGTCGCCACCTCTCCTTGGATTATGGATTAGCACGTGAAATAAAATCACATTGTAATAAAACTTCTTCTTAATCATCTGAGACAACGCTTCTGGGTCATCGGTGGAAGGAGGACAGTTAGAAAAATTATTTTTAAAAATATGTCAAGTGCCAGATGCATGATGGACAACATACCGGAATTGCTCAGGCCCATTTGCCCGTGGACCGCATACGGTAAGCCTGTGTATTTGAACTGATAGGAGTGGACTTGGCAGGTCCAGTGTTCCTGACGGCCTTCGCCGAACGAGGCTACACATACGGCCGTAACTTGTCAATAATTATCTTTCCTGTAGCTCTTAAGTAAGAGAAACTGGATCTGTTAATTGATGATGATGATGATGATGATGAAGGTTTTATAGTTATATAAAGCGGCTGTGCGTAATATTCGTGATCATATAGTCCCAACGTTGGTAACAGTGGTTCCCTATTTAAATGTATCGGAATGAGAAGCACAGTGAATGTATCATTGTATCTTACGTCATGAATTATAATTCTCGTCTGATTCGTACTACCATC
The DNA here is from genome assembly GCA_946902985.2 of Meconema thalassinum. Classification (NCBI taxonomy): domain Eukaryota; kingdom Metazoa; phylum Arthropoda; class Insecta; order Orthoptera; family Tettigoniidae; genus Meconema; species Meconema thalassinum. The sequence continues at coordinate 66,450,332 of OX336397.1, forward strand.
ATCTTGAAAACATTTCACCTGATTACCTTGTAGTTTGGGAGCAAAGCGCTTACCAAATTGAAGTATGTTTTAAAAAATTAGTTGTGATGCTCAAACTTTATTTCATTTGAGGTTTGATGTTTGGGTTTCTGCCATTTTATTTTAGGTAAAATGGCAGCGCTAAAATTTTGAAACGGAAGTGCTCTTGACCTCTGAAGGAAATTTGTTTCATTCGGTTTTCACGTGTTAGAAATTTCAGTATAGACACACATTCAATCACATAATACGCACAACAACGTTACCACCATCTAGGCAGTGCTGCCTGAACTACAAGAAACAAATGAAAATCACACACATTACCATCCCAAGGAAAAATACGCACATAAAATAAATAACAAGTCCTCTCGGCATGCCGGAAGGCGGAGGTAGATTTCACCGGACAATCTTGGAGATAGGCGAAAATAGGCAGAATATGCAGGTTTTCGTAGAAGGATCAGACCTCATTTATTCCGAGAAAGTATTTTATAATTGGAGATTAATTAACTTTGTTTTTCGTCATTTTATGCATATTTTAAACATTTTATTGTCTTATGATGACGGTAACCATCTTGTCATTTGGAGTCCATTTTTATACTTGTGGTCACACTGTCCTTATGCAAGGTTTCGATACTGATGTGTAACTATCTAACGGTCTGTTACTTCTTCACGCAAAATTATATCTCCCGCAGAGATTTTGGTTGGTTCCTCAGTTTAGGGGCTGCGACAACGCGGTTATGTAACCCCGTGTACTTGGGGTGAGTGTAGAATCTGTCTGATAAACGGTGTGATTTGTGATGGCTGTATTAGTCTGTAATTCAGGTAAGGACTGCAGACGGTCAATTTCAAGCAGTAGTTCCTAATGTTGCTACCAGATACTACCGTCAACTACACCTAGCTGTGAACTTGGCTACTAGATGCCACCGCAACCAGCAACTCGCAACGAACGTTGGAACTTCCCCTCGAAAGGAAAGCATACAGAGGGATTTTTAGCGCTCTTAGAAAATCCGACGCCTTTGGCCGGCTTTGAACCCGCGACCTTGGGCTTAGAAGTTCAGCAGTTACGTCACCGAAGCCGCTTCACACTTAGCCAGATGGAAATCTGAGTCAGATCTCGTGCAAGTGCCTTGTCATGGCAACGTCTGATGGCTCATCCCTCATCAATTTAGTAGTGTTGCCATGGCAACCACTGATAGCTCTTGGCATTTTCTTATAATTCCGAAATCATTTTTCTCATCCCTTGGCGTAATGGTGGGTCATATCAAAAATTCTTTCAGACAAAAGTTTTAGGTAATTAATAGGGGAATATTGTCCATTTTGTACGGTTTTTATATTGAGCCTATTAAGAGGGATATGATTAATGTAACGAACTCGACCGAGATTTTATAGGTATACATATTCGGTAAACAATTCAAAGTGATTGGTGCAAAATTACGGCAGTTATCGTGTCCACAAGGAACTGATATATATATATACATAAATTATATATATACTTTTGAACTGATGGTGGTTTTGGGGTCTGGGGGATGTGAAACACTAAGATATGTCGAAATTTTCCGGAAGTCGAAACATGGTACCCATTGCAATAGTTAGCTTTCTAATGAAATCTACCTAAATTTGACATAGAGATGGCTTCTATACCAAAGAGGGACATTAACTCGACCACGGTGACCGAGAGTGCTGAAGCCTTACTGTCAACGGGAGAATGTGGGAAAGAATCGCAACTTGGCCGTCCAGAAAATTGTTTTCGAAGTCTCCCATTTTCACCACCAGTCATATAAACATAAATCATAAAGCCTACTTTGTCCTAAACGCATGGGGATAGTTATAACTCTTGTCCTTATCAGGGAGTATAATGGAATGTTGATTGTAGTAGCTTGTTGATCCGATACAGTGTATCATACGTTGATTGATTATAGAACACTGAGGTTATCAACCCCTGTATTATACGCTATAGTATTTTCCTTGTTTCCAATCATTACAGCACTTCTTTGTTGTTAATGCTGTTTCATTTCAGGGGCTTTGCCTTCGTGGTCTTTAAGCCCCTTGTAAATGTGTGTGTGTGTAATTTTGTCTGATAACCTGCGGTAGTATGATGGCTGTATTAATGAGTGTAATTAAGGTGAGGAATAGGTGGGAGGCGGCCTTGGCTTTAAGGTAGGAACCTTCCCGGCATTCTGCTGAAGTAGAAACGGGAAACCACGGAAAACCACTTGTAGGATATCAGAACTAATAGTCGAACACGGGCCTTGGGTATGACAGCCGCCGAAGATAAGTATGGCAGTTGTTATTTGTCTGATAACCTGTGGTTGTGTGGGGTCTGTAGTAGTTTGCCTGGCTGTATTTATTATGGTCTCGAAAAGAGGAGATACCCTGGGAACATTACGCCATTTGGCTAGAAAACACCACACTGAGGATGGCCGCAGTCAGTGCCTGAAGTAGAAACTTGAATCTCTTAAATTGCCTGGGATAGTTGTCTACGTTAAGAACGGATACTAACAGTAATATTAATCATGAAATAGAGGCAGGTGGGGATCGAAAGGCAAATGATTGGAGACAGAGGAGAATTCAGAAACAAAATTAAGAATACAAAATGTAAAACAAATGAAAAGATGAAGACAAGAACATTGTTGACTGAGCAACGGAAACAGGTGCACAGTCAAAGGATGAAGAAAATTCGGGAAGAGAAGAGGAAGGAGGGAGAGAAGTGAAAATTGTGTCATCATGAGATATTTAAGTTCAAACACTGTCCACAAGGGACACACATGATATAATAATAATAATCGTAAGTATGTCTACCTCTTATTATTCTCGTTTCAACGGGTTGGGGATGAGATGCAATGATATGCTTTCTTTGTAGAGGGTGATTTAACGGCCAGATGCCTTCACTGACGCCCACCTCCTGAGAGGATATCAAATGAGTAGAGAAGAATCAAACTAGGCTAGGCATTTGAAGCGGCGTGGCCTAAAAAGGTGCCGTTCTGACTTGTAGTTGAAATTGGGAATCCGCGGAGAACCATTCATAGGGCGGTGCGGATCGAGTCCACGTCTCTAAATGTGCGAAAGAAATTGGGCCCCAGCAATAATAATAGTAATAATTATATTTGTCCCAACCTTTCTAGGCCTGGATAACCAGAAACTGGGCCCCAGCAATAATAATAGTAATAACTATATTTGCCCCCAAACATTCCAGGGCTGGATAACCAGAAACTGGGCCTCAACAATAATAATAGTAATAATTATATTTGTCGCAACCTTTCTGGGCCTGGATAACCAGAAACTGGGCCCCAGCAATAATAATAGTAATAATTATATTTGTCCCAAACTTTCTAGGCCTGGATAACCAGAAACTGGGTCAAGCTGCTCACCGCTCACCAAGGTGGGACGGGGCTATGTATATTAATGTTTCTTTCTTTCTTTCTTTATCGTTGAGACCTACTTAGGATCACGGGGCTCGTATCTACTCTTCGGTAAAGTTGTCGCTTTTTTCTCCTTACAGTAGTCCCTCATTTTCTGAGTAAGGGCCAGTCTTCTTTCTTGTGCCCACTTAGCTCCTGTAGTCTTCTTACTTGTAAGGGACGTTGGGAAGACGCCCTGTCGGATGACCTGACGGAACATCAGACGGTCACGAGTTTGTTCCAGTGGGTTATCTTGTTGTTCCATATCTGACTTAACTGACGAAATCCTTTTTATCTTAGAAGCTTTGCTTTTTGTGTTACTGTGAATATTCTGTTGGTGAGCCTTTCAGATTCTAGACGTGCTAAGTGTCCATAAAAGGTCAGGCGTCATTTCCTTATAGACGTGATGATGTCCTCGTGGTGTTCATACAATTCATCATTATTACGGATTCTGTAAATACCTCCTTCCTCTCTAATTGGACCTAATATCCTCCTCAGGATCTTCCTCACTTTTAACTTCAGTTTTCTGAGTGGGGTCTTTCTGATCATTACAAGGCACTGAGATGCATACAGAACAGATGGCTTGATAACCGAGTTATAGTGTCTGAGTTTGAGGTTCTTTGAGAGGCACTTAGATGAATAGAGACTACGACAGGAAAGATAAGTCCTTTCAAACTAGGTACATCTGGTTTCTATGGCTAGGTTCTCGCTCTGATTCGCAGAAATCAATTCTCCTAAGTTCCGTACTTAACTGCAGGTACCTTGCGTCTGTGAGAGGAATATTAGAATGTATATTAATTTAATTACTACGAATTTCACACAAAATAAGGTCGCTCATGATTGCAACAACATAAAAGTGCAAACTTCCTTCCTTTTCATTCACACTTATACACATAAAAAGTACTATGAATAAACGCCACCATTTAGAGGTGTAATTGACTAACGGAGTATATAATGTAATTGTTTAATGATCTGACTGTTTAGAAAGTTTAATTAAAACCCCCTTAGCTTAACAATTGTAAATACTGTTGTACATAAGAGTTATACACATATCCAATAAGCCTGAGTGAGCAGACCTGATGATGCTCGCTTGACGAACGAAACTACTCATCCAATTGAGCCCCCATTTTATGTGAGAAGTGTTTAATGAAGTGTACAAGTAATTCATGTAATTTATCTCAGGCACTGGGACCTTAATTGTAATTCCCCGCCCAATGTAATGCGTGTTGACCGACTGCAAAGCTTTTACTAATTGATTACTTAGACAACACTGAAAATTAAGCACACATTCATACAGCCAACACAATAACACCAGTTATCCTTACACAGGGCTACATGTCGCAAAGTCAACAAGCTATTGTATTCAGCGATAGAAGAGAGTATTGGTGCTGGGCCCTAAGTGGTCGTGTCTTGAGTTTGGTGCAGTCCTTCTAAGATGATAGCGTTCTGTCAAGAGTTACACCCAGTGTAAACAGTCCATACTGCTATAGCTCAGTGGATCAGTGGTAGTTTGATTCCCGGTGGTCCTCGTAAAAGATTCCTCGTATCACATTTGACGATTAAAAGATAAAATTGATTACATCTTAGCCAAAGACTATCCAACACAGTTCCGGTTTCGCTGTGGCGAAATTGGGGAGTAGATCGCCTAGCTCCGAAAGATCTTCAGCAGGTAGCTTTGGCCATACGATAATAATAATATTAATAATCTCCAATTATTATTCCCCATTTTAGGGGATTGGAGAAGAGGTGAACCATTTCAAGGAGGCTGACGGTGGGATGTGAACCAAAAATATTTGCATGTTACCGCGCGTATCCGTTCAGGTCAATCATGACAGCAATATCTATAATAGTAATATATTATTGTTGTTTTGAACATTCTGAATGGAGGAAATTATTTTGTGTTTTGAATTGTATTCTTAAATAATATTTTGTATTTTCTGGAAATTTATAAGTACGCCAATATTATGTGTCTAAAATACGCTTTTGGAGTATTAGCCTACTTTCGATTTTTGCAAAAAATTAAAGTAGACTTATGAGATCCACACAGGGCCAAAAATTGTGTGTCTGTCTGTGTGTGAGTGTGTGGACTCTGAATGCCCCCCCCCCCCCCCCTCCCTATCAATTCGAACACGGTGAAACCGTATTGAACGAAATTGTGTACAGAGGTAGAACTAGCAAAGGGCACTTCAGTGTCATGTTTTATATCGCCGCCATCTTGACGGAAACGTAATTGTGGCCACCCAAATGTTCAAAGATTAAATTAAATTACGACAAACCTAATCATCCCATCTCTACCATATTTTGCAACAACATATATTTGGATGGCGAGCGTCTTTTGACTAAACTACAAGATCATCAGCCCTATAATTTGCAGATGGTGGCCATGTATGTGTGCAAATCCATTCCCCTATCAGTTCAAACACGGTGAAATCGAATTTAACGAAATTTGGCACAGAGGTAGCACTAGCAAAGGACACCTCAGTGTCATGTTTTATAACGCCGCTATCTTGAGGAAAACGTAATGGCAGTCACCCAAATGTTAAAAGCTTAAATCAAATTACGACCAACCTAATCATCTGACATCTACCAAATTTTGTACCATTATACCTTTATGTATGAAAAGCCTATTCAATTAGCTACAAGGTCATCAGCCCAATACTTTGCGGACGGCGGCCATGTATGTGTGCAAATCGATACCACCTATCAATTCACACACGGTGAAACTGAATTGAACAAAATTTGGTACAGAGGTAGCACTAGCAAATGGCACCTCAGTGTCATGTTTAATATCGCCGCCATCTTGACGGAAACGTAATGGCGGCCACCCAAATGTTAAAAGCTTAAATCAAATTACGACCAACCGAATAATCAGATCTATACCGAATTTTGCAACTACATACCTTTATGCGAGAAACGTTCTTTGACCAAGCTACAAGGTCATCAGCGCAATAGTTTGCAGATGGCGGCCATGTATGTGTGCAAATCGATTTCCCCTATCAATTCAAACACGGTGAAACTGAATTGAACGAAGATTGGTAGAAAGGTAGCACTAGCAAAGAGCACCTCAGTGTCATGTTTTATATCACCGCCGTCTTGACGGAAACGGAATGGCGGCCACCTAAATGTTAAAAGCTTAAATCAAATTACGACCAACCTAATCATTTGAAATCTACCAAATTAAGCAACAACATACCTTTTTGTGGGAAGCATCTTTTGACTAAACTACAATGTCACCAGCCCAACTGTTTGGAGAAGGTGGTCATGTATGTGGGCAAATCGATTCGCCCATCAATTCAAACATGGTGAAACCGAATTGAACGAAATTTGGTACAGAGGTAGCACTGGCAAAGGGCACTCCGGTGCCATGTTTCATATCACCGCCATCTTGACGAAAACGTAATGGCGGCCACCCAAATGTAAAAAGCTTGAATCAAATTACGACTAATCATCTGCTCTTTACCAAATTTTGCAACAACATACCTTTATGCGAGAGACGTTCTTTGACCAAGCTACAAGGTCATCAGTCCAATAATTTGCATATGGTGGCCATGTATGTGTGCAAATCGATTCCCCCTATCAATTCAAACACGGTAAAACCGAATTTCGTACAGAGGTAGCACTAGCGAAGGGCACCTCAGTGTCATGTTTTATATTGCCGCCATCTTGATGGAAACGGAATGGCGACCACCCAAATGTTAAAGCTTAAATAAAATTACGACCAACCTAATCAATTGATCTCTACTAAATTTTGCAACAACATACCTTTTTGTAGGAAGCATCTTTTGATTGAACTACAAGGTCATCAGCCCAATAGTTTGCAGATGGCGGCCATGTATGTGGGCAAATCGAATCCCCATTACAATTCAAATACCGTGAAACCGAATTGAATGAAATGGTTTACAGAGGTTGCAATAGAAAAGGGTACCTCATATTCATGTTTAATATCCGTATAACACATTGTATTTCAACAAGATACTACACTCAACATTCAATTATACCGTACTCCTTGAAAAGGACAAAGAGTTATAACAATATCCTTGCATTTAGGAGAAAGTAGGCTATATGTTCTTTACTGAACATCTTGTTTTGTATCTAAAATGCATTTTGCCCAACTCTGACTGTGAAGCCTGAACTAGTGTGTGTGTTTATTATTACGGTAGGATTTGGGCAGGAAGCGGCCGTGGCCTTCAGTAAGGTACTATCTAAGCATTTGCATGGAGTAGGATTGGGAAGCACGAAAAACTACTTCCAGGATGACTGAGTTGTGCCTCACGAGCCCTCAGACCAGATTTTAGTGTCCTGGGTGAGCCGGGAATCGAACCTGGGTCTCCGCGGCAACAGCCAAGGAAGATAGCCACTACGCAATGAGGGGGACAGGTGCGGTACCGGTAAGGCTGAGCTTCTTATATTCCATGGTCCAAATCGAAGTTCCCTAAGGAGAGACAAAGAACACGGGGAGGTAATTTGTGCATAAGGGTTTTAGTGGCAGAATCAGGGAAAGAAGATGCCAATTATGGGATAAAGTTTTAAGGTGGTATTTTTGTGGCACTAAGGGAGTTGAAAGTTGCAACAAACATCAACAATGCACGGCATTTTCATAGCTGTTTAGAGAGTATAAATGGTTCAAAACGCAATGATTTGTTTGATACGACTTGGCTGCAGAATCACTTGCTAAAATGCATGCAACGGGAGACGAGGAGGCTTCTTTATTCGATGAAAACACGCTGGCACTGAGGGGCTCGGTTAGCTGAGTGAAACAGCTTGTTGAAGTCCTTCCAATTTATATGAGGAAGGTTAAACATTTCTTCGGACAGTGGAGCGGAAGGAAGGGAAGTGAGTGCGTGTTGGATAATTTTAAGATTGTGATATTTATTTTTTAAGTTCAGGTGACTTTTGATTATTGGTGGAATAAGTATTTATTAAGTTTTGTAATTTGTCTCCAGGGCATAACTATATAAAATAATAACTGATATTTTTTCTATTGTGTTAGAAGTGCATTCATTATCGTACAATTTTCCTTTATTCATGTTCCGTACCGGTATGTGTCGTGATAAGTGCGTTACAGTATATGTGATGTACCTCGTGGCGAAATACTCAAGTCTGAGAATTTCTACTTCCGTGTGGGGATATTTGAAATACTCTATACACACGTGACTAAATATAATATTAAATATAAGTCTTACGACCGGAGTTCTGCTAAGACATGTTAGTGCCCTGTGTAGATCAATTTCCAATCTTTAATTGTCTAGGATACACAGGTTTAAGACTGTAACTGGGAACTTTATATGACGATATTATATTCAAGTTACCCGGTAACAGTGTTTATAAGTTTGTAAGGATAATTACATCTTTCAACCCTTACGTTCAATGTTTGTTCAATAAGGGAGAATTGATGTATCGCTTTTAAAGTGGCTTTCTTGTAACACGAGGCGAAACTATTGTCTTGTATTTTCTGATATTCACTGCATCCAGTTAGTGCCTATTTCTTAAAACTCGTGCAGTAACTTGAGTTTACTTCCACTTTGATAGGTTTGTAATTTAATTTTTCGTCGGATAATCCCGCCTGCCCCATCAAATTGTGTTAAGGTTTGTGTGTAGCCTACTTAGGAATAGAGAAACCTTCATTTCACTGCTCCACAAGCTGGCACCAGTAATTCCTCATTGTATTGCAATTATAGTCAGTAATATTTTGCTCGATATTTGGCCCTAAGTTATATCGTATAAAGTCGAGCGTCATTGTCGAATGAGTTTCACCGTTAGCCTCTTCTTCTCACTGTGCAACTGGAGGGATATATTCACAACAGGGGCGCCGAATCCATGGTCGAGGTCTAGCGGTCGCTAGACCTGACGAGGGGGTGGGTCTCCCCGTCCCCTTTGGGGGTGGGATCCGTTGGGGGGTTACGGATAGAGGAGGAAAGGGAAGGAGAAGGAAAAGAGGAAAGGAAAGAAGGGAGAGAGAAGAGAAGAGAAGGGGAGAACTGTGCGAAATAAGCAGTAAAAACGTAATTATTGGGGTAGGGGTCCGGTTTAACACGGGGGGGGGGGGGTCCCCCAGAACGAGAGGGGTGGGTGCCTGCTACACCTGAAAAAAAAAAGATTCGGCGCCACTGATTCACAACAAGAAGTTCCGTGACGAACTAAAGAGCCTACTTTTCTCGAAATGTAAGAGTAATTCCAATGATTAATCTATATGGACCTAATTGGAATAATGACGAAATTGATTTGGTAATAACGAAATTTCTTATTAGTTCGAAATATAACTGGCATAATGTAGCCTAATAGAGCACTACAGTTGGCAGCCCTGGAGACTGAATATATTCTTAGTTCCATCTCTTAAGGTACAGAATACAAAATTTGGCTGAAGTCCAATGGATAGCATGGACGTTACATGCAGTTAAACATTGGATCTAACAGCGCGCGTAAAATCATGTTGGCAACAATGTCATGCATGTATTGGGCAGAAATAATCTGAACTATTATGATCTATTGTTGTGCCAATTTTGGATGAAATCCATTTATTTGTATAGAAGTTAAATGTATTTTAAAATTGGACCAATCAGCAGACTTAGAATCATGTTGGAAGCACTGACGTATATTAATTACTCCAAATTAATCTAGAATGTAAGGTACTATACGTGTGCAAAGTTTAGTGCTGTTAGCTTGAATACTTTCTGATATACTGATATTAGGGTAAAACAAATAGAGACAGCATTTATTAACAGTTGGCAGCCCTGGGTTCTTAAGAATACGCATAGTCATATCTGTTATAGTACACATACTACATACGAAATTTGGTTGAAATCCAATTGATCGTATAGAAGTTACAAGTATTTACAATTGGTCCTATCAGCAGGCTTAGAATCATGTTGGTAGTACTGAGGTCCATTAGTTACTCCAAATTAATCTAGAATGACGGGTACTATACGTATGCATAGTTTAAAGCTGTCGGCTTGCATACTTTCTGATATATGGGTATTTGGATATAATAAATTGAGAGCATTTATTAACAGCTGGCAGCCCTGGTGGCTCTTGAGAATACGCTCAGTCATACCTGTTTATGTACACATAGCACATACGAAATTTAGTTGAAATCCAACTGATAGAGTAGAAGTTATATGCATTTAAAATTTGGACCTATCAGCAGGCTTATAATCATTTTGGCAACACTGCCACGTATGGTCTCCTGGAAATTAAACTGCAATATTATTATCTATACGTGTGCCAATTTTGAAATAGCTCCCATTCATACCTTCCAAGATATCCAACATGGAGTTCAAATTTCAATTGCGAATTTTCAGCAGTTGGTAGCACTGACATCATTTTCAATTATGGCCGTGAGATATTCAGGTATAGATCTTTACTCCTACCAAATTTTATTTCGATTGCTGCAGCCGTTTAGGAGTTGATAAGGGGGGGGGGGGACACACACACAGCCAGACAGACAGACACACATTTGCCCGATCTCATAAGTCTACTTTTTCCTCATTTTTGCAAAATGTGAAAAGTAGGCTAAAAACCTACCAATGGCCCAACTTGCATTCGTAGTTCTGAAAATATCTCAATTGATGTGTTATATATGATAATTATTCGGCATACTTGTATAAGTACGGCTCCTAATAATTATCGAGGATACTTTGTGTGTTCTAGTTTCCTAAACATCATGGAGCAACAACCAATCATTAAGAGAGAGCCTGAATGGTTGTCTGATACTGACGAAGTCCCTAATATTGTAAGTTGTATTCAATTTGCATATTGTGCAACATAACATGTGCATGAAAAGGAACTTAATATTTGCTACCAATGAGTAGGCTTGGTACTGTTATTGTCTGTATGTTTTACATTGTCTCTTACTTTTATGATACCTTCTAGGCTCCTAGGACTACATATAGCAATCTGCTGGATGAGTCTGGTGATCAATTTGAAGACGAAAGCAAGGTTATCAAAGTGGAAAACCAAATACAGGTGATCATAGGTTCTTATAATAATGTGCATGATTTAATTAGAATTTGAACATTTTGTTTATTCAGTGTTTTTTTCTTATTTTAGCGGCTAACAGTTTCTGATGTTATTGTATTCATAATCCATGTTCACGCAACTGGTACCCTGGGCCCTGTTGCAGGTGCCAACAATAGCTATTTTATTGTTAATCCTTGTTCACGCTGCTGGCACCCTAGGCTACTATTTAGCAATTTATTTGTCGGTCGTATTAAAATCCTTCCTTAAGTATTCTTGATAAGGATAGTGCTTTAATCTGGTCACAATAGCGTGAAACAAACGAGATATTTGAACACAAAACCTTTGAACTTTGCTTGTTCTTATTATCATTATATGTTAACTGCATCTTCGCCGCAATGTCACAACACACACACACAAACAATGCTAGTGACAATATGCTAGGTCAATGTTTTGTGAGTGTATAACGATTGAAATGTTTTCAGATGTTAACTCCCCAAAAACTGTCACTGTCGAGGTAAGAAGACTATTAATGGGGGCTGATTCACCCTCAGTTTTTTTTGTTATTCCTTGAATCTTTGAATGCAAGTTTTCAAGGAGCATAGTTGTGAATCAAGTCATTTCTTTGCAGGACGATACAGACCATCAAACCGATATTAAAATTGAGGAAACTTCTATTCCGGAGATTGTTCCTTGCTTGAAAACAGAAACAATATCTTCACATCCAACAGAGGTAAGTATCTTCATGCCTCTTTGGAAGTCATCTCCTTATCACTTAATAGTATTTAGGGATTAAGAGTTGTGTTATCACAATTGTGTTGATAAAAAACAGAAGCATTTGTTTGTTAGGTTGTGTTTTGTACAGCAAGCAGAATCCTTGTTCAAGGATATATGGCGAATTAAATTATCAGTCCCATACGATACTTCCACCCGCGACTGCCGGCTTTTAGCGATGTTCTGAGCACTGAGCTCATTGTCATTGGGATATAGTATATTGCTTGAAGCTAACAGATGTTTGGCCTAATCACCTTGTATTAGTTGCCCGCTTTGGACTTGAAGTCTAGTTGATGCAATTTATTTGGGATATCTTATTTTCTGGTCAGAGATCTTTCCATGAATGCTACAGAGAGGAGGTTGGTTTGACTCCTGTTATAAGTGGTCATCTGTTCTTTTTTACTTGAACTCCTGGCAAAAGCTGGAATGGTTCTAAATTATGACAGTCAGCACCTCCTTCCCAATCCGGAGCATTGCTGAAACATGTAGTTGACTGTGAGCATGAAGATAATAAATAATTGAAGATAAAGACTTGAAAGTAACAAAAAAAATTCTTTAACCATCCGGAGGAAGTTATTGCTAATACCTAACTCCTCTTACTTTTATTTGCAAGTACTAAGAAATCTTTCCTTCTTACCATATTCTTATAGATTTTATGTTATGTTTCCTTTAACCCTCAGTATTCCATTTAAAGGTGTCAGGGAGTAAGTCAAATGTGTGAGTATATGGTGGGGATTTTTGCAGCCGAATGACATTTTGTCCAGTCCAGAGGAGGTTTTAATAAGCCTTTAAATATATTAATGAGGTACCGTCCCAGCATTATCCTGCATGTAAAAATCTTGAACCATGAAAAGTCAGTTAATTGAAAGTGGGGATCATACCAACTCGTCCTCCGAGATGGATCACATGATCTGGCGCTTTTGAGTGGTGTAATTTGCTCAGCACTTCATTTGTTGTATACAGGAACTATAACGATTGGATTCACTCCCGGTATGCAGCAAAGAATCGAGATTTCAATGGGCGTATTCTAGGCGAACTTCATGTTGCCACCACAAGAGTGCAGCAGGCATAGGAGGGGTCCAGGCGCATACGAATTGGCGGACATGCTTCATTCTCTCTAATGCAATCAGCTGTTCTGTCAGGCATCCACATGATTGAAAAAAAGGCGTATGGGAACTGGAATTTATTTCAGTTGAAGGCGAAACTCAGAAGAAGAAATGCGAAAGTTCATGGAAAGAAGGGTGAACTTATAAAGAGGTACCGGTATTATTGTTTGGAATATCACTTCTATGCAGTAGCCTACCAATTCTATGGATGCTTTCCTCGTGAATAACCGCTTAAAATGTTTTATTTTATCCTTTATAGTTACGTCCTAAAAGTACCAAGTTAATACAAGGATGTTAATGAAAGTACAAACCTTCCAACTGTGACAGCCCAGTATTTTTCAAGATAAATAAAGTACTGTGAGCAACGTGATTCAGGTGTGGGTAGTACCTGTAATATGTATAATGAGACGTACTTGTTGTGCTTGCGTTGGGCAGTGGAAGGTGAATTTGCTTTTTTAAAAGGTAGAGTTGCGTCAGAGTACAGAAAGAACGTGATATACCATGGTTTGGTTTGAGTCTTCAGTCTTTTGACTGGTTTGATGCAATTTTCCATGCCTCCCTGTCCTGAGCTAATCGTTTCATCTCTACATAGCTACCACACCCTACATCCGAGGCAATCTGTTTAACATATTCTAACCTTGGTCTACCCCTACAGTTCTTGTCCTCGACCCTTCCTTCCATAACTAAGCTTCCTATTCCTGGGTGTCTTAGTACGTGTCCTACCAACCTATCTCTTCTCTTCATTGGCAGTTGCCAGAAACATCTCTCCTCTCCCACTTGTCTTAATACCTGTTCATTTCTAACCCTATCTACCCATCTGATCTTCATCTTTCTCTTGTAACACCACATTTCAAACGCCTCAATTCTCCTCTTTTCTGCTGCACCAATAGTCAAAATTTCACTTTCATAGAGTGCAACGCTCCAGATAGAGGCTTTCAAAAATGACTTCCTAATACCTAAATCTATAATCGTTATCAACAGATTCCTTTTCTGTAGAAATGCTTACCTTGCCTGAGCCAACCTACTTTTTATATCCTCTTTGTTTCGTCCATCTCTGGTTATTTTGCTTCCTAAGTAACAGAAATCTCCTACCTCGTTCAGTTTTTCACCTGTCAATTTGATGCCTGTCGTAAGTGCAGGATTTAAGTTAAGAATTAAATAGGAAATTCTGGAGACGCTGATCAGGCATTTAAGGGACAGTTAGTTTCTAAATATGTTACTGATGATTGAATTGCACGTCCTACCTGGCCAAGTAGAGCTTTTGGGTGCGAAATGGTCGAAACAAACAACACTGCTGTCTGTTGGATTCCATTTAATCCGCCGAATTTGTTTTGTCGATTGTTTTCTCAAAGTGGGATCCTTTGGAAACCTATGCCCACCTCTATTTTTACACAGTGGTACACAGGAGCACGTACTAGGCAATATTCACGCATGTAAATGTCAGAATCTATGAACTTTGCTTAGCATTCGCCATTAGCCATATTACGTACTGGACCCTTACTAGTCATGCTGCACTCTGGTGACAACTTTTGACAGTTACACGCCCATTAGTACCTACTCCAATCTCTTCATTGGCCTGTATCTCTACTACAAACTCGGAGTTCCCTTACAGTAGCAGAACTATAATTCTTGCAGCAGTATTGATGTTATATACTCTAAAATAGATTCACTCTAGAGGGATTTAATCGACATACCATAACTTCATTTGAAACATTTGTTTAATAAAATGCAGTGATTTGTTAAATGGAGTGCTGTATAATATTTTAAACGTTGGTTGATTTATGCCTGTAATCTCAAAATTTATGCTGGTGCAAATATTGGCAGTCTAGTTTCTTGTTACTGAATGATGCATGCTCGTGTTGGATCCTGGGACCTCTTATAGTCTTAAGGCTAAAATCTAAACTAATAGTCCGGTCAGGATACTCAAACCCGTGCGCTTTTTGGGGGGGGGAACCTTTTTTTTATGATTGCAATTTATTCTTGACATCCTAAGATAAAATTTAGTGAGGGAGTCATTTTTTAAATTTTGGCGTTTGGCCGCCATTTTGAAAAATGTCGATATTAGAAAATACAAAAATCTCCCAAACTACTTAGACAATTTTCATGTTTAGCCTTATAACTGGTATGTATTTCAGATGGTCCACCTCGTTGCGTAGTGGATAGCATTCTTGTCTGTCACCGCAGAGGGCCGTGTTCGATTCCCAGCTCTGTTAAGAAATTTAGCAGTTAGCGATGGAACAGCGTTAGCTATACCAACGCCTGAAGTCCAAAGAGCTCTATCCTATCCTGTAGTCCCCAAAACGTTTAGCCACAATGATGTACGCAATAATTCACAGCCAAAGAGTTTGGAATCCAGCGAAGAAGCACCTGTAGTGCATCGATTACTTCCTCACTCACTTGTGTGTGTGATTCTACTGGGAGAAAATGTACCGTCATATACTGGTTTTCATTGTAACCTTCAAAGCCATATTGAAATGTGGGAAACATATAATGTCAAATCTTACTCACAGCCACCAAGCAAAGAGGTTGTCAAATATGTGTTGGATTGGTGTCAAAGAGTTTCGGAACACAAGAAAATGCCAGTAATTCAACTTGCTGGTGATCAAGCAGTTTATAAATATATTGAAGGATATCTGTGTGAGCAAGAGAATAGGTGTCTCTCGTAAAGGGCGTATTAGGTGGATTTCACACAGAGATGTCATACCTTAATGATCTAGGAAAACGATTCGCAGGAATTGGTATTGAGGAACTAGCTGTTGCTACAGGTGTTGTTGCTGTAGGCAGTGTAAAGGAAGCATTATCTGGAAAACACTACAACAGGGCAATGCGTATGCACAAATTGATAGCAGAAGTTTTACTACGCATGCTGATTCAAAGATGTGTTGAGAATCACCCAGATCTACTTCACGGTTTGGAATATGTAGTGGATATCACAACAGAACAAGAAAGTGAAAACTTCGTTGCATCAGATTCATTTAACAAATTTGCGTCTGGGATGTTTCGAGATATCTTCGAGTCCGACTGAGATATGGCAAAATTTTTTGCTCTCTTACATCATCGACGTGTAAGTCCTGTTTCAGCACTACCATTGTCTGAGGAGTGGAGTAAGTGTTGATGAATACTTAGAAGGTTGTCGCAGAATGCTTCCCCTTCTAGCAGCATATGGTAATATAAATTATCTCTCTCTCTACTACTGGCAAATGTCCACCTTGACAAACGAAGGAAGATAAATATGTCCTCAATATACTCATTCTCGTTGACAGGCAATAGTTTCAGCGAATTGTCTCCCGATCAGGTTATTGAAATGACCATGAACAAACAGTCTAAGAATCGAAGAAGTGGTGGCTGGGTTGGATTCCTCAAGAATCTCCCCATGATTGCTGTTAACATACTAAGCAGACCTGCTGTGTTGTACTCAATGGAGCAATTACAACAAATCATAAATTTAAAGAAGCCTCTCTACCGCCACCCAGAAGTGGGTCCATCAAGGATTAAGAAATACTAGCAAATGATTCATGAAGTGAAACTTGCCCTGGAGGAGTGGGATACGGACCCATGAAACATAAGCCAACCAAATCTTCGCTCTCTGTGCACTGAACAGCCAGCGATGGAGGAAGTAAGTCAAGAGCCTGCACACAGCCCATGATAAGGGGACAACCATGGCAGTAGCAATATTGGACATACTTTCTTCTGGAACTAGATCTGCACGAATCTATCAGCAAAAGAAAAAGCAAAACATTTGCCACACAGACAGTGTGCATTGCAAAGAGCAAGCAAGATGTATGGATATTGCAACGAGCGGAGAAACTCCTACCATGACTCGACTGGATATCATGCATTACAGAATAACAACAGTGAGCCTATCTCTTTTTACAGGACATTGTTGACTCTTCAACCTGAGATGCCGCCACCACATTACCATGCCATCATCTATGTCGAAACAAGGTACCAGCGTGCAAGACTTGGAGTGATTATGCCTTCAACCTCTACAAATACATACTAAATCGCAGTAGCTTTTTACCTAATCAATGATATTTACAAATAAGAAACAATGATTGAAAGTACGAAATATCATGATCAAAAACGTCGTACACGTTTACCCAGTTGCTGACCAGCAAATGCCTACAGGGATTGCCTGGCATTCAATTCTGTCGAAGCCTGCAAACCAACAGTGGCTGCAACATTTCCTTCTGAATGTGCGGCAATCCTACGAGCATAATGCTGACTGGCATTACACCATGGATCTTTCCTGCTATGATCTCACATCTGGAAAATGTGACCCTCGATTCGAAGCACCATGTTTACCTGAAGCCGATACCAGGGCGTTTTTCCAAGCTGCACGGTAAGGCGGTTCTGATTCAATTGTTTTTGATTTCGAGGACACAGATGTATGAGTTATTGCTTCATACATCGGTCACCGAACTGATCAGGATATGTATATGTACAAGAAGAAATCCGGATGGTACAGATTTGTACAACTGTCACTCACTGTTCTCAGAACAAGACAAAGCCTGTGCTGCTCTTGCAGTCTACATATTCACCGGTTGTGACTCAGTAGAAGGTTTCTTCATCTTGGGGATGGTCCAAGCAATGAAGCGCATCCTTCAGCCAAATAATATGACTCACCTACAGATAATACAGCAACTTGGAGTTAATGACGAACTATCCGATGAGCTGTTCCTTCAACTGCAGTTGTTCACAATTAGGATCATCTACAATGGTCCAGTGAGCAAAAGATTGTGCGAAGCCCGAGCACGTAAATGGCGGCAGTTGCGATGTTACGATTCCACCAGATTGCCTCCCGACGAAGACTCATTTAGACAACACTGTCTTCAAAGTCATTTGCAAGCGTATGAATATAAGAATGCAAGGCTTGCAAAACGGCTGCTCCTGACTAACTTTGGATGGGAACAGTTCCAAGATGGATTGCGACCCATCACGCACACAATACCCTCACTTCCAAGTGGAGTCCAATTTCCTCAAACCAAACAAATCTTTGCAGAGGAATTTGTCAAAGAAATAGAAGAAGAAGTCAATTCACCTGTTCATGATTCATCCATAGAGTACAGCGACACAGAGGAGGAGTTCAGTGATTGACAGAAGGATATGTGTTGTGGACTTCACATGTTCAACGGACATAAAATTAATGATGCACATAGATTTCAAACCATTCCAATTGATACTACTACAGATACGTATATCCTATGAAGACATTATACTAATGACATTATCGGTATTTGATAATCAGTAATATTACACCAAAAGTATACATCCATAAAGAAAAACATAACAAAAATGCATCTTTGTTTCCTTTTCCCTTTCAGATTGGAACCAGTCGTATTTTAAAACATATAGAACGATTAAATACCTATCCAGAGGTATCTTAACCATGAAAATTGTCCAAGTAGTTTGGGTGATTTTTCTATTTTCTCATTTCGTGAAGACTGGTCGCCATTTTTAAATATGGTGGCCAAACGCCAAAATTTCAAAAATGACTCCCAAGCTAAATTTCATCCTTACCATGTCAGAAATGAATTGCAATCTTAAAAAGAGGTTCCCCCAAAAAACGCACGGGTTTGAGTATCCTGACCGGACTAGAATGTTTTTCTGTCCTGAATTCTTATACCTATTATGTCATCTTCTCAGCATTTTCCTTCCCGTCAAGATTTACTTGAAAGGAGATAGTTTATCATCATCATCATCATCATCATCATCATCCTTCCAAGTATTGGGCCAAATGTCCCGTTACGATCTTGCACTTTCCCTCGATCTCTTCATCGGACGTCCTCTCGATCTATTTCCCTGTGGCTAGTAGCGAAGGATCTCCTTTGGTAATCTTCCAGGTTCCATCCTTTGGACATGATGCTTCCAGTTCTCTTGGTAGTCACAAATGTATGTAGTTATTGGATTCACTTTCAGTTCCTTCAGCACATCCTCATTTCTCCTATCCCATTTAGTATAGCCTGCTGTTCGGCGCATGGTGCTGTGAGTCTGGAGATGTCCTGTGATCGTATTGTCCATGCCTCGCTGCCATAGCACAGGGTTGGTCTGGCTAATGTGGTATACAAACGTAAGCGTGTATGCTTTTGGACAAGAGAAGGCTTCATGACGTGATTGATAATTCCTGTTGTTCTGGTATAATTTGTTATTTTTAGAGTTATGTCTCGTTCTTCTTGAAAAGATAAATGATATCCTAAATACTTGAATTCGTTAACTCTTTCTAAAAATTTACTATCCAGACAAATGTTACTGCAGATAGGGCCGTCGTTCAGCGAATATATGTCCTCTTCAGCGGACCATTCCAGTAAAAGTACATGGTGTGTTATTTATGTAAAAGTATAAGCATGGAAATAAATTATTCTATCTTATCCCTAGGATGTGGAAGAAGAACTCCAGGAAAGAGAAAGTGTCGGAAGGGGAAATCACTTAAATGAGTAAGTGTTCAACACACAAAATATGCGATTTATCGCTTTAAATGTGCTTAACTGAAGGTTTTGGATTTGAATATGATTTGTTTGCAATGTCAGATGTGTCTCTCATTGTTTGTGTCTCGTGAAGTAGATACTGATATTAACTTTCTATTTAGCAGCCCACAAATTATCCATTCTCGTTCAGTGTTCTCACTGTCGGGGTATATTTAAGAGACGTATGTCAGTCTGTTGATGGCAGATATTTCTGTCTTGTGTAAATTTATCTGGAGGATATACACATGACGCAGTGATAATTATGTGACTAAGTTTTAGCGAGGAACATTCATTGCTTCAAACTTCCCCACTGTGTCCTGAGCCCCATATGATTTTTTTTGTAACCCGAAACGAAGAGTGTAAACAGATTCCTCGTTACTCCAAATTACTATTAGGAAAATACACTTCAACGAATACAACCACTATCGTGATAAAACCGAGGAGAATTTTAGATATTTGCCATGTATGAACGTAATACAGAAAGTTAATTCTGGGTTTTTGTTGGATAACACTTCATAGCTTGTGATATCCCAGGGTTTAGTAATGACCTTGAAATTTCCCAGTGATGGTTATTGGGTATCTTGTTCAGGCAGAACAGTACACATTGGGTAGGGATGTTGACATTGGGTAGACAATTCTTGTAAAGTCGTACATATTTGGTAGACAGGACTTCTAGAGTAGTTGACACGACTTATGGAGAAGTACACAGTCTTGATATTCAACTATTTAACATTCATCAGTAGAGCGGATACGAAACCCAGAGGCCAGGGGCTAATCCTGGAATTTCTAGGCTCTCTTCCTTTGCTATTTTAGACCTGGTTACCACCCCTGTTTCTCGATTTTTGGGGTGTTTTCTCTCTGTGCAAGTAGTGACAGAGTTGCTGCGTGGTTCTAGCCTACTTATTTTTATTGCCCGGAAAATATGTACTATTTCGCTCTCCTTGCCATTCTCGTCAGGTGTTTGGTTTCTCTGACTGGTTTCTTGCGCTGCAAGTGATATCACCGTCTTTACCACTGAGGTTGTTTCGGAGGCAAGGATTTTGCCTGGTTGACCGAACAGCAGCCCATTTTAAAACTGCACGCAATCTCAGCCCTTTGAGGAACAAGTTGTCTGCTTGAGTTCGCAGTGCTGAGGTGTGTGAACTGTACAGCTGATATCAAAACTCTTCTTAACCCTGTCGGCTTGAGTTGGCCGAGCGCGGACAGTGTACTTATTACTTTTGTTATAAAAATAGTAACATCTCTGGTGTTTACTACTTGGTATAATAATAATAATCATCATCACAGATATTGCCTGAACAATGTCTGTAGTCTGTCAGGATCATACACTTAATAAAATTAATGACTGTAAAGTCTGATTGCTGAGAGTCCTTGGAAATAAGAATAAAAATCATAGAGCTTACCGGAGTATTATTGATGTTACTGCGAGGAAAAGTTACTCACGACTGAACTTGATGAGTTAGGGCTGGTTTTAATGTGATCAGTATAACTTAGTACTGTAAAAATTCTTTTAGTTCATTTAGGAGAAAGAATTTTATAAAAATCTCCAAACAATTATTTTTATGATTTTAAAATTTAGGCATAATACAGCCTCTTTTGGGAGACAGATAATTTTGTCGTTAATTTTATCAAGACTGTAATTTTCAATCCGTTTCCGTAACTCCTAAAGTATTACAATGCATTTTTCTCATGAGTTCCTAGTGATTGGGTCTACATCTGACACAAGGTCCTGAGTGTTGATAGCACCATGAATTGACCGAAGGAGTGGGAATAATGAGGTTAGAAAAAAAATACATTCCTTAATAAGCACAATGTCAAATCCGTTTGAATTATTGCTACTTCCCTAGAAATTACCCAAATCGTCAGTCTGAGAGGTTTTATGATATGACCGACCATTACGCCAAGGGATGAGCAAAGTATGTTTGGACTTATTGTATAGGAGCTTGCTTGTTTGCTTAACATGTGGAACTTTTGTAGGAACACAATTGGCAAATCTAGTGCATTTGAATGTTTTTCTCTGCCCGGTAAAATAACCACCGCCTTCTGGCAGCTGAGAGAGATATTTTATATCCTCTATTTTACGCGGAGGCTTGTATTAGGAATTGACTGATCGTGGTTTAAAAAAATTAGGCCGTGTTTCTCGAAAACAATCTTGATGAATATTTTATAAACGATATGACAAGTTGCGGTTAGAAGCATTAGAACCTGGACACAATGTTTGGGAAGCCAGGCTCTGCCATTCACAAGTCAGGACAAAGGGCGAGTGATAGAGGACTAACACCTCTTTAAAAAAAAACTGGGACCAGCTGACCCGGCTGATAGTTCCTTGTAAGGGTCCCCTGCCAGGGTTACGGTGAAGTCCACAACGGCTGCTACATTGGAGATGGCGGATGTGACAGCCCCGTGCTCGGGATTAATTGAGTAAAAGTTATCATCCTCATTCCGAGGATAGATATCACTTGTAGCGTCTGACCCGGAGCGGATGGTTACGAACGGCGTCTGTACCCCATGTTAGGGGCGGCCAAATTTATATGCTGGCAGTAGCTTTAAAATGCCAGGCGTCAGACTCAGCGACAAGTCGGCCGAAATTTAATTGTTGTATCCAGGCTAGGGCGTCCCCCGCAGGCGACGCACAGTGGTCCGGATTCGAAAAAAAGCGGACAAAAATATTTTCCGTCAAAATAAATGAAATAATTTTGTGTAAAACTTTAAATTAGATGTTACTATGAGGCAAAT
Source organism: Meconema thalassinum (assembly GCA_946902985.2). Taxonomy (NCBI): domain Eukaryota; kingdom Metazoa; phylum Arthropoda; class Insecta; order Orthoptera; family Tettigoniidae; genus Meconema; species Meconema thalassinum. The sequence continues at coordinate 66,472,778 of OX336397.1, forward strand.
TTGTCGTAGTGCATAAAATTACTTACTTATTCATCCTCTGATCCGGATGAGTCGACTTCTTATTCTTCCCCTTCCTGCTCCGTCTTGTCCTCGGGTATTGACAATAAATTACACACTTCCTGAGGCAACTGTTTTCTTTTCTTCTTCAGTAGACCTCCCTTGCTTGAAATTACTGGATCAGAGCTTAGCAATAATCGATGGAACAATTCAAAATTATTGGAAATTCTTGAGGATTTTCTGGTATGGTCTCCCCTATATTTTCTTAAGTCTTTGTTTCTAGACTCTAAGGCCTCTTCTGAAAGTTCTCCAATCGGCAAAATAGCTGCTTCTATAATGTAAGATCCATGGATAAGTATTTTATGGAGTGTTGGAGGCATGTAATACCATGGATATAGCCGTACATATAAGCTTGCTGTTTCGCTGCAGTAGGAATTGAACTCTGAACAATCAATTTCATGACCAGATGAAATTGCTTTTAAAATTATTCCGAAACGAGTTATTAACTCACAGTCTACCCCTGTTATTTCGGATGCTACTTGAGGTTGTTCAAAAAACCTTCGGGCAGTGTTGCCATCATTGGTTGTTCCATATCCAGGCTTCGGAATATCAACTAGAAGACCTAATCTCGTTCTGAATGAGTCTTGCACATTTTTTTTTCTTTCTTTCGAATAAGTCTCGATTACCATCTTTCACGCTCACTTTCCACTTTTTAAAATCCAGGCGGTATGAAATATGCAGGAGACTTTCAAAAAATCGAATGTGTGCGTGCAGAACTGAAATTCCAAATTCAAGCTGTAAATTGTCGACGGGCTTTGGTGCCATTATTTGTAGATTGTTCATTTCTGAAATTTTCGCACCACAAATATAGCACTTCATGCTTGAAGACTGTGCTAGAGCATTGCATATTTTTCCATCTATCATTGACAATATTAAGGAATACTGCACTTCGGTGTTGTTTATAACCAAATTATGTAAATTCTCAATTTGATCATTTAGATACATCCTTTCCGTCCGTGTAATTTCCGATGTTTCATGAACCCACTGCATTCGAATAGGCCTGCAGAATCGTGTAGATGAGGTTCTTGGATTTTTCCACGCAATTATACCTGTTTTACTGTCAACGAGGCGCAGAGGCACGACAGATGACATAAATAAGCTCTGGTCACTCTTTTCAGCTTCTGACCAGGTTTGTTTATATTGGGAATGGCCGGAGCTGCCATCAAAACCCCATTTACAATATAATGTATAGCTCTTATCACTCACATCTGGTAACATTGATAAAATTCTGGAGGAAGTGTGGTCCAGCAAGTCTTGTATTTTCACTTCACATTCATTTTCCTTAATTATTACATTTTGTGGATAAGTAGCCTTTTTAGCATTCAAAATAGCATAATAGCTAGGGTATAAATCATGGTTATGTTTATTAGCTAATTTTCTCATTGTCATATACTGGTGCTTGGATAACTTTGCTTTAATTATGAATGATAAGGCTTCTTCCACTGACATTTTTGTAGACCGTTGATCCCATTTTCTCCATGCATCCCGTATTTGTTTGCCCCTTGTTGGTGTAGTCGTGGTAGCTTCTTTTAATAGCTTGGCTGATGAATCGTCTCCTTCTGCCCTTAAATTCATAGCGGTCGCATAGGCAAGCTCTGATGAAGTGGCACTCTCCCTTAGGTCTTTAATTTTTCTTCTTTTGCTTCTCTCCGTTAGCTCTTCAAATTATTTTGAAGGACGACCTCGATCTTCTGATTTTCCGGAGCCAGGCAAGCTCGGAATTGATATCACAATTTCTTTTTTCAACCAGTTTGAATATTTCTTCAAAAAAGCATGTTCTAAGAAGTGACACTTTCTCCACCGGTCAAAATAAGGAAAAAAGAAAAAGGTTCTTATATTCTTATACACTGTTTTCTCTACACTCTCGTCAACATTTAATTGGAATTTGTTAATGAGATATGTTACCACAAACTTTTCTTGGCGAGCGCGAGATAGATTTTTGTTCTCTCGAATCTTGTTATGAAGTTCACTGCGACTAACAACGAAATTCATTTTTCACTCTTCACAACAAACACAACAACCACTAATCAATTACTTCTCGCGACTGAAGAATATTTTGGTTTCATGGCCAAGAGATATCCCTTGCGTAGCATAAACAAATGTCTCAACAGGCCCTTATCTCGCGCGAGTGTTTATCCTAAGAGCCCGCAGTAATGTTCTCTCCCTTCTCAATCATGCATCTGGCGTGTTCTGGCGATGAAACCTTTATGGATATATTCTCAAGTCTTCATTTTAAAACTTGCACAAGTTTCATGCTATACATATGTATACATTTTTTTGTAGGTCAAGCAAAATTTATTTTTCATGAAAAAAATAATGCACTATAAAAGTAAGTATAAGAGTCCTTACAAGTGATCTGAAATTGAAAATTATGCTATAAACACATATACCAGACCCAAACCTACATACTGATACAGTAATAAAGACCCCTAGTTTAATTTTGAAGTTAGAATGATATTTCAAAGTTTACTTAACGGAGTGCGGAGTTCAGAAACGAAGAGTTGTATCACTTTTGCAGTAATATATCTGAGACACACAGAAGCAATTTCCAAAGGAAACGTGAAATTAATGTACACGGATTAACATACTTCACTTGGAAGGTGGTTTGGCGTTTCTAAAGTAAAGTTGAAAAATCGATTTTTGACCGCTTTTTTACTGATCCGGACCACTGTGCGACGCGCCCTGACCCCGCCCGATCGGGATAGGAAATGGACGAGGGCTACCTACCCAAGACCGGAGCAGGCTATAAAAGCAAGGCTCGATTACTAGATTTGTGACAATCAACGTTGGGACATTATCTGGGCGCTGTCGTGAGTACGCTGAATCGCTCCACCAACGCAAAATTGATGTAGCCTGTATCCTGGAAACAAAATGGAAAGGCGCAAAGGCGCGTGATATTGGTGATGGTTACAAGATCTTCTACAATGGCATAACATCAGACCGAAATGGTGTGGCATTTGCCATCTGTGAACGGCTCCGGAATAGTTTCACCAGAGTAAACCGTATCTCTGATCGCCTGATGAACATCCAGATAATTACCAACTCAATATCACTCCATATCTTCTCATGCTATGCACCACAGGCCGGGTGCCAAGCAGTGATCTTGAGGCATTAATACATTCAGTTGATCCTAATGAGTATTTGCTTATTGGTGGTGATCTCAATTGTCATGTTGGTAGATCATGTGATGGTTTTGAACGCGTACATAGTGGTTGTGGTCATGGGATGCGAAATGCAGATGGTGTGCGTACCATAGAGTATGCCGAGGCTTGTGACCTAGTGGTGGTGAACACCTTCTTCAAGAAACGGTTATCACATCTCATCACATATAACAGTGGTGGCCATCAAACTCAAATTGATTACTGGTTCGAGCGTAGAAGAGATCTAAAATTGGTGAAGAACTCCAAGGTCATTCCTTCAGAAAATGTTGCTCCCCAACATAAGCCCTTGATGTTAGACTTTCATATTACTCTTCGTACTCCTTCACGACCTATCACCAATACTGAACGTATAATGTGGCGGAAACTACATGGCCATGAATTGCAACTTCTATATTCTATTGGTCCTCTTCCTGACATCATTGATCAATGAACATGGAATCAAACAACCAGGTAAATGCAAAGGAAGTAATGGGTATGACAAAACCGGGACGACAATTTGTTGATAAACAAACTTGGTGGTGGAATGAAGACGTGCAACGAGCTGTGGAATCTAAGAAAACTGCTTTCAAAAAGTGGCTTAGAACAAGAACCGATGCCGATCTAACTCAATATCGTCAGCTCAAATCCAATGCAATACACGCTGTTGCAGTTGCTAAATCCATGCAACTAAATACATAGTATGAACAATTAGAGGAATCTACTGGGGTCAGTAATGTTTACAAGCTAGCCAGATCTCGTCATCGTGCCACAGATGACATAGGACATGTCATGCATATCAAGGATAAGCACGGGCATCTTCTAACAAAACCAACAGAGATCCTTCAACGATGCCATGAACACTTAAATGCTATCTGTAACGATGAGTTCCCACTCCCACCGATTCCATTGGCCGAACGTGTACAAGGTGCAGTTCCACCTATCACACCTGCCGAGGTCAATGCTGCGATCCACGCCATGTAGAATGGCAAGGCAACAGGCCCTGATGATATCTTTGCGGAGCTATGGAAGCAGTTGGGTCATGCCTCTGCAGAGTTCCTAGCAGAGTTCTTTAACAAATGCCTTGCGAGCCACCAGATCTCGTCAGCTTGGCAAACTAGCGTCACAGTACCAATATGAAAAGGCAAGGGCGATGTAACTATCTTTGCCAATTACCGTCCTAATCGTCTCCTATGCCACATAATAAAGATTTTAGAACGTGTGATTGACACTCGCTTACGTAGCATTGTTACCATCTCGCCTAACCAGTGTGGATTCTTGAAAGGTCGTGGAACAACTGATGCTATCCATGCAATGCGGCTTCTGATAGAAAAGTATATGGAGAATAGAAGGAGAATTCACATTACTTTTCTGGATCTGGAGAAAGCATTTGACTGGGTTCCCCATCAGCTTATGTGGTCTTCTGTTCGATCTAATGGCGTACCAGAAGCTTATGTGCGTTGGGTCCAACTCCTATACAGTAATACAACTAGCTCTGTACGCAGTGCTGCTGGTCTCACCAAACAGTTCGATATTCGAGTTGGGGTTCACCAGGGATCTGCACTATCTCCACTCTTGTTTATCCTATGCACGATACAGTGACTGCCGATTTGCAGAGGCAACCATCATGTACATTACTGTACGCCGATGATGTCATGCTTGCAAGCGAGACCCGTAATGATCTAGAACACTTGGTCAACCTCTGGAATTCGAGGCTCTGTGAATTTGGACTACGGCTCAACCTTACTAAGACTGAGTACATTGAATGTGGCTCCCGGACAAATGCGACCATCATAGTAGATGGCACCCCACTACCAAAGGCTTCACATCTCCGATACCTTGGCTCCGTTGCGAGACCTGATGGTGACACAGTCTCGGATGCCCGTGCAAGAGTGAATGCTGCATGGATGAAGTGGCGTCAGGTCACAGGCGTTCTCTGTGACCGCAAGATCCCTTTCCGCCTCAAAACTAAGAAATATGAAACAGTTGGCCGCCCTGTTGCTTTGTATGGAGCTGAATGCTGGCCTAATATAAATAAACATGAACAAGACTTGCACTCAATGGAGATGTGGATGCTACGAAGGTCCTTGGGAATTACACGGCTGGATCATATTAAGAACGAAGACGTCCGCAATACTCTTGGAATTGCCCCTCTTCCAGCCCAAATGAGGGAGACTCGGTTGTGTTGGTACGGGTATGTAGCCCGAGCAAATACAGAGTCCATTGTAAGAAAGTCACTTGCTCTCGAGCCTGATGGACAAAGACCTCCAGGTCGACCAAAAAGGCGTTGGATGGATACCCTACACGACGATATGCGCATCGTAGGTCTTCGTCCTATGGATGCAGCAAACCGCAACAAATGGAGAGCGAGGTGCAGAGTGGCGGACCAAAAATAATTGGGAACAACACCAGGAAGAAGAAGAAGAAGAAGAAGAACGGATGGTAAAAGGAAGAGGTAGGGCTTTGTTAGCCGTTAATTGTTTGATGGTAAGGTTGTTAAGTATAACACTTTGCACCGATGAACAGACATACCGTCTGACAATCATTTAGACAATTAATCGTTTCTCTTCAAGAGGTGTTGCGAAAAGAAAAGATGAGTTTTGGTCCTAAAAGTTTTCTTCTTTTAAAATTGCAGTGAATGTGCCTCGTTTTGCAAATCTAGGTGAGTCATAAAGATGCTTCGTTCATTGAGTCATTCTGTTGTAATCGTCGATAGCGCTGCAATGCGGCACGTTCATCACATTGGCACATACTGCATGGTCCATATTTTGTTTCTACTATTCGGAATCATTTTTTACAATTCTGTGTTCTTTCTCGTAGTCGCTAAATGTTTAGGCGGTATGTAATAGTCCAAAACGCTCCTATTGTCAAAACATGTTTTTTTTATAAGCTCATTATATCGTAGCTCGTATTTTTTTACAAGCCCAAGTCACTTGCCTTATGTTTGATTAGCGTGTTCTGCAATAAGTCAGCCGAGTGGTTGGTCAATCAATTTGCCAGCACAACGACGTTTCTGTAATCTTCATTGACTTGCAGCAATTTGTGTTTTAAGTCATCACGCTCCAAATTTGAATCGAGTAACATTGAGAAAGAAACACAGCTCGAGCCATAGAGGTTTAACAAGCTAAGCGTCAACTCATGACAGCGTAAAAACAAACCTCGTAGTGATTCGAATGATCAGCAACGGACGTCGATGCTGTGGATTGAGTGGAAGACGGTCTAGAGGTGTGCCTGCCCGTAGTCCCACTGCTAGTAACCGGTTCGCAACAGTTCGTGTTGACACTTCTGGGCCCACAAATCCTCCTATTTGTGCTGTGGTAGCTGCTCGATCTGTCACTGCTGCCCTTACAATACGACGATCCTGGCGGACGTCTTTACTGCCTGTACGTCCTTAACTTCGTCTACGGGTGTGAGAATGTTCACGTGACCGCTGATACCAGCATCGTTGCACACCGGACACAGCACGTCCAACTTGTGTGGCGATTCCCCGTAAGAACCATCCCGCCACTCAGAATGCCACAATTTCACCCCTTTCAAAGTCGCTCAGTTGGATGTAGGAAGCACGAGTGCGTCTCCGGGGCACTGTACCCGCTTGCTTCGTTCGCACCACAATGAGTTGTATGGCTGTGAACTCTCCCTATTAAATGGTAGACACAGACGGCACTCTAACAGCTATGCTACTACGCTATCTGATGGCGGACGACGTTGAAACCCCTATCAGTACATCTACTATCCCCCAGGTGGCATCTGTTGTCATCAGATGAAAATCGACGTCGTCTTTTGAAGTGACCTATTTTTTTCCGGCAGTGTATTTAGTTCAACACCAGAGTGGTCACTAATACAACTAAACCACAGCCCCACAGGTCGTACTAAAGAAACATCTAAAGTATTATTGCCTCTCGTGGGGAAATCAACCACCTGGGAGAAACACCCCTCCCTAACTGGCGATTTTGCTGCAAGTTTAGCTTGGGTACCGCTTGTTGAATCACTGGACCAGATCACGCTTGGAAGATTTAAATCCCCGGCAATTATAACATTCTTTTCCATAGATTTACCAGTACAGGTGATGTCATAAAGAGTATCCAGTAACAAGAAGTTGTCCTTCGGTGCTCGATACGCCCCTATCACCTGAAGACAGTTTAACTTTGTTTTCTACTTTGCTTTGACCTGTTTGAAGCAACTTACGATGTCCCTACGAACACAAACAAATACACCACCACCTCTCTCACCCCGATCTCTTCTGTACATTACGTAAGCACCCTGAATTATTTAATTACTATTTACATCCTCACGATTCAGTAGCTATGACTACGTCTGGTGAATATGTCTCTACTAGATTCCAAAATTCTATTATTTTATTCCCTATACTCTGACAATTAACCTGCAGCAATCCTAGAGTCTTGCCTCCAATTTGAAGTTACTCCAATTGCTTCTCCCAATCGTGACGGCTGCCTCCCTCCGTTCCAAATCACGAATGCCGGCAGTATTAGATGACTCTCCGTGCATATTCCACAGGTTGTTTGGCGCCTCTTCGTTTCAAATGTAGCCCATCTCGAGTGAAGTCACCGTCCCCGATCCAGCAGTCAGCGTCCACATACGCTACTCCAAATTGTTCGCACACCCAGCCTATGCGACCATTAACGGACTTAGCTCGGCGCCGCAAAATGCCACTCAACACGATTTTCGCGATCCTTAACTTATTTCTGGCTATCGTACTGTGCCCAACTCTAGGAATGGGTATTCCAAGATTCAGACACCTAGATATCAAGGGAAAGGCTGTAGCCGCTTTTGAAAGTTGAGATATTTGAATATCGCGCTACATTGCTTCTCGAAGCAATTGGAAAGAATTTACCGATACTTGCATGTCAAGTGACGTAGCGAGTAATAGCAGAGGTCGTGGCTATTTATTGATTAAATAGTTAACCATGGAGTAGAGACTTGAGACTTGGATCAGATTACTGGCACGGCCAAATGAAAGAGAATGCACTTAGTATCAAGTAAATCGGACCAGGGATACCAGAGATATGAGGATTTCCAGATATCAGCTGATGACGCGTGACCCTGGCAGTTTTGAATAAAAGCCGGCCGGCCGAGGCATCGATAGCTCATTCCAACACAAGCACTTGCAGGCGAGGTGCTGCTACGCTGAGCCAAGGCACATGGTTGCCGGATCTACGCAGAAGTAATTTTCAAAGTTGTGATAGTCACAAAAGTGCTGCGCTACGAGGTGGAACTTAGTAAGTTTCCGGCGAGGAGAATCACTGAGGTGATTGAATTTTTTTTCTACAGACATTAGTGGAAATATTTATATTTCTACATGGACATATGCTAGACTTTGTCTAGAATTAGTACTTTGTCACAGTCCAGTAATAACCTAATACTTGGATGTTTAAGTCCATTTCAGTCAGTTTTCATATTGGTAACTTGTTAACCACTTCGATCTATCAGTACACTGAAGACCAGTCTATCACGGTGGTGTTCATTAGTCTACGCAAGGGAAACTACAGGTTGCTTAGTGCATGGTAGATGGTGTTAAACCATGCCCAGGGAACGATCTTCAGAACAGCCGTTGATTGGTTAGACTGTCAGTGTCTTCTTGTATTGATAAGATTACCGTGAGTTATGTTACAACTGACATATCTAAGAGTAGATCACTTAGATCTGACCCCATTTAAACAAACTGTTATGGCTTTGATAGAAGCCCATATTAAAATGAATCAACAGTTAATTCAAACGTCAAGAGATACTACCACTATGTCTGACTAGACGGATTGTGGGTATATGATGGCGGCCGATACAAGGATTATACATGCTTGTCCGATAGAGCATGTCTATGGATAAATCTGGTACAGACCAGGTTTACTACGCTTCAAGACCATCAAGAAATGTAAGCCACATTTGAATTATATTATGCCTAGCTAATTGGAACAAACTATTTTTCGGCAGATGACCAACACATTTATTTTTCTTCGTATTTAAATCTTGCAATGATTTACGCAAGACATATTAGAGTTATTCTGAGTATTTTCAGCACTCAGAACAGTTTAGGATCGATGACCGAGCATTTCGAGCATTTATTTGAATATTTCATATTTTTGGGAAATCACGGTAATCAGCCGATGTAACTGTAAAAGTTGATAATTATTTTTTGTTGAGGAATGGATATTTTTTCCATATTCGAAGGTTCGAACATGTGGATTCTCACATAATGAGATGATAATTAAACATATTTTGAAATAATATAACTAATAATAATAATAATCCACTGATAATAATAATAATAATAATTTTTATAACTTTTCTAAATAATTCTTGGATATTATATTTTATAATAATCATATGTATTGAGAGAGAGCCTATGAAGTAGTTTAATCATTTCTAGTTTGGAACAGGAGATTTTCCGAAGGAGAGTGGTTAGCGCAAGCCCGCATTCAACCAACATGTCAGTTCTGGTTGAACAATTGATATTTGCATTGAGCAAAGTATATTTTTCAGATAACACGGAGAGGCATGAAACGGGAAGCAATTGATATTTGTATCAAATAGGATATTTTTGTATTTATATAAAATCATGACGTAAATACACTCGAAAGTGAAATAAAGATTTTCATAAGTATGGTAAATTCACGGGTTGAACTGAATGGTAAAATAAAATAAACTTGTAAGTTTATTAATCTTCCAGTGTTGATAACAAGCAGAGGCTTGATTTATTGTATAAATTTTGGGAAGAAAATGTATATGTGTGGAGTAGTTGAAATGCCATTCCCAGGTGCGCATGTTTAAGTCGCAGGAATGAGGAGATTTTTCGAGCATCAATCAAATAGCAGGTTCGATGGCTCAGGTTTATAGTAGGAGTATTGGAACCACACATTTCGTCGTATGAATGACCCGAAGGTTATTTCTTAGAAACCATCAGTTCTTATTTCAACCTTGTTTACGAATTCCATTTAGACTTTGATTTTGCTAGAACCCGGATTTGTCATGATAGTAGTTTATTCTTCTTCAGAGGAAGACCTTTGCCGTTGTTGTAATTATTTGTGTTCTCACACAAATAATAGAGTGGGCCACTGCCAATTAAAAATAATTCTTTAACCACGAATAATTTGAAGGATATTCTCAATCCTAGTGCCATGAACTAAATGAATTTCTTATGAAGCTACAATTCTTATTTCCGCATTCTGTCGAAGAATTGCAAGTTGTGAAAGTTGCTAAAATGGCCATGAATATAAATATGTTTTATAATAATGATTCCAAGTGGAAAATCAAATAGTTGAATGGTTCAACAATTTATTGATCAAGTTGATGATTTATAAATCATATATTTTGTTAGGAACTTGAAGTTCATAATCGAGTCACTTCTCGAAATGTTTAATGTCTGAAGAACAATTAATTTTTTGTTGTGCTTCGCACAGTTCTTCGATGCTATGCTCAAGCTCAAATACTTTTCAGATGTTATTAATATGTGTAAATAATTTGTGTTGCTTCAATGATAACAATATTTTTCGACAATATTTTTGAAACTGGAAAAATAAGTGAAAGTTAAAAATTCTATGAACATTTATTCTACGAGTGTTAATATTATGTAAAAATTCAAACAGTGAACTACGATATTTCCAGTAGAGACAATTAAATTTGAACTGGATTTAATCATAAATAATTTTGGAACACAGTCTACAGGACTAACAATCAGACTTGTGTTTCCAAAAAATAATTGTCAAATGTGTTTGGAAAATTTCTGTATATTGTGTAAATAGGAGTGTGGATCGCCACACGTGAGTGATGCTGCTTTGAGCATTTTTGCAGTCAATTTTAAATTTAAAATAAAATGAGATAATTTTACTTGATGTGTTACGCCCAATTGAATCTCCTTCTATCCTTATTGTTGCATTGAGCCAAAAATCAGTAAAGCATTTTTTTTTCATTTGATGTCGTTTTTGCAGTTTGCTTTAACCCATCTGGCGCTCCGGGATATTTTGACTCTCGTGCTGACTGATTATTGGTAAAATGCATATGTGGTCGTGCGGACTCCGGTCTAAACGGGAACATAAAATAAGATAGAGGGAGAAATGGCTTCGAACGTGGGTCTCGATTTAGACATGGTCAATCGCATGCCGATTTAAATTGTGATAATTTTTATAGAAATATTTTGGGAGTTGAGAGATGTCTGGTTTGGATGAATAAATTAGTTGGAAACCCAATTAGTGGTGAAAATTAAAAATTTAACTTGGTTAATAATTAGAATGGGTTTGATTATTTTTGATAATGGCTTAACCATTAGGGCGTCAAGTAAATTCAGTAGTAAACGTTCGATGACTGGACATACGCATTATTAGAATCCAGGTGGAGGATATTTGAGAACTTGCATATTTTTCTTGTGATATTGTGGTAAATGTAATTCGTAAAAGTAGAGAATTTTGTTTTTCCATCACGTCGACATTAGGACAAATCTCATTTTATTAGAATGTTCCAATTAGCTATTCATATTTCTTGTTCTAGTTATAAGCTTGTGTTTGCCGATATTGTATACCCCTAAGCGTTGAATAATAATTGAAATTATGGAAGAAATGATGAGGATGATGAGGAGTTTGGAGGAGAGTTCAAAAGAGGCTGTACTGCGTGTATCAGCCATTATGAAAGAAAATACTGAGGCTTTGGAAAGGAAACTTAAAGAAAATTCTGATTCTTTAGAAAATAAACTTAAAGAAAATTTAAACGATAAACTTAAAGAGAATTCTGATTCTTTAGAAAATAAACTTAAAGAAAATTCTGATTCTTTAGAAAATAAACTTAAATAAAATTCTGAGTCTTTAGAAAATAAAATTAAAGAAAGTTTAAATGATAAACTTAAAGAAAATTCTGATTCTTTGGAAAATAAACTTAAAGAAAGTTCTGATTCTTTGAAAGGTAACTTGAAAGAAAATTTAAATAGTAAATTTAATTCTATGGAGAGTAAATTTAAAGAGAATTCCGAAATTTTGAAAATGACACTTGAGAGTAAAATGAATAAATTATGCGAAAAAACACATGAGCTCGAAACTTCATTAGCTACTAACGCAAGTTTAATGGACGATAAATTTCGCGATGCCGATCTTCGATCTCAAAGCTTAGCTGATAGGATAGAACATGGTCTTAGGAAAGTTGGAGAAGACATGATCAACCTAGAAGTCAGAGTGAAGAAGGAGAGTAATGAGATGGGAATTCTAGTTGTTCATCGTTTAACGGAACAATTCAAAGAACTTGTAATGGGAGAAATAAGAGAAGGTGTGATTAATGAATTGCAAACTGAAATTAAAACCACAGTTGTCAATGAAATTAGAGACACACTCAAGCTGGAGAATCAAGAGGGAATCAAGGAGATTAGGGAATCTTTGTCATCCCATATTCAAGTAATTTCCAAAGATATCCAAGCAACTCAGAAGGACATATCAGATATGACAGGATCGTTGAAAAGTCACGAGGCTGTTATGAACCAGATATCCACTGATGTTAAGGAGAATTGTAAAGAAACTGAAGCAATTAAGAAAATGGCAGAAGAAAACCAGAAGGAACTTGAGGCTATGAAAACTCAAATCAAGGACGAGAAACAGTCTGACCATCTGTTGAAAATGCCAAGTGTAAGGGGAAAGGAACAGATACATATAAATCTAGGAGCAGCTAGAGAAACGGATAGTCAAAGACAGGACGAGGTCAGGACAGTATTTCAATCCAACCCCATAACTGTATTTAAGAATGTAGAAGATAAGCCTTCTAAATTTTCAGGGCGAGATTCTGTGACACCCGTGGAATTTTTGAGAGAAGCAGGGGATTACCTGAAAGATTCCAAGATCCCTAAAGAAAGACAGATCCGAGTGATAGGGAAATTTTTGGAAGGTCCTGCACTTCTTTGGTTTAGAGCCTTTAGATGCACTCTAACCACTTTTGAGGAGTTTTCTCGTGGGCTATTGAAAAAGTTTTGGTCCCCGGAAACCCAACAGCAAGTCAGAGCAGAGTTATATTCGAAGAGATTCTCGACGTCACAACCTACTCGATACTCAACGTACTTTTCTGGACAGCTTTCTAAACTTCAACATTTAGATCCGCCGATGCCAGATAACGAATTGATTACTGCATTGATACGTCAGTTTCCAGCAGACGTCCAAAGGACTTTGATCGCTGCTGATATCTATAATATGGAGCAATTTGACGAAGTATTACAGAAGCTGGATCATACGAACGCTCAATTCTTCCATCAGAAGGGAGGAAAGAATAACAACTCTGTGTACGCTGTTATGGCCGATAGTTATTCCCAAACACCTCGAGAGATTCGAGAGGGGCGAGAAGAGAAAACGCCGAGAGAAGATTCAAATAAGAGAGGATGGAATCAGTACAGTAACAGATACAGTTACAAGCCTTATGCGAGACCGGATGGTGGAAATCGATACAATACTCGATGGAGAAGGCCACGGGATAATCAAGGAAGGTACCAGGAAAGAAGATACTATGGTAGAAACAACTACAATAACAGAGGGAATGTGGATACTCGTCAGTCCAATGAAGAGTTCAACAAGGAGACGAGGAAAAACTTGGAAGCAAGACACCAAGATAACTTGCAGTTTTTGGAGCAGAGGCCCAATGAACCAGGTCCATCGGGAACACAACAATCCCGGGGGAATGGAAACGAAAAAGAAAAAACTTCGAATTCACAGTAGAAGATAGAATTTTAAACACTTTCACTTCCAGAATTATTAAATGGCAAGCAGAGGATGATGACTTAATTCAACAGAATGACGAACGGAAAGAAATGGGTACAAGAATTAGAATGCCAATCATATCATGCGAAGTAATCGGTATGCCTGTCGATACTTTGATTGATACTGGGGCTATGCTTTGTCTTGTGAGTGAGAAGCTTTATATTCTGTGGAAGCTCAAAGAGAATTTAGAGGAGATTCCAGTATCAGGAATCAAGATCCAAGGAATAATACCCAACAAAATATCTCTGTGTAAAACACAATTATATTTATGTATTACGATTGGAGGACATGATTTCCGACATGTGTTTGTAGTAATGAAGGACATGGCTTTTGACATGATATTGGGAGCAGATTTCATTCAGAAATATCAAGCAGTGATAAGACATGAAGACAGAGACGATCAGATTCAAGAATACCGAAGAGATTAACTTCGAGGGAAAAGAAGAGGAAGACATCGAGGGAGATGCTCAATGGTCTCTGATTTTTCATGAAGCTGAAGGAAGAGAAGTCCACACTGAGAAGGAGTCCCCAGAGCTAGGGAAAGTTTTTGGAAGAGTATCACGATATTTTTTATATTAAGCCTGGTGAAATTGAAGATTTTGAATATTGTGGAAGTAAACAATAATGGAAGCTATGAAGTCGCCAATACACGAAGTGGTAACATCGTGGGAACTTATAATGCATCGAATTTGAAGATTTATTATTCAAGAACCAGATAATTTAATGTATAGATAGGAAAAATAAACGTTTTTCAATTTTTATTTTTTGCTAGGTGTGGGGTGGATGTGCCCAACTCTAGGAATGGGTATTCCAAGATTCAGACACCTAGATATCAAGGGAAAGGCTACAGCCGCTTTTGAAAGTTGAGATATTTGAATATCGCGCTACATTGCTTCTCGAAGCAATTGGAAAGAATTTACCGATACTTGCATGTCAAGTGACGTAGCGAGTAATATCAGAGGTCGTGGCTATTTATTGATTAAATAGTTAACCATGGAGTAGAGACTTGAGACTTGGATCAGATTACTGGCACGGCCAAATGAAAGAGAATGCACTTAGTATCAAGTAAATCGGACCAGGGATACCAGAGATATGAGGATTTCCAGATATCAGCTGATGACGCGTGACCCTGGCAGTTTTGAATAAAAGCCGGCCGGCCGAGGCATCGATAGCTCATTCCAACACAAGCACTTGCAGGCGAGGTGCTGCTACGCTGAGCCAAGGCACATGGTTGCCGGATCTACGCAGAAGTAATTTTCAAAGTTGTGATAGTCACAAAAGTGCTGCGCTACGAGGTGGAACTTAGTAAGTTTCCGGCGAGGAGAATCACTGAGGTGATTGAATTTTTTTTCTACAGACATTAGTGGAAATATTTATGTTTCTACATGGACATATGCTAGACTTTGTCTAGAATTAGTACTTTGTCACAGTCCAGTAATAACCTAATACTTGGATGTTTAAGTCCATTTCAGTCAGTTTTCATATTGGTAACTTGTTAACCACTTCGATCTATCAGTACACTGAAGACCAGTCTATCACGGTGGTGTTCATTAGTCTACGCAAGGGAAACTACAGGTTGCTTAGCGCATGGTAGATGGTGTTAAACCATGCCCAGGGAACGATCTTCAGAACAGCCGTTGATTGGTTAGACTGTCAGTGTCTTCTTGTATTGATAAGATTACCGTGAGTTATGTTACAACTGACATATCTAAGAATAGATCACTTAGATCTGACCCCATTTAAACAAACTGTTATGGCTTTGATAGAAGCCCATATTAAAATTAATCAACAGTTAATTCAAACGTCAAGAGATACTACCACTATGTCTGACTAGACGGATTGTGGGTATATAATGGCGGCCGATACAAGGATTATACATGCTTGTCCGATAGAGCATGTCTATGGATAAATCTGGTACAGACCAGGTTTACTACGCTTCAAGACCATCAAGAAATGTAAGCCACATTTGAATTATATTATGCCTAGCTAATTGGAACAAACTATTTTTCGGCAGATGACCAACACATTTATTTTTCTTCGTATTTAAATCTTGCAATGATTTACGCAAGACATATTAGAGTTATTCTGAGTATTTTCAGCACTCAGAACAGTTTAGGATCGATGACCGAGCATTTCGAGCATTTATTTGAATATTTCATATTTTTGGGAAATCACGGTAATCAGCCGATGTAACTGTAAAAGTTGATAATTATTTTTTGTTGAGGAATGGATATTTTTTCCATATTCGAAGGTTCGAACATGTGGATTCTCACATAATGAGATGATAATTAAACATATTTTGAAATAATATAACTAATAATAATAATAATAATCCACTGATAATAATAATAATAATAATTTTTATAACTTTTCTAAATAATTCTTGGATATTATATTTTATAATAATCATATGTATTGAGAGAGAGCCTATGAAGTAGTTTAATCATTTCTAGTTTGGAACAGGAGATTTTCCGAAGGAGAGTGGTTAGCGCAAGCCCGCATTCAACCAACATGTCAGTTCTGGTTGAACAATTGATATTTGCATTGAGCAAAGTATATTTTTCAGATAACACGGAGAGGCATGAAACGGGAAGCAATTGATATTTGTATCAAATAGGATATTTTTGTATTTATATAAAATCATGACGTAAATACACTCGAAAGTGAAATAAAGATTTTCATGAGTATGGTAAATTCACGGGTTGAACTGAATGGTAAAATAAAATAAACTTGTAAGTTTATTAATCTTCCAGTGTTGATAACAAGCAGAGGCTTGATTTATTGTATAAATTTTGGGAAGAAAATTTATATGTGTGGAGTAGTTGAAATGCCATTCCCAGGTGCGCATGTTTAAGTCGCAGGAATGAGGAGATTTTTCGAGCATCAATCAAATAGCAGGTTCGATGGCTCAGGTTTATAGTAGGAGTATTGGAACCACACATTTCGTCGTATGAATGACCCGAAGGTTATTTCTTAGAAACCATCAGTTCTTATTTCAACCTTGTTTACGAATTCAATTTAGACTTTGATTTTGCTAGAACCCGGATTTGTCATGATAGTAGTTTATTCTTCTTCAGAGGAAGACCTTTGCCGATGTTGTTGTAATTATTTGTGTTCTGACACAAATAATAGAGTGGGCCACTGCCAATTAAAAATAATTATTTAACCACGAATAATTTGAAGGATATTTTCAATCCTAGTGCCATGAACTAAATGAATTTCTTATGAAGCTACAATTCTTATTTCCGCATTCTGTCGAAGAATTGCAAGTTGTGAAAGTTGCTAAAATGGCCATGAATATAAATATTTTTTATAATAATGATTCCAAGTGGAAAATCAAATAGTTGAATGGTTCAACAATTTATTGATCAAGTTGATGATTTATAAATCATATACTTTGTTAGGAACTTGAAGTTCATAATCGAGTCACTTCTC
Source organism: Meconema thalassinum (assembly GCA_946902985.2). Taxonomy (NCBI): domain Eukaryota; kingdom Metazoa; phylum Arthropoda; class Insecta; order Orthoptera; family Tettigoniidae; genus Meconema; species Meconema thalassinum. The sequence goes on from OX336397.1 coordinate 66,490,137, forward strand.
GAAATGTTTAATGTCAGAAGAACAATTAATTTTTTGTTGTGCTTCGCACAGTTCTTCGATGCTATGCTCAAGGTCAAATAATTTTCAGATGTTATTAATATGTGTAAATAATTTGTGTTGCTTCAATGATAACAATATTTTTCGACAATATTTTTGAAACTGGAAAAATAAGTGAAAGTTAAAAATTCTATGAACATTTATTCTACGAGTGTTAATATTATGTAAAAATTCAAACAGTGAACTACGATATTTCCAGTAGAGACAATTAAATTTGAACTGGATTTAATCATAAATAATTTTGGAACACAGTTTACAGGACTAACAATCAGACTTGTGTTTCCAAAAAATAATTGTCAAATGTGTTTGGAAAATTTCTGTATATTGTGTAAATAGGAGTGTGGATCGCCACACGTGAGTGATGCTGCTTTGAGCATTTTTGCAGTCAATTTGAAATTTAAAATAAAATGAGATAATTTTACTTGATGTGTTACGCCCAATTGAATCTCCTTCTATCCTTATTGTTGCATTGAGCCAAAAATCAGTAAAGCATTTTTTTTCATTTGATGTCGTTTTTGCGATTTGCTTTAACCCATCTGGCGCTCCGGGATATTTTGACTCTCGTGCTGACTGATTATTGGTAAAATGCATATGTGGTCGTGCGGACTCCGGTCTAAACGGGCACAGTACTGTACCCGTATTTATCATGAAGCCGACTTGTCGAAATCCCAGGATGAAGAATGGATCGAAGAATCTTGAAGGACCCGGCTAGATAATCTAAAAGTCCTTCCGACAAGCACCTCTATGACAAATACACAGTCGAATGTTGTGTTATGGGCAAACTACACTGGACAAGGCTACTAGCTACACTCGGAGCTTGAGATCCTTTCCTAAATCTCGGGTCGGAAAGGCTAGGGAAAGCGTCAAATACCAAGAATCCCATTTCCATAACACTACGCTAGCCATAATTAAAATAAATCACGAATGACCGACGTAAAATAAGAATGTAATATAAATGTATTGTCAAAAATAACAATAATAAAACAATAAAGTAACGAATAATACACGTGAGGCCCGTCTGCCTCTAGACTTCCGAGCTCAGATAGAAAATGATCCACACTCATAACTGACTTCCATGAATGAAGTTCTTGAGATAAAATAAATTTAAGTTTTAAATTTCAACGGTCAGTCAAAAAAGACTACGCCAGAATAAAATAAAATAAACTTGAACATCACTAGTTAGAAATTTATACACCGTAGAACTTCTGAGAATTGAATAAAGTTTAACTATCAGCTGGACTCCCGTCCACAGACGATCAGCTGTTAACAACTGCTCGCCTACATAACAGCGATCAGCTGGTTTCCACACATATATTTACATGAATAAAACCCTTCATAAATATTTAAACAACAATGGAGATGGATAACCTTCTCCATGATATGCCTCTTTAATCGAAATCACACGTAATGTCCATTTCAGACATTCTTACACTTACCTTGGTGTATTAGAAAAACACAGTTTTTCTCGTTAAGCAATATTCATATAGAATACTCCTCCTCACTCTTCCTTTAAAATTCCTAAAATGATTTAAATTTATCTACGGCGTTTTAAAGACGGAAATTAAATTTAAAAAGTTTAAGACGAAATTAAAAATTCACGTTTATAATGTTCCACAAGTTTAGATGAACCACTATCTATTTATATTTATATTTATTAACAATATTATGACTTATCGTCGTAGTACTTTAAATAAACCTGCAACAATGTTTATGAGTGTAGGTTAATTATTCTAGCTAACCTCTTCATAAAATAGTTTATAGGAATTATGTTTCTCTCACTCATCGTTATTTATCAAGATCATTCAACAATGATCTTAATACTGAAAGTTTATATTGGTTTAAATGTCTACTTCTGTCTAATATGACCGTACAGTTAAGTAAAGCTCATATGATTATTATGTCATTAAATCGTGTGAATAATGTAATAAGATTAGGACAACATGGTCTATAAAACTTCATCTCACTTTTCCGCAGGCTTCATAAAATATCAGTACCTTGTCAAGTTTCAACAACACATGTGAGTTCCAACTAACTCAAATTCATAGAATGCAATGCTTCAAATGGCATGATTTCTCCTTACAACAATTACAATGCACTACTTCTCAATGCGGAACACCCCTCGTATTTTAAAGCTTCAATATGCTTTCATTAGCAAATTCTTACATTCTTTTAACAAATTCACACATAATACGAACTTTATCATCGTGTTTCACCTTAATATATCAATGTAGTTTCCTTTCTTTGTTATAAACAATAGTACTTACATTATCCCTCGTTATCACTACGGTATTTGTTAATTGCAATGTTTGTATAGGTTAATGACCTTTGAATTGCTTGTACTGACTTATCTTAATAGCGAGTTTACTTCGTAAAGATTCAGTGGCATGAACAAATGTTCCCAATATTTAATAACAATACATGTTTGTACCGACGTACTGGTCTATACTTCAGATTCTAATATCATTGCAAAGTTATGATAACAACAATCGTCAACGTTGCAAAGTAAAAGACATAACAAAATAGTTATTTAGAAAAGCGACTTTTCTAAGTTGTCAACTGGATTAAGACGTTCCCAAGATTCTAAGTCTCTGAATATAAATCCTCAAAATATTTAATCATTCCTAATGTTTATTAAAGATAGAACGATGCTATCTGTCAAATATAAAATGGTCAACTGACATGACGAATATCATTATAATTCAATGTCTTCTTTCTCAAGATCAACTTGGCTTCTCCTTGCAAAAGAAATAAAATTCTTGCCAAGATATCATAATTGTTTCTGTTGTCGAACCCGTTTTTAAAATTGTTGATAAGATCGACGTGTTCTTCCCCTCCAGTAATTCAATCTTCTTACAAGAAAAATACCCATGATCGCGTTACTCCAAGCATATGGCATATTTAAATATTGTCCAAGACAATCGTCGAAGAAGAAATTCTAATTTTCTTAAATTCAGAATAAATTCAACTGCGTTGAATTATAAATAGTAATAAATAATCACCAAAAAAATAAAAATTCTAATGAATTATCTTGATGTTCCACAACAAAACAATCGACGTCAAAGCTGGTATGAAAAACCCTAACAACCAACTAGGCATCAAGCTATAATAAGTTCGAAGAATCAACGTTACACAAAATAATGGAAGATTTGTTGCTCTATAGAATTGTCAAATTCTCCAACTACTAATAACATAACTCGGCGTTTCTACCTGGTGTCGAATCTGGCAGTATCAGAAGGTATGAACATTACCCTGTTGGTCTGGTATTATAGCACGAGTAAGGACTTGAACTGCTGTCCGCTACATCGGGTGAACTGCTGTCTTGGGGCTCGAACCTCGTTCCCCTGAGGCGGACCTGCTCGTTCTGGAAAACGAACTGCTTTCTCCTCGGCTCCGGTAGTTTCTTCTGGTTTCGGTGAAATATTCCCTTCCGATCTTGACAATTGTGACAGTATCATGGCGAATCTACGTCGAGTTTTAAAGTTGATCATCGTAAACGAGCAATATCGTTGATAAACATTCATAGTGATGGATTGAAATGAACTCCGTATAATGTGAAGTCATAACAATTCAATGAACATTCGAATTGGCTTTTACTACGTCGTAAATGCTCGATGTTTAACTCAGGTTCTGTCGTGAAGGCATGTATTCTCCGTCATCTGTATTCCAGTCGCACATATTAGCTTAGGCCATCGTTACCAACTTCATGTCGTATTCAAACGTCATTCGAAGTAATTTCATAAAAGAATACATCGTGAAAAACTGTTCAATATGACTATCACTTGAATACGCCAACTCAGTGTTCTTTCACGCAGCTCTGTAGTAAGGCACGACTTCTTCTCGGAGCTGTACTATCAGTCCCTGGCTCACACGATCTCGCTTGCTAGCGGTACAAAGAAAACTGTTGCTAGCGTAACGTTTTACAAAACACGCACTGCTTTTATTAAAATATCTTCTTAATAAAGTTGCCGTAATTCACTACCAAATGTCTGTAGCTTTATTATACACACGCACATATACGTGAAATTGATTTTCTGTCGTTATATTCGCTGCTAAAGGCTTCAATTTAACTTCGCCTAGATTTACTTCTCACACGGCGAGTCCATATCCTTGGACCGCGTCACGGCCGTCTCGAAGGGTAGGCTATCACCGCTACTTCATTTAGCCTTAGGTGCTCTGGGAATCACTCGTCCAGTACCGCACTTCCAGTCTCGTACGATTTCAAAGTCAGAATGATTCTCTCCGTGCTGTCGACTCCTTCCTAAAGTTTTCCACTGCCCCCATCTTGCTGGAGGTGGGGGTAATTTTCGCTTACGTGAGTATAGGAATTAAACATGGTACAGCGACCGTCCATGTCCATATAATTTTGAATGAAGCTTTCCTTATAATTTAGACGGCTTCTCATGTAATGATATCTTCTTAATGGTGCTAATTACTGGAAATACATATGACGTGATGACGTCTCAGGGTCTTCCGAACCAAAATCAAATACATCTGATTGGTCATCGAGTTACCTTCACGATACTCGTGGATACCGCAATTATCCTAGGGTAAGCGCGGTCCAGTTCATTTCCCTTGGAAAATAACCTTCTCCTGTGGTCCCATAATGCACTTGAAACATCATAACTCAGCCAAAACTCGATTCTTAGCATGAATTCTGTATCATTCTTTCCGTACAAAATCAATAACATTGGGGACAGAAATGACCACAAATATGACCTAAAATATGCCAAGTTCGGGTTCATTCTTCCTCCAACTTCAAGAAAAAATGTTCGAAGAATGGTTTTATCTACATTTCTATATAATCATGACTATGATACTTGAGAACGGATTCGGGTTATTTTCCTTAGACGTCTTGTTTGTAATTTCTTCTTACGTTCTTGGCATTGAATTTCCCCAAAGAAATACCATTTTCTTCATCATAAATTTCATTAATGGTCAGTAAATAAGATAGTTGAGTGACTTCATCCTCTAATTCCATTTGGTAATCGGGGTTTTTGTTTTTCCTTGAGCATCTTCTTCAGATTTTCCTTGTTTACTTGTTCCAGGTTTGGGATTATCTATTGTTCCTTCCTTACGCTCATTTTTAGGAACCTCTCATTTCCTTACTTCTTTTAAGTATTCTTGCCCCTCTTTATGTCCTTCTTCGTACTGCCGTTTAGTATATTCATCATCACGGTAGTTCTTATACTGATTGTACCCTCTACCATTACTATTTTCGTTGTTGTTATATTTATTATTGTTGTACCTATTATTATTGTTGTTATGTTGGTACCCTGTTCTTCTGGAATTATTATATCGTGCATTCTGTTGTTGATATGTCCTACCTTCGCGGAACCTTTTGTACCTCGGCTCATATCTCCTAACACGGAAATAGTTATTCCTATCCGGACCTCCTATTCCTTTTTCCTGCTCATTCTTTGGCTCAGTTTGTTGTGTCTGGTCAACATAGATTGTATTTATTTCCCTATGTTCATGCCTTGAACTTCTCGTAGTGACGTTGGGTGCCAGACTTGTACAATCTAATTTTCTGAGGAGCTCTCCCATCTTTGCCAAACCTTTCACTCCTGCCGAAATTAGATAACGACGTACTTCAACTGGAAACTGCTGAGAAATCGCTTCGATCATCTGTCCCTGACTTAATGGAGGTTGCAAAAATCTCAAGCGTGCTAACTGCTGTGCATAATAATGAGCATAGCGTGTTTGAAGCGTAACTGAGTACTTTCTCGAATATACCTCTGCTCTTAAATTATTCTGGACTTCCTCTGACCAAAATTGTTTAATGAGGGTATCAGCAAACTCACTAAATGTGTAACGGAAAGCTCAGAACCTAAAAAGTGGTGATCCCTCAATATAGCGTTCCACGTTCTTTAATTCTCTCTCTCTCTCGGAATTTGTGCCTCAACAAAGTAGTCAGCCACATTTTTGACAAACTCTATTGGTGTGTTATCATCCTGGTTAATAAACCGTCTAGGTTTGTCTTCAAAATTCCGTATTACTGCTACATTTCTGGCCTGGTTCATTGGTATACTAGTTATACTTTCTCTCGACTCCCTCCCGTAGTCTTGAGTTTTATTTTCTTGCCTTTCCAAAGTTCCTAGTTGTAGAAAGACTACTTTCTCCTCTCTACCTTCCTCTTCTGAGCTAATCCTAGTAAATTGTCTTCCATCCCTTTCTTCTTTCTCACGCTCGTCACACTCTTCTAAGACCTCTTTAATGTTCCTTCGTATTTCCTCCTTTAATTCTTCCTTCATGGTCTCAATAGTGGATACATCGCGTAAATTCAGATTCTACAGTCGATCTTTTAATTCATCTATTTCCTTAGATTTACCATTTCCTATCGCCTTAATGTCATTGACTATTTTATCTAACCTTGATTTAACGTCATTAGACTCCTTTTCTAACTCCAGTCTAAACTTAGATACGTCATCTACCTGAATCTTCTGTAAAGAATCAATACGACGGTTTACATCTTCACGTAAATTACTAACGTCTTTATTTAATTGTAATTCAGGACCATATAATTTATTTTCTACCTTTTTCTGAATTTCCTTAAGATGCTCATTATTCCATTCATTTTTCAAGGCAACCGCATTTGCCTTTAACATTTCATCCATGTCTATTTCAAGATCTTCTTTTTGAATTTTATTATGATCTACTACTTGAGTTGTTAATGAATCTACGTTATTTTAACTGCTCTAGGGTAGTGTGAGTTTGTGATGAGTCAATAGGGAAATGATTCCTCAAAGCATCTAAATTCTCCTTATTTAAATCTTTCGTAATTTCTAATTCACTTCTGATCTCAATCTGAAAATTTGCATTGCTTACTTCAATGTTATTAAGTTTATCTTGCAAATGTGTCGAATTTTTTTGAATACTGATAACTCTATCTTTCAATTGTGATGTCTGAGTCTTCTTTTCACCAATCTCAGCACGCATATCTCCGACCTCAGTGCGTACACTTGTTACATCATTTTTCATTTTCCTCATATTATTGTTTATATTACCTACATCAATTTTCACGTTTCCTATATCGGCCTTAACATTGCTTACATCTGCCTTCATGTTACCTATATCTATTTTAGTGTCATATACATCGCTTTGAATATTACGAATGTGAGATTTGACATTGCCCACGTGAGTTTTGACATTGCCCATGCGAGTTTTGACATTGCCCATGTCAGTTTTGACATTGGCCATGCCAGTTTTTACTCCAGCAACATCATTCTGGATATCACTTACTCTATCCTTAACATTAGTGGAACTTTCCTGAGCGGTAGACTACCGTCACGTGCGACCGGAAGTGCAATTTTTTTTGCCGACCGGCCATAACAAAATGTTAGTATTTATCACAGTATTTCCTCATTTCTTACACATTTCATTCACTATTGATAGCCCAGTTGCTCATTCTCCCCCCAACATCCACACACAACACTATCTTTAAAGCTGTCATAAATAGCTTTTTCATTTTTGCCACCTCCGTTGTCGCTTCTATTATGGATTTTTATTGAATAAATGTTTCTATAGTTAGACCTCTGTATGATAATTACAAGTTCGATCAACCTATAAGCCAGTCGTATTGTCATTGAAAGTCATACAGCCTATTTTCATATATCCTACTCATGTTAATTGCCTCTATCAACCTACAAAATTTCAGTTTGAAGGTTGTGATAGATTCGTAGATATTGAGAACCGTCTAAATATTTCAGTTGGTCGCCAGGTTGGATTTTTTAATGTACTATTACATTAGGATTATTGTGTACGTGTGGTATTCAAACTTCAATCGCATGATTAGAACACAAGAAGTAAAAACGAGATTTTAAAATTTCGCGCAGCTGCCATCTTGTAGTTATGCAAACAATTGAAATAAATTAGATGCCAGTGGATGAACATTTGTATAAGCATTTAACGTGCAACGGTTCACTCCACTCGGATAGTTAAATCGCGAGAAACATCTATTTAAGTATATATACTTCGCGTCGCCGCCATGTTGGATTTGTGCTCACCAGGTTACTGAAAATCCTATAGGTGAACTTATGTTCATAGCCTCTATGTACATAAACATTTCAGTTTGATTGCTGTAAAAAATTCGTAGATATTGAGAACCGTCTAAATATTCCGGATGCTTGCCACTTTGGATTGTTATATATATAGGCCATAGAGTTATGTACCATTCGAGAAAAATTATTGCCGAGGTCCATTATTCAAACTTTCACTACGATCGCACGATTACGACACAAGAAATAAAAACTTAATTTTAAAATTTGGCACAGCCGCCAACTTGAGGTTTTGTAAACAATTGAACTAAATTTGATGCCAGTGCATTACAATATGTATAGTCATTTACTGTAGCACATTTCACTGCGCTCAGAGAGTTAAATCACGAGAAAAGTCTATTAAAATGTTTTGATTTCGCTTGGCCGCCATGTTCGTTTTGTACTTTACAGGTTTATGAATGTTACATAGATAAACTTGCATCCGTACCTTTTATCACCGTACAAAATTTCAGGGTGATATCTGTAATAGTTTCGGAGATATAGAATGTCAGTGAAATATATCGCACAGCCGCTATTTTGAGGTTATATAACCAATGGAACTAATTTAGACTCCAGTGCAATACAATGTGTATAAACATTTGCTGGACCAAGTTTCATTACGTTTGGATGGTTAAATCGCGAGAAAAGTTTATAAAATAAAAGTCTGTGAAATAAATTGTCACAACCTAAAGACATAAAACTAAAAAGAAAAACTCCCTAGGATATAGAACATAGAAATAGCCCATAATACAACATTTCCCCTCTAGAATTTGCACAGTAGCCACCCGCTAGAAGGAACTTTTTTTGTTCTACTCCTTTCTAATCCATGACATTCTATAAACTTTAAACTTTAATGAACCACAGTTTCCTAGAAATAACTGATCATAATATTACAACTCAAATTCATTATATAAATGGACACTAATTTACATTCACTCCTTAGGGGCAGATGACCTCGTAGTTCCGCCCCTTAAAACAACAATAACTAACTAACTAACTAACTACATTCACTCACTTCCTAATACCAGCAGACTGGCAACTCACTAGTGGTGTATTTTATAAAGCAGTTGAGGGAGGAATGTGCTGCGCCCGTCTCACTAACTCTCCTGTGGCTAACTGAACACTGTAGACGATTTGGCTCATTCAGTAAGTGGTTATTACCGCTTATTACCACCGCGGGAGACAAATTTGAAAACATAAACCTATAAAGAAAAAATATAATAGATTACGCTGAAACCCAAGCATAGGGATGTGAACACCTCCAGTCGAGCACGTCCCCACGAAACATGTATACCAGGCCAAGCCATCAACCATTCGAATCCTCATAGAAACAAAATCACTAGAACTAGGCAATCCTTTAATCAACGAAAGAAGGATAAAAAGCATGGCTGACAATGTTTTATTGTAAAGGCAACGTCATTTCTTTTTGATAGTAATTAATAACTCTTTTGGGTACATTCGTGTTGACCGACTGAAAAGCACCGAACTTTTGTTTACTAAGGCAACACTGAAAAATGGATTCAAACCCCGTAATGTTCAAGGCTAGTCAGGCAAATCGTTAAGCCAAGAGATTCAAATCACTCAGGCTTAAACTCATGACCTTAGACAAGTTAATTTGGTTCAACAAATGATGTATAGAACTAAATCTCTCCCCTAAATACGTACCAATTAAAACCGTACCGAATACACCAGCTTCGATCATTTCAACTAAACAAGCCAAAGCGCTTTGGATGAAACACGAATTTATATTTGCATACATAAGAAAGCAAAAAATCAACCAACAATTATACGATATTCAATTGCAACTAAGTAATTTCTGGCCTGAATCGCAATGGGACAGTGTCTTCGAGCACCGCCATGATACCATCACAATCTGAGCAACGAGAAAGCACGAACCGCTAGAAATTAAACTAAGAAAACTAGGAAAAACACAAAACAATCAATCTAATTAACAACACCCGAATAACAATGAATTCAATTTCCACTGTAGAGTAGACAACAGAACGAACGTATCTTTTTCTCAAGACGAAATGAATATGTTAGACAAAGGCTTGAAATACAACTGTACAGGTGCACAAACGAACCACAATGTAAAACAATTAATCACAGATATTGAGATAGCCAGTCAGAAGCATCTGCCAGAAGACAGGGAATTAGCCAAAAATCTTGCCACCAACGAAGCCAAAAGAATCTTCCAACGAGATGGCGAAAGCAATAACATTTAAAGCAAGAAGACAACTCAAATAAATAATTTCATTGAAACAAAAAATAAAAGAACATGACTTAATCATCACAAAAGCAGATAAGGGGTACACCACAGTAATTCTGAACAAAACAGAATACGTTGAAAAAACTGTCGAATTCCTAAACAACAACGAAATCAAGAAAATTGCAAAAGACCCCTCCAAAAACTCCAAAAACAAATAAAAAGTGCGTTAAACGAAATTGAATACATATTGACCAAAGCCGAAAAATGAAAATTAATAAACATGAACCCGAATACCGTAATTTGAGGGGACAACCTAAAATACACAAAAAGGAGTGCCCAATGAGACCAATAGTCATTTGTAGGAATGCCCCCAATTACAAAATCAGCATAGAGTTACTAAAAATCTTAAAACACCGTCTTTCCAACGACTAGAACGACTCTGTAAAGAACACCACGGAATTAGTAATAGCATTGAACACGCTACAAATGAAACCTAGCTTGCGGCTAGTATCCTTCGATATAACTATCATGTACACCAATATTTTAATTAATGAAGCAATTGGCACTATAGAAAACAATTTTAAATCCAACAATTGGGCAAAAGAAACTGAAGAGATTGTGAGATTACTGAGGGTCGTTCTCAGCCAAAACGTGTTTCAATTCGAAAATAAAATGTACACACAAACAGAAGGCCTAGTGATGGGATCACCACTATGTGGGCTAATCACCGACATCTTCATTAATGCACTAGAAAATGCGTTCTTAGAAAAGGCTTCAACTAAGGAAATAGTAATATAGAAAAGATACGTAGATGATGTAGTTTGCATCTACGATACGGAATTAACAAGCGAAGTAAAAATTCACCAATCCAATGATAGCCTACGCCACTAATTCAAATTCACTAAGGAATGCGAAACAGATCGAAGAAATAATTTTCTCCACATAACTATTGAACATAAAGACAACGAGCATTCATATTCCATATTCCGGAAAGCCACACAAATCTCGCATGCAAACGACAATCAGTCTAATCACACCTGTACGCAGAAATTAGCGGTGTTCAATTCAATGGTGCACAGGGCTTTAAACATACCCATGTCGAAAGACAATTATAATAAGGAAATAAGAACCATTAAGCAAATAGTGAAGGAAAACAATCTCCCCGAAGTAAAATAGACCAAATTGTAGCCAAACATAAAAATGATGATAAAACTATTCCAGAACCGGACATTAATGAGAAAAAATTCGCGCGCTTCAACTATATGAATGCGAACTCATAAAATCACTAATCTATTCAAAAAGCTAGTCATACAAATAGCATTCACAAGGAACAACACTACCGGTAGGCACCTGCAAAATAGTTATCAAATTAAACAAGACCCGTATTCAAAGTCAGGGGTATTACGTGCCAAGATACTGGTTATCAAGCTAATTACATAGGACAGTGTGGAAGACGAGTAGATACACGTTACAATGAACATAGGAATGCGATAAAATACGGAACACAATCAGCCGTATGGGAACACATGTGTGACGTGGGGCACAGTTTCACTAACATTGAAACGGACCTAAAAATAATTCATCGCGATTTGAAAAGCAGAGCTCTTTTGACATAAAGGAAGCAATCGAGATACACCTAGCCAAAAGAAACAAGAAGAAATGAATACGCAGTTTCATAGACTTTCATAAAGCTCTTAACATACTGGATAGGGAAGTACTTATCACGAAATTAGAGCGCTTAAAGGACGGGAAATCTATCTTGCCATAATCATCTGAAACATACTATCTGACACGAGAGGACATAGATGATGGCATTACAACATTTAGTGTCATGACCCAAACAAACGGTGTACTACAGGGTGACCACAAGTGTCCCGAATTTTTAAATATCGCAACAGCCAATGTGACAAGTGTCACTCATGAGTTGGATAAGAAGGTCGTTGTATACTTGTATGTTGATGACATTGTCATAGGAGGATCAACCCTGAAAGACGTCTAAGATGCGATTGATAGACTCTCGGAAATGGCAATGGAAAATAGGTTTTCAGTCATAACTAAAAAAGACATACCAAATGACGTTCCGGAAGGGAGGTACTAATTGTACCTAGAAGCAAAACAAATTAGCCATTAAGAAACAGATCAAATATCTGGGCATTTGCCTTGAAACTGCAAGGGCCACCTACTCTTTTCTTGTTAGGGACAAAACTATAGCAGCGATTAGAGCTATGAAAGGCATTCCAAAACCCGAAAAACTATCCCTGACCAGCTCAATGGAACTCATTCAAATGGAAATAAGACCGGTTTTGACTTATGGAATTGAACTTATATGGGATCAATTAAAAGTGAGTATAGAAACTCTAGTGAACGTAAAGGCCTCTTTCCTCAGGAGAACACTTGGTGTCTCCATCGAGACACATATATGTACTAACTATTGAAGACTGCCGCTACAAGAGATCAGAAATAGAATGTTTTTGTCATCGACGACCGCTTTCCAAGATACAATAAGAAGACGAGTACAAAGTGAGCAGACATTGGTGGTAAATTTGCAGCACTGACGCGATGACGAATTCTCACTGGACTCAGACTATTTACGAGTAGAAGCATGTTGCCGCCATGTTTGCAAGTCATGGTTAACATCATGCGGTCTGGACTAATAAGAGACTTCATGAGCTTTTTGATTTATATGTGTGTGTGAACTGTGTGATTTTTTGTGTGGCGAATACCACTTGAAATTTGGCAAAAAGAGATAAAAATCCTAGTAAGATTTTGCAAATATAATCTAATGCACATTGTGTGCAATTGTTTTAATAAATTAACAATTTAATTTGATGGCTAATTACGATCTTGAAGCGAAGATTGATGCTTTACATTTAGGAATTGTAATCTACAGTACGTCCACAATTGCCTAATAGAATTATAAGTTAATTTGGTCACAGAATGTAATTGTATACTTAGGAGCAATTGTACGTCGTATGTGATTTTTATATTATAATGTTAGTGGCTACTTACCTAGCTTGCTTCAATGGATATTTTCTATTGCCAGTACCATGTTCCACAGGTCGGAGAACACCCGTACAAATTATGCCCCCGGAGCCTCAAATTTTCAAAATGGAGACTGGCCGTATTCAGGTGGTACATGTGGAGCAAACTTTACTGAGAAGGGACATTTAAAGGAACACATGGCCATTCATAGTGGTGTAAAGCCTTATTCCTGTAGCACATGCAAAAGGAGCTTTACACGGATTGGAGGTTTGAAGAGACACCTGCTCATTCATAGTGGTATAAGGCTATATTCATGTAGCACTTGTGGATCATACTTCAGTGAGAAAGGAAATTTGAAGAGACATAAGCTGATTCATAGTGGTGTAAAGCCACATTCCTGTAGCACATGCGGAGCAAACTTTTTTCAACGGGGACAATTGAAGAGACACCTGCTTACTCATAATGGTGTAAAGCCATATCCATGTAACACATGTGGAGCAAACTTTTATGACGAGGGACGTTTGAAGCGTCACATGCTCATTCATGGTGGTGTAAAGCCTTTTTCCTGTAGCACATGTGGAAAGAGCTTTACACAGAATGGAGATTTGAGAAAACATATGCTCATTCATACTGGTGTGAAGCCATATTCATGTGGTACATGCGGAGAAAACTTTACTGAGAAGGGAAGTTTGAAGAGACACTTGTTCACTCATAGTGGTGTAAAGCCGTATTCATGTGGCACATGCGGAGCAAACTTTACCTACAAGAGAAGTTTTAAGACACACATGCTCTGTCATAGTGGTATAATGCCGTATTCATGCGGCACATGCGGAGCAAACTTTTCTTTGAAGGAAAATTTGAAGAGACACTTGCTCACTCATAGTGGTGTAAGGTCTTTTTCCTGCATCACATGCGGAAACAGCTTTACTCAGAAAGGACATTTGAGGAGACACATGCTCATTCATAGTGGTGTTAAGCCGTAATCAAGATGCATATGTGGATCAAACCTTTCTCTAAAGGGAAATTTGAAAGAGGCAGATGCTCATTCATAGTGGTGTGAAATAATATTATTTTATCATACTAGGTTCAAACTTTATTAAGAATGGAGATTTGAAGAGACATATGCTCAAACATTGTGTATTACGCCTTATTCATGTATCACATGCAGAAAGAACTTTACTCAGAATGGATATTTGAAGAGACATATTCTCCTTCATAGTGGATTAAAGGCATATTTACGTAGCACATACGGTGCAAACATTACTGTAAGGGATCTTTAAAGACAACACATGTTCATTATTGGTTGTACGCCATATTCTTGTAGCATAAGCTGATCCAACTTTACTCTGAAGGGAAGATTGAAGACACACTTGGTCATTCATAGTGGTGTCAAACCATATTCATGTACTAGATCCGGAAATAAATTTCCTTGGAACGGAGGTTTAAGGACACACATGCGCATTTTTAGTAGTCTAAAGCTATATGCATGTAGTACGTGCGGAGCAAACTTATGTCGGAATGGAAACTTAAAGACGCATGCGTTGATTCATAGTCGTGAGAAGCCACATTCCGGTACTATATGCGAAAAGAACTTTACTTTCTTACCACATTTGAAAAGAAACATTTTCATATTTTAAGATGTAAAGCCTTAAGCATGTAGTACATGCCCAGCAAACTTTTCTTGGAAACAAATTTGCTGATCCTTAAAGGTGAAAATGCGCATTCTTTAGGCACATGTGGAACATGAGGCGTCTGGCTTTTTAATTTTCTGACAGGTAGTTAGAAAATGAGCATTTGAGTATCTCATGTGAAGAAAACTTTGCTATTAAACTATATTTTGAGACACTTGCTTATTCATAGCAGCTTAGAGCCCTTTTCATGCAGTACATATGGGGCTACTTTTCTGAGCTCGGGGTCTTTGAAGAGACACCTCCTATTTTACGCTGTGCTGAAACAATAACCATGTAGTACATCGACACCAAACTTTACTCTGCGAAGTGCTTTAGACAGGCACATGCTCATTATTCATGGCCAAATGTGCTTTCACGTTTTCATGGGGAGCAATATTTGCTGGGATAGGATCTTTGAAGTCACATGGTAGTTCATATGGCCTGAAGCCAAATTCATGCAGCATTTGCGGAATCTTCACTAGGAAAGGATCTTTTGAAAAACTCATGTGGAGAAAATGTTAATTCGAAAACAAACTTTTAGACACATGCTTAATCATTTGTGCTAAAATTTACGCCAAACATATTTATTATATACGCAACAACATTTACTCACAAGTATCTGTTAAGAATAGCTTGTTACTTAGTTGCCGCAAGCCATATTTAAGTAGGTCATGGGCAGCAGTTTTTACTTCACTGGGTGTATATCAACACATGTGTTAACCGACAATAGTGGCTACGCTGGCTAAAGCTCAGTGTTAGGTCATGGGGCCAAGCTCTCTGCTGACTCGGTAGACGCGTGGGTTCGAGCCCCACCGTCGGCCGTCCTTGAAATGGTTTTCCGTGGTTTCCCATTTTCAACACCAGGCAAATGCTGGGACGGTACCTTCTGACAGGCCAAGACCGCTTCCTTCCACATCCTTCTCCAATTTCATTCACCTTAATCAATTCCATCTCTCATCCTGACGCGCAGGTCGCCCACGGGCGTCGAATAGAAAGACCTGCACTAGGTCTCTGAGGAGACCACACGAAAAAAAAAGGGTTAGTACATACTTGCCAAAAGCAGTATTCATATTTTATGTAAGGATTATAATACACTGATTGGGAGGCTCAGAAGAAACACTTGTTCATCGTTAGGTCAAAAGCCATATACTTGTGGTACCTGTGGTGAAGAGTATGAAGGGAGATTTCAAGAAGCACGTTTTAATTGATAGTGGCCAGAAGTTGTATTCATGTTATGTAAAATAGTTTTAATTACAAATAATGTGTTATTGAGGATTGAAGAAAATTCAAGAAATACAAGCTGAGAAAGGTTTGTTAGAAAGCGGGATATTCATGAAGCGCGCCTTAATTCATAGGAGGTATCTTATACCATAGCTCGCATGTATCCTTTGAACCGTTTTTCTTTACCACCTGTAGTCTTCCCTTTTTCTCTTTTCTTCGGCGTGTCAATTATCGGAATTGTTCTCTTTTCTTCTGGGTTATTACTGGCCAGGGTAACCGAGAGGATCAGTGGACATTTCTATAATTTCTGATCAAGGTTCGTTATAGTGATTTCTTACTATGCCGAATCGTGATCAGTGACACCTCTTTCCTTTTACTTTCTCTTTTCTGTAACCTGTAACAACCCTGCGTTACCCTCTCAAGCAGTCTTCTGTTTTTTATTTACTGGTAGGACTTTTTTGTTTGTGTTCCTGCTCTCGAATTCGAGATGCCTTTCTTAATTTCGGTTTTCTCCCCTTTTTATGTTTATTTAAAGGTGCGCGTAGATACGTGTGTTTAGTTTATTTTTGTTCTATTTCGTGATGTCGAATAAGCTGGATCCATCAAGGTGAGTCACGAATTAATATTCCTTGTGTGTGAGTACGGATATGTGGCTTTTGTATGGACTACTAGGGCATTCAGCCTTTTCTAGTATGTCCATTGTATGCCTCTATCGTTCCTTTATCGTTTGTCTCTTTATCGTCGTCCCTTTCATGTTGGTTATGGTTCGGTTTACTGGATGGTACGTACATCACAGGAAGACCAGCACCTTACCTTTTTATCTTTATCGGTCTAACTTATGTTAGGATTGTGTTTTCATACGCAAGTCCATGAAATTGACTTCTCTTTCTACGGAACTTATCTTGATGCATACCTTTGTAATATGTAACGTTAACTCTCCTTTATATATTCCATTTCGGTTTCTTGCGCCTCATTTTTATGTTTGTTTGTTTACGTCATGTCTACGCGTACTTTTATTTATTCTCCGAACTTTCTTAGATTCCCTCACCTCTTCCTTTCTCCCGGGCTATCAGAGCTGCCAATCCCTCTTTGACGATAGACTAACGTTTCCCGACTTCGTGCCTAGCTCTTATAATCTGTCTCCCTTCACAATGTAATTTTACTCATTACGAGTATATTTCCCCATTTTCATTCCCTCCCCTACCTGCTCTGCATATTCCCACATTACCTTAATGTTATGGTTCCTCGTTCGGTTAGGTTATCTCTTGTGTCATGTTAGACGAGGGTATTACCTTCCCTTACCATGTATACGCTTCCTCGTCATTTCTCAAGACCTTTTGCTTTGGGAATACTTACATTATCGTTCCTCATTTTAAGTGTAGCATTTGCGTACCTTATTTACCAGTTGTTTAGATCTTTATTTCTTGAGCAATTAGGCTAGGCCCATGATTCTTATGATTAGCGCATTCGAATAGAACTTGCATTCACATCGCAGTGAATGTACGTTCAATCCACCGCCTCTGATGCCTTCTTTACTTTAGTCTGGTTTCTTGAGCCCAGCGCCAGGCTAATAACAACACACTCTTCCACTGCGACAACATCTGCGAAAGGCCGGACGGCTCACCTTGTTGAAACATATCTTCATTCTTACTAGATAAAGGATACGTTTAATTGATATATGTTGAAAAAGAATTTGCTCGAAGGATTGGTCTAATGAGACACGTGTGTTTCTTGAATGCATGACAACTAGATTCAAAACAGGGTTCTTAAAAAAGTAACTTAAGATATAGCCAATTTTATTGGCAACAGGCAAATGCCATATTTCTTGTGAATCACTCAATCAGTGTGCAGTGCATTTGAAACAGAATTCTCGCCTGTTAGCCAGAACAACTTGCGAGCTTTCATATGAGGTAGAATTCACTGATGAGTTTGGGTAAATTAAAAATTCATAATTTAATACAGTTCGACCGGAAGCTAAATTAATGTAATATATTTGATCGGGCATTAAGTATACGAGTTAGTTTTAAGGTTCATAACCTATAGTGGCCATCAGTACCATTTATGTAATGAAGCGTAGCCAAATTTACTTTGCGATGTACAGTAGTTATGAATAAATGTAAATCCACTGATGATTCCATCATAATGAAGGGAGAGAATAAATGTATTGCCCTAAAGTAGATGTCCGCAAATAGTGTTCAGCTTTCATATGATAGAGAATGCTTTAAAAACAACTAAGAAACACTTATTCGCCGGAAGGCACCTTGACATAATATGTGAAGCATAGTATGAGCGGCTTCAAGTGAAGACACATAGGGAGAGGGTTCTGTACACATCAAACTATGCTCCGGAGTTGTTTAGTTGAGCTTTTTTTTGCACATACAAATGATACGTTTAGGGAATGTAATTGGGGGGGGGGGGGGGGGGGTTCTGTGTACATCTATATATGTATTGGGAACGTTTTAGGGAGAGCGGAGGGTTTCAATAATCCTTGCTATATATATTTTTGGTATGCACGTACGCACATTATGTGTACCTTGGAATCATTTATTGTTTATGATATCATGTTTTGTGAATAGTACAGTGTTGATATTTATTCAATATATCTTCATATAATATGAAATGTGTATGTCAGATATTTGTCCAACATCAATTATGTGACGTTCATTGAGTTATTCTGAAATTAATGAGTACCAAACACTTTACAGCATGTCTATCTTATTAAATAAGCACATCGATGAGCAATGGTATGAGATCAGCTGAAATTGTTAATAGACAGACCGAGACCAAGTCTCGTTTACAAATATTACATTTCACGGCAGTAATTCGCGCTGGCTTGATAAAATCTTGAGGATTTCTAATTTGGAGAAATGTGATTCAGGGAGAAATAGAGAATAAGGCTAAAAGTCCAGAGGGGACAAGGCAAATTCACTTGAGAACAACGAACAATGAAGGTTTTTCCACCTGCATGTCATGCAAAGTGAGAACAACTACCACCTAACGCCACTATATCGTTGGCCAATCACAGATTCTGCAGAGCATAACAGGATAGGTGAGACGAAGAGATAAGACGGCATGCAACGGCCATTTCTCCGATAGAAATTCCGACGCTTCAGCCTGACGTCAACGTTGATCTATTGTTTAGGGTAGTGCTATTAACAAGAGTTAGACTCCAGAAAGTTCAAAGATAAAGGAATAACGAAATTTCATTTTTCTACGGGTGAAAACGGAAATAATTACAGTACACTTATAGGCAGGAAAGGCTATCAGTTGAATTTACACGATGAGTGCCAAAAAAGAGGGCTTAGAAAATAATAACGGATGATATGCAAGAAGAGACGTTTGAAAATTAAATAAAGGAACATGACTTCAGGCCTTCCAATTACCCATTCAATATGAATCAACGTATATATTAACACCTGATGAATCCAACGTCACCATAGATATATACGCAATATTCCTCAGTCAAAGACCAGCAGCTTCATCCATACCATATACAGTTTGAAATTTTCAATTGTGCAAGGAATTAATACAATTAATTTCCAAACCCTTTTCCCCTTAGCAAAGATCCTTATTTCATCTTGTGAAAAACCATCCCGTTGTTGTTTGAGTTTTCAGTCTTTTGACTGGTTTGAAGCAGCACCCCATTCCTCCCTGTCCTGAGCTAATCGATTCATCTCTACATAGCTACCACACACTACATCCGAAGCAATCTGTTTAAAATATTCTAACCGTATTCTACAGTTCTTGTCCTCAACACTTTCTTCCATAACTAAGCTTCCTATTCCTGGGTGTCTTAATATGGATCCTACCAACCTATCCCTTCTCTTCAATAGCAGTCGCCAGAAAAATCTCTCCTCCCCCACTCGTGTTAATACCCCTTCATTTGTTACCCTATCTACCCATCTGATCTTCATCATTCTCCTGTAACACCATATTTCAAACGCTTCAATTCTCCTCTTCTCTGCTGCACCAATAGTCCAAGTTTCACATCCATATAGTGCCATGCTCCAGACAAAGGCTTTTAAAAATGACCTCCTAATACCTACATCTATATTCGATGTCAACAGATTCCTTTTCTGTAGAAATGCTTTCCTTACCTGGGCCAACCTACTTCCTATATCATCTTTGCTTCGTCCATCACTGGATATTTTGCTTCCTAAGTAACCGAAGTCTCCTACTTCCTTTACCTTACGACATGCAACAGCCATTTCTCCGATGTTCATAGAGGTTTCTAATTTATTTCGGCTGCATTCCAATAATTTTGTGTTCCATTTATTGATTTTCATCATGAATTCGTTCCTCAAGATGGAGTCCATATCATTCAAAAACTCATTCGAATCCTCTGGCGTGTCGGCCAAGATGACAATGTCATCAGCAAACCTCAGAGTTGAAATTATTTCTCCTTGAATCTTCACTCCCACTTTAAATTTTCCTCCAATTTCCTTCATTGCTTGTTCAATGTATGGATTGAAAAGTATGGGTGATAAGTTGCAGCCTTGCCTTACACCTTTCAGAATACCAGCTTCTCTTTCATGTCCATCGTCTTGAATAACTGCTGTCTTGTTTCTGTATAGATTGTAGATCACCCTTATATCCCTGTACATTATTCCAATCGTTTTAAACATTTCAAACAACGTACACTTATCAACGTTACCAAAGCCTTTTCTAAGTCTACAAATGCCATGAACGTTCTCTTATCTTTCCTTATTCTACGTTCAAAAATCAGCCTAAGACTTAGTACAGCTTCCCACGTTCCTACATTTCACCTGAATCCAAACTGGTCTTCAGCCAAGTCAGTTTCTATCTGGCTTTCCATCCTCTTGTAAATTATTCTAGACAGGATCTTTGAAGCATGAGTTATAGAGCTGATTGTACGGTTATCTTCACATCTGTCTGCTCCTACTTTATTTGGTATAGGGATGATAACATTCTTCTTGAAATCAGAGGGCACCTCACCTGTCTCATAAATCCTACACACCAAGTGAAATAACATGACCAGACTATCATCACCTAGCCAGCTTAGCAACTCAATCGGTATATCATCTATGCCTGTTGCTTTGTTCCTGCTTAAGTCTTCCAATGCTTTGTCAAATTCTGATCACAATATTAAATCTCCTTCCGCATCCTCGTCAATTTCCTCTTCCCTTTCCATTACATAATTCTCAATCTCATATCTTTTATACACTCTATGTAAGCTTTCCATCTATCAACCTTTTCTTCCCTATCTGATAGATGCTTTCCACCTGTGTCTTTAATATTACAGCACTTAGTCTTCTTTTCCCCAAATGTATTCCTAATCCTTCGATAAGCAGTATCTACTCTTCCTAATTTCAGACAATTTTCTATACCTGCACATTTCTCTTTCAACCATTCTTCTTTCGCTTCCTTGCACATCTTGTTAAACTCATTTCTCAGACGTCTGTGTTCTGCTTTCCCCCTTTCATCTCTTACATTCTTGTATTTGCGCCTTTCATCCATTAATTCTAGCATATCCTGAGTGATCCACGGTTTGCTACCTATTCTTGCTTTCCTACCAATGGTTTCCTCTGCTGATTTTGTTATTTCATTCTTCAAAAGTGCCCATTCGTCTACAATTGAAGTTTGTTTAGGGTGTTTCATTAGTCCTTCCATTTTACTCTTCTTCAATCTTTCGTTTACATCCTTTTCTTTCAGTTCTTCTATTGCCCACCTTTTTGGCTTAAGACTTTTCTTAAGTTTCTTCAACTTAATTCTGCATTTGAAAACAACCAGATTGTGGTCACAGTTTATGTCAGCACGAGGATATGTTTTGCAATCCAAAATCTGGTTTCGAAATCTCTGCTTGACCATAATGAAGTCGATTTGGGATCACCCTGTATCTCCTGGTCTCATCCATGTGTATATTCTTCTATTGTGGTTATTGAATAAGGTGTTAGCTATGACTCATGCTCGGTGCAGAATTCCATCAGACTGCTTCCTCGATCATTCATTTCACGTAATCCGAAATCTACTATCTTCCCTTCTCTTCCATTTCCTACCACAGCATTCCAACTCCCATTACTGTAACATTCTTATCACCTTTGACATACCTCAGAATTTCATCTATTTCTTAGTAGACCTTTTCGACATCTTCATCATCAGCTTCACTGGTAGGAATTTTAAAAGAATCTATATATAACATAATATTTACCATCACCAGATATTTTAGATCTAGGAATTTATAGGATACTAGCTGTACCCGGCATGCGTTGCAATGCCAATCAAAGAAAGTGTTGGCGTTATATTTTTGTTTGTTGAAGTGCTTTTGGATTCCCAATATTTATATATTTTCCGTTAACCACCTGTGAACTATTGTCAAATTGATTTACTATCTCAAAACAAATTCATGGGAGTGTGCTCAACAACTCACCTAAGTTTTATCGCAATGAAATGAATGGTATATGAACGCATACGGGACTTTGTTGAAACGATTCGAGCGCCGTCACTCATTTGTTGAATATACTCGTACGCTACCTATTGTAAAATGGATTTACTAAGTCGAAAACCTTCCCTGGCGTGTACACAACAACTCATGATCGTTTCATCACAATCGGATGAATGTCATATGAACGCTTACGGGATTTTGATTAAACGATACACGCGCCTTCACTCATTTGTAGAATCTACTTGTGCGCCACCCATTGAAAAATGGATTTACTAATTCATACACCTTCGCAGGACTCTACTCAACTCACCAACATTTTATCACAAACGGATGAATGGTATATGAACGCATACGGGACTTGGTTGAAACGATTCACGCGCTGTCGCTCATTAGTTGAATCAACTCGTGCGCTACCAATTGTAAAATGGATTTAAGAAGCCAGAAACCTACTTTTCTCTAAATTTCATTGCAATCGCATGAATGGTATATGAACGCATACGATTTTTTTTAAATGATACGCGCGCCGTTACTCGTTTGTTTAATCAACTAGTGCGCTACCTGTGTAAAAAGGATTTACTATGTCAGAAACCTTTCCTGGAGTGTGCACAACAATTCAACCAAAGATTCATAGCAATCGGATGAATGGTATTTGAACGCTACGGGACTTTGTTTATGCGATTCGCGTGCCATCGATCATTTGTTGAATCTACTTGTGCGATACCTATTGTAAAGTGGATGTACTAAGCCAGAAACCTTCCCTGGAGTGTACACAACATATCACCCAAGTTTCATCGCTATCGGACGGATGGTATATGAACGCATACGGGATTTTGTTGAAACGCTTCGCGCGTCTTCGCTCATTTGTTGAATCTACGTGTGCGCTACCTATTGTAAAATGGACTTACTAAGCCTGAAACTCTCCCTGGAGTGTGCAAAACAACTCACCCAAATTTAGTCGCTATCGGACGAATGGTATATGAACGCATACGGGACTATGTTGAACCACTTCGCGCATCGTCGCTCATTTGTTTAATCTACTTGTGCGATACCTATTTTAAAGTGGATTTACTAACCCAGAAACCTTGCCTGAAGTGTACACAACCTCTCACCCAAGTTTCATCGCTATCGGACGAACTGGAATGTGAACGCATACAGGACTTTGTTGAATCGCTTCGCCCGTCTTCGCTCATTTGTTGAATCTACTCGTGCGCTACCTATTTTTAAGTGGATTTACTAAGCCTGAAACCTTACCTGAAGTGTACAGAACATCTCACCCAAGTTTCATCGCATTGGGATGAATGACATATGAACGCATGTGGGACTTTCTTGAAACAAACACATGCCATTTTGTTGAAGCTACTCACGCGCCATCTATTGTAAATTGGATTTACTACGCCTATAACTTTTCCGGGACTGTGCACAACAACTCACCAAAATTTGATCGCAATCGGATGACTGGTTTATGATCACACAAAAGACGAACACACAGACATTCCTTTTTATATAAGATATAAGATAAGATTATTTTATAGTTTCATCAATTTAAATGAAAACGATTGGAATAATGTACAGGGATAGTAAGGTGATCTACAATCTATATAGAAACCGGACATCAGTCATTAGAGCTGAAGGACATGTGAGAGAAGCTGGTATTCAGAAAGGTGTAAGGTAAGGCTGCAGCTTATCACCCATACTTTCAATTTTACATTGAACAAGCAATGAGGGAAATTGGAGAAAAAATTAAAGTGGGAGTGAAGATTCAAGGAGAAATAATTTCAACTCTGAGATTTGCGGATGACATCGTATTCTTGGCCGACACGCCTGAGGAATCGAATGAGTTTTTGAATAGTATGGACTCTGTCTTGAGGAAAGAATTCGTGATGAAAATTAAAAAATGTAAAACAAAAATATTGGAATGCAGCCGAAATAAATCAGAAACCTCTATGGACATCAAATTGGCAGGTGAAAAGCTGAGGAAGTAGGAGACTTCTGTTACTTAGGAAGCAAAACAACCAGTGATGGAAGAAGCAAAGAGGATATAAAAAGTAGGTTGTCCCAGGCAAGGAAAGCATTTCTAAAAGAAAAGGAATATGTTGACATCGAATATAGATTTAGGTGTTACGAAGTCATTTTTGAAAGCCTTTGTCTGGAGTGTGGCACTCTTGGAAGTGAAACTTGGACTATTGGTGCAGTAGAAAAGAGGAGAATTGAAGCGTTTGAAATATGGTGTTACAGGAGAATGATGAAGATCAGATGGGTAGATAGGGTTACAAACGAAGAGGTATTAAGACGAGTGGGAGAGGAGAGTTGTTTCTGGTGACTGCTAATGAAGAGAAGAGATAGGTTGGTAGGACACATACTACGACACCCGGGAAGCTTAGTTTCGGAAGGAAGGGTCGAAGACAAGAACTGTAGGGGTAGACCAAGGTTAGAATATTCTAAACAGATCGCCTCGGATGTAGGGTGTGCTAGCTATGTAGAG
The DNA here is from genome assembly GCA_946902985.2 of Meconema thalassinum. Taxonomy (NCBI): domain Eukaryota; kingdom Metazoa; phylum Arthropoda; class Insecta; order Orthoptera; family Tettigoniidae; genus Meconema; species Meconema thalassinum. Next base: position 66,515,194 of record OX336397.1, read on the forward strand.
ATGAAACGATTACCTTAGGACAAGGCCGCATGGGCAGCTGCATCAAACCAGTCAAATAACTGAAGACTCAAACAACAACAATTTATTGCCTTCATTGCTACAGATCTGTTTTTAAATACTTCTTTATGAAAAAAAATTACGGAAAGCGAACACCCAAGGTATATATTGATCAACTTTGCTCGTAATTCAATTATTTTCAATTTATATGGAAGACATTAAACATTGTACAGTTCAGCTGACCGAAGCATCATTAACAAGAAATTAATACGAATATTTCTTCAGAAACAAATCTTTAAATCAGCACTATTGTATATTAATATCTCTCCAACTTAATGTTTTAAACTCTGGCACTAAAATCTAGAGTAGATTTGAAATGTTGGAAAGCTCAAAACTGCTGATAGCCTAATGACATCCAAATGTGCCAATACACCCGAGGAGCTCTAAACAAAATGATATTAGTTTAAACACACTCCAGGTTAGTGGATACCTTATAAATAGTGTCAGGAGAACCATGCTCTTACAGTATGGTGGCAACCGAGCAGCTCAAAATTGTATGATATTAACTTGAAACATGCCAGGTGTGTCAATACTCCTAAGAGGAACCATAGGCCTACAGTCTAAGTGGGTACCTATCTGTTCTAAACTGAATTACGAAGTACGTCAAGAAAGTAAGTTCCGTTTGGTAATAACATTAAATTGTGTACCGATACCGAAAAATTATTTATTGCACAAAATTCTACAACCCTTAAACTACTTTTCCACATAACTGACGAAATGTTGCAGGCATTTGTCGTAGCGTGGCACGAGTTTTTGTATACCTTCTTCATAGACGTGTGCTGCCTGTGTCTTCAACTAGTTGTACGTTCCGCTGCAGCGCAGTTCCGCATATGCGCGGTAGACGCTCTGTATCAAGGGGAAGAAACGTGCGCCATTTGGAGAGCACTGTCAGCCACGTATGCGTTGTTGTGCATGTTTACTCATACAATGTCGGTGTTGATTGAAAATACCGCCGCTTGTGAAATCAGATCTGTGATTCGTTTTCTGAATGCTAGGAAAGTGAAACAAATTGAAATTTATCGGCAAATTTGCGAAGTGTTTGGACAAAATGCGATGAGTGATTCAATGGTGAGAAGATGGGTCCGTCAGTTCAATGAAGGACGTAGTGAAGTGCACGATGGAGAACGAAGTGGGCGTCCATCTTTGGTTACAGAAGAACTGGTTCACGCGATTGATGACAAGATCCGGGAAAACCGCAGGTTTACAAATAGTGCTCTCGCTATGGAATTTTCCCAAATCTAACGATCACTAATTCATGAAATTGTTACCGAAAAACTGAACTTTCGTAAACTTTGCCGACGTTGGGTACCAAACATTCTTATGGAGCAACACAAAACAAAACGGATGGGTAGTGAGTGCACTTCAGTTTTTGACCCGTTACAATGAAGGCGGCGAAGAATTTCTTACACAGATAGTCACAGGAGATGAAAGTTGGGTTTCTTACGACACCCCTGAAAGGAAGCGGCAATCAATGGAATGGAGGCACACTTCATCCCCAGCAAAGGTTAAGCCGAAACAAATCTTGACACCTCGGAAAATGATGTGCACAGTGATCTGGGAGTGGAAAGGCATCTTACTCATTGATTTCTTACCGCGTGGTCAAACAACGCAGATGCTTACTGCGAGACACTTAGGAAATTGCGCCGCGCAATACAGAATAAGCGCCGAGGGTTGCTGTCAAAGGTGTTGTTTTTCTTCACGACAACGCATGACCACACTCTGCAAATGTGACGAAAAACCTCCTACAGGGATTTGGCAGGGACGTGTTTGACTACCCTCCGTACAGCCCTGACCCCGCTCCTAGCGACTTTCATCTGTTCACACATCTCAAGGCTTTCCTTGGCGGTCAACACTTCAACAATGACGACGAGCTGAAAGAAGATGTTTCCAACTGGTTGAAGACTCAGGCGGCAAACTTCTATGAAGAAGGTATCCAAAAACTTGTGCCACGCTATGACAAATGCCTGCAAAAGTTCGGCAGTTATGTGGAAAATTAGTTTAAGAGGTGTAGAATGTTGTGCAATAAATAATTTTTCTGTATCTGTACACAATTTAATTTTATTACCAAACGGAACTTACTTTCTGGACGTGCCTCGCATATTACTTTCAAAATATTTCAAGTGTGTTAATACCCTTAAGGGGATCTATATTCGATGTCAACAGATTCCGTTTTTGTAGAAATGCTTTCCTTTCCTGAGCCAACCTACTTTTTATATCCTCTTTGCTTCCATTTTATTTGCAAACTGTTCCGTCTTTTCAATACTAGTTGTATTCAAGAAGTTAACAACGGTACATGTTTCTGACACTTACGTGTCCTTCTTCAGCCAGAGATACATATTAAAACACTTATAAGTAACAAAACACACATTTAAATACATTATAAAACACTGAGTAGTCATGCAATTAAATTCAAGGTGTCCCATAGTTCATGCATCTGGAGGAAGCTGACCCGTATTATAATTATGCACGTCAACTCTGCTAGTTGAGAGTAGTCATCTAGTTCTCATTGGCTCGTTCCGTTGCCAATACTTATTATGATAAAACTAAAAAAAACTTGCTGAAGATCTTGTCAGTTGTATGTTGATGAAGTTCCATTTGTTGAAATATTAAAAGTGGAATTGACATATATTTGCACTTTTCCCTTGGTCTCTGGTATTTGGTTGTGATTATGCACCAACCGTGCATCCACTCAATAATAGACTTTTTCCGTCTTCATTAGTAACACATAAGGCACCCTAAAGTTCCAAACTACCACAAACACGGTCGGTGCATAATCACAACCAAATACCAGAGACCAAGGGAAAAGTGCAAATATATGTCAATTCCACTTCTAATATTTCAACAAATAGAACTTCATCAACATACAACTGACAAGGTTTTCAGCAATTGTTTTTAGTTTTATCATAATAAGTATTAGCACAGGAAGGAGCCAATAAGAACTAAATGACTACTGTCAACTAGCAGAGTTATAATATGGGTCAGCTTCCTCCAGATGCATGAACTATGGGACACCTTGATTTTAAATCGCATGACTACTCAGTGTTTTGTAATGTATTTAAATGTGTGTTTTGTTACTTATAAGTGTTAAATATGTATCTCTGGCTGAAGAAGGACACATAAGTGTCCGAAACATGTACCGTTGTTAACTTCTTGAATACAACTAGTATTGAAAAGACGGAACAGTTTGCAAATTATTAAGTGGATTCAATTCAATACGGACCTCAGGGGCTCACGGCAGGTGAGTTCGGGAGTTGGCGACCCCGAGGGATTCCTGAGCTGGGTCCGTTTTCCCCTTTTGTCCCTTACCTTCGGGGCGGACCCTCTCCTCTTTCACTTTCCTATCTGCCTTTCATGGCTCTCCTTCCTTCCAAGTCCCTCAATCCGCATTATTCGAGGGTTGAGGGCATTTCTTTTCCTCCTGTCCTTTATTTGCCTTATTCTCCTTTAGTTTTCCATTTCTTCTTCTAGTATGTAGGTTGGTAGTTAGTTTTAGTTTTAAGTTTGCATTTCATTTTCATCTCCACGATCACCCAAACCATCAGGGGCCGATAGCCTAGATGTTAGGCCCCTTAAAACAACAATATTTTGTAAATATTGTCAATTCAAATAACAGTACAGTAAGTATGTAGTTAGTTTTAGTTGTAAATAGGTAGTTAGTTTGTCTATTAGATATATGTCATTGTTCTATTAGACTGTGGTGTGTGAGTGTGTCTGGTAGCAGTTGCATTGTTTATTAGTTATAGTTCATTGTTTCAGTAGACTGTGATGTGTGAGGGTGCATGTGAGTGTGCCTGGTGACAGACTGTTTTAGTGGTAGTATTTGTTGTTGGTGGAACTTGAGTTTTTTTTTTTTTTTTTTTTGTTAGTGGAATTTTGGTATTTAATTGTTAGTACGGTAGAAGGTTAGTATTTTTGTTAGTAGAATTGCTCTTTACTTATTCTGAAAGGGAGTAGCAGCCTTTCAGAATAAATCAAATCTTTACTAGTCTTATAGACGGTTAAGACATTGATAATATAAGCCAAATAATGGCTACACTGCGTCCTGCTGCACGGCTGAAAGCAACGGGAAACTACAGCCGTATGCTAATCCCGAGGATATGCACATCTCTATGCATAATTACATGTGATGATGGCCTCCTCCCTTGTAAAATTTCAATCCGGAGGTAAACTAGTCCCCCGTTCGGATCTCCGGGTGGGGACTACTCGAGAGGGGGTTAACATCACAGAAGTGACAAAGAGGAAATCTGACATTCTACGGATCGGAGCGTGGAATGTTAGAAGTCTGCTAGGAAGTGGAAGGTTAAAAAACTTAGAAAGGGAAATGGATAGGTTGAGGTTGGATTTGGTTGGGATTAGTGAAATGCGCTGGCAGGAAGGACAGGACTTTTGGTCAGGAGACTATAGGGTCATTAGCACTAAATCAAACAATGGCCAAGCAGGGGTTGGCCTCATATTCAGTAGGAAACTTGGACAGCGGGTGGAATATTATGAGCAATATAGTGAACGGATTATTGTAGCAAAAATCAATACTAAACCTACCTGCACAACAGTGGTACAAGTCTATATGCCTACCAGTCAAGCTGATGATGAGGATGTTGAAAAGGTCTACGAAGAAATAGACGAAACTCTGAGGTATATCAAGGGTGATGAAAATGTTATAGTAATGGGAGATTGGAATGCTGTGGTAGGAAAAGGGAGAGAAGGGAAGATAGTAGGAGATTTCGGATTAGGTGAAAGGAATGATCGAGGAAGCAGGCTGGTAGAATTCTGCACCGAGCATGAATTGGTCATAGCTAACACCTTATTCAATAACCACAATAGAAGAATATACACATGGATGAGACCAGGAGATACAGGGCGTTACCCAATCGACTTCATTATGGTCAAGCAGAGGTTTCGAAACCAGATTTAGGATTGTAAAACATATCCTGGTGCTGACATAAACTCTGACCACAATCTGGTTGTTTTGAAATGCAGATTAAAGTTGAAGAAACTGAAGAAAAGTCAAAAGCCAAAAGGTGGGCAATAGACAGACTGAAAGAGAAGGATGTAAACGAAAGATTCAAGAAGAGTATAAAGGAAGGACTAATGAAAAACCCTAAACAAACTTCAATTGCAGACGAATGGGCACTTTTGAAGAATGAAATAACAAAATCCGCAGAAGAAAACATTGGTAGGAAAGAAAGAATAGGTAGAAAACCGTGGATCACTCAGGATATACTAGAATTGATGGATGAAAGGCGGAAACACAAGAATGTAAGAGATGAAAAGGGGAAAGCAGAATACAGACGTCTGAGAAATGAGGTTAACAAGAAGTGCAAGGAAGCGAAAGAAGAATGGTTGAAAGAGAAATGTGCAGGTATAGAAAATTGTCTGAAATTAGGAAAAGTAAACTCAGCTTATCGAAGGATTAAGAATACTTTTGGGGAAAAGAAGACTAAGTGCTGTAATATTAAGGACACAAATGGAAAGCCTCTAACAGATAGGGAAGAAAAAGTTGAGAGATGGAAAGCTTACATAGAGAGTTTGTATAAGGGAAAGGAGAGTGAGAATCATGTAACGGAAAGGGAGGAGGACATTGATGAGGATGCGAAAGGAGATTTAATATTGAGATCAGAATTTGATAGAGCATTGGAAGACTTAAGCAGGAACAAAGCACCAGGCATAGATGATATTGTGCCCGTTTAGACCGGAGTCCGCACGACCACATATGCATTTTACCAATAATCAGTCAGCACGAGAGTCAAAATATCCCGGAGCGCCAGATGGGTTAAAGCAAATCGCTAAAACGACATCAAATTAAAAAAATGCTTTACTGATTTTTGGCTCAATGCAACAATAAGGATAGAAGGAGATTTAATTGGGTGTAACACATCTGGTAAAATTATCTCAGTTTATTTTAAAGTTAAAATCTGACTGCAAGAATGCTCAAAGCAGCATCATCCACGTGTGGCGATCCACACTCTTATTTACACACAATATACAGAAATCTTCCAAACACATTTGACAATCTTTCTGGAAACACAAGTCCGATTAATAGTCCTGTGGACTGTGTTCCAAAATTATTAATATTTAATAATTCCAGTTCAAAATTAATTGTCCATACTGGAAATAACGTTGATCACTGTTTGACTATTTACATGATATTAACACTCGTAGAATAAATGTTTATAGAATTTCTTAGACTTTCATTTGTTTTCCAGTTTTCAAAAATATATCGTTGAAAATATTATCATCATCGAAGCAACACAAATTATTAACACATATTGATAACATCTGAAAAGTATTTGACCTTGAGCATAGCATCGAAGAACTGTGCGAAGCACAACAACAATTAATTGTTCTTCTGACATTAAACATTCGAGAAGTGACTCGATTATGAACTTCAAGTTCCAAACAAAATATATGATTTCTGAATCATCAACTTGATCAATAAATGGTTGAACCATTCAACTATTGGATTTTCCACTTGGAATCATTATTATAAAATATTTATATTTATGGCCATTTCTAGTAACTTTTACAACTTGCAATTCTTCGACAGAATGCGGAAATAAGAATTGTAGTTTTATAATGAATTCATTTAGTTCATGGCACTAGGATTGAAAATATCCTTCAAATTATTCGTGGTTAAAGAATTATTTTTAATTGGCAGTGGCCCATTCTATTATTTGTGTAAGAACACAATATTATAACAACAATAACGGCAAAGGTCTTCCTCTGAAGAAGAATAAACTACTATCATAACTAATCCGGGTTCTAGCAAAATCAGAGTCTAAATGGAATTCGTAAACAAGGTTGAAATAAGAACTGATGGTTTCAAAGAAATAACCTTCAGGTTATTCATACGACGAAATGTGTGGCTCCAATACTCCTACTATAAACCTGAGCCATCGAACCTGCTATTTGATTGATGCTCGAAAAAACCTTCATTCCTGCGACTTAACATGCTCACCTGGGAATGGCATTTCAACTACTCCACACATAAATTTTCTTCCCAAAATGTATACAATAAATCAAGCCTCTGCTTGTTATCAACACTGGAAGATTAATAAACTGACAAGTTTATTTTATTTTACCATTCAGTTCAACCCGTGAATTTACCATACTTATGAAAAGCTTTATCTCACTTTCGAGGTGTATTTACGTCATGATTTTATATAAATACAAAAATATCCTATTTGATACAAATATCAATTGCTTCCCGTTTCATGCCTCTCCGTGTTATATGAAAAATGTACTTTGCTCATAGCAAATATCAACTGTTCAACCAGAACTGAAATGTTGGTTGAATGCGGGCTTGCGCTAACCACTCTCCTTCGGAAAATCTCCTGTTCCAAACTAGAAATGTTTAAACTACTTCATAGGCTCTTTCTCAAAACATATGATTATTGGAAAATATAATATCCAAGAATTATTTAGAAAAATAATGAAAATTATTATTATTATTATTAGTGGATTATTATTATTATTTGTTATATGTTTAATTATCATCTCATTATGTGAGAATCCACATGTTCGAACCTTCGAATATGGAAAAAATATCCATTCCTCAACAAAAATAAATTTAACTTTTACAGTTACATCGGCTGATTACCGTGATTTCCTTAAAATATGAAAAATTCAAATAAATGCTCGGTCATCGATCCTAAACTGTTCTGAGTGCTGAAAATGCTCAGAATAACTCTAACAAGTCTTGCGTAAATCATTACAGGCTTTAAATACGACGAAAAAAATGTGTTGGTCATCTGCAGAAAAATAGTTTGTTCCAATTAGCTAGGCATAATATAATTCAAATGTGGCTTACATTTCTTGATGGTCTTGAAGCGTAGTAAACCTGGTCTGTACCAGATTTATCCATAAACATGCCCTATCGGACAAGCACGTATAATCCTTGTATCGGCCGCCATTGTAGACCCACAAATCGTCTAGTCAGACATAGTGGTAGTATCTTTCGACGTTTGAATAAACTGTGGTTCCATTATAATATGGGCTTCTATCGAAGCCATAACAGTTTGTTGAAATAGGGTCAGATCTAAGTGATCTCTTCTTAAATATGTCAGTTGTAACATAACTCACTGTAATCTCATCAGTACAAGAAAAACGTTGACAGTCTAAGCAGTTAACGGCTGTTCTGAAGATCGTTCCCTGGGCATGGTTTATTAATATCACCATCTGCCATGCGCTAAGCAACCTGCAGTTTCCCTTGCGTAGACTAATGAACGCTACCGTTATAGACTAGTCTTCAATGTACTGACAGATCGAAGTGGTTAACTAGTTACTAAAATGAAAACTGACTTGAAATGGATTTAAACATCCAAGTATTAAGTTACTATTGGACTGTGACAAAATACTATTTCCTAGACAAAGTCTAGCATGTGTCCTTTTGGAAATATAAATATTTCCACCAATGTCTGTAGAAATCAATCACCTCAGTGATTCTCCTCACCAGAAACTTACTAAGTTCCAACTCGTTTGCGCAGCACTTCTCGTGACTATCACGATTTGAAAAGAACTTCTGCGTAGATACGGCAACCATGTGCCTTGGCTCAGCGTAGACGCAACTTGCTTGCCAAGTGCTTGTGTTGAAGTGAGCTGACAGTGCCTCCTCCAGCTGGCTTTTATTCAAAACTGTCAGGGTCACGCGTCATCGCCTGATATCTAGAAATCCTCATATCTCTTGAATCCCTGGTCCGATTTACTTGATACTAATTGCATTCTCTTTCATTTGGCCGTGCCAGTAATCTGATCCCAGTCTCAAGTCTCTACTCCGTAGTTAACTATTTAATCAATAAATAGCCTCCACCTCTGCTGTTACTCGCTACGTCACTTGACATCCAACTATCGGTAAAATCCTTCGAAATGCTTCGAGAAGCAATGTAGCGCGATATTCAAATATCTGAACTTTCAAAAGCGGCTACAGCCTTTCCCTTGATATCTAGGTGTCTGAAACTTGGAATACCCATTCCTAGAGTTGGGCACAATATACCGATTGAGTTGCTATGCTGCATAGGAGATGAAGGTCTGATCAGGTTATTTCACTTGGTGTGTAGGATTTATGAGGCAGGTGAGGTACCCCCTGATTTCAAGAAGAATGTAATCATCTCTATACCAAAGAAAGTGGGAGCTGACAGATGTGAAGATTACCGTACAATCAGCTTGATTACTCATGCTTCAAAGATCCTGTCTAGAATAATTTACAAGAGGATTGAAAGCCAGATAGAAACGGAGTTGGGTGAAGACCAGTTTGGTTTCAGGAGAAATGTAGGAACAAGGGAAGCTGTACTAAGTCTTAGGCTGATTTTGGAAGGTAGAATAAGGAAAGATAAGAGAACGTTCATGGCTTTTGTAGACTTGGAAAAGGCTTTTGATAACGTTGATTGGACTAAATTGTTTGACATTTTGAAATCGATTGGAATAAAGTACAGGGATAGGAGGGTGATATACAATCTATACAGAAACCAGACAGCAGTCATTCGAGTTGAAGGACATGAGAGAGAAGATGGTATTCAGAAAGGTGTAAGGCAATGCTGCAACTTATCACCCATACTTTTCAATCTTTAGATTGAACAAGCAATGAAGGAAATTAGAGAAACATTTAAAGTGGGAGTGAAGATTCAAGGAGAAATAATTTCAACTCTGAGATTTGCTGATGACATCGTCATCTTGGCCGACAAGCCTGAGGATTTGAATGAGTTTTTGAATGGTATGGACTCCGTCTTACGGAAAGAATTCATGATGAAAATTAATAAATGTAAAACAAAAATACTGGAATGCAGCCGAAATAAATCAGAAACCTCTATGGAGATCAAATTGGCAGGTGAAAAGCTAAAGGAAGTAGGAGACTTCTGTTACTTAGGAAGCAGAATAACCAGTGATGGACGAAGCAAAGAGGATATAAAAAGTAGGTTGGCTCAGGCAAAGAAAGCATTTCTACAAAAAAGGAATCTGCTGACATCGAATATAGATTTAGGTATTAGGAAGTCATTTTTGAAAGCATTTGTCTGGAGCGTGGCGCTCTATGGAAGTGAAACTTGGACTATTGGTGCAGCAGAAAAGAGGAGAATTGAAGCATTTGAAATGTGGTGTTACAGGAGAATGATGAAGATCAGATGGGTAGATAGGGTTACAAACGAAGAGGTATTAAGACGAGTGGGAGAGGAGAGATGTTTCTGGCGACTGCTAATGAAGAGAAGAGATAGGTTGGTAGGACACATACTAAGACACCCAGGAATAGCAAGGAAGGGTCGAGGACAAGAACTGTAGGGGTAGACCAAGTTTAGAATATGTTAAACAGATTGCCTCGGATGTAGGGTGTCGGAGCTATGTAGAGATGAAACGATTAGCTCAGGACAGGGAGGCATGGAGGGCTGCATCAAACCAGTCAATAGACTGAAGACTCAAACAACAACAACAATATAGATAATAACTACTCTTTGCTTCGTCCATCACTGGTTGTTTTGCTTCCTATGTAACAGAAGTCTCCTACTTCCGTTAGCTTTTCACCTGCCAGTTAGATAACCATAGAGGTTTCGGATTTTTTCGGCTGCATTCCAATATTTTTGTTTTACATTTATTAATTATCATCATTAATTCTTTTCTCAAGACGGAGTCCATACCATTCAAAAACTCATTCAAATCCTCAGGCGTGTCAGCCAAGATGACGATGTCAACAGCATATCTCAGAGTTGAAATTATTTCTCCTTGAATGTTCACTCCCTCTTTAAATTTTTCTCCTATTTCTTTCATTGCTTGTTCAATGTAAAGATTGAAAAGTATGGGTGATAAGTTGCATCCTTGCCTTAGACTTTTCTGAATACCAGCTCATTCTCATATCCTTCTGCTCGAATGACTGCTGTCTAGTTTCTGTATAGATTGTAGATCACCCTCCTATTCCTGTACTTTATTCCAATCGTTTTCAACATTTCAAACAACTTACACCAATCAACGTTATCAAAAGCCTTTTCTAAGTCTACAAATGCCATGAATGTCCTCTTATCTTTACTTATTCTACCTTCCAAAATCCGCCTAAGACTTAGTACAGCTTCCCTTGTTCCTACATTCCACCTGAAACCAAACTGGCCTTCACGCAACTCCGTTTCTATCTGGCTTTCCATCCTCTTGTAGATTATTCTAGACAAGATCTTTGAAGCATGAGTAATCAAGCTGATTGTATGGTAATCTTTACATATGTCAGCTCCCACTTTCTTCGGTACCTAGAAGCCTTAAAGTGAATGATATTAGCTTAAAGACACTCCATTGTGTCAATAACTCTATGAAGAACAATCTGCTAACAGGGTGGGTACCTAGGAGCACTAACCTGAATTTATTTAATCGTATGGTAATTTATACAATATACAATTATACATAACAAGTTATAATCAAACTTTAAATTCCATACTTCTCAACCATTCGATTAAATCGGATGTGAGAGCGAACAAATCGTCAGGAATGCCAGGGTACGAATAAAGAGGACAGAGTTGGACCAGATGTTCGATCGTCTGTTCTTCCAGCTTACACTCACACATTGGTGAGCTGATCCAGCCCCACTTGTACCTGATATAATTGCAGCAACCATGTCCAGTCCTCAGCATGTTTATGCGGCACCAGAAGTTCCTCGGTAATTCAAAGCCGTTTGATTTCTTTGTGGGATCAAGATGGAGGGCACTTGTTCCCAATGTTTTAGTTGACCACTCGTGATTCCTGAATAATGTTCACTAAAAGACACTCCAGTTTAAATACTTTCAAGAGGAACAAATTGCCAACAATCTGCGAGGGTAGGTATGAGCTGTAATCTAAATAATATTAGCATAAAGACACTACAGATTGTCAACACCTCTAAGAAGAACAATCTGCTGAGTATGGTGGTGCCGAGGAGCCTTAACCTGAATTATAGTAGATTAAATACACTCCAGGTTCGTCAATACCTTATTAGTTGTGTGGGTTAACTATCCGCATTCAGTATGGTGGTGCCTAGGAGCTTTAACGTGAATTATATTATCCTAAATACACTCCAGGTTCGTCAATACCTTATTAGTTGTGTGGGTTAACCGTCCGCATACAGTATGGTGGGTTCCTAGGAGCTTTAACCTTAATTATATTAGCTTAAATACACTCCAGGTTCGTCAATACCTTATTAGTTGTGTGGGTTAACCATCCGCATACAGTATGGTTGGTACCTAGGAGTTTTAACCTGAATTATATTAGCTTAAATACACTCCAGGTTCGTCAATACCTTATTAGTTGTGTGGGTTAACCATCCGCATACAGTATGGTGGGTGCCTAGGAGCTTTAACCTGAATTATATTAGCTTAAATACACTCCAGGTTCATCAATACCTTATTAGTTGTGTGGGTTAACCGTCCGCATACAGTATGGTGGGTACCTAGGAGCTTTAACCTGAATTATATTTGCTTAAATACACTCCAGGTTCGTCAATACCTTATTAGTTGTGTGGGTTAACCATCCGCATATAGTATGGTGGTACCTAGGATCTTTAACCTGAATTATATTAGCTTAAATACACTCCAGGTTCGTCAATACCTTATTAGTTGTGTGGGTTAACCATCCGCATACAGTATGGTGGTATCTAGGAGCTTTAACCTGAATTATATTAGCTTAAATACACTCCAGGTTCGTCAATACCTTATTAGTTTTGTGGGTTAACTATCCGCATACAGTAGGGTGGGTACTGCACCCGAAATTTGGATAATTTAGGATGAAAATGATGTTATTATCCGAGCCCATGATAAAATTTAACATTAGAATATGAATCTTGGAATTTGGCTACAGGTGAGTTTTGTTAGTGGACGCAGGCAATGGGAGAAACCCATCACGTGATCAGAGACGTCTAGAATATTTTCGGCCAATGAAAAGTGCCTAGCAACAAGGAAATTGCGCGTAATATTACCAATTTATTGTTATAAAATATATCATGGGATATATACTTACAGCCAATGAGAGGAGGCTTTATGAAGCAGACATGGATATTTACCTAGTTAATGTGATTAACTATGCCATTTAAGCCCTATGTAACAATTTTACTCCACTGAAAACTTAAGGGAAATTAAAAGAAGATAGTATTACTACTTTGAATGACGCCAATCGGAAGATTTTCACCGTTACAAGGATTATTACAAGTGAGTGCCATTATTTGCGCGGCATTAACTATGGCGCAATTTTCAGACGAGATGGAGGGGAGACGGCAGTCAATAGCGTTCTTCTCTCGACAGACTTGGTAGCGATGGGACGTATCGTCCGGAGGAAATTCATTCCCGTAGACAAGCTACAGTGCGAGGTCCTTCGAGACCATAGGCAGCGGTGTTATCGGCCAACATATAGAGAGATCCCCGCTTCAAATTTAAGTGAAGTTGAGCGGTAGACAATTTATTTAATTACGGACAAGTGCTTTACTTAGTCCAGATAAAAGTGATTCTAGTTTACTTATCCAGTGATATAGTGTAATTATAGAAAGATTTTAGTAAAATCGAGTGACAATTTTCCATGTTAGTTGAGACTTTGTGGTGTCTGACAAAGTTGCTCAACTCAGAGAAGGTAAATCAATTTAGTGTGGTGAGACATCAACCCAGACGAGTCCACATAGCAGCTCAAAGTGAGTAAATGATATTACATAAACATTGCAACTGTATTGTATTTGAACATTATAATGGCTATAGACAATTATAAATAAGAAATAGTTCATGACTTTTTAAGAATGTCAGTGATGATGTATTAAACTATTTCGCGTCAGGGATATATCAAGACAGAGTTGTGATTGCAACAATGGAACAGCGTTAGAGTAACAATGACAAGATCTATAACATCTAGATTTACAGAATGCCGAGACAACAGGATGCATTAAGTACATTTCCATCCAGTACATTTAATGTATTTCCATGTACATTCATTCTCGACCATGAGCATATAAAATCTTTCATTGACCAACCAAATGAACATTACCATCTACGATAGCGAACCGACGTTCAACTTTCGAGTTTGTTCTGTAACGATGAGGCTATTCAGAATATATTGCTCTATAATAATAGAAGAACTTCTGGAGATATCGGCTTTTGAAGAAGTATCAGCAGAATACAGAAGATGTCAGCCCGATTATAGTTCGAGATGTAATTCCAGTCCAAGGAACGCAGTTCGATACCAGAAGGAGACGAATATGCCGACAAGGAATCCTTTCCATTCACTAGGAAGCAGATCGTGTCCGATGGAGGGGAATAGATTTGTTTTGAACAAATCATACCTGGATGATGACGATTCAGTTGGGTATTTTCTGATACCCGACAATGAACTTCAATTGCTACAACATGAAGGTTTTCCATAATTATTCTTGTTTGAGTGTGTCAAGGGCATTTCGGAACAACAATTCTGCATATTTATGTCATGTATTTTACTTCGATGTTTAGTAAATTTTTTTCTTCGAATCTGTATGAGATGAAAGTCAGTTTATCATCTATACTTTTTAAATATTTCAAGATTTAGTTTGTGAATTGAAGTCAGCTGTTTGAGAAACTTATTTTCCTTTGGGAATATGTTTAAAGAAGTCATTATTCTACGATTTCGATATTTATTCAAGACTTCATACTTTTAGTCTAAAACATTCATTAAATTCATTTTATTTTAAATGAACTTGGGTGTTCTTTTTGTAAGAAGATATTTATATTTTGGAGAAGAAATAACACGATTATTTTTAAATAATCGGACGATCTAAGCAAGTTATATTTGGCGTGAATACTATGTGAAAGTGAATAGACATGAACATTCTTTCTGTAGAGTGATGCTATATTCAGTCAATGAGAAACATATATTAAATTGAAGGAAGACTTTGCTCTTCATTAAACAAAAATGATTAGAGACATATCTTTTGAAAGATAAATTATTCGATCTGAGGAAAGTATAGTTAAGACTTTTTTCAGTCATGATCAATCCTTATTGAGCGATAAGATAACACAGGATGTTATCTAGGCACATGTGTAGCGCTACGTTATGTGTCAACGTAGTTTTACAACCGTGCATTATTAAGAACGACCAGTAAGAAAAACATGTATATTTTAATTAAATATATGGAGGCATGGTGTCTTATGTCTGAGTAATTTTGTTTAGTAAACCAGGATAGATCTATTACTACCATTGTTTGAAGACAACTAATGTAATTGTAGAATAGATATCGCTGTTCATTGATATGTTGTATTGTTGAGGCAACAATAAAATCTAAAGTTAATAGAGAGCTATACCAGTACGGTAAAACCATTGTTAAAGCAAGAGTGTTAATGACTTGTAAGTTTTATAGAGGAGGTATGGAGGTTTTTGCCATAAGGAAGTTGTTTGTTATACGAAGGAGATTTCCGTATTTAGTGTCACAATGTACTGAGGATGTATAAAGGTAGCGTTGTTGTATTTTGAAGAAAGTCAGTGAAGACTTTGCATGTAATTAGGTCTTCGGCCAGGATGTCGTTTAGTTGGCGGAACTCAATTAAGAAAGGATATAATGTCCCTGTTCTCTAAATTAATTATTAAATTTTATTTAACTGAATTAGAAGCAACGATGTACTTATCTTAACTGATCGGGCATTGGGTTACCAATATTGACTTTTAAACATGATATGACAAATGTGGTCAAACATTTTAAGGAAGGACATAGTAATTATACTATGAGGAGATGTGTTGCGAATGAAGCTAACGCGGTCATATCGCTCAAGCATTCATCTTGGGAGCGATAGACGTCTGTATATATAGTGTAAATATTTTATTTGTTTATATAAAGGGTTTTCGATACTTAATAATCATTATCATAGTGAAATGTTTTTAGTTGAGGTTGTAGTTGAAAGGAGCGAATGTTTTGGAACGTGTGTTTGATTTTAATTGTTAATATAGAGTGAATGATAGCGTCGATGGTCATGAACATCAGAGGAACATAGGGTATATAGAAGCTCTAAACTGCATGCTTTGAGCTTAAAAACAATCCAGTGTGTTAATTCCTCTAAGAAGAACCATCTTTTTACCGTATAAGTGGATGCATAGGACCGCTGAATGGTATTAGCTTAGTGACACCCGAATTGTATCAATACGTCTAACAGAAACCAACATTTCACAGTCTGGGTGGGTACCTATGAGCTCTATTCTGAATGATATTAGCTCAAAGGCTTTATTGGTTTGTCTGTACCTCAAATGTAGTGTGAAGGGAATCATCCAATTACCTATGGTTGGAAACTATTAAATAAAACACAAAGATATTACCTCCAGGGGTGTTGTACCTCTTAGAGGAACCATTTGCTCACAGTCGGAGTGGGTACCTAGGAGCTCTGAGTTTATTTTTACAACTGCTGGTTCATCCTTGCGAACAAAACAAGTACTATTTTAAGTGTAGAATATTGCGTATATGCTGTAGTTGAGAATATAATAAAAGAGTCAATTACCATAATACCATCAAACAAATATGTATTTTATTTTTGCTAAGTTTCCGAGATATTCGAAGTGTCGATGCTGGGTTACAGTGGACGTTATTGAGGACGCTCAAGCGCGCTGGGGCTCTCTGAGTCCATTATGAGAAGTTCGCATTCTGACAAGTCAGTTCCTTATGTTAAATTTATAGAAATATGAAACGTATTGTAACATGTTTTCGACAAATCATCGGAGTCATCGTCAGCTCAAACGTAAGGAAATGCACTATTATTACCAAGCTTGTAAATAAATTCTTAGAATATGATAATCATGAGTTTACAAAAAAGCCAATAAAAAGGAATGCAAGAAAGTCTTACAAATTAATAAAATATTTATTTTGAATATTGATGCAAATTTAAGGTAAACGGATTTACTTGCCAAAATTACTACGATAATTTAGTTAGATATCTGTTATTAAAATTGTGATATAATGCGTCGGTTCCAAGTTATCTACTAGCTTATGAACTATTCTTTGACGGTCGAGTAGGTTAATCATTCTTCCTTTCTTTTGTTTGAGTGCCTCGTGGACATCGTTTAGTAAACATTGCACCGCCTGGATGGTTGACCGTCCCTGTTTGGAACCAAATTGTTCATCTGGCATCATGTTGTTAGTCAACACGGTCAGTGTGGAGTAGTTTTCTTAAATCCTTAAACATGGAACATTCTAAGGTGATTCCTCTATAAGCATTCATATCACCAATGTCGCCTTTTTATTTATATACTTTCGCAAAGGAAGATATCAATCTAACTGGAATACTGCCTGCTGAATTGTATTTGGTGAAAAGCCTTGTCCACGCTTCTGCGGGTGTGTGTAGAGAAGCCTTGGGATGTTCATTCCAGATATTATCGAGTGCCATTGCTTTGTTCCTTTTTGTCGAGCGTATGGCTTCTGTCACTTCCCCTACTGTGCATTCCTGAGTGTGGCTCGTGGATTCTAACCACCTCGTATCTCTACTTATGTCCATCTGTGACAAGAGACCCCGGGAGTGTTTCCCTTTTTGATTTGGGTATATCTCATGGAAGACGTGGAATTCTTCATTTTAGAGCCTTAAAGGGGACGTTCTCTGCGTCCCGTAAAAGCCTGGCTCCATCCTGGGCCATAATTATATTGGTTTCTATGAGTATCGTTTTATATATTTTGTGACTGTCTGAGTATTCTTTGAAGGGATTTGCGAGGCCCGAGTCCTTTGCTCTGTGAAGGGCGTATAGTTTTGTCTTTCGTGCTTCATAGCATCTTGCGTATATCCAGGGTTGAGCTGTTCTCGTGTCTGATTTTGCAGCAATGATGGCAGATTTGATGATATTTCCATAGTTTCTAATCCGGTATCCATATTACACCCATTGATGTAATCTATCGCTCTTTTTATTCTCGGGTCGTTAAACTTCATTTGTTCTGATATAAGTTTCCTTCATGATTTTGTGCTGCGATTTGGGGTTGTGCTCCAAGCGATATCCATGATGAAGGACGTGATGAATGACAGGTGTTTTCTTAATACTACAGCATTAGCTATGTTCTTGTCTGTTAGTTGTTGTCTCTTCAAATTTGTGAAATTTAGATCAATTGTGCTGCTGCCATTCTGGCAGAAGTAGGTTCTATCCCATTTATTATTTATTGAAGAGAGACCTTCCTCTTCCAAATGTGACATAACAGCATATGCCTTTTCTTGTATTATATCAATGCGACAATTCAGATCGCCAGCAATTATCACAGTTTCCTCTTTATTTATCTTGTTTACGACCCGGCTCACTTCGGTAATAATATATTTTAATTCCAGCTCTGGTTGGAAATATGCAGTCCCCGTAGCATTTGCAGCCAGAATATTTTCTGTATCGTGAATGATGCTAAAGGGACATATCCAAGGCTTTAGAGGTATGGTTATTCCTCCTTTGGGTCTTAGTAATTGTCCCAGTGAGGTGAAGGAATGAATTTTGTAATGGTTCGGAGAAGACCAACCTTTGGTGAGGAATAGTCTCCGTTAGAACGATCACATCTTTGTCATCAAAAATATTGGGATTTAGTTGTTGGAAAGCCGTGTCTTGGCCTTC
This sequence comes from Meconema thalassinum, assembly GCA_946902985.2. Taxonomy (NCBI): domain Eukaryota; kingdom Metazoa; phylum Arthropoda; class Insecta; order Orthoptera; family Tettigoniidae; genus Meconema; species Meconema thalassinum. The sequence continues at coordinate 66,533,749 of OX336397.1, forward strand.
GATGTTGCAATGTAGAGCAATTGGAATTAAATTCCAATCGACCACATAGGGAAGATGTAGATTAAGGAAAAAAGGTAGGGAGCGAAAGAAAAAGATCAGGTGCAAGAGACGGCCACAATGCAAAGTTTTATTAACAAAAACACCCAAAAATATAAAAGAGGACTGAAAGATCTAGAGGGGACATTCATATCAATCGCTGAGCGAGCCAGGCAAAGTAGTGCCCTCGGCGGGGAAGTAAATCTGGCGATCCCATGTCATAGATTAATGGCAAGATAAAGAACCTTCCACTAACTACACCTGCGTGAAGCTTCATTATGGGTTATATTTGACTAACGCTCCTAGGTTCCAACGTTCGTCACTAGGAGCCGACAGCTGTGGCATCTAGTAATAAAGTTCAAAACTAGTTGGTCGTTGATGGTGGCGTTTGGTAGCAAACCTTGGAACTACTTGAAAATCGAATGTTTGCAGTCCTTACACGAATTTTAAAAACAATTAACACACACTAATACAACCATCACAATTAACACCGGTTATCAGACTGATTCTACACACAACCATAGCACACGGGACTACATGACCGCGTTGTCGCAGCCCCTAAACTGAGGAGCCAACCATAATTATTACAAAGATGATCGAGCTTAAAATTTGTAGAACAAGAATTTCTTCCCGAAAAGTATGCTAAATATCCATGAGAGAAATAGATCAAAGTACAAAAAGGCAACAGTCAACAAAGTTCACGTGGCCCATCTACAAATTGCAGCCAAGTGAAGATTGACAATATAGAAAGAGGGTTAATTAACTTCAATATTTCTTAAATGTGGGTTTTGGAAACCCGAGCAAACATTAAACACCCTGGCAAAAGACCAGGAGACGGCCGTGGCCAAGGGTAAAAATAAGTTACAACTAGAAGTAATCTCAAAGGGAGAATGATTGTTGTGCTCGGAATTCACTAAAATGTTCACCAGCAGGGCACTAATGAAACATTTAGCTAAAGAAAGAACCAAAAATCTTGATTAAGAAAGAACAACAATCAAGATGCATGGATTGCAATGACCCGAGGTAGGAAGTCGGCTGAGCGAACTTTGCCAGCATTTAACAATCTAAAGAGAATTGTGGGACAAACTTGACAAAATCGCATTTAATGACGTTTTGTTTTGAGCACATCAAATATAAGAATTGCTTGCACCAGTTAACGCGTAACATTTACAATGGCTTTCGTAAGTGGAAAAGGAGGCTAGAGAAATAAGCATTGCCGGTAATCTAGATTACTCTTCGAGTAAGGATCGTGAACAGCACTAGTAGAATACCACAAGTAGTTGCTGCTAATTATAGGTCCCAGACCAAAGATACACTAAAATGATCAAGTATAAAAAATTTGTAATTTATTTCTAAATCTTTATTAGGTGAGCGAGTGTCTTACATAATAGGGTGTCTCAGTAGTCACAATTAAGCTTGAAAAGGGGCTAATATAGCTAAAATTATATTGATCCTGAGTTCCTGGACACAGAAGGTGCCTATACATTAGGGCAATATAATTCAAGTAGCGAATAGTCTTTGAACTTGAACATACGAGTTGGAAGTACCTAAGTAGCGAAATACTAATAAGCACCATAAAAAGCCTTTCAGTTGAAGGCAGTAAAATTGTACTCTAAGCAGAGCCGTTTGACACCACAACAGACACTGCTTAGAAAAATGAAACTTTTGCAAGAGGGCCCTTATGATTAGAGAAAGAAGAAACTGGCTCTCGAAGGCATCAGAATGATATAATGCCTAGACGGCAAGAAAATGCTAAGATTGGCCCTACAGGGTAACCAAATAAAATCGTGTCTAGACGACACCAAACTGATGAAACTGGCCTTATCCAGTACCAGAAAAAATATCCAACATTAATGGTTAGATTAAAAGAGTGGCTTATATACCACTTAGATTATTTTTACTGGATTACGGTTTATGTTAAATTCAAATAGGGGGAAGACACCACTGTGATGTAACTTCCGGTTTACAAAAAAGTACTGATAAGTTGTTTATACCAGATTTGTTAGTAAAGGGGAAACATTGGGGAAGTAAGGAAAGCAGGTTGTTTTCACTATTGTCCATGCATAATCTTTGCTCCGGAAACTTCTACGGAAACCAGCTAATTTATGGCTCGATGCACTGAAACGTTATGTTAGTAGTTTTTCTTTTATAATTATCACTGTTTGACAAGTTAATATATTCCTGCAGAGGGGATGTATTGCAATTTTATTTCAATTGAAACATTGATGCGGTTTCTTGAAAGTCTTGGGTTACTAGCGGAGTTAGACCATTGAACCGTTAGAAGTTGAAACAGGTGTATTTTGCTGTGACGACATAGACTTCGTATTTGAATAATTCCAGAACTATCTTGATTAACTGTCTGGGCTTTGAAGAAGTCCAATACAATTATTTCACGAGAGTGTTTGAACATAATCTTTTTCGCTGAAGTGCGCTAGCTATTCGGAACTGATTATTGACTGTGAAACATATTTTGTGGTAAGAGAACTGTGAGAGTGGCAAATAGAAGTGATAATACCAGAGTGATTCCACGCAGGAATACCACTGTGACGTTTCCAGACATCGAAAGTACGAGAACGTTCTTGTTAGTGCGCGCTCAAATATAGGCTTTCAACTTCGTGTTATATGTGGCAAATACTTCGAGTGATTGAGACACGGTTGATATTTAAGCATACAGGGCCATTTGTAATTCCAGCCAACATAGCAAGCTTAAAACAGTCATAAGCGCTTTTGTTAACATTTCTCCTGCATGTGTGCGGAACATCATGGTAATTTGAGCTATAAATCTTCTGGACTCTTTTACGCTATGGCCAGTGAGATGATCGTGCACTAAATATTGAAGATGGGTTAGGGAAGAAACGAAGAAAGAAGAGAGAAGATTATTTCCATATTCCAGCCGCTTAAGGAGACCAGAAACGTCCAGAATGGGCCAGATTATAGGAACTATCCAGAGCCGTTGCAGACTTGGCCAGGATTGGAAGCAGCCAGATGTGCAGAGGGGTTCATACTGAATGAACCGGACTGCACCAACCATGTCCGATCTGGAGCCCAAAATGACATCCTGAATATCTATGAATAGGACCACACCATGAATTAGTAGATATGTCAAGCGTAGTCATGTGTATCCTATCATAGTTCCATTTATTTCAGCTTAGCTTAATTTCGGTATTTATCTACATTTTTGTCTACTTATCCAAGCCTAGGTTCTCGTTATGTTAGCTGAGCTCATTTGATATTTTATTAATCCCAGCGTAGCTCAAATGGTAGGTATTCTTGTTTAGTGAGATTTTGCGACGATTATCGCACACGTTATTCTTCTCTACACCTCGTGTTTCACTATTGTTTGTGTAAATAATGCTTTGGACTTATTCCTGAATCAGTTGTTGAGTATTGGAAATCATATTTCTCTTTGCGTGCCATTTTCTTGTGTAAGATTGATGCTTTTGTTTCGAATGTTTGTCGAATGTATTGAACCCGATGGGGTTATGCTGACTGGAATCGAACATGGTTCTCAGAGACTGTGATCTCAGTAAAAAGGTTCCGCCAGGAAGCGAACCAGAGATCTGTACAGGGAGTTTCTTGGTGAAAACCCCTCGAAAGAGATGTATATTTAATCACTGGTGTGATTTTTGATGAAATGGCATTATTTATTAAAATAATGTAGGAAATAATGAGTAGATTATATCATTATAAGACGATTTGGTGTAAGCTATTGGGAGTTTGAAGCAGAGAGGAGGGCAGAGCTGACATTTACTAATCGGCCCAGAATTGTGGGTTGGTCCCAGTGGAGCCACGTCCATCTCTGTCACCCCATTATGTCGTCTGGAGCAGGGGAGAGGCCTGAAAAATGACACAGTTATTCCCCGACGGAGAATAGATGTAGAGGAGGGGCGGTGAAATGCCCAGAAAAATCATTGATTACTCGTGATTGGAGTAACGAATCGAGATGAGAGTTGCACACAGGTGAATATCTTGGCAAGAAGATAATTTTAGAATCTTTTACCTGCGAAATTGGTGCATATTTAGTGATGTGCGTAAGGACTGTAAAGCGACCATTGTTCGCGGAGGGATGTGAAGATGTTGACGGGGAGTTCCCGACTAGGTAGCGTCCCACGCCATGGAGAAAGGAATTAATATAAATTAATTGAACGAGCGATTCCTTTGCACACATATAGTTTTGGGACCTGTGAAGAGAGAGGAACACAATGATCATGGTTTGAAGACCGGAATCATGCTGTGAGAGGAGCGAAGATTACGCGGGAAGATGTTGCTCTACTTTCTGTGGAAATCCGATATAAGGGAGTAGACCCCAGGAGGAGCACTCTATTACGCAGTTGAACCTCAGTGTTACTTGTTCTCAGTTGAACCTCACTTTGAAACAAGCTCTGTTCTCACTTGAACCTCAGTTGAACCTCTGTTCTCAGTGTTACTCTGTTACTCAGTTGAATCTCAGTTGAAACTCACTTGAAGCTCAGTCGAGACGCAGTCAAGCTCAGTCTACATGCCGCCAAGCGCAGTTACAGCCAGTTACAGTTTTACTCAATTGTCAATTGTAGCACAATGGAAATAAGTTGCAATCAGTATGCAGCAAATATGCAGCAGTACGAGACAGCGTGTAAGCCGCAGACAGAAGTCTTCAAATAAGTTACGTGCAGTCTCCGAGTGAAACTTCAGTCAGCTACAGCCAGGTTGAAGCCAGTTCGTCAAGGCATAACGCATGACGGATCTATTCATCGAGACGCCGAACAAAGACTGGTATGTGTAAAAGAAACAGAAAATATGTTTGTATGAATAATAGTCGTGATACAGGCATAATCAGCCGCACGAACTATGACGTGTTCAGTTATGAAGCACCGTATAGACTAACGGTAGCATTATTGTATATAATTATTTGTGAAAGTGTTGAACTTTATTAAGCGCAGTGTGTATTGTATTAACTAATCGTATATGTGTAACTACGATAGAATGCGCTAAAGAAACTTTACTAAGTGTTTGGTATTGCCATGAGAATACCTGATGTTAACGCTCATGTTTAGGAGCCAGCGTATTGATGTAACGCAGGACGCTTACTGTAGGAGTAATGATCGTCACAAAAACTGTTGGAGAGTTCCGAGTGCAGATAACCAGACTTTCAATCAGGAGTTGGTAACGTCAGATGCCGTCGACACCTGCAATTTCGATCTCTGCTAGGGAATCTCAGCATTGAAGTGTGTATAAAGTGACGAGTGTTCAGTGTAATGTATGTAAAAATATCATTTAAAGTAGTGTTTGATGAAGTGTTTCACATGTTTGGGGAGTGATAACTTCCTGAAAGGTATGCAACGTGTCGTGTTGGTGATAGAAATTATGTATAATCAAATGTGTGTAAACAAGAGAAATATGTCGCGTTAAACCCATTATGGCGGGCGACATGGAAGAATATGATTGGTTGGAGCCACCTTAGATGCCTATAGAGATGTAAGTACCCCACAAATTATGGTTATAATTATGTAGAAGTATGGACCGATGCATGTCTGTGATTCCGTAAAGATATTGTGAATTCCTTATAGATGCCAGTAAAAGTCAGTTAGGAGGCTGATCCTCCATGTTTAATCAGTATTGAGTTGATTTTTATAGAGTTGAAATGATGATTTGCATCATTAAGTGGAGTAATTATTCCCACTATGAATTAAGAATGGCAATCAGTTATGTAAATGTAACGAACGCGATTGTTCGAGTTTAAAACGTTTAGCTATGTCGGAAATTTTGGTAATTTATGTGAGAATCATAATAAATAATGATTTGGTCATTTATGTCAATGAGATTTATAATAATAATAATAAATAATGATTTTGGTCATTTATGTCAGTGAGAAATGATGATAATAATAATAATGGTTATTAAGAGTATGAATGAACACATCAGGAAACAAATAAAATGTTGTAAGCGAGAATTATTAACGCTAAGTGCAAGACTTATCAATCTAAGCAGGAAGATGTTACAATGAGATTACATTTCAGTAATTATGGAAAGAAGTTTTATATCAGAATATTGCATATATTCAGTAATGATACCAGTAATGAAAGAGCTTTTAGTGAATTGAATTTGCAGCTTAATTGAGAAGCTTATAGAGTAAATGTTAGATTTCTCTTAATATTATAGGTCGGTGTGTCGTAGCATGGAGCATTAGGGGCCAGATAGTCTATTCTACGTATGAATTCTCCTATGTCGTGGACATTGTTGGAGATATTTTATTCCGGAGTTTTAGTGAATGGACCCTAACTCTGAAGAAAAGGATTGAAATGTGTTCCGGGCTGGAATCTTTATAAGAGTCGAGGAAACAAGGACACCTCGCAGCTCTATGATTTCCCGAGAACTTATGATGAGTTATGTACGCTCGTGGGCAGCGAAAACTCATGGCGACAGTGGTTTTGTGCGCCTATATTATACTTGAGACATCGGTCACCGCCAGGCTCATGCATTACGAACCCCGAACCTTCATGTTGAATGGACCCATGTGAGGCCATTAATTAATCATTATCCTCGACGTAGGAATAATTACAAAAGCTCATTCAATACCTGTTGGCATAATAGTCAATTAAGATCCTTTGGGAACATGTGTGCCGGTTAGGACACAGTATTTGTCTTGTAAATCTCCACTGCTTAGAGAGGGAAGCTTTCAAACTTTTAGAAAGGTCGAGATAATTGGTGGAACGACCCATCCCACTTTCTATTGTGTAGCGATTTCTTTAGCCGAGGGTCGGTGCCAACCACCCGAACCGCTCAGGCAAGTTAAAAAGGGAAGAGATTCTAGACCTTGTTAAAATGACATATAATGCAAGATTGTTATGTTGAGTATTATAGCCATGTGGTTTGTGAACACATGGATAATTATAGTTAATCCTGATGGTTCATTAATTTAGCTATCTGACGAATAGTTACATGATATATTTGTACTGTCACTGGAACCAAGTCATGTAGTTGGTTACTAGATGCCAATCGCCTTGAGCGCGAGGTAGTCTATCGTACAATCCGACATAAGCTATAACGTAACGTTTTATCTAGGAATCACAGACAGCATGCGGTGAAACCATATAATTGAAGGAGATGTAGGGGGTAGCTTACATAATTATGGAGTTGCACGTTGATTTTGGTGCAACGTCCAAATAGGTAAATGCATGCAAAGCATTTCATTGGTGGGAAGAAAAATATTAAAACACGCACGGCACACATAATTGTTTAACATAAAGAGATTTAAGGAATAATCCTTGTTGTAATCTTAAAGAAGTCACATTGTATGACTGTTATGTTAATGTAAAGTTGTTTTGAAGTCGTAGGTGCATCAGCGCACTAGTATATCCTTGTGAAGTTCACAGAAGGGTAAAGCATTATGGCTAGGTATGACTTTGTTGTGATTTCATATTTGGTTATTTGTGGATTGTGGAAGTAAAAATTTTGTTTGTTTTATTTTATGCTTTTTTTGGGTATTGTTTTGTGTTTGAAGCCATGATTTATTTTAATGAATTAAAGTTTTAGAATAGAGTTGTGCCTTATCATTGTAGAGTTGATACCTTTTAGCCTCAAATCCAAAATATGCACTGCAAAATTGGGGTTACCGTACACGCCTGAGAGCTGATGCTAGTTGGAGGCGGATGCATATTATCCAACGAGATTACTCACATGGGTACATGGGATTTGATGTCCTATACGGTGATTTGAGCTAAAGGTACGACTAAAGTCGGTCAGATTTAATGCACACAACTCTATTAAAGTAAGAATTAACGAAGTAGGGTGTGACCGCTCCTAATCCATAGCTAAGTTCCGATACGTATATATCAATTTTGATAGATTGTGCTTATTCTCTACTCATTTATCATGGCCCAAGCAGCGTGGGACGGTATTAACTCTTTATGGAACCGCCTGCGTCAGTGCAATATGAGCGATGTTGGCATTGCACGAACCGGGCAACGATAGATACAGATATAATTTATCATGACGCCCATCTGTGGAGTCTATGGTAGTAAAAGCTCTATTAATTTATCATGGCGCCCAACGTGGGGCTTTCGGCAGTAAAAAAACCACTCCCTGAACAGTTTTTATAGTAAATTAGAATATGGCCGATGTCCTACTAATACCACGACTCATAGATATTAATTTATCATGACGCCCATCTGTGGAGTCTATGGTAGTAAAAGCTCTATTAATTTATCATGGCGCCCAGAATACGTGGAACTTATGGGATTTAGGGAAAACCCATAGATTTTTTATGGTATTTCATGGGGAAAACCATAGTAATTGTTTTGCCTCAAACTGTGTTTGAGTGATTTTTGAATTCAGTAGGCTTTTTGAGGTAACGCAGAATCTCTCTATTGAGAAGAGAATGGCCTAAGGGTACGAGCGTTACATACCCAATCCACAATCTACTATAATATTATCAGGTTTTGTACGACTTCACAATATGTATGCAGTGTTTGATGTTTCTCTTCGAAACGTATCCACATATTTTTCCAGGAAGCCTGCCTGCATATTTAAGTGTGTTATTGTAAAATGCCAGGTACGGAGGAGATCTTGCAAGTTATTGCAGGACTGAAACAACATTTTGATGCTGCTAACGAGCAGAATAAACTGGAAACCAAAGCGTTCCAGGATAGTATAAACACTCGGTTAGATGAGAACCAGAGAGAGTTAAATAACAGGTTAGATGCCAATCAGGAGGCAATTAATGCAACTCAGGTTGAAATAAACAACCGTTTAGAGGCAAATAAAGTTGAATATAAAGATGAATTAAACAATAAGTTAGGTCAAATGCAAGAAGTCATTAAGACCGAAGTAACAGATACTGTTGTAAGCATTGTATCGGAAATGCAGGTAAATACTGATAAACGTTTCGAGGCCATAGAAGCCAAACTTGAGGGTAATTTGCAAGCGTGTAGGCATGCTCAGGAGCAAACCAACAGTAAATTAGAGGCGTTGTCTAACGATATTAAGGAGATTCAGATCCAAAACGAGGCGAATCTCGAACGCCAAGCGAAACAGTTCGCAGAGTTTACGAAAACAGTAGACCAGAGATTAGAGGAGAACGACTCCAAATGGGACCAGAAATTGAAAAGCTACGCTAGAGCAATTAACGGTGACCTCAAGAAACAGGACCAGAATATATTAGGTCAATGCCAGGAAATAGGCGAAATTAAGGCTATCGCTCATGAAAGTAAGGAGCTGGTAGGCAACGTAAAAGGTCAAATGGGTAAAGTTCATAAGGAACTGGACCAAGTTCAGAGTGATATTGTCATAGTCAATAAAAGACAAGAGGAAAATAGAGGCGAGATCACCAAGGTCCGGAATGAATTGTCTAAAGTCAATGGACACATTCAAGATGAAATTAAAGGTCTGAGAGAAGAACTCGAAATAAGAGAAGGCCAGAAAACAGAGGCAAGCGACAAGACCCTTGCTCAAATTAAAGAGGACGTAGAGGATGAAATATCCCATATCAAACAAAGTCTGAAAGAAGACAAGGTGAAATTTTTTCAAGTAGCCGAGGAAAACCGAGATAGGCTTACAAGAATAGAGAAAGAAGTCATTACTCGCCTAGAAAGAGCAGAAATGCGCCATAACCAAATGGAGACTAGGATAATAGCACAGGAGGAGACACTTCTGAAATATCCTAAGTCAAGTGAAGGCAGCATAGAGGATATAAGAAAAACAAGGTGGGCAGACCTAGAAACCCAACCTATAAGCAGGAACGCTGCAGGCGCAGGAGAAAGTCCTTACATGACGCCAGGTGTACCAATTGCGGCATCGACGCCACATGAAAATGCGATGCACACCCAGGTGATAAACGTCATTAGGGCAAGTGAGGAAAAACCTAGGAAGTTTTCAGGTAGTCACTGTAGTATGACACCAAAATATTGGTTAAAGGAAGTGACCGAATATCTCAATGATGCACGAATACCGCAGGAGCGTAGGCTACGTGCTATAGAGAAGTTAACAGAGGGGGAGTGCGCATTATGGTTTCGCAGCTTCCGTTACACTTTTGATACTGTTGAGGAATTCCGCGAGGCATTCTTGAAGAGGTATTGGGACGCCGCGACTCAGCAGAATTTACGGCTGGATTTGTATGCCAAAAAGTACAGCACGAACAACCCGACGAAGTACGCAGAATTCTTCATATCGCAGATGTGTCGTTTTAAAGAGCTGGATCAAAAACCTAGTGAACTGGAGCTATGCATTGCTATCGCCAAACAGCTTCCATACGAGATCCAAAGGCTACTAATCTCGGCTAATGCGAAAACTGCTATGGAAATGGAGACAGTTCTAAGGCAACTGGACCTCACCACAGCAAATACTATGCGTCAGAGTCGAACCGTGGAACAAGTCCACGTGACCAACACACAGACTGACCAACAGCAAGCTCCAAGGAACAACAAGGCCACGAGCACAGAAACTTTAGATTCCTATGGACGGCAATGGGAACAGGAACCCAGAAAATGGCAGTCAAGGTACAAAGGAAATGCTAATAAAGCAGGAAGAGGTCGAAGTTCGTGGAATAAACACAATAACAGGGGCAAACCGTACCATAACGATGGAGGTAATAATGGCCAGGAAGGCAATAATAGAAATTGGAGACCCCAAGAGAGAAGAAATAACTTCGATGACGAGGCAGAAGAGCGTTATCATGCTTCTTTGCGATACCTCGAAGAAAGGGGAGATGAGCCCCAGAAATCACAAGTCCGCTGGCAAGAAGTCATGCAGAACAGGACATCGCCAGACAGATATGGAGATGGAGCTAAGAGTTTGGAACTACAGCGCAGCGAACAGGAGAGAAGGAACTCCAAAGGGGCGGGCGCTGAAGAAAAAAAAAACGCCAAAATTAGAAGAGCTCGAGACTGATGGATGGAAGTCTATTAACATCGTCAATTGGATAGCCAAACCAGAAGAATTGATTGAGGATACAGGAGGACCACAGGTCATGGTCAAGAGAGAATTGCCTATTATAATTGTGAGAGTGGCAGGATTAAAAGTCAGAAGTCTGCTAGACACAGGATCAACAGTGAGCCTGATGACACAAGCTCTATATAATGAAATAGCCCGGAGAGAGAACATTTTGAAGATACCGATCTCCAGTGTAAAAATTAAAGGGGTAATTCCAGACAAAACAATGATATGTAAATACCAGGTATTCCTAGATTTACAGATAGGAGGCTCTATTTTCTCACAGAGTTTTCTGTTAGTAAACAAACTACCTTATAACCTACTTATTGGGGCAGAGTTTATAAGGGAATACAGAGTGATAATTGACCTAGCACAGGACAGGGTTATGTTCCATGTGAATAAAGAAGCTGAAGGCTTAGAGGTCACACTCAATGAAATTGAACCAGGATCCAGTGAACAAGTATGGCATACATACAGAGATGTGGCTGATGAAGAAGTGTTAGCTATGGAGCAGTTAGAAGCGGAGCTCAAAACACTAGCCACAGACTTGGAAAAAGATCTGGAACCCAAATTGGAAGACTACATTTCGGAGAAGCTAGAAGAAGCGAAAATTGGGCTAAAAGAGAAGGAAAATTTAAAGCAGTTATTGCTGGAACAGAAGGAAGTCTTTGATTCGAGACCTGGTCGGATAAAGAACTTCACTTATGCTTTTCAAGTCAGTGATTGGACACCATTTAGGCAGAAACCCTACCCTATAGCTGAAAAGCATTATGCTAAAGTGAAAGAGGCAATTCAGGAGATGTTGGAGGCCGGTGTTATTGAGAAAACACCTACGCCTTATGTAAGTCCATTGGTAATCGTACCAAAGACAGACGGATCTGTCAGAGTCTGCTTGGACCTGAGACGCTTAAATTTGAGAGTTATTCCGGAATTTGACCAAGTGCCACCTATTAAAGAGATCCTCAGGAAGTTTAAAGGGAAAACTATATTCTCAAACTTGGATATCACATCCAGTTTCCACCATCTTGAATTAGAGAAGAAAACTAGTCTGTTGACAGGATTTATGTTTGATCAACATACATTCACATTTTTAAGGCTACCTTTTGGGTTGAAAACAGCTGGTTCAGCCCTGATAAGAGCGTTAGATCGCAATCTATCAGATGAGGTTAAAGAGAGTACCATCAGATATGTAGACGACATTCTACTCACATCAGAATCTCTGGAGGAGCACATGAGAGACCTGAAGAAGTTGCTAGATGACCTTCGAGAGGCTAATTTTAAGGTCAATATCAAGAAATCGCACTTCTGTCAGAGGGAAGTTAAATTCCTAGGGCATGTTATTGATGCAAATGGAGTGAAGCCTAATCCAGATAAATTAGAGGTAATTCGGAATTTCCCTCGACCCACGAAAGTTAAGCACGTCCGACAGTATTTGGGAGTAATTGGATTCTTTTCGAACCACTGCCCAAACTATACTGCGACAGTAGCACCACTGCAGGACCTATTGAAGAAAGGCGGCAAATGGAATTGGACGGAGCAATGTCAGGAAGCATTCGTGAGGTCAAAACAAATGCTTTTGGAATATGTGAAACTGGGATACCCAGATTATACCCAGAAGTTTATCATACAGACGGATGCATCACTTATTGGGATTGGAGCGATGCTATTCCAGGAAAATGTTGACCAGCCTGAGAAGAAAGTTTTTATCGCCTTTATCAGCAGAAGACTGAGAGCCCATGAGAAAAATTACACGATCACAGAGATAGAATTGCTCGCAATTTTGTACGCGTTGCAATCGTGGCACAAACTCGTGTACGGCTTCCGAATAGTCCTGAGAACAGACCATAAAGCTTTAACATTTTTGTTAAAGACAGATTTGTCTAGTCAGAGATTGACAAGATGGTCCCTGTATATCCAGCAATTTGATGTGGAAATAGAATACTGTCCAGGGAAAGAGAATGTAATACCGGACATATTAAGTCGTTACCCTAGAGAAGAGGAAGTACTAGCGGTCCAGATTGAGAATCGAGATCAGAAGACGTTGGATGACCTAAGGAACATTACCAACCTACAACGCGAAGACCCATGGTTGAAGATGATAATCGATTACTTTGAGGGACGATTAGCAAGGGGAACTGCGATATACAGAGAGGCGGAGGCATTGGCAACAGATTATGTATGGTATAATCAGATATTACACAAGTGGGACGATGTGGATCACACACGTCAAAGGATTGTAATTCCTGCATCTTTGCAGAGGAGATTAGTATGGCTAGCCCACAGAGCATTTGGTCATCCGGGGATTGATAAAATCTGTGCTCTGTTGAAGGAAGCATTTACTTGGCCAAAATTGAGAGAAACGGTGAGAAATGCTATTAGAACATGTGATCTTTGCCAAAGGGTAAAGCCGAATCCCTTTTTAATGAGGCAACGACCTATCCCGTTGTTACCAGAGAAGCCAAGGCAGCTATTGAGTATCGACAACTTTGGACCATTGCCTAGAGCACGTAGAGGCAATAGACACATTTTTGTAGCCATGGATGTATTTTCGAAAATGGTGGTGTTGTGCCCCATTCAAAAGACAAGTTCAAAACAGGTCCTGAAGCGCCTGAAAGAGAGAGTTATTCCGATTCTTGGGAAGCCGGATAACATTCTCTCGGACCACGGAAGTTGCTTTACTAGTGCAGAATTTCGTCGAGAACTGGAAACTCTAGGAATTAGGCAGATTTTATCCACCATTCGCCATCCTGAGGCAAGTCCCGTTGAAAGAGTAATGAGAGAGATCCAGAAATACATGAAGATCTACTGTTCTGAAGCGAATTGGCGTTGGATTGAATTTCTAGAAGTAATTGAATACTGTATAAATAATACTGTACATGAGGCGACAGGTCAGGTTCCCGTTACTCTACATCTGGATCAGAGACCAGAGAGACCGTGGAATGGTGTTATTCCATTACCTGTAGACGCACAGCTCGGTAGAGAATTGAGGATCCAACGAACCTTTGAATATCTAAAAGCACAGGCGGAGAGACGTCAGAGAAGGAATCGTGCGAAGAGGTATCATAAACCGCTTCTCGTGGGACAGAAAGTTTTAATTAAGAAACCCGCCAGTTCAGATCCAGAGGCACGGAAGTATAAGAAGTTTAATTTTTCTTACCACGGCCCGTTCGAGGTGATAAGAGACCTCCAGAACAATGCATACAGGTTAAGGCATTTAGAGAATGGAAACGAGGTCGTTATGAACATAGCCAACTTGAAAATTTATTACTCGCCAGAAGAATTCGATGAACCAGAAGAAGAATTAGTAACGCACACCCAACTCAACGTGGAGAGCGGAGGCAGCCAAGCAGGCAGACCTGAATGTTGGAACGGCGAGACGGGACAAGAAACAGACAGTTTACCCAGTGTAAGCGGAGAGCAGAAAGAATGCCAGTGTTTGCAAGAATTCTATGAAGAAATGGTCAGAATGGCTAGAGAGGTTGAGGCTGTAAACGCGACCCTTCGCAGGGAGAATAGACAGCTCAGAAACAAGGCCGAGTGTGGAAGGGGGAACATTACTAACCCACTCGCAGCCAGACAAGGTGAAGGACCCCAGACGTAAACACAGACGGTGGTCGACAGTCAGCTGGTTACTTATATAAGCCACTTGCATTGGACTTTTATAAGTTTTGCAAGGGGAACATGAACCCGATGGGGTTATGCTGACTGGAATCGAACATGGTTCTCAGAGACTGTGATCTCAGTAAAAAGGTTCCGCCAGGAAGCGAACCAGAGATCTGTACAGGGAGTTTCTTGGTGAAAACCCCTCGAAAGAGATGTATATTTAATCACTGGTGTGATTTTTGATGAAATGGCATTATTTATTAAAATAATGTAGGAAATAATGAGTAGATTATATCATTATAAGACGATTTGGTGTAAGCTATTGGGAGTTTGAAGCAGAGAGGAGGGCAGAGCTGACATTTACTAATCGGCCCAGAATTGTGGGTTGGTCCCAGTGGAGCCACGTCCATCTCTGTCACCCCATTATGTCGTCTGGAGCAGGGGAGAGGCCTGAAAAATGACACAGTTATTCCCCGACGGAGAATAGATGTAGAGGAGGGGCGGTGAAATGCCCAGAAAAATCATTGATTACTCGTGATTGGAGTAACGAATCGAGATGAGAGTTGCACACAGGTGAATATCTTGGCAAGAAGATAATTTTAGAATCTTTTACCTGCGAAATTGGTGCATATTTAGTGATGTGCGTAAGGACTGTAAAGCGACCATTGTTCGCGGAGGGATGTGAAGATGTTGACGGGGAGTTCCCGACTAGGTAGCGTCCCACGCCATGGAGAAAGGAATTAATATAAATTAATTGAACGAGCGATTCCTTTGCACACATATAGTTTTGGGACCTGTGAAGAGAGAGGAACACAATGATCATGGTTTGAAGACCGGAATCATGCTGTGAGAGGATCGAAGATTACGCGGGAAGATGTTGCTCTACTTTCTGTGGAAATCCGATATAAGGGAGTAGACCCCAGGAGGAGCACTCTATTACGCAGTTGAACCTCAGTGTTACTTGTTCTCAGTTGAACCTCACTTTGAAACAAGCTCTGTTCTCACTTGAACCTCAGTTGAACCTCTGTTCTCAGTGTTACTCTGTTACTCAGTTGAATCTCAGTTGAAACTCACTTGAAGCTCAGTCGAGACGCAGTCAAGCTCAGTCTACATGCCGCCAAGCGCAGTTACAGCCAGTTACAGTTTTACTCAATTGTCAATTGTAGCACAATGGAAATAAGTTGCAATCAGTATGCAGCAAATATGCAGCAGTACGAGACAGCGTGTAAGCCGCAGACAGAAGTCTTCAAATAAGTTACGTGCAGTCTCCGAGTGAAACTTCAGTCAGCTACAGCCAGGTTGAAGCCAGTTCGTCAAGGCATAACGCATGACGGATCTATTCATCGAGACGCCGAACAAAGACTGGTATGTGTAAAAGAAACAGAAAATATGTTTGTATGAATAATAGTCGTGATACAGGCATAATCAGCCGCACGAACTATGACGTGTTCAGTTATGAAGCACCGTATAGACTAACGGTAGCATTATTGTATATAATTATTTGTGAAAGTGTTGAACTTTATTAAGCGCAGTGTGTATTGTATTAACTAATCGTATATGTGTAACTACGATAGAATGCGCTAAAGAAACTTTACTAAGTGTTTGGTATTGCCATGAGAATACCAGATGTTAACGCTCATGTTTAGGAGCCAGCGTATTGATGTAACGCAGGACGCTTACTGTAGGAGTAATGATCGTCACAAAAACTGTTGGAGAGTTCCGAGTGCAGATAACCAGACTTTCAATCAGGAGTTGGTAACGTCAGATGCCGTCGACACCTGCAATTTCGATCTCTGCTAGGGAATCTCAGCATTGAAGTGTGTATAAAGTGACGAGTGTTCAGTGTAATGTATGTAAAAATATCATTTAAAGTAGTGTTTGATGAAGTGTTTCACATGTTTGGGGAGTGATAACTTCCTGAAAGGTATGCAACGTGTCGTGTTGGTGATAGAAATTATGTATAATCAAATGTGTGTAAACAAGAGAAATATGTCGCGTTAAACCCATTATGGCGGGCGACATGGAAGAATATGATTGGTTGGAGCCACCTTAGATGCCTATAGAGATGTAAGTACCCCACAAATTATGGTTATAATTATGTAGAAGTATGGACCGATGCATGTCTGTGATTCCGTAAAGATATTGTGAATTCCTTATAGATGCCAGTAAAAGTCAGTTAGGAGGCTGATCCTCCATGTTTAATCAGTATTGAGTTGATTTTTATAGAGTTGAAATGATGATTTGCATCATTAAGTGGAGTAATTATTCCCACTATGAATTAAGAATGGCAATCAGTTATGTAAATGTAACGAACGCGATTGTTCGAGTTTAAAACGTTTAGCTATGTCGGAAATTTTGGTAATTTATGTGAGAATCATAATAAATAATGATTTGGTCATTTATGTCAATGAGATTTATAATAATAATAATAAATAATGATTTTGGTCATTTATGTCAGTGAGAAATGATGATAATAATAATAATGGTTATTAAGAGTATGAATGAACACATCAGGAAACAAATAAAATGTTGTAAGCGAGAATTATTAACGCTAAGTGCAAGACTTATCAATCTAAGCAGGAAGATGTTACAATGAGATTACATTTCAGTAATTATGGAAAGAAGTTTTATATCAGAATATTGCATATATTCAGTAATGATACCAGTAATGAAAGAGCTTTTAGTGAATTGAATTTGCAGCTTAATTGAGAAGCTTATAGAGTAAATGTTAGATTTCTCTTAATATTATAGGTCGGTGTGTCGTAGCATGGAGCATTAGGGGCCAGATAGTCTATTCTACGTATGAATTCTCCTATGTCGTGGACATTGTTGGAGATATTTTATTCCGGAGTTTTAGTGAATGGACCCTAACTCTGAAGAAAAGGATTGAAATGTGTTCCGGGCTGGAATCTTTATAAGAGTCGAGGAAACAAGGACTCCTCGCAGCTCTATGATTTCCCGAGAACTTATGATGAGTTATGTACGCTCGTGGGCAGCGAAAACTCATGGCGACAGTGGTTTTGTGCGCCTATATTATACTTGAGACATCGGTCACCGCCAGGCTCATGCATTACGAACCCCGAACCTTCATGTTGAATGGACCCATGTGAGGCCTTTAATTAATCATTATCCTCGACGTAGGAATAATTACAAAAGCTCATTCAATACCTGTTGGCATAATAGTCAATTAAGATCCTTTGGGAACATGTGTGCCGGTTAGGACACAGTATTTGTCTTGTAAATCTCCACTGCTTAGAGAGGGAAGCTTTCAAACTTTTAGAAAGGTCGAGATAATTGGTGGAACGACCCATCCCACTTTCTATTGTGTAGCGATTTCTTTAGCCGAGGGTCGGTGCCAACCACCCGAACCGCTCAGGCAAGTTAAAAAGGGAAGAGATTCTAGACCTTGTTAAAATGACATATAATGCAAGATTGTTATGTTGAGTATTATAGCCATGTGGTTTGTGAACACATGGATAATTATAGTTAATCCTGATGGTTCATTAATTTAGCTATCTGACGAATAGTTACATGATATATTTGTACTGTCACTGGAACCAAGTCATGTAGTTGGTTACTAGATGCCAATCGCCTTGAGCGCGAGGTAGTCTATCGTACAATCCGACATAAGCTATAACGTAACGTTTTATCTAGGAATCACAGACAGCATGCGGTGAAACCATATAATTGAAGGAGATGTAGGGGGTAGCTTACATAATTATGGAGTTGCACGTTGATTTTGGTGCAACGTCCAAATAGGTAAATGCATGCAAAGCATTTCATTGGTGAGAAGAAAAATATTAAAACACGCACGGCACACATAATTGTTTAACATAAAGAGATTTAAGGAATAATCCTTGTTGTAATCTTAAAGAAGTCACATTGTATGACTGTTATGTTAATGTAAAGTTGTTTTGAAGTCGTAGGTGCATCAGCGCACTAGTATATCCTTGTGAAGTTCACAGAAGGGTAAAGCATTATGGCTAGGTATGACTTTGTTGTGATTTCATATTTGGTTATTTGTGGATTGTGGAAGTAAAAATTTTGTTTGTTTTATTTTATGCTTTTTTTGGGTATTGTTTTGTGTTTGAAGCCATGATTTATTTTAATGAATTAAAGTTTTAGAATAGAGTTGTGCCTTATCATTGTAGAGTTGATACCTTTTAGCCTCAAATCCAAAATATGCACTGCAAAATTGGGGTTACCGTACACGCCTGAGAGCTGATGCTAGTTGGAGGCGGATGCATATTATCCAACGAGATTACTCACATGGGTACAGTATCAAGCTGTAGTAATAATAATAATGATGCTTAATAGTATCCCATTAAACATAGCCAATAATTATAGAATTTTCTGAAATAATAATCTTTGCTGGAAATGATTCATAATGAAACACTAGTCAGAGTTATGAATAAGTGTTGACCGACTAAAGATTTGCCTCATACGCTAGATTATTATAATTTTCATTCGGTGATGAGCCAAGTAATTAATATGCAGAGTTTGAATAGATTTTGATATTTATTTATGAATGAGTTGTGACCAGGTTTATTGAGGTTGTAATGTTGTATTATGTTGAGCGGGTAATGCCTCAAGTTAAATGGGCATGTTGAGGGCACGTTTTGTTTGGGCTCAATCTAGGTGGCTTGAGGAGTGATATTTATGAAAGTCAACGTGGCTATTTTATCATTTGGAGCAATGTTGAATAAGTTATGCAGAGTAATAAATACGAGGGATTATTAGTAGAAGAGTTATAGCCCTTTTAAAGTAATGAGGTCACAACAAATGGATTCTTGCTACTTCCAATTCGATGTTTAAATACTAAGAATGAGTATTAATAATTGATTATTTTTCTGTACAGTCTTGTCATAATGAGTGTGTGATGTGAGGTTGATTAAATTGTAACTTATGTTGCAAAGCTAAAAATTAGAAGATGACTGTCGAAGCCCTGTGACGCTACGACCAGGCGTTCGGGAGATAATATCTGTTTTTGAACAGAAGGGATAGTTAGAGTGTGAATGATTAAGTGTTCATCGGTATTTAGGTTCGCCGGGGAAATACAAAAAAGAGTGGCAATATTGCTGTATCAATTCAGTAGTGGAGCTTTAAAAAGTACTGAGAGCTAAAGATCTTAACTCATAGAATGTCCCTTAGCGATCCGTGTGGCAGCCGAACAGTCTTGCACTGCCAGGCGAGAAATATAATTCCCAGTAAGTACCGGTATGTCTTTTTAAGAAGCTTTTGAATTCAGATATACGTGATAACTAAATTTCTCTGACAACCTGAGTTCTGGTGGTGTCTGGAATTGTGTGTGTGATTTTGTATTTAAGGCGAGGAATCTTACATTTTCCTTTTTCCCTCACGAGGCCTAGTGTACCCCGTTCTAACGCTGAGACCAGATCTAAATTTCTTGACTGAATCGTGAATCGAACTTGGACCTCTTGGGAGACAGCCAAATATGCTAGCAACTACACCACAAGGTGCTCCCAGATGAACGAAAACTAATCATATTGAATCGCTTTCTGTATTTCTATTACCTACCTTATAAAGAGTGAATGTAATCGACTGTGGTGGCTACGCTCGCTAAAGCGCAGCGTTATGCCATGGGGCCAAGCTCTCTCCCGACTCGGTAGAGCCCCACCGTTGGCCATCCTTAAAATGGTTTTTCGTTGTTTCGCATTTTCAACACCAGGCAAATGCTGGGATGGTACCTTCAGACAGGCCACGGCCACTTCCTTCCACTTCCTTGCCCGGTTTCATTCATTTCATCTCTTATTAACTCCTCTTATCAGCTTGGCGTCAGGAAGCGCATCCGACCGTAAATACCATCTGCCACATAGCATTTTATCTCATCCCCGACCGGAGAGGGGGAGGCTGACGATCGTGGAAAATTCTGCGTATTCTCAGAGGATCGTCACCGCAATATACCCCGAAATATCAACCAATATTTTAGAGCATATAACTTGGTGTAATCATTTTAGATAAGAGTTAATTGTAAAATTCAAAGTTTATATAGCCTACAATTTAGCGGCAATACTAAAAAAATGTAAAATACAACACAAATAACATTTTATACTTATTGAATTATCTATTATGGCGTGTGGAGTATGAATGGCGAATATCTAAATATTTGTCAATTTAAAGCAGAAAGGTAAACAGTTACTTTTTTATATATTTTTTGCAAATTGATCATTTATTTCTGAATAGTACCGTACAGTGAAATTCTCAGTTTTGCCTCACAAGGCTCGAGTGTACCCCGTTCCAGCCTTCAGACCAGAATTAAAATTTCTTGGCACAGCCGGCAATCGAATTCGGACCTCCGGGTGGCAGCCAAGAATGCTAGCCACTACACCACGAGGTAGTCTAATTTCAATCTTAATATTGTTTATAACTTAGCCAATAAATTTAGATTAGGGTACAACAAATTTTACAATCATATTATGCTTTTATCAAAGCACTTTCTTTATTTTTATTGTTGTTTTTTTGGGGGGGGTGGAGCTCCCCCCTCCTCTTCCCCCCTGTAGAGACTAAACAGTACTTAAACACGTAAGGTAACATACATGTTTTGCATCATTAACAACTCAGACTACGAAAGATTAGTGTTGTAGTATGGAAGTGAAATAATAACAGTAAAAATAATCAATATCCTTTTAATAATTTCTCATTTAGGGCACTCGCCTCAATCCGATGATTGGTTAGTGTAGATGGTGGCGCCTCGGAAAATACAAGTCTAGGTAAGCACAAAGGTCTCGGACTGCTCAACAATATCTTTTTGAACGGTTACATTCAACCGCTAAGGCAGATAATGGACAATGTTTAACTAATTCAAATTGAAGAAGATCTTAAACTGATCTGTCAATAACATTCCAAGAACGTTACAGGAATATATTTTTTTAAATATTGAGATAATATTATATATATGCTAAAGCTAGGAAGATGATATTTGGTATCTAGGTAGTGAGCCCGTCAGACGAGTTGTTTGGGTTGCCACTAACCGAGGTGACTCCCCAGGCGACTCACCGTCAAGACACATAAGCCAAAAAAAGAGACTGGATGTACTTCCTATAGGTCAATGCGCACGAAGACGCAGCATCCCGGGGCGATCGGGCAGACACGGAGAATACGGTGAAAGGATCCAAGAAGTACACCGCAGAAACACTTAGATTATAAAATAATAACATCCAGACTTATGTAAACTCAGGTAAAATTTATTAAAGAATTAACAAACACCTAGCCTAGTTCGGAGGGGTTATTTCGGGCTAATCCCGCAAGCTAAAATAAAAAAATATCAAAGTATTGAAAATCCTAAACTGATTGTAAGTGGAAAAAACCCCAGCGAAAGATCTAATTACAAGAAAAGCAAAAGCGGCAAGCTAGGACAGTGGCACGTAAAGTACACCCTACACTGATGAAACGGATTACTTGTGAAAGAAGTTAAATTAACAGCAATAATCAATAAAGAATTTATGATGGTAACACGCCCTTATTTATATTTAAATAAGTTAAAATCTAGCTAAATCCTGACAATTACAACAAAGTATACGGTGACTTACTACCATAGCAAACAAACAATTAAAGCAAAAGCTATGTGATAACCAGTTGAAAAAAAATATCAATTACACTCTTACTAACTAAGGGGTACATCAGGTAAACATACAAATTCACATAAATAAATCAATAAATAAAACACTGCGTTTAAAAAAAACTTCTTATTCAACAGCCTCCGTACACGCAAGAACACTCTTTGTATTCCTGGGTCATCTAGTGTTTGATTAGGTCGGCAAATGCATGATCAACATTATGACTTACATTACATCAGGGTCGAGTGCCACTAGTTGAGAATTAATGGTCCACAGCGACTCTGTCGTCTCAAGAATGTGTAAGGAAACTCTTCATGTCATTTCCCGGTAGAAATGTGATTAATCCAAAGAGTAGGCCAGTTCGCATAAAATTGCAAGTCACAGAAATCTTACTATCATTATGGTCGTCTTAATTAACATAATTATTTCTTGATTATTAGAAGCATTATTATTATTGTCGTAGGTTTAATAGAATACTGGCTCATTCGCAATGGACACCTAAGCTTAACTAAAGTGAAGTCTACAAAGATCATCACCTAACATCAACATCGGCTCATACCTCGCCGGCACAATAACAACACGAGTTACTAGACTCGGTTTTCACAATAACACTGAAGGGGCCTGAAGCTCTCCTAAACAGTCCATCAGGTAAAATCCTGGAAAAATTGTCGCAGATTAAATCTGTACGACAGAGCGGCAAAAGCGCTCTACGAACGTAGAAGCTTTCAAAAATAGTGTCACAAAATACCTAATATTACAGAATATAGTTTCTCATCTCATCATAGCATGCTCCTAGTGCTCAACAATGCGCTTTCTAAAGCGTTAAAAAGTTACATTTCACGACCAGTGACGTAATCAAACATATGCTTGCATTAAATACTTCACATGCCTTGGTCTGGGGATCGATCAATACACAAAATGTGTACGTGCGCATGCGCGTACAGTCTATCAGTCAATGAGTTGGTTTCGCATCGAGTGCGTGGATCCAAATATGGTTCACATTCAACCTTGGCGTGTCACAGCACGCTATAACCTTATCGCGTCTGGCGATTCTACACTCCGCAGGCATTTAAAACATTCAATAGAAGTCTTTAGTGGATAACGCTGGCTTCTAAAACATACAAGGTAGCAACCAATGTTCCGTGGCTAAGTTACCACGTGAAAATAGCATTTAAAGTTATAGGCAATATTGAAAAATTGCAAAGATCACATCTTACAGATATTCCACTCGGAATAGTTGGCTTTGGGAATTCGTGGAAGATACTCCACTCCTACAATATGTACATTTGGGCATTCAGATGACTTTAACGAGTCTCAACACTTGACACAAACAAAATAGTTTAACAGGCGACAATCCTGCTAACTGCCAGGATGTCTAAAATGATACGGGACAATCTGGGGTTCGATGCTTAGCTTTGCATCGTTATTGAAGTTCCCAAATAAGTTCAAGCTTGAACTAATGTGGCTTCAAAAGCACACAATAAAGCATAAATTAAACTTCTACAAAAGGGATGACTTCTGTCGGTCATGAACCGATACGGCCTATGGTAAAGCCAAAAACAAAAAAAATGTGCAGGGGCGTGAATTAGAGAATCGCTGACAGGGGTTCACAAAATAAATGAGTGACAAAGAGGTGGCTGTCCATCACTCAAAGTCTAATCTGGCCCGTGTTAAGGGCTGGCCAAAGCAAGTCTAAGTAACACGTGGTCCTTCCTAACCCTGTAATTAGGACATAAGGTCCTGCGATCACCATCTCAACGCATCAACATAGGTGTCTAACTTCTGAAAAAGAAATAGATTATACTATCTACAGCCCTACCTGACTGGTTGTCACGAGTTCGGTTAAACTACTGTACATTATTACTCCACCACAGCTCAACCCGAACAAAGAGATAAAGTACAAACTCACATAGTATTCACCATTATGGCATATCCACACATATCATGGTATAACAGGGACTTGGATGATTGAACAAGGTTCCATGTAATAGCTTGGGCATCAAGCTTATACCATCCCATTTCCTCTTGTTACACGTGGCTTGTCGGGCTAAGATCTCGATCTCATGAACAAATGTTGGGTTGGAGGTCTCCTGGGTTACCATTCCCAGAGAATAGATGAATAATCCTCCTGCCATGGTGTAGTCGTCTCCTCGTAGAATATTTCTCACATTATAGGTGCTCACCCCATACTACTGACTGTGGTCAGCAGAGAGAGCATGGTGTACGCGTGGTCAACGTGGTTATACATTTCACTGATCTCACACGTGATTTCCACAGAATTTAATCTTAGCACAGTTTTGTATGATAAATCACTGGCTTTAATTGCAGACTATCAATAAATTGGCCTTTGCACTGTCTGTTTCTCTGAATCTGCTCGACACTCAATGTCGGCTATCACAGATTCGAAATATGGTGTTTCAAATTTAAGAATAATCACCAAAAAATGCGTGAAAAATCGTGCATCTGGCACGTGCATGTAGATCATTTGTCACTGATTACAATTCAGATAATTGATTCGCATTAACACTGCGGCTTGTTATTTATGTTCACAGATATTATCAGTACACGTCGTGTGTGACAAATTATGGCTATCACCTCCTGGACGAAATGTTACCTGGCTTTCATAGAAAGTTGTAGCGAAGCACTGCACACATTTGTGCTAAAAATACTGTCCACTTGTCGGAAGCACTTAATAAAATATTCTTCACCACTGGGTGGACTTCTAAGACTTTCTTCGTCTCACAGGATGGACAATTCACAAGCACGTCTACCATGGACGGCTGTACAACAGAATAATCACGTCAGCATTGGTCGGCTGCGGAACAGAAAAAAGCAGTGTGCTACGGAGTCTCTGCCTCGAGCAGGTCAAAAGTGGAGTCGTTGACGGTCCATTTCCTGCCGCCAATCAGCGGTGTTAATACCTTTCACTTCACATAAAAAATCGGTAAACATCTCAATGTTTCCTTTAAGCAGATCTACATAATGGAATGTTCTGAGACTCTTAAGTTGCAAAAATTTGTTAGTTGGTGTTCAGAATTATTTATACAGGTGAGTGTCCAAAGTCAAAACATCTCCCATATTTCCTGCATGCTTTTCACTGCTACAGGGCGCGTTCGGTTGCAATGGCATGACATGTTCCTTATTATTTCCATTAAATATCACCGAGCCATGAGCTCTCTCGGGCTCAGTGGTTACTAGCACAACGAGATGCTGAAATACATCATTTTGTTGAAACTTTCCTAACAGGGGAGTAGGCAGGAGGAAGGAATGAGATTTTAACTTAATACTTAACTCCTTATTATTTCTTCAATTTCATGCTGTGGGCATATGTCTATAGCTTTGAAATATGCACACCTCAGAGTCAGCTCACTCAAATAAAGCGGTTCAGTAGTAATAAGGTGATTGGGTTTTAAATTCTTGGCAATCTATTGTTGCACTTTCTGCGCCCCCAATATGACAGCCCTTGGACCGCCTCTAGGTAACGGGGTTAAAAAGGGGTGGGCATACATTATGGTGTTTGAAGCCATTTTCAGTGTTGTCTTGTAAACGAACGTTCGATGCTTTTCAGTCGGTCAACACGATTGTACCCAAATGTGATGGGTTATTCCCTAATCATGAAAAATATTTGCCTACATGAGATAAATATATACAACTGATCTCACCAGGACACGCAAGACTCAATCAGATAAGTAGCCTATACAATAGGGTTGCCAGACCTTCCGTTTTTGCCTGTATACACCCCACCGAACAACTTGCGTAATATCTTTGTTGGCTAAGTCATTTTTAAATTATACACTCAGTTCTGTGTAGAAGCTTTGTTTGCCTTACCATGTCTTCCGATAAGGAACAACAGCGTATAAGGAGAATGCTTGAAGAAGAAACTGAAGATTCGTGTGGCGATTCAGATTTTCAGGAGTCAGATGATGGTGAGCGGGATGATGTGAATTTGTGAGCATTTGAGTGAAAGTGAGTAATCGAATGAAAGTGCGGCTGATGAGGATGAAACGAGTTCATCTCCCGTTAATGGTTCTCTCCCTTCTTCAAACCCGGTTGCAACAAGGGTGACAAAAGTTATGATTGTAAAGGTGAGAAAAAGTAAGTGGTTATGAAATATTACAATGAACAATATCGTACGCACCAGGTCACAGAATATTATAACTCATTTACCCGGTGTGCTCATGAATGATGTTATAATCAGAGCAATCACTCAATGTACAAATATATACATTGAAATAATTCGATATAGTTACGTTACAAACCAGAGTGCTTGTCGCAAACCAGATGAAATGGAAATTATATCATTTATGAGATTACTGATCCTAGCTGGGTCCTACCGCGCAGAAAAGTTAAATTTGAAGGATTTATTTTCTACAAATGGCCTAGGAGTAGAAATATTCCACACTACCATGTCACTGACAAGATTTTTATTTCGTTTGAGGTGTGTAAGGTTTGACAACACAAAAGATCGTGCACAGCGTAGAGAACTGGACAAATTAGCTCCGATCAGGGAATTGTTTACAGTGTTTACCAAGAACTGTCAAAAGTTTTACTGCCTAGGAGAATACACATGTATTGACGAATAGTTTGTACCATTTAGAGGAAAATGTCCCTTCCGGCAATGCCTACCGAGCAAACCAGCCAAATATGGAATAAAGATACTAACACACTGTAATGCGAGAACTTGGTATACATCAGTCATGGAAATTTACTGCGGAAAACAGCCCGATGGTCCTTTCAGCGTGACTAATTCAGCAAAAGATGTCGTCCTCAGGCTCACAGAGCATATCTATGGTACTGGAAGGAATTTTACGGCTGATAACTGGTTGACCAGCATACCGCAAGCAGAAGAACTCCTAAAGAAAAGATTAACGCTTGTGGGCACCATGACAAAAAACTCAGTTGCCGAAGATATTGACTGATGTGTGGGGAAGAGAAATTTACAGCACTGAATTTGCACACTGTAACGATATCACATGCTTATCAGTAGTGTGGTATTGAGAGAGCTGCTCCACTTAGCAAGTTGTGAGTCCCTGCGACCTTGGAATGGAAGGAGTCATGCTAGGAGGGCGTGCTTGGACTCGTTTTTTCGTCTCGTTGTGCTCTTTACGGGAATGTAGGTGTCGAAAAGGTGAAGATAGGGTTTTGGGTCTAAAAATGGGGTTTTCACATTTTTGTTCATATTTGGAAAACCGAAAGAAGTGATGATGACGTGTGTGATAGTATGTTTTCGTCTCGTCGTCCTCTTTACGGGGATGTAGGTGTGAAAAAGGTAAAAAAAAAGCTGGAAACATGTTTTTTATGGAAATGGGTTTTTATGATTTTCCCTAATATTGGAAAAACCGAAAACGTGATAATGACGTGTGTGATAGTATTTTTTCGTGTCTTCGTCCTCTTTACGGGGATGTTGGTGTGGAAAAGGTAAAAAGCCGGAAGCATGGTTTTTTGACGGAAAATGGGTTTTTGTGATTTTCCCTCATATTGCAAAAACTGAAAACGTGATGATGACGTGTGTGATAGTATTTTTTCTTCTCTTGTCCTCTTTACGGAGATGTAGGTATGGAAAAGGTAAAAAGCGGGAAACATGGTTTTTTGATGGAAAATGGGTTTCTGTGATTTTCCCTAATATTGCGAAAACTGAAAACATGATGATGACATGCGTGATAGTATTTTTTCGTCTCGTTGTCCTTCTTACGGGGATGTAGGTATGGAAAGGTAAAACGCTGGAAACATGGTTTTTAGTCTAAAATGAGTTTTTGTGATTTTCCCTTATATTGGGAAAACTGAAAACGTGATGATGTCGTGTGTGATAGCATTTTTTCGTTTCATTGTTCTCTTTACGGGGATATAGGTATGGAAAAGGTAAAAGGCAGGAAACATGGTTTTTTGATGGAAAATGGTTTTTTGTAATTTTCCCTAATATTGCGAAAACTGAAAACGTGATGATGACGTGTGTGATAGTATTTTTTGTCTCGTTGTCCTCTTTACGGAGATGTAGGTATGGAAAAGGTAAAAAGCTGGAAACAAGTTTTTTTGATGGAAAATGGGTTTTTGTGATTTTCCCTAATATTGCGAAAACGGAAAACGTGATGATGACGTGCGTGATAGTATTTTTTCGTCTCGTTGTCCTTTTTACGGGGGTGTAGGTATGGAAAAGGTAAAAAGCTGGAAACATGGTTTTTTAGTCTAAAATGAGTTTTTGTGATTTTCCCTAATATTGGGAAAACTGAAAACGTGATGATGACATGTGTGCTAGTATTTTTTCATCTCATTGTCCTCTTTACGGGGGTGTAGGTATGGAAAAGGTAAAAAGCTGGAAACATATTTTTTTATGGAAAATGGGTTTTTGTGATTTTCACTAATATTGGAAAAACTGTAAACGTGATGATGACGTGCGTGATAGTATTTTTTTCGTTTCGTTGTCCTCTTTACGGAGATATAGGTATGGAAAAGGTAAAAAGCTGGAAACATGTTTTTTATGGAAAAGGTGTTTTTGTTAATTTGTAAGTTATTTGGAAAACGAATTAGGCGATTTTTATGACGGGCATGTTGATGTATTTGTATCGTTGTCCTCTTTACGGGAATGTAGGTATTGAAAAGCCGAAGTCATGGTTTTTCGTCATTTTTTCGAGATCGTTGAGGAAAATGGGGAAAAAGAAAGAAACCATATTTGAAGTCACGTTATGTTAAGCGCTATGATAATGGTAAAACACATATGCATTATTATTATTATTATTATTATTATTATTATTATTATTATTATTATTATTATTATTTGACATGGATTGCCTGGGCTCACATGCAGAGAGAGGACTTGCTTGATGAAATGAGAATTGAAAGCTTTGAGACTGGCCCACGGCGAGCAAGACAAGACAAGCGAGCCAGAGAGATATGAGGCAGGTGTCATTATACAGTGTGTGGCTTTATACTGAGTATGTCATAGCCTTGGTTCATCATGGACTTATCATGCAGCGCAAAGTTTGAAACGATGGGTGGGTGTATAACATCATGATAAAAGATTGGCATGGGCTTGAATAAGGAGGTTATTGGACAGGTAAAAAAAACAAAAGGGTGGGATTAGTGAAAGGTAATGTGATACATCTTTTTGGAAAGGGAAGTTTTTCTAAATAAATAAATAAATAAATAATAGGTTTTTATCACAAAAAATTATGTTTATTGACCCATGAATTAAACGTGGAAGGAAACCCTAACCACTTAACAAAATATTTTGCACCTTTGACTTTAATTACTCGTTCAATGAGATAATCGTTGGGATGTAATGTTTTTTGCACTTCTTCATAATAGAATCGTCTTGAATGGGTTGACCGCTCTGATCTTCTAAGAGATACGTCACTGGTTGACCTAGCTTGACTTGGTGAATGTTAAAAAATTTCTGTCGACCATTGTGGAGTATACGATTTTGAAAACACACTTCTATGTTTACTGATGCGAACAAAATCTCCAATTTTAAGGTGATGTCGCCTTAGGTCAGCCCTTTTTATAGGGTTAAACAGTCTATTGAGTCTGGATAGGCTCTTGGTGACGAGGCGAGGTTTCATGCCGATGGTGGAATGAATGGTGTTGTAGCGTGACACAAGTTGAGGTAACCAGTCTATCCATCGATAGGAACCATGTATTGTAAACACATTCCGCATATAACTTTTTAATATTCGATTGAAGCGTTCAACTACGCTAGCTTTGAGATTGCTATAGGTGGTGTAATGGTGAATATCCTAAGATTTGAGAAAACTGGAGAAATCCTTGTTGAAAAATTCTTTCCCCTGGTCGGTTTGTAACAAGTGAGGTTGACGTTTGGATTGTTCAATAGTGTGTTGAAAGGCCTTCGTGACTAAGACACCAGTTTTATTGTTTACTGGTTGAACAAAAGCCATTTTGGAATAGACATCAATGACGGTCAACATATAGCGTACACCGTCGTTAACGTTAGAATAAGGTATCATTTCAACCAGGTCTGCCTGCCAAAGTTCATCGATTCCTTTGGAAATGACACGACTACGTTCATAAATGCGTCGGGCTGGTTTATGCAACTCATGAGCAATGCCCACTTTGATGGGGGGATGGCTTATAAGATAATTTTAGCATCTCGGAGATGTTGTACAATGTGGGTGATTTTTGCCTCATGTCCAGTATAACCTGCTTGTTTTGATGCATGAAGCAAGTATAAGCGCTCTACTAACTGATTGGGAGTAGGGGGAGCGAGGGGTTTAAATGCACCCATTTTATTTGTACCCGACTGTACATGTAAAAATAATTAATATCACTCGAACGCATGGTCCGATTTTGACAAAATAGGTGTCGTTGGACTCGAGCTGACGTCCTCTTTCCTATGGACCACTCGTCATTTTTTTTTTTTTTTGGAAATTCTTTGTTTTTGAAAGTAGGCCATAGTTTGAAAACCAAGCATGATAGAACGTTGTGCCATAGTTGAAACGAATGGCCTCTATGACCTTTATTTTTTCATAATAAAACTTTTTTATTTTTTAACATTTTTTGAAAACACTCAAATTTTGAAATTTTTATATTTTGGAATCGAAGGAGTTAACAAAAAGATTTGTTTGACGTAAATGAATGGCCCTGACCCCCTCTACCCCCAAAATAAATTTCAAGTTTCTAGAAATAAAACTGTGCAGTAGTGTGGTACGGGGGGTTGTGAGCCGCCCCCTACTTTCATCTAAACTTTGGGCGATATCTCCCGAACGCGTGGTCGGATTTTAACGAACGAGATATTGTTGGCGTTGGGATGACGTTTTCTTGGCTAAGTATGTATGTTGGTATTAAAAAAATGAAACGTTTTGTTTTTTGGATTGGCACTATTTTGGAAACGGTGGATTGGAAAAAAGTGTGTTTGACGTGAATGAAATGTGGGTTCTAGGTGGGCAGTAAGTTTCAAGGGTGTAGGAGGAAAAACTAAATGATAGCCTACTTTCTCGCGAACATTGGTGATCATTGGCGAACGGATGGTCGGATTTTAACAACTGAGGTGTCGTTTGACTCGAGCTGACGTCCTCTTTCCTATAGACCACTCATAATATTCCCTTTTTTTTAAAAAAAAAATTTGTTTTTAAAAGTAGGCGATAGTTTGAAAACCAAATATGATAGAATGTTGTGCCATAGTTCAAAACAATGGTCTCTATGACTTATATTTTTATAATAAAACATTTTTATATTTTGAGATTTTTTGAAAACCCTTAAATTTTGAATTTTTACTATTTTGGAAACTAACACGTTGACAAACAAAATGTTTGACATAAATTAAAGATACCTATCCCCTCTACCATGAAAATAAATGTCAAGTCTCTAGGACAAAAAACTAGGCATTTTTTTTTTTTTTATAAAAGCGTGTTTGTAGACAGAGCCGGTAGCGCTTGACGTATGTTACAACGAGGCTATGATTGGCCATGGTGGATATGGGAAATGGCTATTTCGACGAGGCGATGTACGGGAAAACGAGGGGGTCGGTATTCGATATATTTTCTTCCTATGACGAACGAATAAAGGCGAATATTTTCAAATATCCCTCACGACGATCTTTAAACATGTTGGTAAACACTGACCAGTAACCAGACATATTCATAATGCTATGAGACGAATAAAAATAGTCGACAACAACAGAACTTGCTTTGTATATATGTATGTCTGACTGGCGGCCAGAACGGAAAGAATATCTTTTTGAGACTTGGCTAGTCCGCTAACAGAATGGAATGTCAGTCTAGCTGACAATACTGCTGTCATATGATAGCAGTTGGAATCATGTGGCAACTCTGTAAAAGGGTGATAATGGCATGCAAGGCGAGCTGAGCAGTAGCAGCAGGCAGGGGCCCCGCAGAGAGGATAGGGGGAGAGAGAGGGGAAAGGAGGGAAATCTTTACACAACAGGAAATCACGTGACCACTGTAGAGTTGTGAGGGGGCGGGGCCAGAGAGCCAGAGGAGAGGTGAGGGGAGGAGTGGGAGAACCCATGACAGCCAATAGCTGAACGAGTTGTATGTCATGGAGTGAAGGAGTGAGACGCGGGTGTGGAGAGAGAAAGAGAAACATGTATGGACATGCATGAAGCGTGGAGCGCCGTACACAGAGCTCTCGTACAACACGATTTAATAAAAAAAAGTGCACAGGTTCATTTAACATGTAATTTATTGATCCAGGAATTAAACGTTGAGTTAAATCCTAACCATTTGACATATAGTTTATTTCCTTTTCGTTTCAACACTTTTCCACGAGGTAATGTTTCAGAAATGCTGTTTTTTGAAGTTCTTGGAGATAAAATCTACCTTTTATGGGTTGTTGGTTGAGGTCTTGGAGTAAATAGGTGACTGGACTGTCCAAGTTGATTTGACGAATTCGAAATAGTTCAGTCCCCCACTGAGGCGTGTAGCCCTTATTGAAGGCAGACTTAAATTTGCTCACATGAACAAAATCCCCAATTTTCAGTCGGTGACGTTTAGATCTGCTGTTTTTATGGGGTTTGACAGTTTACCCAGTCGCTGAATAGTTTTGGTTACGAGACGTGGCTTGGTCCCAATGGTTCTATGTTTGATGTCATTGTAACGTGACACTAGCTCAGGTAAAATGTCCAACCAGCGACAACTGCCCTGAGCGGTAAACGCTTTCCACATATGGGTTTTCAATATTCGGTTAAACCGCTCGACCACGCTGGCTTTGAGATTGCTGTACGTGGTGTAATGGTGAATATCGTTAGATTTGAGAAAATTTGAGTAATCCTTGTTGAAAAATTCTTTCCCCTGGTCGGTTTGTAGCAACTGAGGTTGACGTTTGGAGTATTGAATAATATGTTGAAAGGCCTTGGTGACTAGTGGACCAGACTTGTGACGCACAGGTTCAACAAAGGCCATTTTGGAATAGACATCAATAACAGTCAACATATAGCGTACACCGTCGTTAACGCCAGCATAGGGTACCATTTCAAACAGGTCAGCCTGCCAAAGTTCATCCACACCTCGTGAAATCACCTTGAGTCGCGGATAGTGACGCCTAGCTGGGCGATGCAACTCGTGAGCAATACCTATTTTAATGGGTGAGGGCTTAAATAATAATTTTGGCATTTCGAAGTTCTTGTTCAATTTCTTGAATTTCCCAATCGTGACCGGTATGGCCGGCTTGACGTGAAACATACAACAAATGTAGCCGCTGGACGAGCTTATTGGGATTGTGCCAGTAGGTAACATCCACGGGGGGTTTTAATGGTTTAAATGTCACTCCCGAAGCGGACACGTTACGACGAGTACTTTGACTGGTGGGAAACATTTTTGCAATGATGGTTTTATATTTTTGAGATATATTGGCATTCACTTGTTGAGCTGGATCATACTGTCTTTTATGGGCATGGATGTTCAATAAAATGGATTTATATTTGCCAAGGTCCTCTGACGTATAATCATGGGAAGAGGGGGTCCAAGAAAAGAGGAGCTTTAACAGTCCTGGTGTTAATTTATAGTTGGATGTCCTTAATGACAGCATTAGTAGGAGCAAATTTAATGGATGAATCGCCAATTTTAAAACTATCATCCTCATAGCGAACAAAATACGTGGTATCTGTGTTTCCAATAAATAGATCAATGAGATAGGGTTCTAGTGTTGATCCATATTTTTTTTTTATTATTATTATTGTTCATACTCTCTGCATGCTCCACTACATAAGTAGTACTACATGCACTTACATTACATTTTATAAATGAACAAAATAAATCACATTATAATGATTCAATTACTAGATGACAATCTTAACAATATCAAACAATATTATTCATCGTTTTTCCTTAGAGCTTGAAAATCCAGAGCATTAACAAATTTAGAAAATTCCTTCAAATACTTTTTAAATAGCACAGATTTCTGAATCGGCCAGTTATCATCTCTATTAACACTATTGATCAAGAATTGCCTAATATTTTTCACTTCGCTGCACACGAAAATTATATGATTTATAGTCTGAGGGCTGCTTTTACAGGAACACTCGGGATTACGTATAATTTTAAGTCTGTGTAAGTACGAAGCAATATTTCCATGTCCAGTCAGTATTGTAGTCATATTAGGTGTTAAGGTGATTTTGGATTTTAATCTACCTGCAACTGTTGGAAAGAATTCTTTTGTAAGTGTGCCTTTTGAAGTTTGTTCCCATTTTTGCTGCCATTCATGAATTGATTCTACTTTGAGATTTCTTTTAAAAGTTGAGATGGGTATTCTATCGAAACAAACCTCGCTTAATTTTGTAGCCTCCTTTGCAATTTTATCAGCCAGTTCATTGCCTGCAACACCTGTATGTGCCTTAACCCATTCAAATTTTATTATCCATTTTTTCCTTTTTAGAATAGCTGTAGTCCTTCTTATATTCTCAATTAGATCGTTATGATTTCTGAAGTCCTCAATGGAGTCAATTGCTATTTTACTATCTGTGTAAATAATTACTTTCTTATCTTCATCATCCTCTGTCTTAGTAGTATCTAATATTTTATTAAAATGTTTTCCAGTTGAGCCTTATTTTGAGGGGTGGCCAAGACTTGTGAAAACGGAGACGATCTGGAAGGGCAAGGTGTTTCGACCATGACCAAGGATTTCTTTTTCTCAAAATCTCTGCAAGGGATGCGGCCTTTTTTGGAGGCGTAAACACTTGTTCCTCCTCATCCTCAACTTCGCTAACACTA
Organism: Meconema thalassinum; assembly: GCA_946902985.2. NCBI lineage: Eukaryota > Metazoa > Arthropoda > Insecta > Orthoptera > Tettigoniidae > Meconema > Meconema thalassinum. The sequence continues at coordinate 66,568,547 of OX336397.1, forward strand.
GTCAAATCTTCCTGTTCCTGTTCCTCTTCCTCAGGGTCCTCGTGCAGTGTCTGCGTGGCTTGTGAAACGGTGGGTAGTGTTTCAGATGGCTCGAAAGTGGGTTTCAACATGGCTTTTAGCGGAGGTGCTAAATGTTGTTGAATAAACAAAGCATGATTTTTTTTTTTTTTTATTTATTTATTTAAACCAAGTCTACTTGTTAATTGTCACTTTAACTCAGAGAGTCATATCGTGACCTACAGACAATAAACACATAGATAACATAAATTTACAGGAAAAATCTACAGACAGCAATATGTACAGATAGGCTCTCCTAGGCTTTAACAAGATTTATAGCTTAGGAAGCCATCTCCTGTACTTGAATGCTTAATTTACATGCATCTTTGTTCTGAATCTCATCCGACGCTTTCTTATTCCACATTGCCCTGATGGTATTAAAATATTTTGCTAATTGACCTGCTTTCCCCCATTCCCTTTTTAGTAATTTAATTAAAGTGTGATACTCATTTTCATTTTCTATTCTGTTTATATCTGCTTTGTCTACAAACCTTGCTCTTATCATTTTAACTTCCTTGCATTCCCTGATCAGGTGCGCCGCACCCATAACCTTCCCACAAAACAGGCAAATGTCCTCTTTTCCTACTTCTCTCAACGCTTTGTTCTTATACACCCCCATTAACCACCAAATTATCCCTCTCATTTCTCTTTTCATTAGGCATTGAGGCTTTATGCTCATAAAGTTCCTTATTTCGCAGAACTCCGTTAAGGTTCTCCTACTGGCGCACTCTTCCCTTAGCACCTGCAACTCTACGTCATTAACCCTTCTGCACACTTTTTTACACACCCTACCTTCCTCTCTTTGTAAGTCCCTATCCCATATATAGCCCATTCCTAATCTTTCCAGTACACTTCTTACCCCGTCCACCCAGTAGCCCTCTTGCTGATGCTTCATTTGGTGCAGGTAGGCTACCTTAAGCATTTCCCCCCCTCCACCCGCTTTTAAACGAATCCAAGACTTTATGACCCTTTTTATGATATGTTGTCTAATGCTTACATCCTCACACAACATTCTCGCTCCGCAATTCGCCGTGCAACTAGGTAGCCCCAAAATTATCTTGGCAAACCTACTTACAATACTGTCCAGGGTTTTCGTTCCTTCCTCTAAACCCCATACTTCCACTCCATATAGTGCTCTTGAAACGATGAGTGCGTTGAACACATTCTTATACACTTTGTAGTCAAGATTCGGTAACCTACGCTCTAACACTTTAACATTCGCCAATGCCGCTAGCCCTTTCGATTTTGCCCTTTTAATTTGTTCGGTCCATTTACCATTACTCGCCATTATCATCCCTAGATACTCAAGTTTTTTCACCGTCTCTAACTGGGACCCATACATGACCCACTTTTCATTCTTAGCCAGTTTAACTCCCTTTTTGCAGACCATAACTTTGGTCTTACTCGGGTTAATTTTTAAGTTCCAGTCCTCACAGTATCTCACAATCTCGTCAATACTATATTGCATATTATAGGGTGTTAGAGCAAGCAGAAGGATGTCATCAGCGAAAGCTAGGCCCGGGATATCATAATTGTCCAAGCAAGGGTTGGACCGTTGCTCAAAGCCCTTTGACTCGAAAATATCGTTGATAAATAGCAAAAAAAGCACCGGGGATAATTTGCATCCCTGTTTTAGACCTATATTAGACGTTATCTCTCCTACAATTACATCATCTTTAGTTTTAATTGCACATTTCACTTCGGAATACACATTCTCAATTGCTCGTATCATTTTATGTGACACCCCGATTTTTCCCAGTTTAGCCATGACAGCTCTCCTGCTCACTGAATCAAACGCCTTCTCCAAATCAATAGCTGTGATATACAGCTTACCTCTTTTCCTTCTTATGTACTTGTCCATCACCGTTTTAACCACCATTATATTGTCACTGGTCCTCATTCCTTTTCTGAACCCTGTCTGGAGTCTCGAGAACACCGAACAGCCCTCTGCCCATGCTATTAAACGCTTGGATAAGACCCCGGTGTACATTTTGCTCAAATTATCAAGCAAAGTTATGCCTCTATAGTTGCCTGGGTCTAGTTTGTCCCCACGCCTCTTATATATTGGACAAATTATCCCCTCCTGCCACGCCCTTGGAAATCTACCTCCGTCAAAGATTTTGTTAAAGATTTTTACCAAGCTGTCCATCATGAACCTATTGCTACTCAACTCTTGCCAAAATTCATTTGTTATCCCCGAAATAGCACCTGACTTCCCTCCTTTACTTTTTGTCATTACTTCCTTAATTTCCTCTATCGATATGACTTGGTCCAGCATAGGCAGAGTGACCCCCAGCCCCCTCGGGACGCCAAACTCATCCCTCTTCCTCCAATTATCTTCAGCATTTAACAGGTTCTCATAATATGCAATCCATATTTCATCGCTTATAGAGCTCCCCCCACCACTTCTGCTCCCCTTACAGTAAGACTTTATCCTGCTCCACACTTTGCTACAGTCGTTAGCTTTAGAATCCTTATTTAGTGCTGTTGCTTCTTTACCCTGCCATTCATCTTTCATTTTACTGAGCAGTTCCCTATATTCTTTCCTTAGACGACAAAATTCTACTCTCATCGTATCATCCCCTCCTCTCTTGTATAACTTCAGTGCCCTAATAACTTCGGTTTTCTTCCTTCTACAAGATTCATCGTACCATCCTTTAATACTCCCTAATTTTCCCCTAGCCTTCACGAGCATTTTCCGCCCTGCCATCATAATTGCATTCTCAATCATACGTATTACCCCTTCAATTTCATCATTACTGATCATCAAACTTATTCCTACCTTTATCAGCTCAAAATTTTCTCCCTGGAAGTAGTTCTGGAACTCTCTGCAGTTTTCCTCCCTCCATCTGAATCTATTCACTTTTCTCTCTATAGCTTTAACTTGTGGGTTCCCTTTTGATTTTGTCACCGCTCCCTGCATGTTGACGACAATTGGTAGGTGATGTGATTCCCCCCATTCTTCAACAGTGAACCTCTTAATTAGGGCTAGTGCTCCTCTAGAGCATATTGCTAAATCTATTACACTTCCTCCAATCTCTGTTATATACGTCAGGTTACCTTCTTCATCCCCCACACAGACACCATTTAATATATATAGCTCTTCTGCACCACATAGTTCCAAAATCTTTTCTCCGTTCTTGTTACATTCCTTGTCTTTGCTGTGCCTATCACCACATACGGCCTCGGCAACCCCCTTGCTGTAAAGGGGCTTTCTGTCTGCAACCCTCGCATTGAAGTCCCCTAACAGCACAATCTCTGCCTCTTCATATATATTTTGAATTCTGTTTATTTCAATAGCTAACTCATCGAAAAAGCTTTCTCTTGCATACGGGGAATTCTCCGGAGGGTTGTAGACAAAGCCGAAACATACCGTTCCTTTCCCCCTCCCCCTAATATCAGCTTTTACCCATACTACTTCTTCCAGTTCTGAACTAATAAATTCTGATAATTCCCTCACCTCTTCTTTAATTAAAACAACAATACCCCCTGGGAACCTACCGGTGCGAGCTTTCCTAATCTTAGGTTTTGTATATATACTGAAGCCATCTAATTTAACCTCGCAACCTACAGGGAGCCAACTCTCAACAAATCCTACAATCTGCATATCTTCTATTAGGGTCAAAACTACATCGTTGCCTCTCTTATTTAAAAAACCCTCTATATTTACGCTAGCAATATTCCAGTTTAGTTATTTTTTACTCCTACCCTCCTCGCTGGCGGTAGCTTTACTTCTAGTAACTCTAGCTTTCTCTAACTCTGGTATACTACCACCTGGAGAAGAAATGACCTCCTTCTCCACATTAAACTGCTCTGCCAAGGTTTTCTTGCCCCAAAGTTCTTTTAGACTAGTAACTCGTTGTTTGCCAGTCTCACCTTTCTGCAAACCACGCACTTGTCCGGTGATCCTGGCGCTGACGTTAGTCGTTCCTGCTCGCGCCACTTCCGTGTTGGACTTGGAGGTCGCTGCTCTCTGTTGACTCATCACCGCACTTTCCTCTGACCCGACAACTGCTTCCACCTGGTTGCTAGGTCTAACTGTCTCCTGTTGTTGTTGCTTCTCCATATCCTGGAGTTGTGCCACTGTCCAAATCCGATCCCAGTTGTTGCCGCTAACCGCCAGTCTATTACCTTTTACATAAGCCTTGAGACCAGAGCTCCTTGCCTTCCTTAAATGAAACTGCAAGGTCCGTTGCTCGCTTGCCTCTTCTTTACTCATTTCTCTCCTTATCCATATCCTCTCCCCTTTCAAGTTCCTTGTGTTCGCCAGAATTCTGTGAGCCATCAGCGAAGAAACTAATGACACTTTCACGGGCCTCGTGCCCCTTCCTCGCCCTATCCTGGTCACATTGTCAATCTCTGAGACTCCAATGTTTATCCGCATGCCTTCACTAATCACTCGGAGCACCTTGGATGTTAGATCCTCGGTGCTTTCCTTGGCATCTTCCTTTATTCCGTAAATGAAGACGTTTTTCTTTCTCTCATCCAGCTTGGTCTTCCTTAATTCATTTACCTCCACCTCTAATATCTTCACCTTTTCTCTCAGGTCTTTTATCTCTCTACTATTCTCGGCCAGCCTTTCTGTCACTATTCCCATCTCTTCTCTTATACATGTCTTCATCTCCTTGAATTCCTTACATTGCTCACGAAGAATGTCCCGGACCTGGTCATTTTGTGACACTTCCTTTACAATTTCCCTTATTTTCTCCATTTCTTGCCATCCCAGCTGACCAGGCCCTGGGTTTGACTCCACTCCTCCAATTAATAGTAGCGTCGCCACAACCAGCGCTACCATCCCCATCGCCAAAACCCCCATCTGTTCAGTGACGTTGCCCGCTATCACCTTCCCGACACCGAAATCGCACTTCACTCTAGCCTGCCAGCGGCCGATGACCGCCCGGTACTGCTGAATAGCGATTCCCATTCTTCCTTACACTTCACTGCACGTCTGTTCACCTTGCTTGCTTGGTTAAAACTCAAAGCATGATTTGCACGTGATCGTTTCAATTGACGAAACTTTTGTCGAATAGTATTTTTTGCTCTAATAATATGCTTTTTCAATTGACTCTCTGCTAACGCCATGGTGTCTTCACAAATGACTTGACAGGGAATGAGTCAGTGCCTTAAATAGCAATAAAAAGATCAAACCCTAAGCGATATCGTCCTTGGGTGAGTTTACTTTGTCAATCACTAAACAGGCATGACGTTGAGTGTTCCAGCACTTGCCACACAATTCAGTAAACATTTGAAAGGTCATATCCGGATTCACATGTTCATTTTAAATGTGACGACTGTTCCTCTCGTCCTGGCGAAATAAAACAATGACATTGGCATTGTCACGAATCAACTGTTTGGACATTTTAGAATACGTTTGTCCAAGGTAAAAGCAATCGATATGTTTGTGTCGACCCATGCTTAAATAGCTTTGAATAATGCCTTGACGTTCAGTGTATACATCATCGAAAATCTAGAGTGAATCAGGCTTTACCTCATCCGGTGAAATAACATTTTCTTGTGTGGAAAATGTGAAATAACCCATATTTTCTTTTTCTAATCCAGACATGACTTGGTCCAGAAACACGTAGAGGGGTTGGTTGAGAGATTTTGCAAAAATATAAATATTTTGAAAACGCAGATCATTGGGCGCTGTGATGAGCGTTAGCAAAAGATTGGTCTTTCCACAGCCGGAAGTCCCACAATGATGCAGCGAATGGAAGATGGAAACAGTGAACCATGGCGTTGTTCACGTGATGTGGGACAGAAATGGGAAACCATGTCCCTCACGGGGAATGACTCTTGCTGCTTAATAATCATCATATCAACTAAGGCTTAGACAGGCTAGCCGGCTGTCTATATACAGGACACCGAGCCTTATCATAGAAACAGTAGACTCATACTACAGATTGGCGATGGATGTCTTTGGACGTGTGTTGATGGCCAAAGCTAGGTCTGTCCCCATTCATGATCCTAAACAAGAAACAGATCCTGCTAATAAACACTATGTGGATAGGTCAGTAGTGCCACGCACTAAACAGGGAGATTATGACTTTAAGGGCTAGCGGTTAACCCATGTAATACATCCTCAAGTGTCTACAGACGTTACTACAAAAACGTATGTGGATAACAAAGTGTATGAGTTTTATGACAAAGTGCCTCAGCTTTCGGTGAATGGCTATAGCGCTAATCACCATCGGATTATTCAAATGGAAGACCCACAAGACGATGACGATGTTTGTACCAAGCGTTACATGACCTATGAAATGAAAAGGCTATACAAATTTATCCCATCTGTATTTTTAGTGTATCTGATAAATGAAAAACCTGTGAATGACAGAAACCATTTACCGCTAGTCCATGATCAGCACTTGACCTATGTGCTTGCTTCGGGCTTAGGCCACTATCGGTTACACTATGATGGAACCATTCACATCAAATACGCCATATCTGATGAGAACCATTTACAAATACAGATAAACGATCATAGGATGTTGGTCCATAACCATGAAATGGTCAATGCAGGTGACGAATTATTCTTTCATCACATGTTGGCATGGGATGAAAAGCAAGCGGGAATAAACATAAACGATTTTCCACTATATGTGGAATTGGAATATACAGCCATGAAATAACAATCTGACGTTAGTTGTGATTTAAACTTTCTTGTGAAAGTTTGTTGTTCCTTATCATCATGGTGAAACAAAGGTATATGGTGAGAAAGACTAAAAAAAAAGATTTTGTCCTTGGCAAAGCCTGGGCTTACGACATTCGTAGACAAGCCGTTGCGAAAGAAAAAATAATGTATTGAACATAAGGAAAGCCCTTCGAGCAACACAGAGACATGTTATTCCAAGACGTTGGCGACAGGGTTCAAAACAAGGACGAGTGATTCCCGTCCCCAAACGAGCCGGATTTTTACCTGCAATATTTGCCGGTCTGGCTGCTCTAGGTTCACTTTTGGGCGGTGCCAGTGCAGTGGCGAAAACCATTTAAGCCGCACAGCAGGGCAAACAACAACTCAAAGAAAGTCAGCGACACAATGAAACGATGGAAGCGATTGCTATGGGGGCTAGAAATGCCAATTAAAAGCCAGCCTTTTATCAACAAGGATTTGGGATTTCACCATTTCAAAATATATATTTAAAAAAAACCTCAGCCATAGCAAGACATGCCCTGACGCATCAACAAGTGGAAAGCTATGCTAAACAACTAAAGCTTTATCATTTTCGAGGTGTGTTTATGCGAAACCAATTACCCCCACGACCCTGGAGACAGGAATGTGCTGTTGTCAATTTGGATGATCACCGAGGACCAGGAACGCATTATGTAGCTTATGTCAAAGAGGGATCCACCGTATGGTACTTTGACAGTTTTGGGAATTTGCCCCCGCCCATGGAACTACTGACCTATTTTGGAAACAGGATCAAGATATATTATAATGTGAAACGTGAGCAAACGTTTAACAGCCAACAGTGTGGACGTTTGTGTTTAATTTTCTTATATAAGAGGCAGCATAGGCAAAAACGTCAACAGTATGTCGGCAGAAAGTAAAACGTTTACACTGCATGGACGTGGATCTGAAGTCAGCCTAGACTTTTACCCGCCTATCGAATTGAATGAAAAACCCTATGGTTTGGGACTTGTTTCTCTTGAAACGTACAATCGAATTTACAACATACGTGAAAATCTGAACAACAAGTTTTACTATGATGATGCTGTGCTCACCCTGAACTCTGGTGGATACACGATCGATGACATTTATGAACACATTTATGTGGTGTTGATCAATGAATATGATTTAAAGTCATTTATCGATGGAACGCGAAAGTTTGCACTTGTAGGAAATACCAACACTCATCGCTGCAGTATTTTCTCCACATTCAAAATTGACTTTAAAACATGTCTCGATTCCATTGGTCCATTACAAGGATTTAAACCACGCGTGTTGGAGCCCAACAAGAAACTTGAATCGGATCATGAAGTGAAATTCATTGAGGACCATCATGAGTCGGTAACGTGTAATATTATTAGCCAAGTGTACACCAATCAAGAACCATCGCATTCGCTTTATGACTCTATAGTGACATCGCCCAATGGCTATATTATTCGTGAAAACCCTCCAGTGGTGCTTTTTCATTCTGTGGCTGTCGATGGTATTAGTAATATAACATTAAGACTGATCAATAGAGAGCAACAACTCATTGATCTAGATTCTACCACACCAGTGACTTACAAGTTGGTGCTAAAGCCACTATGAAGTTTGTATATAAAGCAACAGCACCGTCTAGGAATGGTGTTAGTTGTTTGCCACGTGAATACACGTTAACATCTCAGCACAAGCAGATTTTACAGCATTTGGGTTACCACGTCAACCCCCATGATGAATTCTATCCTAGATGTAGCGAACCACATCGAGGAGCAACCAGGAGTGGAAAGAATTGATCTCCATTCCTATCAAGCTCAAACACCTGGACTCAATAACAATGATGAAATTCAATTTGTTATCAACAACCAAGATAGTTACACCCTACCGCATGAAAGTGTCATTCAGATCGAAGGTCGGCTCACCAAAGCCGATGGCTCTACACCCACCACATCCAAGTTGGCCAACCATGGTTTGGCCTTTCTCTTTTCTGTGGTGCGGTATGTCATTAACGATATCGTGGTGGATAGCACTCGAAATGTGGGTATTTCCAGTGTCATGAAACTATATCCCTCTTACAGTGAGGAAGAAGGTAAAACACTTTGCATGGCAGGTTGGTGTCCTGACTCGACCGATGACTGGATGGTACACACCGATGGGACCCTTACTGGTTATTTACCTCTTAAACTGATTTTAGGCTTTGCCGAAGACAACCGGCACATTGTGGTCAACGCAAGGCAAGTGCTTTATCTGGTGAGAGACAGGAGTGATAATAATGCACTCAAGGGAGCTGACAATGCCCCCATAGATTCAAAAATTCAACTACAACGCTTGCTATGGAAAGTGCCCCATGTGACCCTTGATGATAGCAAAAAACTGGACATACTCAAGATGGTAAAGAGAGATATGCCTCTACCCATGGAATTTAGAAGCTGGGCACTCCATGAGTACCCGCTATTGCCCACCACCAATACACACAGTTGGTCTGTAAAAACAGCTCGCTATACAGAGAGACCTCTCTACATGATCGTGGGTTTTCAAACGAATCGCAAGTATCAACAAACCAAAGATGCCACACAATTTGATCACCTGCAATTGAGAAATGCACGTATTTTCCTCAACGGAGCTGTGTTTCCCTATGAAGGACTGGATTTGGATTTTTCAAAAAATAAGTTTGGCCCCCTGTACGACTTGTTTTCTAAAATTCGATGGTCGTATTATCAAAAAGAGAACGGCCCCAAGCTGCTACCCTAAGCGTTTAAGGCAAGGGCGCCACTGATTGTTTTTGACTGTTCTTACCTGGAAGAGTCTGTCAAGCCATCCAATATTGACATTCGACTAGATTTTGAAACGCATGACAATGTACCAGCCAATACGAGAGCCTACTGTTTGATTATTCATCACAAACAAGTCAACTATTATCCACTGTCCAACCAAGTGACGAGTGTATAAATAACAGGTCAACCCACGTCAAGCCGCTCAGTCATGTCTTGATTTAAAGCATCAAGGGAAGCCACATCCATGAATTTAAACTCTGAGGAACAACGTTTCAAAACTTTTGCAACATGGCCAGTGCCTTTCATAAACCCTCAAGCCTTGGCGGCCGCTGGATTCTACTACTTAAAAACAAGAGATGAAGTGAAATGTGCCTTTTGTCCCATCATCATAGACCAATGGCAGGAGGGTGATGAACCTATGCAGGAACATCAGCGCAGGTCACCTGCCTGCCCCTACCTGTGCAGAATGGAGGTGGGAAATATACCCTGTCATTCAAGCTATCCCTCACTCGTGACCCTGAGTGATAAAAAAAACAAGTTACGATACGTGTGGACTGTATGGTGTCCATGGTGCTTCAGTAAGCAGCTCACCTTCGAAAACGCCTAGTTTAGAGGCATTGGGACATGATCGGTGTTATGGACGTTACAAACACAAGAGACTATATTGTTGTATGAGTTGGTATCGTCCTTATCCCTAAATGACAAAAGCCTGTAAGACGTGTTATGATAATAAAATTATGTAATTCTAAAATTCATATTTTTTCATGTCCTCCTGTCCTACCCTAACCTTATTTTTTTTCAAACTAGCATGGCTGGTAAGTCCATGTCATGATCACACCTTAGTCATTGATTGTCAGTCAGTCATCAGTTGAACTTGGTCCAGGCAAGCGGCAACATGTTGCGCACACTCATTGTGGATTGTCAAGGGTTTAAAATTGGTGACAACAAATTTATATTTAAACAAGTGGCCATTATCGATTGTACCACGTTTTGGATATCGCAAGCTACGCATTTGCTATTTAAACCACCCCATGCTTTTGATTTGTTGTGTGAAAGAGACCGCAAACAAATCCAGTGGATTGAAAATCATAGGCAACTAGGCTGGAATCAAGGAACCATTTCCTATAAATATTTGGACGTGGTCATGAAAGCACACTTGTCCTCGGCCAATGTAGTATTTGTGAAAGGTAATGAAAAACGTGAATGGTTGCAACCATTTTTGGCGTCTTACTGTCAATGTATCGACCTCATGGACCTGGGCTGCCCCTCCCTGCAAACGCTAATGGATACTTGTTCCTGTGGCAACATTACCCAAATAGCCCTAGCGCATGCGTGGCATCTCTTTCATTGGTTAACCACCCATGCCTGCTGGGAGTTGTTGAACAAAATTATAACTCAAGATTTACCTGTGAATGACGCCAGTGAGATTTCTACAAGCGACGTGTAAACATCTATGACACGTGGTACCATGGAGAAAGGCAATGCTACCGACAAAGCCATCGGGAAGTTCTTTGTGTGTAAAAAGAAACTAGACAGTTTTACCAAAGAGGAACTCTTAGCGCTGCCCAAGTCGTTCATTTATTATGTGGCCGCCAACGCGGTGAAAGAAATCTGGCAACATGTACCAAAATCATGGACTCAAGACCCTGTGTTGAGTGAATTGCAACCCTGTCCGGATTACGATCACCATAAGCAAGTGGCCATGGCAAAAATACCCTCTATGCGTCAGTGCGCGACTTGTCAGCTAGTGAAACTGTATCACGGTCATAAAAGTCCGTGTGAAGGCTTTGATGAATCATTCCACGGGTGTCATGGCGAGAAAAAGCAACAACAACAAACACAAACATTGTCCACAGAGGAAGAGGAAGACCAAACCTTTTCACTATCAATGGAAAAGGATATGCCAGACCTGTACTGGCAGTGGCGTCATTGACAAAGTGATTCAATACTTACCTTTCGAAATCCATCTTCCAGGTTATCGTTTTTGTGGCCCTGGAACTCATCTTGAAAAACGTTTGCAGCGTGGTGATGTACCCATTAATCTTTTGGATCAAGCATGCAAAGAACATGACCTATCGTATCGCCATAGTCATCCTGGTTTAAGACATGTGGCAGATAAATTGTTACTGAAAAAAGCTAAACAACGTTTCAAATCCTGTGATGTCTCAGTGGGTGAAAGGATGGCAGCCCTGATTGTGATGAGTGCTATGAAAGGAAAGTTGATAATGCATGGACATAAACATTAAGGAATTGGAATATGTTTGTATTCTATTTTTTTCTTTTGTCAATTCCCTATGGTTATGAAATAAAAACAAATGTTTACCAGAACACGATGTTTCTTTTTAATTTAGAAAAAAATCATTATGTTGATGGGCTGATTTTTCATTTTCACATTTTCACACATTGTCATTTGCCAATTTGCAATTTACAGTTTTTAAAAAATGTCTGTTTCAAGTTTTGCGTTATTGATGATATGGATTTTCCATTTTGTTGATGACAATTTTTTTTAAATGTCTGTTTTATGTTTTTGAATTTTTATATTTCACACGTGAGTATTTCCAGTTTCAAAAAATGTGTGTTTTAAGTTTTGCGTTTTTGGTGTTATCGAAGCATGGATTTCCCATTTTGCTGTTTTCACATTTTTCCATTTGGTGTATGTCGAAAGTTGAGATTTGTCAATGATGTTGATGCGAGTGCTTGACCATGATAATGCTGCAATGTGTTTATGTGTGTTTTGAGAAACATAGAGGTCTACGACCACTGCAGGTAAGACTGTTTTTACAAAAATAATGTCTATTCACCGCTACATTTCAAAGAAAAAAAACTATCGACAAAATAAAATGAGTATATAAGTGAAAATGTCCTCCTCCCCTCCCACCCTACCTCACCGTGTTTGCTCTGGTCATACATACACACCAGCTTTCTCTCTACTCACACAACCCTACCTATCTTTGGGAACAAACACAACCACTTTAATTATCCCCAAAAGCACATTCTCCACATGCACACTCATCCCAAAAGAACTATTCTTAGTTTTCCATTTACGATTTACATTACACAAAACAATATAAATACTAGTCATTAAAGTTACTAAAAAAATACTATTACTCATTTCATATTTACAAACACTACAACTTTGTACAGCTTTGAAAGAATCACACTATATACCATTTTCCAATTCCCAACTCGGTTAAATTTAAAATAAAAATAAAAATAAGGTTGCATAGAACTTTTTAAGAGCAAAAGGTTCAAGTGGGTTGCCACTATTTACAAAATCTACTATTTACAATGGCAAATACCAATATTTACAAAATACAAAATACTAAATCAACGAGTTACAAAAAGCCATGTCCCTAAACGAACAAATAGAAAAATCACACCCCCTCCTCCTTGCGGTCATAACCCCAGGGCAGGCTCGTGAGCAAGTTATTAGCCCACACACGTTTGTTATGCATGGAGACGAGGGTGCGATTTCTCTGTTCTACAAGATACAATTGATGGTTGCTGGATTGTATCCTGCACTGGGTATGGGACATAGCTTTGCCAGTGCGTAAAACCGCTTAAGTAATCGTCTACACGTAGCGATTTTACCACTGCCCTACCTACACCTTTTGCTCTTTTGGCTTCCTTACAGTCTAGTGTGCGATAACCATATATTTTCGAAGCCAAACCTATGAATTCCGTCATAATGGAATCACCGCATTCATCTTTTAAAACACCCATTTCCTTCTTGTTTTATGGGCAGCTGAAACATGTTGTCAGCACTACACGAAGAGGTGTCGAACCAGTCACTATGCTGCCTCATGACGTCATAGGGTTTGCAGTGGCGAATGTGGTAAATGAATGAGTCAGTATCCATATACAAAAGAGAGACGTCCTCAAAATGGCGTTTGGCAAACTCATAGTGGAATCGATACATGACCAATTTAGAAAAGTCTAAAATGACTTGGCTCAAATAAATGGGCTTATCCATGGTCACGCTGGTCCTACTCATTCGATAGTGGCCAAATCCTCATCGATAATGTTGATCGATTTGAAATTTGGATTGGCAATGTACTGCCGGGCACCCCACTTCCCCTCCCAGACATTCACCAATTCAATGTCACGGTGTTTGCGGACATTCTCCATGGACTTGCCATAGATGCAGTTGTTCAATAATTTGAAAAAAATAATTTCAAACTGCTGTGTTACCATTTGTCGTTGCTCTGTGTTGAGTCGCATGTATGGCTTGAGCCATGGTTTTTGAGCAAAAGAAATACCTCTATGGATTTTCTTCAACACTAAGCCTTGGGCGAGGCATTGCACCAACATTTGGATATGTAGCACATACCGATTTTCGTTGTAAAGTGTGCCCATAAGTTTTTCAATTTTCACTTTACTGTCGGGGGGGGGGACATTTACTCAAGGCAGAATGGTAAATCGGCATGTTGATCATACAAGGATGAGGGATATTCAATATCCACTTCTAAGACATATCCACGGCCTGTTTCTTGGCTAGCCATGTTTACATCATATTCTGACACTTGCTTGTCTGTCAGCCAAGCAAACTTCCCATAAGGCAAAGGCTGACTCATGGCGTAACCATACAAATTATTCACATCATAGTACATTAAGTATGATTCCGGTTTGTCTGGTGAATAATCAGGCATGTAGACATTGTTCGCTTCGGCATGGCATTGGTTAAGTGACACAAAGCCGCCACGAATGCCCTTTTCAAAAATTAGAACCATGTCTCCATCAGTGAGTAAATCCAATTCCACTTGAGTGTATTTCAAAGCGGCATCCAACGAGAGCCCAGGACTCGTATAATAGTGAGCCGGGTCAAGACCATAAATGTGCTGACACAACTCACGAAATTTTTCAAACACATCGGTGAGCAGCAATACATCCAGTCTTAGGTAATGCATAGCATATTCACTTAGCGTCTTCATGTCAAACACTCGCCAAACTTGGCATGCATGTGCATAGACTTCATCAGAAACGGTACTACGTGTTAGTTTCGAGTAAAATTTCTCTTGTGGTGGGAGTTTTGTTTGCTTTAACACGTCCCAGCTGTTGCAGAAATCATACGGGAATATACCTTTCCGAATGCACAATTGAAATTGCTTAGGATCATTAAAATGCATTCTAGTATTTTTTAATTCCTCCTCATTCAAGCCATTCACAAGACTATCTAGCGAGGATGCCATAAACTTAAAGGAATCCAAAAATCGAATGCTAAAGTTGCTCAACCGCCATGTCAGGGCTGTAAAACGCTCATGGTTTTGGGGGATAATGGTAAACGAGCCCTTGTTAACATGACCCAATTCACGAATCAAAAACTGAATGTCATAATTTGCCAGATTGTGGAAAAAGACACTGATGAAACGAGGAGCTGGAAAGTTCAAGTTGCATTTACTATGCGCAGCTCCACGAAACTCCCCCGTAAAGTGCGAGTGATCACGAACGGTGTCTTCAGCACTGATCAGTGGCTTTTCGCAAATATGGCATGTCGTGGCATGCTCATACTGCTGCTGCTGTTCTGGAGATAGACTCATGGGTACTGGGTGGTCCAGTATTTCCTGTACATCATGAGCCAACTTTACAAGTTCATCCAAGAACCATTTGGCACAATCTGGCCCCTCACGGTATTTGTAAACGGATTGTGTGGGGTCATAGGCACACACCACATTAAATCCTATGGCAAAAGGTTCATGAATTTGAATGGGTGTGGTTGAGCTCATGGTGGGATCTGGTTCACATCCCGCCATGGGTGTGATGAGAGCTTCGAAATCTGCGTAAACCACATAGGAAACAGTGTCACGCTTATGAATGTCCTTAAACTTTAACACAGCCTTGTCCCCTTGTGGCAATATCAGTCTCACCGCTTCCTGAGAAACACAATCTACTCTATGACGTTCCAAAGAGGTAGGCGTCCAAAGGTATTGCAGACAACGATCACAAATATGTTTTGCACACATTCTCTTAGACATTTGACTGCTTAGCAATCTACTCAGGCTTTTAATGAGGCAGTAGTGATTCACCTCTCCCACAGATAAATATAAAATATGAATGTGGTGTCATTTCGGTTCTTTTGTGGCATAAAGGGGACCCACAATCTCATTACCATCAAGGCCATACACCATGAACGAAAAGTCCTGGTTGTCTAGTTCAAACCTATGGATTTCCGTTAAGTCCATAGGGAACGATACTCTAGTTAAATTTAATGTTTGTTTTAAGTCATCACACTTGGCCTTGTACATTCCTGGTCGCCAACTGTCACGTTGTGCTGGCTGCAAATATCCAGCCACATACCAGAGGAAACATTTAACATCTTTATTTTCAATATTTACCACTGCTCTCCGACAGGCAATTGCTGATGGTAAAGAAATGTGTCTAGCCCCAGCAATCAATGGGTTGAAATGACAAATGTTGATTTTTTAGGTAATGGATTTTGTCTAACGCTAAACCACTTGGTCCTTGTTGCAGTTTATCAAATTTTGATAGCAGGGCATTGACACCACTCGTTCAGATTATCGGCTATCAAAAGCTCTTGCATTTTACTGCCAATATAAAATGGTTTTTTATGCTCACCGTCCTTGTTTTTATATATGAAATCGCACACGAGTTGTGTATTGACCTTTAAAGCCGTATGCAACCTTTGCGCTGTACAAATTTGTTCTTAAAAAATGTCAAAACATGATTCGACAAAGTCTTTTGGTATTAAACTCTCTCTAACATTCACTACGCAGCCAGAGCAAACACGCTTTTTAAAACAGGATTCAATGGGTTCCCAAGTTAAGCTATCGGTAACAGTGGCAAAAGGCATGATTTTTATAAAAAAAAACAATCTCACCCAAGTTTTCAGCCGTAGACTTTTCAGCAATGGCCCCAAACACACACGTTCTCAACAGCAGTTGTCAGGCTCAGACTCTAAAAAAGAAATAAAATAAACCACCATGAGTATATCCATTCGCAATAGCATCTTTCATAAACAAAAATAAATAAATAAATAAATAATTAAATAAAATATAAAAAACAGGTTTTATATATATGATTTTCAAAGAATCTTACCTTGCTATGTAGAAAGTCCTGCTTTTCCCTTTTCTGAAGCTTCAGTGGAATGGGGTTTCTCTCTCCCACAACAGGAATGCAGATTATCTAAAACCAAACAAAAAACCATTCATCAATCAAATGGTAAACCAATAATCATTTAATCATTGATTAGCATTAAAATAAACTAAACGGCGTTATCCCAACACTAACCTCAGATATATAATGTATCCAATATAGTAACCTATTGGGGTTGAGCACACGAATGTAATTATTTTATACAGATAAGACACAGCCTATGTTAACACAGTAACGTTTACCATAGGAATGACGCGCAATGTGAAGTGACATGCTCAATACTCTCTTACCCAACCCCTCACCTCCCCGCGGTCCTCTGGTCTCATCCATCACTACTCTTGGCATGCTCTGCAGCGGTCACGTGATTTCCTGTTTTCTCTCTTTGTATTCCCCCTTTCCACTCTCTCTCTCTCTCCCTTTCCTCTCTGCGAGGCCCCTGCCTACTGCTACTCCTCAGATCGCCTGGCTGGCCGTTATCACCTTTTTTACGGAGTTGCCACATGGTACCAACCTGTTATCATTTTACACCAATGTTGTCAGCTCTCACCCACATTCCATTCTCTTAGCCAACTAACCAGGCTCCAAGCTGGCCTCTCGAGCAGATATTCTGTTTTCCCATTGTGGTTGCCCGTTAGACATACATAGAAAAACAAGTTCTGTTGTTAACAACTATTCTTATTCGTCTCATAGCATTATGAATTTTGTCTGGTTACTGGTCAGTGTTTACCAACATGTTTTAACGATCGTCATGAGGGATTTTCGAAATATTCGCCTTCATTTATCTGCCATAGGAAAAAAAAATATCGAAAAGCGACCCCTCGTTTTGCCATACATCGGCCCCTGTCGAAATAGCCATTTCCAGTATCCAGCATGGCCAATCATAGCCTCGTTGTAACATACGTCAAGCGCTACCGGCTCTCTGTCTACAAACACGTTTTTATTTTTAAAAAATTAAAGAATTAAAATGCCTAGTTTTTTTGTCCTAGATACTTGATATTTATTTTCGTGATAGAGGGGATTGGGATCTTTCATTTATATCAAACAAATTTTTTGCAACGTGTTAGTTTCCAAAATAGTAAAAATTCAAAATTTAAGGGTTTTCAAAACATCTTACAATATCAAAAAGTCTTATTATAAAATATAAAGGTCATAGAGACCATTGGTTTGAACTATGGCACAACATTCTATCATGTTTGGTTTTCAATCTATCGCCTACTTTTAAAAACAAAATTTTTCAAAAAAAATTGAAAAATATAACGATTGTTCTAAAGGAAAGAGGACGTCAGCTCGAGTCCAACGACACCTCATTTGTTAAAATCCGACCATCCGTTCGCCAATGATCACCAATGTTCGCGAGAAAGTAGGCTATCATTTAGTTTTTCCTCCTACACCCTTGAAACTTACTGCCCGCCTAGAGGGCATACCCACATTTCATTAACGTCAAACACACTTTTTTCCAATTCACCGTTTCCAAAATAGTGCCAATCCAAAAAACAAAAATTTTCAATTTTTTTAAATACCAACATACATGTTTAGCAAAGAAAACATCATCCCAACGCCAACAATACCTCGTTCGTTAAGATCCGACCACGCGTTCGGGAGATATCGCCCAAAGTTTATATGAAAGTAGGGGGCGGCTCAGAACCCCCCCGTACCACACTACTGCACATTTTTGTTTCCTAGAGACTTGAAATTTATTTTGGGGGTAAAGGGGGTCAGGGCCATTCATTTACGTCAAACACATTTTTTTGTAAACTCTTGAGTTTCCAAAATATAAAAATTTTAACATTTAAGTGTTTTCAAAAAATCTCAAAAAATTAAAAAGTTTAATATTGAAAATAAAGGTCATAGAGACCATTCGTTTCAACTATGGCACAACGTTCTATCATGTTTGGTTTTCAAACTATCGCCTACTTTCAAAAACAAAAATTTTCAAAAATATATATGACGAGTGGTTCGTAGGAAAGAGGACGTCAGCTCGAGTCCAACGACACCTCATTTGTCAAAATCGGACCATGCGTTCGAGAGATATTAATTATTTTAACATATACAGTCGGGTACAAATAAAATGCGTGCATTTAAACCCCTCGCTCCCCCCTACTATTGGGATTATTCCAAAAGGTGATATCTAGGTAGGGTTTTAATTTCTTAAGCCTTACACCAGAGGAAGAGTGATGTTTTTGCTTACCAAAGATGTTTGCAATGATGGTTTTATATTTTTGGGATATATTGGCATTGAGCTGCTGAGAGGATTTATAGCTTCTTTTGTGAGCGTTGGTGTCTAATAAAATGGATTTATATTTAGCAAGGTCCTCGGACGTAAAATCTTGTGGCGAGGAGGTGCGAGAAAATAGCAGTTTTAACAGACCTGGTGTTAATTTATATTTGATCTTTTTAATGACAGCTTTCGTACGAGCAAATTTAATGGATGAATCCCCAATTTTAAAACTATCATTCTCATAGCGAACACCATACGTGGTATCTGTCTTTCCAATAAATAGAAGGGTCAGATACAGTTCCAGGGTTGCCCCATAATGTTTGTTTAAAATGTTTTTGAGTTGAGCTATATTTTGAGGGGTTGCCAAGACTTGTGAAAACGGAGACGATGTGGAGGAAGACGGTGTTGCCGCTATGACGGAAGATTTTTGTTTTGTATTTAGAAACTGGTTTTTTTTTTGTCGTGTAGCCTCCAGAGAGGCCGAGTGCAGGTCTTTCTAGTCGACGCCCGTGGGCATGAAGGGGTGAGGATTTTATTTTTCTTTCAGGACTAAATACGGTTTCGCTTTCACTTTCACGTTGTTCATGTTGTTCTTCTTCTTTCTGTTCTTGATGTTCTTGTTCACTAACATTAGAGGAGGAGGAGGAAGAGGAGGATTTTACCTGTCGTGTGGAATCTGTTTGAGTAAATTTTGAACTTGTTAAGGGTTTGGTTTGAGAGGTAGCAGGAGTAGTAGCAGCAGAAGCATTTGGTTTGAACCTCATGGGATCAACCGATGATGGAGCATGTTTTATCATGGGTAAAGGATTGACGTTATTTAAACGTTAAAATTCACGAAATTTATGTCGAATCGTATTTCGTGCCTCAATAGTACGCTGCATGATTTGAACATGTGTCTTGTACCCTATGGCGTTCGCCATGGTGAAGGTAAAGACACACTAACAGGAAATGTCCAACCCTGGGTCTTTTTAAACAGAAATAAAATGATCAAAACCCAAGCGATAACGTCCCTCACATCGTTCACTCTGTTTATTTATGACCAAACAGGCATGGGGATGATGGTTCCAACACGAAGCACACAATTGCGTGAAAGCTGTAAAAGACATATCTTGATTCACATGATCTTGAAAAATATGATAGAGATTTCTAGAGTCTTGGCGGAAGAGAACGATGAGATTGGCATTGTAACGAATCAACTGTTTGGGGATTTTGGAATAGGTCTGAGCCAGATAAAAACAATCCACTTGTTTATGGCGTCCCATACTAAAATACTCTTGAATAATGGCCTGTCGTTGAGTGGCAATATCATCAAAAATTATAATGGAATCTGGTTGAATGTGGTCTGGTTGAATGACATCTTGAGGCGAGGTGAATGTAAAATAGCCCATGGCTTCTTTATTTAACGAAGACATAATTTGTTCCACATACACGTACAGAGGCTGGTACAAGGATTTGGCAAAAATATAAATATTTTGAAATCGTAGGCCATGAGGCGCGGTAATAATGCTCAGCAAAACATTGGTCTTTCCACAACCCGAAGGCCCTACCATAATATATCGAACGGTAGATGGGAATAGGGTGCCATGACGTTTAGGTTCGCACACGGACAGTGATAGCTCTGAAACCATATCAGAGACGGGCAAAGCATGGGGTTGTTTCATTAATTCCATTGTGTCGACGACTGATTTTTTTCTTGTGTGTATGAAGTTTATATATGTAGGCAAGTGGTGAGTAGGATAGGTTAGTTAACGTCTATCACAATGGACGTGTTTGGACGAGCTCGTGTAACCATGGTCACGGCCGCCTCTTTGTCAAAACAGTCACGAGAAGTGGCTACAAAAAGCTATGTCGATCGCAAAGTGCAAAGTGTCTATCACATGGCCCCGAGACTAACCGTTGAGGGCTATTCAGCCAATCATCATCGTATTATTGATGTGCAAGAGCCTCGAGACGAAAATGATGTCTGCACGAAACGATATGTGAACCATCATATGAAAAGGTTTTATAAATTTGACTCAACTGTATTTTTAGTGTATCTGTCAAATCAAAAACCCGACAATGACAGAAACCATTCCCTACCATCACTGGTGAATGATGATCTTACCAATATGCTTGCTTCCGGTTTAAGTCGTTATCGATTGCATTATGATGGTGTAATTCATATTAAATATGCCATACCTGATGAGAAACATTTAAAAATACAACTAAACGGTGATAGAGTGTTGGCCCACAACCATCAAAGAGTAAATGTTCGAGATGAATTATCCTTTCATCTTGTGCTTACGTTTGAGGAAAAGGAAGCTGGGAAAACGGTGAATGATTTTCCACTTTATATAGAATTGGAATATACTGCTATGAAATAAGGTTCTCCTAGTTAGTTGTTATCGAATGTTTTCTGTGAAAGGTTCACCAAGTAGAACCATGGTGAAAAAAAGACATGCCATGAACATGAAAAAAAAACAAATCTCATAAAGAGAAAAAGGCTAGGTCGGAAACCAAGTCAATCTGCCTCACACCCAGTGTTAAAACTTAAAAAAACTAAAAGAAATCTAAAAAGAGTGGCTATCGAAAAAGCTTTACAAGCGGTGCGATTGTCTACAGCACCGAAATCGCACCATCAGGCATCGATAAAAATAAAAGAAAGAAAGAAAGAAAGAAAGAAACAAAAAACGTGGGCGATTCATTCCTGTTGCTAAGCGTGGGGGTTTCTTGCCGGCTTTATTTGCAGGGTTGGCAGCTTTGGGGTCCCTTTTGGGTGGTGCCAGCACTGTAGCGAAAACCATAAAAGCTGTCGAGCAAGGCAAGCAACAACTCAAAGAAAGCGAGCGACACAATAAAACGTTAAAAGCCATTGCGATGGGAGCTAGAAATGGCAATCCTTTAAAGCCAGTCTTTTATCCACAAGGTAGTGGCTTACCGTCCAAGAAAGAAAAAAATGTCCATCTTCGATAAGCGCTTAAGGCAACTGCCTCGTCATGCCATGACCCATGAAGAAGTGGAAAGCTATGCCAAACAACTAAAGATTTCTCAATTTCGAGGTGTATTTATGCGAAATGAATTACCCAAAGCACCGTGGAAAGAAGAACGAGCCATGATGACTTTAGATGATGATGCAGGCCCAGGAACCCATTTTGTAGCCTATGTGAAACAAGGTTCTACAGTATGGTACTTTGACAGTTATGGAAATTTACCACCCCCGATCAAGTTGCTACGTTATTTGGGAAACCGGGTAAAGATATTCTATAATATGAATCGTCAACAAACCTTTGACAGTCAAGAGTGTGGCCGTTTGAGTTTACATTTTTTATATAAGAGGTCGCGTTAAGCCAACAGTTTCATCATTATGAATGTCAACGCCAAGACCTTTACCGTACACAGTCGCGGGCCTGAAGTTTCCCTGGATTTTCCCCCCATTGAATTGCATCCGGAACATTCCTATGTGCTAGGATTAATTTCCTTGGAAAGTTACAACAGAATTTACAATATTCAACTGGATATTAATGACAAATTTTATTATGATGATTATATGTTGAGACTACCCCCTGGAGGTTATACCATAGACGATGTGCATGAAGCCATTAGCGTGTCGATGATAAAACAATTTGGTGTCAAACCATTTGCGGATGGGACACACAAATTTGAACTTACAGCCAATACGATTACTCATCGCTGTCGTATTTTCTCTACGTTTAACATTGACTTTGAAACACGAGTTCATTCTATTGGTTCTTTACTAGGATTTAAATCAAAAGTGTTGGCAGCTCACCAACCCCACGATTCAGATTATCCAGTGAAATTCATCGAGGACCATCTCATGTCTGTGACTTGCAATATTATTAGAGACGTATTTACGAATCAATAACAAAGCCATTCCCTGTATGATTTTATCGTCACCTCTCCTTGCGGCTATATTATTCGTGAAAACCCTTCAGAGGTTCTATATCATCCTGTGTGTGTCAGCGATATTAGTAATATTACCTTACGCTTAGTGAACAGAAACCAACAACTGATTGCTTTGGACGCCAACACCCCTGTGACCTACAAGTTGGTTTTAAAGACTCTATGAAATTTATCTATAAAGCAACAACAACGTCTACGAGGTCGGTTAGTTGCCTGCCGTGTATGAAACGGTTGACACGAGTAAACCGACAACGCTTACAACGCATTGGTTATACGTTACACCCCAATCATGAACAAGGAGCTGTTGCAAGTGTTAAATCCCATACAAGTGGAAGATGGCGTCGTGCGCATTGATATGCATTCCTATCAACCTCAAGCAACAGGACTGAATAAGAATGACGAGATTCAATTCATCATTAACAATCAAGATATTTATACTCTACCTCATGAACGTGTCCTTCAATTTGAGGGTTAATTGATGAAAGCAGATGGCAGCACACCCACAACGTCTGCGTTGGCGAATCATGGTTTGGCTTTTCTGTTTTCTGAAGTACGTTATGTGATAAATGATATTGTCGTAGATATGACTCGAAATGTGGGCATGACTAGTCTTATGAAATTATATCCTTCCTATAGCGAGGAGGAAAATAAAACCCTTTGTATGGCAGGATGGTGTCCCAACAGTAGCAATGACCAGCTAGTTCATACCGATGGCACATTTACAGGCTTCCCACCCTTAAAATTACCCCTTGGCTTTGCCGAAGATCACAAGCGTATTATTTTGAACGCAAGACAAAGTTTGTATCTGGTGAGAGACCGCAATGATTATAATGCACTGAAAGGAGCCTCCGACCAAGTGATAGACTCAAAAATTCAACTGCTTCGATTACGATGGAAAGTGCCCCATGTGACACTATCGGATCGTAAAAAGCTAAGCATGTTAAATTTGGTGCAAAAAGATAATGCCTTGCCTATCGCCGTTCGAAGTTGGAGTCTACATGAATACCCCTTGCTACCTACCACAGACACTCATAGTTGGAGTGTCAAATCGGCTCGCTCTACCGAGAGACCCCTGTATGTTATTATTGGTTTTCAAACCAATAGAAAATACCAACAAAGCAAAGATGTCACCCTGTTTGATCACATTCACTTGAGAAATATACGACTATTTTTAAATAATGTTTGCTTTCCCTATGAGGGGTTGGAACTCAATTTTTCAAAAAATAAGTTTGGTCCACTTTATGACATGTTTGCTAAATTTCAATCGTCTTATTATGAAAAACAGGATTGCCCTATGTTGTCGCCACAAGGGTTTAAAGCAAAAGCACCACTGATTGTTTTCGACTGTTCGTATCTAGAAGAATCTATGAAAATAACCACCATTCATTTAAGGGTAGATTTTGAAACACGAGAAAATGTTCCAGACCATACCAGTGCCTACTGTTTGATTATCCATGCCAGACAAGTAAAATATCATCCTTTGTCCAATTATGTCACCAGCATGTAAGCCACTTGTGGTCAGGTGAAAAAAAAAGATCATCATTCATAGGATTGATGATAAGCGTCTGCATGCACAGTATCTGTTGCGCTCTGGCACTGTGCGCACATACAACAACAACAACAACAAACATCATGTGTCTCTCAATAAGCAACAACAACAACAACAACAACAACAACAACAACAACAACGTGACAGACAAACCATGGAATTTAAAATGTGAAGTTAATCGTCTGGAAACTTTTGAAACATGGACAGTTCCCTTTTTGGATTGTGGAGAATTGGCTGCGAGCGGATTTTATTACTTAAAACGTGGGGATGTGGTCAAGTGTATTTTTTGCAACACTGAAATTGGAAACTGGGAAATAGGGGATCGACCCTTTAGCGATCACCAGGGATGGAGTCCATCCTGCCCTTACCTCAATCGCTATGATGTGGGCAATATTCCATGGAGTTTGAATTACCCTGTTATTGTACCACACCCTGCAAAACTAGGAGATACCTGTGGACCGCATGTGCAAACTATTCATTTGAATGCTGTTCCAAATTAAGCAAACAAACTTTGTAATAAAAGTGTAAGTGTTTTATATGTTATGAATAAAACCTCAAAAAATATTTAGGTGTTGTTCAATTCATTTGTATCTTTTTTTTTTCTTCTAAAGTCCTTTGACTTTGCCATGTTAAACCATGGCATGGGTTAGTTGTTGATTAGACATCAACGAAGTAACAGGTAAAAATAAAAGCATGATGCGTACACCCATCGTGGATTGTCAGGGGTTTAAAATTGCAGACAACAAATTTATATTTAAGGAAGTAGCTTTTATCGATTGTAGTACGTTTTGGATGTCTAACCCAATCCATTTGGTGTTTAAGCCTCCCTATGCTTTCGAGTTGCATAGTGAAAAAGAAAAAAAGCAGAGCCAATGGATTGAAAATCATTTGCAATTAGCATGGAAAAAGGGTGATATTTCTTACAAGTATCTTGACATCGTCATGAAAGCCCATTTGTCCGCGGCCAATGTCTTATTTGTTAAAGGGAGTGAAAAACGCCAGTTGCTTCAACCATTTTTACCCCCTCACTGTCAATGTACTACTTTTTAGATCTGGGTTGTCCATCCCTGCAAACGCTCATGGACACTTGACCTTGCGACAATGTTCAGAATAAAGCCTTAGCGCATGCATGGCAATTGTTTCATTGGCTCACCACTAGTGCATGTTGGGAGTTGTTCAATAAAATTAAAACTGAAAGTGTATCGTCCAATGATAGCAGTGAGACGTGTACTCGTGAGGTGATAACATCAACGTTATAGACATGGACGCCACTACAATCGACAAGGCTATTGGAAAGTTCTTTGTGTGCAAGAAAAAACTGATTAGCTTTACACAACATGAATTATTAGCACTACCTAAATCATTTCTTTTTATGTTGCTACCAACGCTGTCAAAGAAATTTGGGAAAAGGTGCCTGCCGAGTGGACTAACGACCCTGTATTGAGTGAACTACAACCATGCAGTCATTTCTCCCATCACAAGCAATTAACCATGGCAAATATACCTTCCATTCGACAGTGTGCCACATGCCAATTAATGAAATTATATCATGGTCATAAAACTCAGTGTAAAGACATTGTTTCATCATTCCATGGCTGTCATGCGGAATACAACCACCACCTACCATGCTCGTCAGCAACCGCCGACAAACAGAAACAACAACAACAATAACAACAGCTAGAACAAGAAGAACAATAAAAAAAAGTGTTTTCACAGATTGAAACCTCTATGTCCCAGGTGTACTGGCCGTGGAATTATTGATAACATCATTAAAAACTTACCATTCGAAGCTCACTTACCTGCTTACAGCTTCTGCGGCCCTGGTACTCGTCTTCAAGATCGTCTGAGAAGAGGGGATATGGGAATCAATGTTTTGGATCATGCATGCCTTAGTCATGATATAGCCTATGAAAACAGTGATCCCACACTAAGACGCATTGCCGACAAAGTCTTGTTTAGCAGTGCCAATCAACGATTAACAGCTTCAGATGCCAGTCTATCAGAACGAATGGCAGCATTTATAGTGATTGGTGCTATGAATATCAAATTACTTTTATCTAGATATGGACTTTAACATGATGAATTTATTTTAAAAAATGTATAGTATCACTGTTTTCAAGACAAAAAATAAATAAATAGACAAGAGTCCATGTTGTGTTTTTTCCATCTTCATCATTATAATTATAAATAAAATGTATAAAATGACATAAATGACAAACAATAAAAAGGGACAGCAGTGCTTCTTCTTTCTTCCGAATTTGGCCGCCTGTGGACCGCATGGAACCTAAGGCTTTCTGGTTAATCTCCTCTTCTCTTCCCAAAACCTCTTCATTCGTTCACTTCTGATCTTTCGCTCCTCCTCGGATATTACCAGTTTGGCTCTAATTTTAGGTGTTTTCTCCTCGAATATCTTGATGTTGTCAATTCGGTTTCTGAACTGTTTTCTGTTGTGGATCACATCCACTGAGAGTCCACTTTCCTTGGCGTCTCTTTTAACCTCTTCTACCCACTTAGTTGTAGCCTTCAGCTCTGTAATTTACTTGAATATCCTCTTAGTCAGTCGGTTCTCATCCATTCTCACCAAATGCCCGTAGAATTTCAACCTTCGCTTCCGCATTGTGACAGTAATTTTTTCAGTATGTTTATAGAGGTCATCATTCCTTCTGTTCTTCCATGTCCCGTCAGCAGTTTTCTGTGGTCCTAAAATTTTCCGCAAAATTTTCCTCTCCTTTTTTTCCAGTTCCTGAAGATCCCCTTTTTTATTCAGTGTCAAGCACTCCGAGGCGTACAGACAGCAGTGCATCATTATAAAAAATTAAATAAAAATTACTAATTGTAGTAAATCTATTTTTAAATCACAAACATTGGTAGGAAAGAAAGAATAGGTAGAAAACCGTGGATCACTCAGGATATACTAGAATTGATGGATGAAAGGCGGAAACACAAGAATGTAAGAGATGAAAAGGGGAAAGCAGAATACAGACGTCTGAGAAATGAGGTCGACAAGAAGTGCAAGGAAGCGAAAGAAGAATGGTTGAAAGAGAAATGTGCAGGTATAGAAAATTGTCTGAAATTAGGAAAAGTAGACACAGCTTATCGAAGGATTAAGAATACATTTGGGGAAAAGAAGACTAAGTGCTGTAATATTAAGGACACAAACGGAAAGCCTCTAACAGATCGGAAAGAAAAGGTAGAGAGATGGAGAGCTTACATAGAGAGTTTGTATAAGGGAAAGGAGATTGAGAATCATGTAATGGAAAGGGAGGAGGAAATTGATGAGGATGCGAAAGGAGATTTAATATTGAGATCAGAATTTGAAAGAGCTTTGGAAGTCTTAAGCAGGAACACAGCACCAGGCATAGATGATATACCGATTGAGTTGCTACGCTGCATAGGAGATGAAGGTCTAATCAGGTTATTTCACTTGATGTGTAGGATTTATGAGACAGGTGAGGTACCCCCTGATTTCAAGAAGAATGTAATCATCCCTATACCAAAGAAAGTGGGAGCTGACAGATGTGAAGATTACCGTACAATCAGCTTGATTACTCATGCTTCAAAGATCCTGTCTAGAATAATTTACAAGAGGATTGAAAGCCAAATAGAAACGGAGTTGGGTGAAGACCAGTTTGGTTTCAGGAGAAATGTAGGAACAAGGGAAGCTGTACTAAGTCTTAGGCTGATTTTGGAAGGTAGAATAAGGAAAGATAAGAGAACGTTCATGGCTTTTGTAGACTTGGAAAAGGCTTTTGATAACGTTGATTGGACTAAATTGTTTGAAATTTTGAAATCGATTGGAATAAAGTACAGGGATAGGAGGGTGATATACAATCTATACAGAAACCAGACAGCAGTCATTCGAGTTGAAGGACATGAGAGAGAAGATGGTATTCAGAAAGGTGTAAGGCAAGGCTGCAACTTATCACCCATACTTTTCAATCTTTACATTGAACAAGCAATGAAGGAAATTAGAGAAAAATTTAAAGTGGGAGTGAAGATTCAAGGAGAAATAATTTCAACTCTGAGATTTGCTGATGACATCGTCATCTTGGCCGACAAGCCTGAGGATTTGAATGAGTTTTTGAATGGTATGGACTCCGTCTTACGGAAACAATACATGATGAAAATTAATAAATGTAAAACAAAAATACTAGAATGCAGCCGAAATAAATCAGAAACCTCTATGGACATCAAATTGGCAGGTGAAAAGCTGAAGGAAGTAGGAGACTTCTGTTACATAGGAAGCAAAATAACCAGTGATGGACGAAGCAAAGACGATATAAAAAGTAGGTTGGCTCAGGCAAGGAAAGCATTTCTACAAAAAAAAAATGTTGACATCGAATATAGATTTAGGTATTAGGAGGTCATTTTTGAAAGGCTTTGTCTGGAGCGTGGCGCTCTATGGAAGTGAAACTTGGACTATTGGTGCAGCAGAAAAGAGGAGAATTGAAGCATCTGAAATGTGGTGTTACAGGAGAATGATGAAGATCAGATGGGTAGATAGGGTTACAAACGAAGAGGTATTAAGACGAGTGGGAGAGGAGAGATGTTTCTGGCGACTGCTAATGAAGAGAAGAGATAGGTTAGTAGGACACATACTAAGACACTCAGGAATAGCAAGCTTAGTTATGGAAGGAAGGGTCGAGGACAAGAACTGTAGGGGTAGACCAAGGTTAGAATATGTTAAACAGATTGCCTCGGATGTAGGGTGTGGTAGCTTTGTAGAGATGAAATGATTAGCTCAGGACAGGGAGGCATGGAGAACTGCATCAAACCAGTCAAAAGACTGAAGACTCATACAACAACAACAATAAAAAGGACAAAAGTTCATCATTTTAACTAATAGTTTCATCATTATTATAAAAAAAATTGTATAAAACATTATATACATGGTAATTGTACTAAACCTATTTTTAAATCACAAACAATCAAAATAAGAACATAAGTCCATCATTATTCATCAATAGTAACATTATTATAATAATAATAATCAAAATTTTTATAAAAATTGCTATAAATGCTATTTTAAATCACAAACAATAAAAAAAAGGCCAAGAGTCCATTATTATTATTATTATTATTCATTAAGTAAGTTGAAACGTCATGTGCTTAAGGCTCGCTTGTTGTTGATCTAACAACCCCTCACGCACTGCAACCACAGGTAAACCAAAATCATGTTTTAAAAGTTCGTGATACTGGCGTATGAAATCTTTATCCACTCTAGAACCATGTTTTTGTTAAACGCTTATTATTGAATAAAATAACAGGTTATTAGAATTTGAAAAAAAAAAACAAAGGTTTGGTGCAAAACCATGTCTACAGTGAAGGCAATGTGACGTTAACTTTAAATTATTTATTTATTTATTTAGTAAATAGTGTATAATAGATTTCTTGTTAAAAATATGTCTCTCTCAAACTTTTTATTTCTTACTTGTGGCCGTGGTGCATAAGGGAGTGCTGAATGAACAAGCGAGCCTTAAGTGCATAACGTTTCAACTTATTAAAAACAACTATTTATGTCCATGAAAAGTAAAAAAGGTAATCTAATTATAAACATGCATCATAGGCATGATTCTATTCACGTAGCCTAAGGCTAGGAAAAATTTTCCAATTAAGAGAACTTACAAAAATTAGCATTCACCTATGCTCATCATAGGCATCATTGTATTGACATGACTTAAGGTTCAAAAAACAAACAAAAAATTCTACCATTAAGCACAAGTTTAGAAAATGTATTATTATTATTTACCATCATAAACGTTGAACAACAAATAATAAACGTCAAACTGTTGAGCACTAAAAGTAATTTTATTTTATTATAGTTATTAAAGAGTAGGGCATTAATAAACAAAAAGTCATGGCTAACGTACAATGATCATTCGTTTTCTATTTTTACAAAACTAACAATGCAACGGTTATTTTTTTCACCCTCATAGATTAAATAGACAGGGTGAATACTCGAATTGACATCCTCCATGACATTATCAGGTAGGTTATTAAATCGTGTGGGAAGAAATGTCTCAAAGTCTTGACAAATGCAAAGCGCTCGTTCACCAAATTTGGTTTTTAGTTTTAGAATTTTATGTACGCGAAAGGGTGTTTGCGTCGGCAATTCACTCATTTTCTTGCGTGCAAAGCCACAATCTTGACCAATGGCTTTCAAGGCGTCCATGGTTTTCTATAACCAAAGAAAAGAGTGTTACTTTCTAACACTCTCGTCCTTATATTACAACAACAACAACAACAATAACTTTTTCTGTACATCAAAGTGTGTTTTTTTAAGGCTGAGCGTTTATGGCCTAAAGTTGTAGATAGTATTGGACAAATTAACAAAAATATAATAATGTTTGTATCATTTTCAGTCAAAACATACATTTGGAAATGTGATATCAAAATTAAGTGTGAATCATTTTCATGATCTCTCTTGGAGGTAAATGTAAGTCTCTGTTGTCAATGGGAATTAGCCTATCATCCCCTTGTTGAATGACTTGTATTCGTTTGCCCTGTTGTTGTGCAAATTCACACTGCATTCTGTTAAATAAATAATATCAACAGATATTAGGAGCAAACATCTGAATGCTGTTGGTAACCTATAAAAGGCAAAGTTAACACGCTATGCATTTAATAACCATGTCTACATCCAACAAGCCAAGAAAGAAACAAAATATGAAACTACAAATTTAAACCAGTGTGTATGTGTTCATCAACGTGAATACACGATAAACTAAAACGAACAAACAATAGCCAAATATATTCTAAACGTCAAGTATGCATCTGAAAGCCGAATGAAATCAAAAAAGGTCACAATCATGACATGTTGTTGTTAGTTTCGAATAGATCTCATTCTATGAGGCGAATATTGATTGATAGGTAAGCTAAGACAAAGTTGGCGAAATGCTTGTTGTCGATACGAGGTGATTCGTTCCTCAGCAGGAAATTTATAAAAATTAAAACAAAACATTTGAGAGGTTATTGGAAAATAAACATTAAACAGGGGCTTTGTACATAATGTAGACCAAAAATCTGCTAAATAATCCTCGTCAGCTAATTTAACGATCACTTGATTCATGGTTAAACCGTACCATGCTTTATGAATCACTTGCGTGGATACATTATTTTCAAAACCAACATTTAGCATACGGGATTTACAATAGTGATGGCCTGGATCATAAACTATGTCATCATCCATAATGTTGTCATAAAACGTGGTATCAATGCATAGTTTCGTGTTTCTATATTCTGAAGGATAGGCCACACGTTGAGGATTATGAGACACCATCGTGGCATATTCATTGAACGTGGTATGTTTTGTGACGATAAAACAATCTTCACCGTGGCTCATCATTGAATCTGAAAAGTAGTCGTTGACGTTTACTAAGTGAATAAATAAAAAATACTATGTACTATATACACTGTCTGTCCCCTAAGTCAACGGCAAAAAGCAAATAAAAAATAAGCAAAACACAAATAAATAACCATCTGTCTGTTGACTTTTTTAGCTGTAGGCCTCAAGCATAACATGCAAAAGGTTAAAAAAACAATTTCTGTTCAGATATTGGATTGGTGTTGTTTTCAAATATATCACCACTCATAACTCTACCCATAAAGTGAGAGATTGTCCACAGTAAAAGCATCAGATTATTATTTTATGTTCTTGCATGAGACCTACTAAGCCACAAGCTAGTGTGGCCTAATAAGCCGCATGCCTACTGAGGGTGGGTGCACACTTTGCTGAAACATGAGTCCTATTAAGCCACCACCACCTAGTGAGGCCTATTAAGCCGCACCTAAAAAAGTCAACATGTTTTTAATCTAGCCTGTGCACAGTGAACCATGCAAACGTTGATGCATGGCTCTCTTTATGCGTTGACAGGCAAATAGCACATGACATACAGTTTATGTACAACTATTTACAGGCATTCACACATCCATGCATACATCCATGCATACATCCATGCACACAGGTTAAAAAACAAAAATTATATGATACACTACATTTTTTTATTCCGAGGCTGAAGATGGCATCACGCACTTGATAGCAACCAAACCAAACACTTGCCGTGTTGTACAACAACAATAGCAACAACCATTACTGGTTGTAACCAAATGGGACGCTTGTCATCATATCCTGACACCACTGTCTCTTGTCGTCCAACAAAACGAGGGTTTGTTTTCGCTGTTTCATTAAAAATAAATCATGATTTTTCGAGTGAATCCTAAACTGACTATGTGACATGCCTGTGTGGGTCTGAAGGACATGTAAATAATCATCCACACAGAGTCGTTTAACCATGTGTTGGCTAATCCCTTTGGCTCGCATAGATTCGCAACGATCCACCTGTCGAAAACTATACATTTTCGGAGCGAGACCTACAAACTCAGTCATCATGGTGTCAGAACACTCATCTTTCATTAAACCAATTTCTTTTTTGATCAGACGGGGGATATGGAACACGTTCTTCTCACTAAACGAGGACGTGTCAAACCATTTTGGGTTTTGTTTGATAAAGACATACGGATCACAGTCACGGATATGGTAAGTAAAACTATCCGTGTCTGTATATAACAAGGAAATTGTACCAAATCGCTGCATTGCAAAACCATAATGGAATTTATACATGTGCAATTTTGAAAAGTCTAAAATGACTTGGCCTAAGTAGATAGGTTTATTCATGACCACTTAAGTTTTGGCAAGTTCAATAGTCAGTAGATCATGATCAATAATGTTCAAAGATTTGAAATTTGGTTTTGCAATATATTTATGAGCTCCCCATCTGCCATGCCATGTGTTAACTAATTTAATGTCCCTATACTGCCATACATTTTCCAAACTCTTGCCATAGATACAATTATTCATCAGTTTCAACACCGGTTTCTGACAAAAAGAAATATCTCTATGGATTTTTTTTTTCAGGGTTAAGCCCTGGGCTAAACATTATACCAGCAAGTCAATATGCAACACATAGTGATTTTTATCATACAAGGTACCCATCAATTTCCTATGATTGTCCTTACTCTCGGGCGGCACCATTTTCTCTATGCAAAAGGGGAAATCACCATGTCGCTGTCTGAGATCGGGGGGATAAGCTAAGTCAACATCAAGAACATACCCTACGTCCTGTTGCTTGCTGGCACTATGCACATTAAAATCTTTAATTTCATTCTCTGACAGCCAGACAAAGTTTCTATACGGCAGTGGTCGACTCATAGCGAGACCGTATAAATTGTTTACGTCGATATACATTAGGTAGAATTCTGGTTCTTCGGGACAATAATTAGGCATGTAATGATTATTTGCCTTGGCATGTCAATGATTGAGCGATAAGAACCCCCCACGAATCCATTTTTCCATCATCAGTACCATATCGGGATCCGTCAGTAAATCAATCTCAATGTGGGTAAATTTGAGGGCAGCGTCCCAACTTAACCATGGACTGGTATAGTAGTGGGCGGGGTCAAGGCCATAGACCGTGTGACATAGCTGACGAAACGTTTCAAACACGACTGGCAACAACAACACGTCTAATTTTAAGTAGTGCATAGCATACTGGCGCATGGTTTCTATGCCTAACACTCTCCAAATATGGTGTGCGTGGGCATAGTCTTCTTCACTAATGGTGCTTTGAGTTAACTGAGAAGATAATTTTTCTCTTGGGGCAAATATGTTTCTTCAAGCACCTCGTAACTTCCCACATAATCATAAGGAAAATGGCCTTTACAAACACACAATTTAAATTGATTTGTATCCGTAAAGTGGGAATGGGTATGTTTCAACTCATATTCGCTTAAGCCTTTCACAAGACTATCCAGCGAACTAGACATAAACTTGAATGAGTCGAGAAGGCGAATGCTCCTTATTTCCATGAAAGTGAGGTAAAGCTCTCATGGTTCTTAGCCAAAATTCTGAATTTGCTCTTATCTACATGAGCAAATTGTTTTACAATGAAGTGAAGGTCATACCGGGAGAAATTGTGTAAGAAGACAAAGAGGAAGCGAGGTATAGAGTACTTCAAATTGCATTCACTATGAGCAGCACCTCTAAAATGCCCTGTCCTGTGACAGTGGTCACTTACTTTTTTTTCTCCGCCTAAAATGGGCTTTTCACATATGTGGCAGGTGGTGGCTTGATCATATTCTCTTTGCTGTACGTCATTCATCTGAATAGGTACAGGGTTGTCCAAATTTTGTTTCTACTTTGCCCGCTAAAGCCGCCATTTGATCAACAAACCACCGCGCACAATCCTGACCTTTGTGACTTACATACTCACATTGGGATTATCATATTGACAGACAACATAATAGGCTACAGCAAAAGGCTCATATTTCTGCACTGAATAGGTTGAGTTTGTATGGGGGCTTGGTTCACATCCCTGAATGAGAACAGTAAGGGCCACAAAATCAGCGTAAACAGTAAATGGTACTGTACCATTATACTCATATTGTTATGATGTATAGTGCAGTTTGAAGTATACATTGAAGATCGGCGCGATCCACGAGTTGCTAACCGAAGCTGGAGTCGGCCGCTCGATTACGGTACTTGCCGAGGATCGACGTGCACGCACGAAGCCAGGTGAATATGATTACAACATGGCGACCATCGACCCAGTTTATCGGCCACTAGGACTAAATTTTTATCAGCAATAAGAAGAAAGAGAATAACATGCAAGATTTGCAACATTATACGAGACCTTGGAACAGAGCATAATGTGTATTTTGTTATTTATACATGTTTAGTATCTGTCGGAGATAATATAAATTATGATTTACATCCACCAATGAGAAAGCAGTTCGATTACTGTCACGCCTGAGTGGGGGTAGCGTGAGGCCAGGTGGATGGACACACAGTCAGCTGTGGGCAGATAACATTACGAAGTGCTTGAGAGCATGTCTCATCGTGAAGCTTGTGAACGCGTTTCGTGATTATAATGTAACGCGAAGTTTATGTCCAACACTTCAAAGTATATGCAGAGCCAGTGTCAGTAGTGGAGTGAAGGTGGTTTTGCCTCCCCCACCACTACTCCCAATGCGAGCCGATAACTCCCGAACCCGTGGTCGGAGATTCACGAATGAGGTGTCGTTGGACTTGAAATGACGGGGGATTTGATATGGACCACTCATTTCAACCCCTAAAGAAAACCTACCCCTACTAGGGGGTGAAATTGTAATTTATAGTGAAAGTCTCTTTTCAAATGCGACATGTATAAGGTGCGCTGCTAGAATGAACTTAAATGTTGTTGCTCATATAGCGCATGCGGTTTTCTGGCTGCCGCTATGGATTAACATTATTGTTTTTGTTTTTTACGCATGCGCACTTGGGATTTTTGTAAGAGGGCGAGCTCTTTGAAAAAATGATTGATAAGAAGGGGTTTTGGTGGTGAGGAGAGAGCCAGATAGTCGCCTACTTTCCTAAGAAGTTTGCCGATATCTCTCAAATGCAAGGTTGGAGTTGGACGTGTGACGTGTCAAATCGCTTGTCTCGAAGCCCTATATATGTTATTAATAGGTTAAAGTTTTGAGAATGAGGGAAACAGGCTTTTTGGGGGTAAAACCATGATTTTAGACTTTTTCTGATATCTCACGAATGCATGGTTGGATTTGGTCCTATAACATGTCAAATGGCTTGCCTCGAAACCCTCTTTATTTTGGTAATAGGTTAAAGGTTTTGAGAATGAGGGAAACGGAATGTTTTGGGGTAAAACCGTGATTTTAAACTTTTTGCTATATCTCGCGAACCAATCATGCAAGAGGCGTGTACGAGGGGTCCAACGACTCGTGGTGACATTCTCTCTGCTATGGATCACTCGTTGTAATTTTTAAAAAATATTGGAAACTCGATTTTGGGGTAAACCCGTGTTTTTTTGTGATTTTTGCTGATATCTCACGAACCAATAACGCTAGAGACGTGTACGAGGTGTTCTAGGACTCGGGCTAACGCCCCCTTTTAAATGTGGTAGATATGTTTTCCAAAAAATAATTCACAAAGGGCCTAACGTCATACATGTTGAAAAAACTTTTTCTTTTTCTTTACCTGTTTATAATGTTCGTGAAGCGTGGTGGTTGAGAGAGACGATACGGCTGTGTGTGAGTGTTTCAACGAACCTGTCGCTTAGCACAAGGACCATGCTTAATAGAACAATTGCTATTTCGGCGGGTCGGTGTATGACAGAGCGAGGGTTCGTTTTCTGATATTTTACCTTTAACGTGTAAACGGTAATTAGAACTTGGTTCTATGTTGGTCGAAGCGAGTAGAGAAAACAAACTTGCCGAGGAGCAGGAGGTGAATGTCATTTGAGCTTATTGGAAGGCGCTGATCTGACTTGACAACAGGTGCAATGGAAAATGACCATGACGCTTGAAGGTGAAATAATCTGACCATTGGGGTGGCAGGGAAGTGCGAAATGCATGTGAACACATGTGAAACCACATGCACGCTAAACAAGTTACATCCTGTCTTGCTTTGTACGTGACAAAATGCAAGTTCAGGAGAAATTTGATCTGCCACAGGTGTTCTCCTTGGGCTTTTGCTGTCCACGTGCACGATAACTTGTAACAAGTCACATCCTGTTTGCTTTGTACGTGACAAAATGCAAAGTCCATGTGAAATTTGATCTGCCACAGGTGTTCACTTTGGACGTTATCTGTCCACGTGCATGATAACAGAATGTTCAACGCGTGGGAAAAAATGATTATACATGCAACGTAGCATATATAACGACATGTCGTTATCATTTCCTTTCTCATTTGGGTGGACTATTTTTGAACATACTGCGTTGCATGAAACACTTGGTCTTGTTTAACAGTTTTGGTGTTGGTAGAAAATACTTAACCTTGTTGTGGGGTAGGTATTCATATATATATATATTTATTCATTTATATATTTATTGATTTATATATATATTTACATGCTATTATTTATTGCTTAGGTAATTAATGATTTTTTAATTTATTTGTTTGCAGATAACCGGTATACCTTACATGTCTGAGAGAGAAGAAACCATTGCACTTTTGAGCTCACTAGAAGGAAACAGCAACAAGCCACTGCAAGTAAAGGTGAGATGATTTTTTTAAACTAATTTGTTTCATTTTTTTGTTTTATGTTTTATTTTATGAAATGCATGTACTGCCAAAGAGTGAACTGTTTAAATCTCAGGTAAGTCTAACTTAAAAATGCTATTCCATTTCACCACTACTGAAAACTCGTAGACAAAAAAAATCATTACCTGTACATGACTGTGACAATGATTGCTTTCTTGATTAATGTCTATGTTGTTGTTGTTGACTGGAAAAAGTACTAGGCCATGTTGGATTTTCTAAAAAAAATGTATGGGTGGTTCCCTATTGTGCCCTTGCAGCAAGAAATATGCAAATCACAGTATGCCAGCATTGCTCAATTCGGGATTTTTCGGGGCTGCGGTAAGTTCTCCCACTCTGTGACTTACATATTTTGGATTAAATAGAGGATACACTTGCAAAAATAACTACAAAATCTACTCCTATTTTAACACATTTAATTAATCAAAAATTATGGCGCTACAAACAAATAAACACATAAACTACTGACCCATATCATTCTACTTGTCCAAAGTGAACAAGGAATAGCATAAAAATAAAACAAATATTAGACTAAAACACATGGTTTTCTTTAAAACCAACAATTCGCGATTATTTTCACTTCCATAAAGTACTTATCTTAAAGTTCCAAATAACTACGAGCTTCTTTGGCTCGATACTTTCCCATAATAATGGTGTCATATTTTTGTACACCTCAAGAATTATTTTTATCTTTTCTTATCATCAAAACAAATATATAATTACATTTAAAATTACATGTTAATTATTCACTTCAATATTTGGGCATATCACATGTTCTCCATATTTACTATCTCTCTCAAGTTTTACAAATTCACTACGGTGATCGGGAAAACTATTTGTGTACTCCAGAGTTATAAAGATTACTTGACAAAGTCAAAAACTATGATCACTCCCGAAACCTAGTTATCTTCAAAAAACTCGTGGATTCCTATTTTCCATCCAATATTACAATAGGGATTTTATATAATTCATTTGTCTTATAAGACCATTATCACATAATTAAACTACGATCTGAATTGGCAAGCGATAATATCAATCTACAAGGACCTCGGTTCAACGCCCGGGTCATTAACAACTTTAAACACTCACGGTGTATTTAACACATCTTACAAGCCGGTTTTTACCCACCCTCGCTCTATGAGGGTCAGGCCATACACTCGGGCGTGATTTATGACAAGGAAAGCGACTCTCTGCCTAACCCACTGTGGCAGCTCTCTTCAATGCTTTAAAACAAACCTTCACATTATTCTCAGTTCTGTGGAGAGACCTGGCTTTTACTTCTCTTATTTCCATTCAACAATATTCTTTGGCTCATAAACCACTTTCGTAACCTTGGCATTTATTAATTATGAGAGGGTCCTCATTGATTGGGAAGATTAATACACATTCTACGACGAATAATTAGGGGCTTTAACAACCAAAAGGATTCTAGGTTCGAATCTCTTAACATGCCTCGGGAACATTTCCACATTTGGAGGACTTATACAAGACGCGATTTAAAGTCGGCCGTGGCCTACATGACATACGCTCAATAATACCATACATTAGCTCCCTTTTAAATAATACACACATGGCCTCGTGATCTACGTCACAATGAGAGGACTTACAACATATCTCAATTCACTGCAATCAACTACCCTCCATAAGTAATTTACCAAGTACTTTAACTTTTACACGTTCCTAGCAGGACTTTTTATTTAATTGCGTTCCATTACGCTACACATTTACTTTACGGCCGAATGTCTTCCAAAGAACTGATAAATTTCATAGTAACAATTGATACATATCTTAATTCTTATATTAATCTTTTCCGTTGACAATAAATCGCTCCCTTTTTAAGAACACGCATTCACATCGTGTCTTATACATTTGTTAAGGCTTCAACGCTCTATATTTTTATATCATTCAATTTAATCTTTATTTAGATTTCTTTACCTTGTTATTCACATCCTGTTTTCATTCTTTACAAAAGCTCAAAAGCTATTTCTTTCATATAATTCAAATTTACCTTTATGTAAATATCTTTGTTATAATTATTAATATCACGCTTGCTTTTATTAAATACTGACATTTTATTTCATGCATTTCCTCTACAGGATTTATTATTTCACATAATTATTTATTATTTCTTACAACTTTATTTTCGTTCAGATCGCATTCTTATTTAGTTATTATTCATTTAAAAACATCCCTTCTACTCAAAACTCCGGTGGAATTGTACACAAAATTTTTCCCGACACCAAAACATAATGAAAATCTCTACTTACATGATTAAGGTCGCTTTCTGACCTTTGTTCTCGTTTGATGTGACATTTTGGCCCACCTTCTTGACCTACTCCATATTGTACAATCTCATCTTATGTACAGAAATTTCTTGACACATATTCACTATATTTAACACTGACAACATTTTTTTTAATACACTGGTGTATACGTTTTGAACACACACTAAAACACTAAAAAATATTACTCCGGTACATATTATAACACATATCACTGTGCATAAAAACGCTTTCACTTTACCTAAAACACTTAAAATGATACTCTTATTTCTTTTCTTACAATATTTACACTTCACTCCTATCACACGGGCGTATCTCGACGATTTTTACAATTTATGTCGGCTGTTGATGATCCCTGATGTGAATCCTATCGACCTGCATTGGACGTGTGATTTTACTCGTTCAAAGTTGCTCTCTCCTACAAAGGAAACTACTGGTTTCAGTCTCTCAAAACCGCTTCTATTGTCTATTACTCGGCTTTACTTTATCTGCTTTAACTAGACGATAAATGTCTTTACTTTGCCGTCAGCTCTATTTATATATGGTGGTCTATCGCACCCTATAGTTTCTATATCTTGGCCTCCCTTCGAGGACCGTATACTGTCTATCGTATATTTTTGACGTTTTCTCACTAGAGTACGTTTCCCCTCTGATTTCGAAACTAAGTTCCTAAGTTCCTTTCGCTTGAACTTCTATCTTTCGCGATCGTAATTACTGTTTATTCTTGTCCTTTACAGGACTTAATGTCTTTAACAATGTCTTTACTAGACGTAACGCCGTTTATTTGTTGGAGTTCTTATAACTTCGTAACTGTATTGAACTAGTGTTCTTCTGGAATTCGAAGTTCCCTACTGATCGCTGTATCTTACTTTGGCGATATTGCTTTAAAGTCCGTATATTTAATGTTCTTTATAATTTAGGACTCTTCAAAGTCTCGAACTGCTAACCCTCAGCGTAGCGTACTTATATCGTAACTGGTCTACACTCGGTGAACTTGTAGCATAGCCTCCCACAGGCTCTGGATCGATGTCTGATACAGCTTAACGTCCCCCTCACGGGTTCTTGAATACTGCGTATACGATGTGGTGAAGCAGTTCCCCTCACGGTCTCTCGTAGACTGCATGATTGGCTTGGTGAGGCCAGGAGTTTTATACCTTTCAGCCAAAAAAAGATAAAATCCTAGTCCTTTTCGTGACCAACTTTTGAACTAATTGTCGCACAATTATAAAAAATTATATATCCAGAAAGCTCGTCTTCCAAACGTAAAATAATCTTCCTGTGCATGGAAATCGATCGTGCATTTCCGAGATATTAATTAATTTCTCGTCCTCAACTGTGTGGGTAGTGCTATACTTCTTTTATTCTCCCACTCCTTAGGTCTCGGTGAACCCCCAATGACGTCTACTTGCGTTTGCAGTTTTCTCCTGTGCAATTTTTACAAGGTTTTTCTTTACACAAAAATCTCTAATCCAAATTGATTCACCGTACTGTATCTCTTTACTTATTTTTATACTCGTAAACGGGTTAAATTTAATTATTCCTGTTCTGACTCAGCAGCGAGGTTGCCATATTCTTGCAACGTAAGAGCAATTTCCGAGTCCAGCTTCTTCGTCTTACAGTCAAAACTTTCCACTCGTTCTAATAATATCCATGACTGGCTCCTTATAAATGTCAAGAGGCATGAGCTCATCTAAGGAACACCTGGCCCTAACGCTTGCACAATGTTAAGCTATAATCCTGGCTTGAAATCTCTCTCCGTTCCCTTAGAAACTGTATGATTCTTTCATTCTTTTCTCAAAGTACATGGATTCGACTCTCCTTGAGGCCATGGTACATGGGTTCACTATGGACTCAACGAATATCCACAGGTTTGAACATGATAATGTGAACAAAGTGACATGACATTCATTTTTGTTTATATATTGGTTAAAGGGGGGTGGGGGTGTAAATGACTGTAGCTTTATAAAAAGAAAATAAGTACTTGGGTTACTGTTAGTGCCAACATACAGTTTATTTTTAATGGTGTTTTGATATATTAATGCCAATTAACGTTAACGTTCTATTTACAAGTATTGATTGATTGATTGATTGATTGAGTGAGTGATGGGTTATTTTGTTTGCTTTTTAGGTGTCGTCATGTGCCATTAACGTAATGAACAGACAGTGAACAAGCATGCATTATGCTTTAAAGTACTCTGTGCTCTTGTGCAACGTTAATAACTTACAATAAGAAAAAGTTTTATTATAACACATGGCGTTAGTACCAAATACAACAAGTGAGCAAGTTGGTTTACCACGTGGGTTAAATTTAAAATCAGAACATGATCGATGGTTAACATTTGAATCCTGGGTTGTAGGCTTTTTGTCGACACATACACTTGCAAAAGCCGGTTTTTTTACTTGAACCGAGAAGATGTGGTGCGCTGTGTGTTTTGACGTATTTAACTTTCACACTGGGAAGAAGGGGATGATCCCTTTAGAGACCATTTGCGATGGTCTCCTCATTGTCCTTACATGCTTGGAAAGCAAGTGGGTAACCTACCCGTGCATTCATTTTACCGAACCACAAGGCCTTTGGCCGCTACTTACGTTGCTGAATCACAAATAAATAATAATAATGATGTATTACCAGCCAACGGTAGTGTCGATATATGTGGTCCATATGCCATAGACAGTGTTGAATTGGCGTGTGCTTTTGAAAGATTGGGAGTTTGCAAGACTAAAGCACTAGCACACCCAGAGTACAGCTCTGTTGAAAAACGTTTAGAATCTTATAAAAATATTTGGCCATTAATATTAAAACACCTTACCAAACAGCTAAGTGAAGCTGGATTTTTTTTATACTGGTGAAGGGGATAAAACAATGTTTTTATTGTGGATTTGCTTTAAAGGATTGGCAAATGACTGATGACCCTTTTGTGGAACACGCTCGTTGGTTACCTAACTGTAAATACATGGTGTTGCTTAAAGGTCAGGAATTTGTGAACACTATTCGTAAAGAAAACATGATTGCAGCACAAGACTTAAAAGTGCCTTAAAGTTAGAACACGCGGAGCAAATACACGAGGCTGAAAGAAAAGACTTGTCTCACGAACAGATACAAAAATGTAACCAACAATTATGTAAAATTTGTTATCAAGATGAACTAGGTGTTGTATTTTTGCCTTGTGGACACATGATAGCCTGTGTCAAGTGTGCATTAGAACTTAACACTTGTGCTATATGCAGAAAAGTAGTATCTGCTACAGTTAGGGCATTTCTTGCATAACTAGTATAATTTATTCGCCATGCATAGTGCAAAATCCCAAATTGCACAATATTATTAAAGCTGTTTTAGAGTGTAATAGGTATGCTTTTGTTTTGTTTATAGACTACTACAATGAATGTTTTGAATGCTGTGGGACAATCATGTGGCTTAAGACAAAGAAGCTCAGAGAATTACCAACGCATATTCCATTCCGCATTATCAAGATTCGGAAATTGAAAATTGAAATCGTGTACTTTGTGTATGTGAAAACTTTGAGACATTTCTGCCTATACGGTTTAATGATATGTCGGAAAGTGTTTTTGATGAAGTCAATAATGCTATGCAACCTGTACACTTAATTAATGAAGGTTTTAAAAACAATAGGTGCATGATTCGTTTTAATTAAATAAAAAAAAGTCAAATAATAATGGAAGATATAAGTCATGACAATGGACTGAAAGAAAAATATGTGTATAGAATAATAATGTCTTAGTGTTTAGTATTGTCTTAAAAATATTATCATGAAACCAAAAAAAATGTATATAAAGTTTGTAAATAAATGAAAATAATGGTACAATGTTGTTTTATTTTCTATAGAAGTCAGAATATTTAACATTGCAGATTATACATGATTATGACAATAAAAAGCACACTTAATACAAGTCTTTGCCTTTACGATAGTGTGTTATAGTTTTAAAAACAAAGCTTGTTGTAGATCTTTTTTCTTCCATGGTAAACAATAGGCATGTAAACGTTATTGTCCTGTTTTTGATCATTATCACTATCATAATCATAAGCAGCATGATCTATATCACTATTATTATAATCACTATAATTATCCTCAACATTATCCTCAACATTACTAAAACCAGTTAAATATTCCTGGTCCTCTTCCTGTTCCTCTTCCTCAACCTCTTCCTCTACAGTGTCCTCAGGTAGAGTCTGCGTGGCGTTTGATAATGTTATGGGTTTTTTGAACATTGAATTATTTTCAATAGTAGTATTGTTTTGTAGCACTTGCTTTTAACATTTTCATGATTTTCTGTTGACAGGAACAGTGTTTCATGCAGTACACTACATTGATGATCACTGACACTTAAAACCACACTATTT
This sequence comes from Meconema thalassinum, assembly GCA_946902985.2. Lineage (NCBI taxonomy): Eukaryota > Metazoa > Arthropoda > Insecta > Orthoptera > Tettigoniidae > Meconema > Meconema thalassinum. Next base: position 66,612,532 of record OX336397.1, read on the forward strand.
TTGCTTTTTAGCTCACTGCGACATTGTTTTGAACGTTGTTTTGTACAACGCCAAATACCAGTTCCATTTTTATTGGTTCGTTTCACAATATATGAATATCCTTTATAGAATGCATGAGGCTAGTCACAGATACTTCCATATCAACTGTCAAGCTTAGACTAAGCTCTAGTAAATACAACTTGGTAATAAGAACAATAGATTATTGTGCGAGCATATATGGGTGCAAATGTGGGAGCAAAAAAAGTGGGAGCAAAAATTGGGAGCAAAAAGTAGGAGCAAAAAGTGGGAGCAAAAATTGGGAGCAAAAATTGAGAGCAAAAAGTGGGAGCAAAGAAATAGGAGCAAGTATGGGAGCAAATGTGAAAGCAAAAGTGGGAGCAAGTATGGGAGCATATGTGAAAGCAAACGTGGGAGCAAAAAGTGAGAGAAAAAAAGGTGGGACCAAAAGTGTAAGCAAAAGTGGGAGCAAGTATGAGAGCAAAAAAAAGTGTGAGTAAATGTGGGAGCAAAAAGTGGGAGCAAAATGTGAGAGCTAAAAGTGTAAGCAAAAGTGGGAGCAAAAAATTGGGAGCAAAACGTGGGAGCAAAAATTGGGCGCAAAAAGTGGGATCAAAAGAAAGTAGGAGCAAGTATGAGAGTAAATGTGAAAGCAAAAGTGGGATCAAGTATGGGTGCAAATGTGAAAGCAAAAGTGGGAGCCAAAAGTGTGAGAAAAATAATAATAATAATGATGATAATTGTTGTTTTAAGGGGCCTAAAATGTGTGAGAAAAAAAAAGTGGGAGCAAAAAGTGTAAGCAAAAGTGGGAGCAAATATGAGAGCAAAAAAAAAAGTAGGAGCAAGTATGGGAGCAAATGTGAAAGCAAAAGTGGGAGCAAAAAGTGAGAGAAAAAAGTGGGACCAAAAAGTGTGAGCAAAAGTGGGAGCAAATATGAGAGCGAAAAAAAGTGGGAGCAAAACGTGTAAGCAGAAGTGGGAGCAAACAAGTGTGAATAAATATGGGAGCAGAAAGTGGGAGCAAATGTGAAAGCAAAAGTGGGAGCAAAAAGAGCGAGCAAAAGTGAGTGCACAAAGTGGGAGCAAAATGTGTGAGTAACAAGTGGGGGCAAATGTGGTGTTTTACTAAAACAATCTCCCCTAACCTAACCTAACCTAACTTCACCCAACCTAATTTCACCTAACCTAACTTCACCTAACCTAACCTTCCAACTCTCAGATCAAAAATTAAATTCTGGCCATAGTCGAGTTGGAACCCAAAACCTCTGGGATAACACCCAAGTATACTAGCCACTACACCGCGAAATGGGCAAATTATCATGCAACACAACACAAAAATAAAAAGTTTTATGTAGTGTAACTCATTGGCTGACAATCATAGTTGAGAATTCAAACCCAAGACCTCAGGACTTATGTTTTGAACATTATCAGAAATATTATTCCATTTACATTTTGCTGTTGCTTATAGTTTGGCATTAATATGGGAGCAAAAGTGAAAGCAAAAAGTGGGTGCAAGCATGGCTGGTTGTAGAGACTTTCATATCAACTAATACACATAAATTAAATTTTAGTAAAGTGACTTGGCTAATAATAATAATAATAACAGTTTAAAAAAATTCAAGGGGATTGATATTTTTCAGGGTGTAATTTCCAAAGTACTGTCAAGAATAATAATTACATGAACAGATTCCAAGAACTCTAGAGTGCTTTTAAGGTTAATGATTGGCTAGGAGTGAGATAGAGCTAGCTAACCTAATTAACCTCAGCTCAGTAAACCTAACCTTGTCACATGGCATGTTCTACAAGTATAGACTTGCTTTGAGACTGGCTATGACGTCACAGATGAATGGCGATGGGAGGCTGGCAAAAAGGAAAATGTTTTTGTGTAATAAAAAGTCATGTCCAGCCTCCCACCGCCATTCATCTGTGACGTCATAGCCAGTCTCAGTTACACTACAGAAAACTTTTTATATTTGTGTTGTGTTGCATGATAATTTGCCCATTTCGCGGTGTAGTGGCTAGTATACTTGGGTGTTATCCCAGAGGTTTTGGGTTCCAACTCGACTATGGTCAGAATTTAATTTTTGATCTGAGAGTTGAAAGGTTAGGTTAGGTGAAGTTAGGTTAGGTGAAATTAGGTTGGGTGAAGTTAGGTTAGGTTAGATTAGGGGAGATTATTTTAGTAAAACACCACATTTGCCCCCACTTTTTACTCACACATTTTGCTCCCACATTGTGCACTCACTTTTGCTCGCTCTTTTTGCTACCACTTTTGCTTTCACATTTGCTCCCATTTTCTGCTCCCATATTTGCTCACACTTGTTTGCTCCCACTTCTGCTTACACGTTTTGCTCCCTCTTTTGGCTCCCACATTTTTGCTCCCACTTTTTTTGCTCTCATATTTGCTCCCACTTTTGCTTACACTTTTTGGTCCCACTTTTTTTCTCTCACTTTTTGCTCCCACTTTTGCTTTCACATTTGCTCCCATACTTGCTCCTACTTTTTTGCTCTCATATTTGCTCCCACTTTTGCTTACACTTTTTGCTCCCACTTTTTTTCTCTTACTTTTTGCTCCCACTTTTGCTTTCACATTTGCTCCCATACTTGATCCCACTTTTGCTTTCACATTTACTCTCACACTTGCTCCTACTTTCTTTTGAACCCACTTATCGCTCCCAATTTTTGCTCCCACGTTTTGCTCCCAATTTTTTGCTCCCACTTTTGCTTACACTTTTAGCTCTCACATTTTGCTCCCACTTTTTGCTCCCACATTTGCTCACACTTTTTTTGCTCTCATATTTGCTCCCACTTTTGCTTACACTTTGTGCTCCCACCTTTCTTCTCTCACTTTTTGCTCCCACTTTTGCTTTCACATATGCTCCCATACTTGCTCCCACTTTTGCTTTCACATTTGCTCCCATACTTGCTCCTATTTTTTTTTGCTCCCTCTTTTTGCTCTCAATTTTTGCTCCCACTTTTTCTCCCACTATTTGCTCCCAATTTTTGCTCCCACTTTTTGTTTCCCATATTTATTCACACTTTTTTGCTCTCATATTTGCTCCCACCTTTTGCTTACACTTTTTGCTCCCACTTTTTTTCTCTCACTTTTTGCTCCTACTTTTGCTATCACATTTGCTCCCATACTTGCTCCTACTTTTTTGCTCTCATATTCGCTCCCACTTTTGCTTACACTTTTTGCTCCCACTTTTTTCTCTGACTTTTTTGCTCCCACTTTTGCTTTCACATATGCTCCCATACTTGCTCCCACTTTTGCTTTCACATTTTCTCCCATACTTGCTCCTACTTTTTTTGCTCCAACTTTTTGCTCTCAATTTTTGCTCCCACTTTTTGCTCCCAATTTTTGCTCCCACTTTTTGCTCCCACTTTTTGCTCCCAATTTTTGCTCCCACTTTTTGCTCCCTCTTTTTGCTCCCAATTTTTGTTCCCACTTTTTGCTCCTACTTTTTGCTCCCACTTTTTGCTCCTACTTTTTGCTCCCAATTTTTGCTCCCACTTTTTTTGCTCCCACATTTGCACCCATATATGCTCGCACATTAAACTATTGTTCTTATTACCAAGTTGTTTTTACTAGAGCTTAGTCTAAGCTTGACAGTTGATATGGAAGTATCTGTGACTAGGTATGGTAAGCCTCATGCATTCTATAAAGGATATTCATATATTGCGAAACGAACCAATAAAAATGGAACTGGTATTTGGCATTGTACAAAACAACGTTCAAAACAATGTCGCAGTGAGCTAAAAAGCAAAAATAGTGTGGTTTTAGGTGTCAGTGATCATCAATGTAGTGTACTGCATGAAACACTGTTGCTGTCAACAGAAAATCATGAAAATGTTAAAAAGCAAGTGCTACAAAACAATACTACTATTGACAATAATTCAATGTTCAAAAAACCCTTAACATTATCAAAAGCCACGCAGACTCTACCTGAGGACACTGTCGAGGAAGAGGAAGAAGAAGAGGAACAGGAAGAGGACCAGGAATATTTAACTGGTTTTAGTAATGTTGAGGATAATGTTGAGGATAATTATAGTGATTATAATAATAGTGATATAGATCATGCTGCTTATGATTATGATAGTGACAATGATCAAAAACAGGACAATAACGTTTTCATGCCTATTGTTTACCGTGGAAGTAAAAAGATCTACAACAAGCTTTGTTTTTAAAACTATAACACACTATCGTAAAGGCAAAGACTTGTATTAAGTGTGTTTTTATTGTCATAATCATGTATACTCTGCAATGTTAAATATTCTGACTTCTATAGAAAATAAAACAACATTGTACCATTATTTTCATTTATTTACAAACTTTATATACATTTTTTTTGGTTTCATGATAATATTTTTAAGACAATACTAAACACTAAGACATTATTATTCTATACACATATTTTTCTTTCAGTCCATTGTCATGACTTATATATTTCATTATTATTTGACTTTTTTTTATTTAATTAAAACGAATCATGCACCTATTGTTTTTAAAACCTTCATAAATTAAGTGTACAGGTTGCACAGCATTATTGACTTCATCAAAAACACTTTCCGACATATCATTAAACCGTATAGGCAGAAATGTCTCAAAATTTTCACATACACAAAGTACACGATCACCATATGCTGTTTTCAATTTCCGAATCTTGATAATGCGGAATGGAATATGCGTTGGCAATTCTCTGAGCTTCTTTGTCTCTAAGCCACATGATTGTCCCACAGCATTCAAAACATTCATTGTAGTAGTCTATAAACAAAACAAAAGCATACCTATTACACTCTAAAACAGCTTTAATAATATTGTGCAATTAGGGATTTTGCACTATGCATGGCGAATAAATTATACTAGTTATGCAAGAAATGCCCTAACTGCAGCAGATACTACTTTTCTGCATATAGCACAAGTGTTAAGTTCTAATGCACACTTGACACAGGCTATCATGTGTCCACAAGGCAAAAATACAACACCTAGTTCTTCTTGATAACAAATTTTACATAATTGTTGGTTACACTTTTGTATCTGTTCGTGAGACAAGTCTTTTCTTTCAGCCTCGTGTATTTGCTCCGCGTGTTCTAACTCTAAAGGCACTTTTAATCTTGTGCTGCAATCATCTTTTCTTTACGAATAGTGTTCACAAATTCCTGACCTTTAAGCAACACCATGTATTTACAGTTAGGTAACCAACGAGCGTGTTCCACAAAAGGGTCATCAGTCATTTGCCAATCCTTTAAAGCAAATCCACAATAAAAACATATTGTTTTATCCCCTTCACCAGTATAAAAAAATCCAGCTTCACTTAGCTGTTTGGTAAGGTGTTTTAATATTAATGGCCAAATATTTTTATAAGATTCTAAACGTTTTTCAACAGAGCTGTACTCTGGGTGTGCTAGTACTTTAGTCTTGCAAACTTCCAATTTTTCAAAAGCACACGCCAATTCAACACTGTCTATGGCATATGGACCACAAATATCGACACTACCGTTGGCTGGTAATACATCATTATTATTATTTATTTGTGATTCAGCAACGTAAGTAACGGCCAAAGGCCTTGTGGTTCGGTAAAATGAATGCACAGGTAGGTTACCCACTTGCTTTCCAAGCATGTAAGGACAATGAGGAGACCATCGCAAATGGTCTCTAAAGGGATCATCCCCTTCTTCCCAGTGTGAAAGTTCAATACGACAAAACACACAGCGCACCACATCTTCTCGGTTGAAGTAAAAAAACGGCTTTCGCAAGTGTATGTGTCGACAAAAAGCCTACAACCCAGGATTCAAATGTTAACCATCGATCATGTTCTGATTTTAAAATTTAACCCACGTGGTAAACCAACTTGCTCACTTGTTGTATTTGGTACTAACGCCATGTGTTATAATAAAACTTTTTCTTAATGTAAGTTATTAACGTTGCACAAGAGCACAGAGTACTTTAAAGCATAATGCATGCTTGTTCACTGTCTGTTCATTACGTTAATGGCACATGACGACACCTAAAAAGCAAACAAAATAACCCATCACTCAATCAATCAAACAATCAATCAATACTTGTAAATAGAACGTTAACGATAATTGGCATTAATATATCAAAACACCATTAAAAATAAACTGTATGTTGGCACTAACAGTAACCCATGTACTTATTTTCTTTTTATAATGCTACAGTCATTTACCCCCCCCCCTTTAACCAATATATAAACAAAAATGAATGTCATGTCACTTTGTTCACATTATCATGTTCAAACCTGTGGATATTCGTTGAGTCCATAGGGAACCACCCATAAATTAATTTTATTTTTTTATTTTTAGAAAATCCAACATGGCCTTGTACATTTCCCAGTCAACAACAACAACAACATAGCCATTAATCAAGAAAGCAATCATTGTCCCAGTCATGTACAGGTAATGAATTTTTTTTTGTCTACGAGTTTTCAGTAGAGGTAAAATGGAATAGCATTTCTAAGTTAGACTTACCTGAGTTTTGAACAGTTCACTCTTTGGCAGTGGTTTCTCTTTAGTGCGTTTCGGTTTTTTTTTTCAGCAACTGCTACGGCGGTAAGGCTTTTCTTTCCAAGTTTCTAAAAATAAATAAAATAAACCGCTATAAATACCTAAATTCAGGTTAATACATGCATTTCATAAAATAAAACATAAAACAAAAAAATGAAACAAATTAGTTTAAAAAAATCATCTCACCTTTACTTGCAGTGGCTTGTTGCTGTTTCCTTCTAGTGAGCTCAAAAGTGCAATGGTTTCTTCTCTCTCAGACATGTAAGGTATACCGGTTATCTGCAAACAAATAAATTAAAAAATCATTAATTACCCAAGCAATAAATAATTGCATGTAAATATATATATAAATCAATAAATATATAAATGAATAAATATATATATAAATACCTACCCCACAACAAGGTTAAGTATTTTCCACCAACACCAAAACTGGTAAACAAGACCAAGTGTTTCATGCAACGCAGTATGTTCAAAAGTAGTCCACCCAAATGAGAGTGGAAATGATAACGACATGTCTTCATATATGCTACGTTGCATGTATAATCATTTTTTCCCATGCTTTGAACATTCTGTTATCATGCACGTGGACAGATAACGTCCAAAGTGAACACCTGTGGCAGATCTAATTTCACATGGACTTGCATTTTGTCACGTACAAAGCAAACAGGATGTGACTTGTTACAAGTTATCGTGCACATGGACAGTCAAAGCCCAAGGTGAACACCTGTGGCAGATCAAATTTCACCTGAACTTGCATTTTGTCACGTACGAAGCAAGACAGGATGTAACTTGTTTAATGTGCATGTGGTTTCACATGTGTTCACATGCATTTCGCACTTCCCTGCCACCACAATGGTCAGATTATTTCACCTTCAAGCGTCATGGTCATTTTCCATTGCACCTGTTGTCAAGTCAGATCAGCACCTTCCAATAAGCTCAAATGACATTCACCTCCTGCTCCTCGGCAAGTTTGTTTTCTCTACTCGCTTCGACCAACATAGAACCAAGTTCTCATCACCGTTTACACGTTAAAGGTAAAATATCAGAAAACGAACCCTCGCTCTGTCATACACCGACCCGCCGAAATAGCGATTGTTCTATTAAGCATGGTCCTTGTGCTAAGCGACAGGTTCGTTGAAACACACTCACACAGCCGTATCGTCTCTCTCAACCACCACGCTTCATGAACATAATAAACAGGTAAAGAAAAAGAAAAAGTTTTTTCAACATGTATGACGTTAGGCCCTTTGTGAATTATTTTTTGGAAAACATATCTACCACATTTGAAAGGGGCGTTAGCCCGAGTCCTAGGAAACCTCGTACACGTCTCTAGCGTTATTGGTTCGTGAGATATCAGCAAAAATCACAAAAAACACGTGTTTACCACAAAATCGAGTTTCCAATATTTTTTTAAAATTATAACGAGTGGTCCATAGCAGAGAGAATGTCACCACGAGTCGTTGGACCCCTCGTACACGCCTCTAGCAAGATTGGTTCGCGAGATATAGCAAAAAGTTTAAAATCACGGTTTTACCCCAAAATATTCCGTTTCCCTCAATTTCAAAACCTTTAACCTATTACCAAAATAAAGAGGGTTTTGAGACAAGCCATTTGACACGTTATAGGACCAAATCTGACCATGCATTCGTGAGATATCAGAAAAAGTCTAAAATCATGGTTTTACCCCCAAAAAGCCTGTTTCCCTCATTCTCAAAACTTTAACATATTAATAACATATATAGGGCTTGGAGACAAGCGATTTGACACGTCACACGTCCAAATCCGACCTTGCATTTGAGAGATATCGGCAAACATCGTAGGAAAGTAGGCGACTATCTGGCTCTCTCCTCACCACGAAAACCCCTTCTTATCAATCATTTTTTTCAAAAAGCTCGCCCTCTCACAAAAATCCCAAGTGCGCATGCGTAAAAAACAAAAACAAAAATGAGAACCCCTAGCGGCAGACAGAAAACCGCATGCGCTATATGGGCAACAACGTTTAAGTTCATTTTAGCAGCGCACCTTATACATGTCGCATTTGAAAACAGACTTTCACTAAAAATTACAATTTCACCCCCTAGTAGGGGTAGGTTTTATTTAGGGGTTGAAATGAGTGGTCCTTAGCAAAGCCCCCGTCATTCCCAGTCCAACGACACCTCATTCGTGAATCTCCGACCACGGGTTCGGGAGTTATCGGCTCGCATTGGGAGTAGTGGTGGGGGGAGGCAGAACCCCCCTTACTCCACTACTAGTGTCGAAGGACTCTGTTCGTTTTCACGGGATGCAAGCTATACCGCTACAAGGGTAAAGCAGTACTAGAAACTGTCACATTTCAATACAGCAAGCTGATTGTCAACACAGCAAACTTTGGTTTTGAAAGCAGTCTCCGTTTTCATTGCGTTGATGCCGAGTGTACAGCAATGGTATTGAACTCTAGACACTATTCCTCATCGCGAACAGACATATACTTAATCAAGATGTCAAGAGGAATAATTTTAGTGCTGTTCATTTCTTTTATAATGGCAGGCTAAATAACGCAGCAACATGAACGCTACTAGACCGGCATTGTATCGAACATTTCAATGAACTATCGCCATGGCCCCAGTGATGACTGATTCTGATTGTGTGACCACTTGTGTCTACCTCATTAGAAATCATGAATGCTATTCGCATGGGCAGTCATTCGTCTTTCGTTCATTAATATTTCGGTCCGTTATGAAGAATGCGACCCTACAGAGAAACGAACTGTGTGCTGGAAGATGTTGGAGACGTGAAGTAGCGATTCCTGACTATTTACCCAGGATGGGTAATAGCCTTCTGAACCGGGAAGAACGTGCGGTCTGGAGAAGGTATACCCTGGCTCGATTCCCGATGACCTGGGGAATTCTAGTTACAGCTACATATGGAGAAGGTGTGATATGCAGTGCATATCAATGCTCGCTCTTGGAAATTCATCGATCAACAAGCTACAGCCAACACAACTTCATCTCTCGTAGCTAAGTGTAGATATTTCAATGTTTATTTACGCCATTATTTTCTTTAAATGTTTATGTTTTTGAGTAGTATGTCGGACTGTGGAATTCAGGCTTGACGTTTTTAATCATGACTGATTTCACATTCGACAGGTTTAAGACTTCCATAAGAAGTGCAACCCATTTTCAGCTTGTAATTAAGTATGTTTAAGTAGATTTCATCTTAAATTCAGTAATATTTCATGAAGCTTTCTTAGGGTAGTGAAGAGGACATCGATAGTCATCTTGTGATTCAGTGTAGTTTATCAACGTGGTGAGCTCTTTATTATGTCAATTTGTGACATTCTTCGCATCGTTAGACTGTGTTTTTGTTGAGCTACATTTTCCTACTGCATTTTCGAACTTTATACATCCGAGTGTTTGGTTTATAAATAGAAGACTGATTTTGATAGCAAGTTTTGAGATTTGTGAAGTTCATCTTATACTTTTATAGAGGAGTTTGATTTCTCGCTTTTATTAGTAATCATTCTTTGTGTTGGTGAAGGACAGAGGCTGGTAATGTTTTCTAACCAGACAATTGTGCTAATTGTTATGATTACCATGTCCGGTGGTGTAGAGGCATTACTTTGTTTCTCGAATTCATCCGTGCAGGGGTGTACCGAACATTGGCTTGATCAACTTTCTCTATATTTGTATTTAACTTGTTTCATGTTAGCCTCTCGCGTGGAGGCATAGTTGAGATCCTTGGTCGAAGGAATTTATCAGTATTTTTGATCATCGTCATTTGACTTTAATATATCTCTGAAACATCATTCACTTTTTTAAGCAGCGTATATCGCAAATTTAATAAATGTATAAATACATTCTGATTAAGGAGAGTCGATGCTATTGCAATCTCTCATAGCATAGGTATTAATTCTAAAAGGACATTTTATTATTGAGAAAATCCAACCAACATCATTGAAAACTAATGTAAACTATGTATAAATTTAAACAACGATGTAGTAACAACAATTATCAGCTGAGAATGAAATTCGTCATTAAGCAATGAAGGTGATCCAGTTACGTTAAAATATGTATGATTATAATAAATTAATTCTGAATAGAGTACTCAGGGGAGTACATTTGTATAAGAATAGAGCCGCGTGAAGGCAGTGAAAGAATCAAATAAACATTAGGGTATGTCATGGAAACTAACCCATGATAATTGTGATTGTGTAGTCAAATATAAGTTGACTTATTTTCAAGTCTAATTCAGCGTTGTACAACAAGCATTTTGTTGTTGCTTAGAAGCATGCTAACTACAAAGTTAAACAGTAAAACATGTATTAAATGATGTCAACCTTAGTATTCTGGTTTTAATCACCATGCTGACGAGGGTTTTTCAGTTATCCTGATCAGTTATTTTGGTGAATGCAATAATTATTAAAGTGATAGATTACATCTATTAAGCTTTGTCATCTGGTTGACAAAGGATCAATTTAAATATTTTCGAATCAGTTTAAGGAAACTAATGATCTTATTCTAATGGAAGAATGTTAAACTGAGGCTTGCGAAATAAAAGGAAACACATTTGGAGTGTGCCATTGTATATAGATATATTTTCCAATGTAGATTTTGTACATAAATGATAGTGCTAATTGTAGGATTAATAATGACCTACTCACACGTGGAATTAATTTCAATAAGGCTTTTGAGGCATTGCTTGTGCCATAGTAGGGTATTATCTTAAAGAGTGTTAATTTTTTTATGGAGAATACAGTGTGTCTAGTGATGACTAGAAGTTGTATTCAGGTCATTGTGATTTAAGCTTCCGGTTGAAGCTGTAATTGTTTTTCATTTCTTTTAACTTTTTTTCAATAGCACTTTCTGCTATTTGGACTTTGTGAATAAATTTTGAAGATTTTTATTTTAATTCCTTAAGAGTGGTATTTTATAGATACGATAGGAGGTCACGTTAAGGAAACCATCGCAGGCATTTCAGTATAATTCCACTCTTTAGAGATTTTGTTTTTTTTCTCATTCTTGTGTTCTACCGAGCTAGATTTTTCTTTTGTTGCTATGGTTTTTCTTAACGTTCCCTCAGTTAGGTAATCATTGTGCCCCATTATCCTCGTCTCTTGTTGAGTGGAATCTGGGGGGTTTTAGTCGGGGTTTTCAGGTTCTGTAATCCAGCTATCAACGAGGGTTATCAACAAGCTGACGGTAGGTATTTCGGGGACATAGAGATTTGACGCACCAGCGATTCGGGGCTCGAATTAACTGAAATACCCTGTAGTAATTCAGTAATTCAGGTCCGAGGTGGATGGGAAATCGAGAAAACTGGTATACCAGATTCGAGGCCAGCCATAAGACGCCATTTCATTCTCTTTTCGAATCTTTTGTTCGAACACGTGGAAGGCGTCTTGTGTTAGCCAACTCTGACGCCATTACAGCGATCATTGCGAATTCGTTGAATGAATGTCAGAGAATAATGGTATACCGACATTTTTAGCACGAAATGTTGGAATTCACTTGTGAACAAAGCGTTTATGAGATTACTCAATCTGCATGACAGGCATGTAGAAACGCAACCATTATTAGACTTTGATTATTATTTTTAGTGGTGCTACACTAATTAGTAATAGATTGACGATTCGAGCATGTGCAGTGAAAGACATGTTACGGAATCTTTACTGACGTGTTCAATCGAATGGAGGCATTTGATGCAATTCAAGTTTGAGCTGCATTCGAATAGCTTGACTTAGTTGGATCCGACTGATGGGGATTTCTCACCTCATCGTAATAATAGGATGTTTCATTCATTTAAATACCTGTTAGATTAGGATATTTGAGGTAACATCGCAGATATAAGGTATCACACATTTCACTGTAGAAATTTCCACATTTGTGTAGGTTTTAACATTAATTTCAATTTAGTATAGCTGTAAGGATTAATGCTATACACTAAGAAAGCTTCAATTATGGCAGTACATTTTCATTGAGATGTTCATGCTTTGCTTAGGTTTAAGTAGTGTTCATGTGTTTGTGTTTACTTGTGTGAATTATATTACTACATATGATGTCTGATAAAGGTGAAGAGGAGGTCACGGACCTTAAGACATTGTATAAGATGCTTCAAAATAAGCTGGACTCAATACATGAAGCATCGGAAGCCCGAAGTAGAGGGGTAATTCAGGACGTAGTCACTGAAAGCCTACGTAATGAAATCTCTGGTATACAGGGTACTTTAAAGAACGTACAAGACAGTTCTAAACAAGGACTGGTTATAATTAAAGATGTAGAAATTACAATGGATGATGTACAATGAGATGTTCATTTAATGAGAGCGGATTTAGAAACTGTCCAAATAGGGCAACGTAAACAAGAGTCCACTACTAATAAAGTACAATCCACCATTGACAAAATTCAATCAAGCCAGGATAATCTTGAATCTAATGTCACCAAAATTCAATCAAGCCAGGATAATCTTGAATCTAATGTCACCAAAATTCAATCAAGCCAGGATAATCTTGATTCTAGTGTCACTAAAATCCAATCAAGCCAGGATAATCTTGAATCTAGTGTCACTAAAATCCAATCTAATGTCACTGAAATTCAATCAAGCCAGGGTAATCTTGAATATAATGTCACTAAAATTCAATCCACTATTGAAGGAATGCAGTCCACAGTAGATAAATTAGACTCTAAGATGGTTCGGATTGAGTCTACTCAAGGTCAAATGCAAACGACCCAGATTAACATACAAGCTAAAGTAGACATTGTAGAATCTAATCAGAAATTGCTACAAGTCCAATTAAATGAAGCAGAACAAAATCATAGGGATTTCCAAATGTAAATTAGATTACAATTGTCCAACCATAAAAGGGACGCTAAAGCAAACTTAGATGCCCTCCAATTACAAGTGTATAATGGAACCATTCATACCCAATCTACTTTAGAGCAGTTAAGGAATGAATTGTGTCTTTTACAAACGCAAGTTAAAGATCATAACCAACTTATAAAGGATGATTTTGACATTGACATAAAAGATATAATATCAGGTAATGTAACTATTCTTAGACAAGAAATGGTTAAAATTAACGATGACTACTTCAAAGATTTTAAGTTGGAAGTTAATCGAAAAATTGTAGAGGGATAAGTTAGAGCAAGTAAGGAGATATCTGATGTACGGGAAGACGTAATTAAAAGATTGAATGTGTTTCAGAATTCTCAAACTAATAGTCAGACTAGTATTGAGGAAAGGTTTAAGTCGGTTGAAGTTAAGGTCGATCAAGCCAAAATAGAAGTAAATGAAGTCAGAGAGAAAAAGACATCTGAAATAAATGAGATTCGTAATCAACTCGAACGTATAACTTTGGAAGGTAGTATAAATGTAGATAGTTTACGGGAACAGTTGAGGGCGCATTGGAATGCGGATTATCTAGCTACAAATGAACGGACGAACGTTAGAACGCAGGACAGGGAAGTCAATTTTCCGCAACCAGCTCCTATAGCAGAGAGTAGTCCCCAGTCTAATGCAGCACATAAGCCCAATGTAACGCAATCGTATATTTCGCCGATAGCAAGTGCAAGTACAGGGGCGTACACACATAAGACGCCAGATGGGACATCGCATGTCACCATTATAAGGAATTATGAAGACAAACTGAGACGCTTTAATAACCTTGACGGGAATACTCCCATTGAATTTATCAGGAGTGTGAGGGATTATTTTATAGAGACACATGTTCCGAAAGAGAGAGAACTGAGAGTGGTAGAGCGCTTCTTATCAGATGCCCCACTTCAGTGGTATCATGCATTCCGCTATACATTCGACAATGTTGACGAGTTCGCGGAAGCATTCACAAATCGATTCTGTAGCATAGAAATACAAAGTAATGTGCGTTCAGAAATGTACTCTCGCAAGTACTCAAGTACTGGTCCAACGAGCTATTCTGAGTACTTTGCAACACAGCTCTCTAAACTCAGATTTTTACAACCACCATTGACTCAAGCTCAGTTAATAGAAGCCATATCTCGACAACTTCCGGTAGAAGTCCGAAAGAACGTAATAGCATCTGGCGTATCCGATTTGACAACCATGGATGAATTGTTAAGAAGGCTTGACCATGTAAGTGCTCTTACGACACCTACGGTGGCCCGGAATAACAGAAATGAACCTAGAACTGTTAGCACAATAGTCATGGATAGGACACAACAGACTGACAAAGTCAGGCAAGAAGAGAGGAATTATAATCGATCAGGAAATAGTCGTAACAACAATTACTATCAGACAATCGGCAAGATAACAGGTACGCTGAATACGGGGAACAGCCTTGGCAGCGTAGATATGAAGAACGCAATTTCTATAGTAGAAATAATGGAAATTATGAAAGGAATAGAGATAGAGGAAACCCATACAATTCTAATGACAGACAATATCGAGGATATGGGAGGTATAAAAATTATAGGAATGAGGAATACGAACGTAATCGTGATAAAAGGCTCAGAGGGGAGCAAGAACAGTCTAAAGGAAACAGACGAAGCGATTCGAGAGAGAGAAATAAAAATCAGGAAATCGAGAACAGGCCTGGTACAAGTCGTCAGGGGAGTAGAGAAAGAAACCCTGACGAAGAGAAAAAAAAACTCCGATTTCCAAACGCAAGTAAAGACTCAGATTTTAACACCTCTATTAGAAATCACGATTCACGAAACATTTAACGTATACGACGAAGATCTTCTGTTTGAAGAAGAGACTGGAACAAAGGGAAGACCCATTGAGTTACCCGTGATTCAAGTTCAGATAGGGGAACTGACATGTAGAGCCCTAGTTGACACTGGAGCGGTGATCTCCATTATAAGTGAGGATTGTTTTGAGAGGCTCAAGAAGGAGGATTCATTTGTAATTTTACCTGATTCTCCTATGAAAGTCAAAGGGATATTTAAGGATAAATCTATGAAGTGTAAAATACAAATTTTGATGAAATTTGAAATTAATGGGAAGATATATGAGAATATATTCATCGTGGTGAAGAATATTAACTTCGATCTAATCACAGGGATGGACTTCACCACTAAAGCAAGGGCAATAATAGATATGGACAATAGATCGATCAAGTTTCAGGAAGATGCTACAGAAAAGGTAGCAATTGAAGAAAAGGAACTCCCTAGACAGGAAATCCTAGAACACCTCATCAATGAAATCGAGCAAGAGAGGGAGCATTACGCACTCAAAGCCGAGGGATTTGAGGAAATTCTATAAGAAATTAACATGAGAATAATGATCTATTATAACTGTATGAAGGTTATAAGATATACATAAAAGCAAGTTTTCTTCTTTTATGTAAAGATATCAAGAGGAACAGGTACCATTATACTCATATTGTTATGATGTAAAGTGCAGTTTGAAGTATACGTTGAAGATCGGCGCGATCCACGAGTTGCTAACCGAAGCTGGAGTCAGCCGCTCGATTACGGTACTTGCCGTGGATCGACGTGCACGCACGAAGCCAGGTGCATATGATTACAACATGGCGACCATCGACCCAGTTTATTGATCGGTCACTAGGACTAAATTTTTATCAGCAATAAGAAGAAAGAGAATAACATGCAAGATTTGCAACAATATACGAGACCTTGGAACAGAGCATAATGTGTATTTTGTTATTTATACATGTTTAGTATTTCTCGGAGATATTATAAATTATGATTTACATCCACCAATGAGAAAGCAGTTCGATTACTGTCACGCCTGAGTGGGGGTAGCGTGAGGCCAGGTGGATGGACACACAGTCAGCTGTGGGCAGATAACATTACGGAGTGCTTGAGAGCATGATTCATCGTGAAGTTTGTGAACGCGTTTCGTGATTATAATGTAACGCGAAGTTTATGTCCAACACTTCATAGTATATGCAGAGCCAGTGTCGAAGGACTTTGTTCGTTTTCACGAGATGCAAGCTATACCGCTACAAGGGTAAAGCAGTACTAGAAACTGTAATATTTCAATACAGCAAGCTGCTTGTCAACACAGCGAACTTTGGTTCTGAAAGCAGTCTCCGTTTTCATTGCGTTGATGCCGAGTGTACAGCAATGGTATTGAACTCTAGACACTATTCCTCATCGCGAACAGACATATTCTTAATAAGATGTCAAGAGGAATAATTTTAGTGCTGTTCATTTCTTTTATAATGGCAGGCTAAATAACGCAGCAACATGAACGCTACTAGACCGGCATTGTATCGAACATTTCAATGAACTATCGCCATGGCCCCAGTGATGACTGATTCTGATTGTGTGACCACTTGTGTCTACCTCATTAGAAAT
This sequence comes from Meconema thalassinum, assembly GCA_946902985.2. Lineage (NCBI taxonomy): Eukaryota > Metazoa > Arthropoda > Insecta > Orthoptera > Tettigoniidae > Meconema > Meconema thalassinum. The sequence continues at coordinate 66,629,334 of OX336397.1, forward strand.
CATGAATGCTATTCGCATGGGCAGTCATTCGTCTTTCGTTCATTAATATTTCGGCCCTTTATGAAGAATGCGACCCTACAGACAAACGAACTGTGTGCTGGAAGATGTTGGAGACGTGAAGTAGCGATTCCTGACTATTTACCCAGGATGGGTAATAGCCTTCTGAACCGGGAAGAACGTGCGGTATGGAGAAGGTATACCTTGGTTCGATTCCCGATGACCTGGGGAATTCTAGTTACAGCTACATATGGAGAAGGTGTGATATGCAGTGCATATCAATGCTCGCTCTTGGAAATTCATCGATCAACAAGGTACAGCCAACACAACTTCATCGCTCGTAGCTAAGTGTAGATATTTCAATGTTTATTTACGCCATTATTTTCTTTAAATGTTTATGTTTTTGAGTAGTATGTCGGACTGTGGAATTCAGGCTTGACGTTTTTAATCATGACTGATTTCACATTCGACAGGTTTTAGACTTCCATAAGAAGTGCAACCCATTTTAAGCTTGTAATTAAGTATGTTTAAGTAGATTTCATCTTAAATTCAGTAATATTTCATGAAGCTTTCTTAGGGTAGTGAAGAGAACATCGATAGTCATCTTGTGATTCAGTGTAGTTTATCAACGTGGTGAGCTCTTTATTATGTCAATTTGTGACATTCTTCGCATCGTTAGACTGTGTTTTTGTTGAGCTACATTTTCCTACTGCATTTTCGAACTTTATACATCCGAGTGTTTGGTTTATGAATAGAAGACTGATTTTGATAGCAAGTTTTGAGATTTGTGAAGTTCATCTTATACTTTTATAGAGGAGTTTGATTTCTCGCTTTAATTAGTAATCATTCTTTGTGTTGGTGAAGGACAGAGGCTGGTAATGTTTTCTAACCAGACAATTGTGCTAATTGTTATGATTACCATGTCCGGTGGTGTAGAGGCATTACTTTGTTTCTCGAATTCATCCGTGCAGGGGTGTACCGAACATTGGCTTGATCAACTTTCTCTTTATTTGTATTTAACTTTTTTCATGTTAGCCTCTCGCGTGAAGGCATAGTTGAGATCCTTGGTCGAAGGAATTTATCAGTATTTTTGATCATCGTCATTTGACTTTAATATATCTCTGAAACATCATTCACTTTTTTAAGCAGCGTATATCCCAAATTTAATAAATGTATAAATACATTCTGATTAAGGAGAGTCGATGCTATTGCAATCTCTCATAGCATAGGTATTAATTCTAAAAGGATATTTTATTATTGAGAAAATCCAACCAACATCATTGAAAACTAATGTAAACTATGTATAAATTTAAGCAACGATGTAGTAACAACAATTATCTGCTGAGAATGAAATTCGTCATTAAGCAATGAAGGTGATCCAGTTACGTTAAAATATGTATGATTATAATAAATTAATTCTGAATAGAGTACTCAGGGGAGTACATTTGTATAAGAATAGAGCCGCGTGAAGGCAGTGAAAGAATGAAATAAACATTAGGTTATTTCATGGAAACTAACCCATGATAATTGTGATTGTGTAGTCAAATATAAGTTGACTTATTTTCAAGTCTAATTCAGCGTTGTACTACAAGCATTTTGTTGTTATTTAGAAGCATGCTAACTACAAAGTTAAACAGTAAAACATGTATTAAATGATGTCAACCTTAATATTCTGGTTTTAATCCCCATGCTGACGAGGGTTTTTCAGTTATCCTGATCAGTTATTTTGGTGAATGCAATAATTATTAAAGTGATAGATTACATCTATTAAGCTTTGTCATCTGGTTGACAAAGGATCAATTTAAATATTTTCGAATCAGTTAAAGGAAACTAATGATCTTATTCTAATGGAAGAATATTAAACTGAGGCTTGCGAAATAAAAGGAAACACATTTGGAGTGTGCCATTGTATATAGATATATTTTCCAATGTAGATTTTGTTCATAAATGATAGTGCTAATTGTAGGATTAATAATGACCTACTCACACGTGGAATTAATTTCAATAAGGCTTTTGAGGCATTGCTTGTGCCATAGTAGGGTATTATCTTAAAGAGTGTTAATTTTTTATGGAGAATACAGTTTGTCTAGTGATGACTAGAAGTTGTATTCAGGTCATTGTGATTTGAGCTTCCGGTTGAAGCTGTAATTGTTTTTCATTTCTTGTAAATTTTTTTAATAGCACTTTCTGCTATTTGGACTTTGTGAATAAATTTTGAAGAAGTTTATTTTAATTCCTTTAGAGTGGTATTTTATAGATGCGATAGGAGGTCACGTTAAGGAAACCATCGCAGGCATTTCAGTATAATTCCACGCTTTAGAGATTTTGTTTTTTCTCATTCTTGTGTTCTACCGAGCTAGATTTTTCTTTTGTTGCTATGGTTTTTCTTAACGTTCCCTCAGTTAGGTAATCCTTGTGCCCCATTATCCTCGTCTCTTGTTGAGTGGAATCTGGGGGGTTTTAGTCGGGGTTTTCAGGTTCTGCAATCCAGCTATCAACGAGGGTTATCAACAAGCTGACGGTAGGTATTTCGGGGACAGTACCATATCTTGTTTATTAGTGGCCTTAAATTTTAAGACTGCGTCATTCCCTTCGGGTAGCACTAGCTTTACAGCCGGTTGCACCTCACAGTCTCCCCTATGTCGTTTCAAAAGTTCATCAGTTGTAAAATACTGAAGGCAGCGCTCACAAATTTGTGTCTTACCATGATGGTTAGACACTTGGCTGCTTACTAGTTTTCCTAAATTCTTTACCCAGCAATAATGATTTTTATCCCCATCAGACAGGAAAAGCAAGTGAATGTGATGTTGCTTTACCTGTTTGGTGGCATACAAGGGGCTCACAATATTGGATCCCTCGATGCCATACACCATGAATGAGAAATTTGGGTTATCTTTCTCAAATAAATGGATATTATCTAGAGGCATGGGAAATGATACACGCTCCAGATTGAGAGTTTGTTTCATGTGGTTAAACAATTCTTTGTACTTCCCTGGTCTATCAACATGTGTGTCTTCACAGGGTTGCAGACAGCTAACTATACTCCACAAAAAGCAGTAATCGTCTTTATTGCGTATGTTGATCACTGCCTTTCTCGAAGCGATAAAGCTCGGTGTGGAAATATAGCTACTTCCTGCATTTAGCGGATTGTATTTACAAATATTAATTTGCAAATAGGCAATGCTATTGAGGGCCAAGCCACTGGGACCCTGTTGCAACTTATCAAATTTTGTGATAAGCGCTTGAATAGCTTTCTCCTGATACCACGTTTCCAAATTATCGGCTATCAGTACTTTCTCCATTTTTGTACAAAGGTTGAAGGTGTGTTTCTCTTCAACATTATTTTTTATCAATGTAAATTCACACAGTAGTTCAAAATTTATTTTTAAAGCAATCTTAAGCCTTGTTCACATTCACTCAAAAAAATGGGAAAACATAATTCCACAAAATCTTTAGGCGACAGACAGTGATTCGCATTATAAATTCGGCCGGAGCAAACTCGTGTTTTGAAACATTTGGCTAAAGGCTGCCACACTGTGCCCGTTTAGACCGGAGTCCGCACGACCACATATGCATTTTACCAATAATCAGTCAGCACGAGAATCAAAATATCCCGGAGCGCCAGATGGGTTAAAGCAAATCGCAAAAACGACATCAGATTTATAAAATGCTTTACTGATTTTTGGCTCAATGCAACAATAAGGATAGAAGGAGATTTAATTGGGTGAAACACATCTGGTATAATTATCTCAGTTTATTTAAAGTTAAAATCTGACTGCAAGAATAATGCTCAAAGCAGCATCATCCACGTGTGGCGATCCACACTCTTATTTACACACAATATACAGAAATCTTCCAAACACATTTGACAATCTTTTTGAAAACACAAGTCCGATTGTTAGTCCTGTGGACTGTGTTCCAAAATTATTAACATTTTATTCCAGTGCAAAATGAATTGTCCATACTGGAAATAACGTCGATCACTGTTTGACTATTTACATGATATTAACACTCGTAGAATAAATGTTTATAGAATTTCTTAAACTTTCACTTGTTTTCCAGTTTTCAAAAAAATATATCGTTGAAAATATTATCATCATCATCGAAGCAACACAAATTATTTATACATATTAACAACATTTGAAAAGTATTTGACCATTGAGCATAGCATCGAAGAACTGTGCGAAGCACAACAACAATTAATTGTTCTTCTGACATTAAACATTTCGAGAAGTGACTCGATTATGAACTTCAAGTTCCAAACAAAATATATGATTTCTGAATCATTAACTTGATCAATAAATGGTTGAACCATTCAACTATTAGATTTCCCACTTGGGAACAATATTATAAAAATATTTATATTTATGGCCATTTCTAGCAACTTTCACAACTTGCAATTCTTCGACAGAATGCGGAAATTAGAATTGTAGTTTTATAATGAATTCATTTAGTTCATGGCACTAGGATTTGAAAATATCCTTCAAATTATTCGTGGTTAAAGAATTATCTTTAATTGGCAGTGGCCCATTCTACTATTTGTGTAAGAACACAATATTACAACAACAACGGCAAAGGTCTTCCTCTGAAGAAGAATAAACTACTATCATGACAAATCCGGGTTCTAGCAAAATCAAAGTCTAAATGGAATTCGTAAACAAGGTTGAAATAAGAACTGATGGTTTCAAAGAAATAACCTTTGGGTTATTCATACGACGAAATGTGTGGCTCCAATACTCCTACTATAAATCTGAGCCATCGAACCTGCTATTTGATTGATGCTCGAAAAAACCTTCATTCCTGCGACTTAAACATGCGCACCTGGGAATGGCATTTCAACTACTCCACACACATAAATTATCTTCCCAAAATTTATACAATAAATCAAGCCTCTGCTTGTTATCAACACTGGAAGATTAATAAACTTACAAGTTTATTTTATTTTACCATTCAGTTCAACCCGTGAATTTACCATACTCATGAAAAGCTTCATTTCACTTTCGAAGTGTATTTACGTCATGATTTTATATAAATACAACAATATCCTATTTGATACAAATATCAATTGCTTCCCGTTTCATGCCTCTCCGTGTTATATGAAACATATACTTTGCTCATAGCAAATATCAACTGTTCAACCAGAACTGAAATGTAGGTTGAATGCGGGCTTGCGCTAACCACTCTCCTTCGTAAAATCTCCTGTTCCATACTAGAAATGTTTCAACTACTTCATAGGCTCTTTCTCAATACATATGATTATTATAAAATATAATATCCAAGAATTATTTAGAAAAATTATGAAAATTATTATTATTATTATTAGTGGATTATTATTATTATTATTATTTCAAATATGTTTAATTATCATCTCATTATGTGAGAATCCACATGTTCGAACCTTCGAATATGGAAAAAAAATATCCATTCCTCAACAAAAATAAATTTAACTTTTACAGTTACATCGGCTGATTACCGTGATTTCCCAAAAATATGAAAAATTCAAATAAATGCTCAAAATGCTCGGTCATCGATCCTAAACTGTTCTGAGTGCTGAAAATATTCAGAATAACTCTTAATAAGTCTTGCGTAAATCATTACAAGCTTTAAATACGACGAAAAAAATGTGTTGGTCATCTGCAGAAAAAATAGTTTGTTCCAATTAGCTAAGCATAATATAATTCAAATGTGGCTTACATTTCTTGATGGTCTTGAAGTGTCGTAAACCTGGTCTATACCAGATTTATCCGTAGACATGCCCTATCGGACAAGCACGTATAATCCTTGTATCGGCCGCCATTGTAGACCCACAAATCGTCTAGTCAGACATAATGGTAGTATCTTTCGACGTTTGAAAAAACTGTGGTTCCATTTTAATATGGGCTTCTAACAAAGCCATAACAGTTTGTTTGAAAAGGGTCAGATCTAAGTGATCTCTTCCTAAATGTGTCAGTTGTAACGTAACTCACTGTAATCTCATCAGTACAAGAAAAACGTTGACAGTCTAAGCAGTTAACGGCTGTTCTGAAGATCGTTCCCTGGGCATGGTTTATTAAAATCACCATCTGCCATGCGCTAGACAACCTGCAGTTTCCCTTGCGTAGACTAGTGAACTCCACCGTTATAGACTATTCTTCAATGTACTGACGGATCGAAGTGGTCAAATAGTTACAAAATATGAAAACTGACTTCAAATGGATTTAAACATCCAAGTATTAATTTACTATTGGACTGTGACAAATACTATTTTCTAGACAGAGTCTAGCATATGTCCTTTAGGAAATATAAATATTTCCACCAATGTCTGTAGAAATACAATCACCTCAGTGATTCTCCTCACCAGAAACTTACTAAGTTCCAACTCGTTTGCGCAGCACTTCTCGTGACTATCACGATTTGAAAAGAACTTCTTCGTAGAGGCGGCAACCATGTGCCTTGGCTCAGCGTAGACGCAACTTGCTTGCCAAGTGCTTGTGATGAAGTGAGCTACCCATTCCTGCTCCAGCTTGCTTTTATACAAAAACGGTCAGGGTCACGCGTCATCGCCTGATATCTAGAAATCCTCATATCTCTTGAATCCCTGGTCTGATTTACTTGATACTAATTGCATTCTCTTTTATTTGGCCGTGCCAGTAATCTGATCCCAGTCTCAAGTCTCTGCTCCATAGTTAACTATTTAATCAATAAATAGTCTCCACCTCTGCTATGACTCGCTACGTCATTTACCATCCAACTATCGGTAATTTCCTTCGAAAGGCTTCGAGAAGCAATGTAGCGCGATATTCAAATATCTGAACTTTCAAAAGCTGCTACAGCCTTTCCCTTGATATCTAGGTGTCTGAAACTTGGAATACCCATTCCTAGATTTGGGCACATCCACCCCACACCTAGCAAAAAATAAAAATTGAAAAATTTTTATTTTTCCTATCTACACATTAAATCATCTGGTTCTTGAATAATAGATCTTCAAATTCGAAGCATTATAAGTTCCCACGATGTTACCAGTTCGTGTATTGGCTACTTCATAGCTTCCATTATTGTTTACTTCCACAATATTCAAAAATCTTCAATTTCACCAGGCTTAATATCAAAAAATATCTTGATACTCTTCCAAAATTTTCCCTAGCTCTGGGGACTCCTTCTCAGTGTAGACTTCTCTTCCTTCAGCTTCACGAAAAATCAGAGACCATTGAGCATCTCCCTCGATGTCTTCCTCTTCTTTTCCCTCGAAATTAATCTCTTCGGTATTCTTAAATCTAATCGTCTCTGTCTTCATATCTATCACTGCTTGATATTTCTGAATGAAATCTGCTCCCAATATCATGTCAAAAGCCATGTCCTTCATTACAACAAATACATGTCGGAAATCATGTCCTCCAATCGTAATACATAAGTATAATTGTGTTTTACACAGAGATATTTTATTGGGTATTATTCCTTGGATCTTAATTCCTGATACTGGAATCTCCTCTAAATTCTCTTTGATCTTCCACAGAATATAAAGCTTCTCACTCACCAGACAAAGCATAGCCCCAGTATCGATCAAAGTATCGACAGGCATACCAAATACTTCGCACGAAATGATTGGCATTCTAATTCTGGTACCCATTTCTTTTCGTTCGTCATTCTGTTGAATTAAGTCATCATCCTCTGCTTGCCATTTAATAATTCTGGAAGTGAAAGTATTCAAAATTCTATCTTCTACTGTGAATTCGAAGTTTTTTTTTTTTTTCATTACCATTCCCCCGGGATCGTTGTGTTCCCGATGGACCTGGATCATTGGGCCTCTGCTCCACAAATTGCAAGTTATCTTGGTGTCTTGCTTCCAAATTTTTCCTCGTCTCCTTGTTAAACTCTTCATTGGACTGACGAGTATCTACATTCCCTCTGTTATTATAGTTATTACCATAGGATCTTCTTTCCTGGTACCTTCCTTGAGTATCACGTGGTCTTCTCCATCGAGTGTTGTATCGATTACCACCATCCGGTCTTGCATATGGTTTGTAACTGTATCTGTTACGGTATTGGTTCCATCCTCTCGTATTGGAATCTTCCCTCGGCGATTTCTCTTCTCGCTCCTCTCGAATCTCTCGAGGTGTCTGAGAATAACTGTCAGCCATAACAGCATACACAGCGTTGTTACTCTTTGCTCCCTTCTGATGGAAGAATTGAGCGTTTGTATGATCCAGCTTCTGTAATACTTCATCAAACTGTTCCATATTGTAGATATCAGCAGCGATCAAAGTCCTCTGGACGTCTGCTGGAAATTGTCGTATCAAAGCAGTAATCAACTCGTTATCTGGCATTGGCGGATCTAAATGTTGGAGTTTGGACAGCTGTCCAGAAAAGTACGTAGAGTATCGAGTAGGTTGTGACGTCGAGAATCTCTTCGAATACAACTCTGCTCTAACTTGCTGTTGGGTTTCAGGGGACCAAAACTTCTTCAATAACCCACGAGAAAACTCCTCAAAAGTGGTTAGAGTGGATCTAAATGCTCTAAACCACAAAAGTGCGGGACCTTCCAAGAACTTCCCTATTACCCTGATCTGTCTTTCTTTAGGGATCTTAGAATCTTTCAGATAATCACCTGCTTCTCTCAAAAATTCCACGGGTGTTACAGAATCTCGCCCTGAAAATTTAGAAGGCTTATCTTCTATATTCTTAAATACAGTTATGGGGTTGGATTGAAATACTGTCCTGACCTCATCCTGTCTTTCAGTCTCTCTAGCTCCTCCTAGATTTATCTGTATCTGTTCCTTTCCTTTTACATTCGGCATTTTCAACAGATGATCAGACTGTTTCTCATCCTTTATTTGAGTTTTCATAGCCTCAAGTTCCTTCTGGTTTTCTTCTGCCATTTTCTTGATTGCTTCAGTCTCTTTACAATTGTCTTTAACATCAATGGATATCTGGTTCATAACAGCCTCATGACTTTTCAATGACCCTGTCATATCTGATATGTCCTTCTGAGTTGCTTGAATATCCTTGGCAATTACTTCAATGTGGGATGACAAAGATTCCCTAATCGCCTTGATTCCCTCTTGATTCTCCAGCTTGAGTGTGTCTTTAATTTCATTGACAACTGTGGTTTTGATTTCAGTTTGCAATTCACTGATCACACCTTCTCTTATTTCTCCCATGACAAGTTCCTTGAATTGTTCCGTTAAACGCTGAACAACCAGAATTCCCATCTCGTTACTCTCCTTCTTCACTCTGACTTCCAGGTTGACCATGTCTTCACCAACTTTCCTAAGACCATGTTCTATCCTATCAGCTAAGCTTTGGGATCGAAGATCGGCATCGCGAAATTTATCGTCCATTAAACTAGCGTTAGTAGCTAATGAAGTTTCGAGCTCATGTGTTTTATCGCATAATTTATTCATTTTACTTTCAAGTGTCATTTTCAAAATTTCAGAATTCTCTTTAAATTTACTTTCCATTGAATTAAATTTACTGTTTAAATTTTCCTTCAAGTTATCTTTTAACCTGCTTTCTAACAAATCGGAATTTTCTTTGAGTTTATCAGAACTTTCTTTAAGTTTATTTTCCAAAGACTCAGAATTTTCTTTAAGTTTATTTTCCAAACTTTCTTTAAGTTTATTTTCTAAAGACTCAGAATTTTCTTTAAGTTTATTTTCTAAAGACTCAGAATTTTCTTTAAGTTTATTTTCTAAAGAATCAGAATTTTCTTTAAGTTTATCATTCAAATTTTCTTTAAGTTTATTCTCTAAAGAATCAGAATTTTCTTTAAGTTTCTTTTCTAAAGCCTCAGTATTTTCTTTCATAATAGCGGCTACACGCCGTCCAGCCTCTTTCGAACTCTCCTCCAAACTCCTCATCATTCTCATCATTTCTTCCATAATTTCAATTATTATTCAAAACTTAGGGGTATACAACAGTGGCAAACACAAGCTTATAACTAGAACAAGAAATATGAATAGCTAATTGGAACACTATAATAAAATGAGATTTGTCCTAATATCGACGTGATGGAAAAACAAAATTCTCTACTTTTACGAATTACATTTACCATAATATCACAAGAAAAATATGCAAGTTTTCAAATATCCTCCACCTGGATTCTAATAATGTGTATCTCCAGTCATCGAACGTTTACTACTGAATTTACTTGACGCCCTAATGGTTAAGCCATTATCAAAAATAATCAAACCCATTCTAATTATTAACCAAGTTAAATTTTTAATTTTCCCACTAATTGGGTTTCCTACTAATTTATTCATCCAAACCAGACATCTCTCAACTCCCAAAATATTTCTATAAAAATTATCACAATTTCAAATCGGCATGCGATTGACCATGTCTAAATCGATCCCCACGTTGGGCGCCATTTCTCTCTCTATCTTATTTTATGTGCCCGTTTAGACCGGAGTCCGCACGACCACATATGCATTTTACCAATAATCAGTCAGCACGAGAATCAAAATATCCCGGAGCGCCAGATGGGTTAAAGCAAATCGCAAAAACGACATCAGATTTATAAAATGCTTTACTGATTTTTGGCTCAATGCAACAATAAGGATAGAAGGAGATTTAATTGGGTGAAACACATCTGGTAAAATTATCTAAGTTTATTTAAAGTTAAAATCTGACTGCAAGAATAATGCTCAAAGCAGCATCATCCACGTGTGGCGATCCACACTCTTATTTACACACAATATACAGAAATCTTCCAAACACATTTGACAATCTTTTTGAAAACACAAGTCCGATTGTTAGTCCTGTGGACTGTGTTCCAAAATTATTAACATTTTATTCCAGTGCAAAATGAATCGTCCATACTGGAAATAACGTCGATCACTGTTTGACTATTTACATGATATTAACACTCGTAGAATAAATGTTTATAGAATTTCTTAAACTTTCACTTGTTTTCCAGTTTTCAAAAAAATATATCGTTGAAAATATTATCATCATCATCGAAGCAACACAAATTATTTATACATATTAACAACATTTGAAAAGTATTTGACCATTGAGCATAGCATCGAAGAACTGTGCGAAGCACAACAACAATTAATTGTTCTTCTGACATTAAACATTTCGAGAAGTGACTCGATTATGAACTTCAAGTTCCAAACAAAATATATGATTTCTGAATCATTAACTTGATCAATAAATGGTTGAACCATTCAACTATTAGATTTCCCACTTGGGAACAATATTATAAAAATATTTATATTTATGGCCATTTCTAGCAACTTTCACAACTTGCAATTCTTCGACAGAATGCGGAAATTAGAATTGTAGTTTTATAATGAATTCATTTAGTTCATGGCACTAGGATTTGAAAATATCCTTCAAATTATTCGTGGTTAAAGAATTATCTTTAATTGGCAGTGGCCCATTCTACTATTTGTGTAAGAACACAATATTACAACAACAACGGCAAAGGTCTTCCTCTGAAGAAGAATAAACTACTATCATGACAAATCCGGGTTCTAGCAAAATCAAAGTCTAAATGGAATTCGTAAACAAGGTTGAAATAAGAACTAATGGTTTCAAAGAAATAACCTTCGGGTTATTCATACGACGAAATGTGTGGCTCCAATACTCCTACTATAAATCTGAGCCATCGAACCTGCTATTTGATTGATGCTCGAAAAAACCTTCATTCCTGCGACTTAAACATGCGCACCTGGGAATGGCATTTCAACTACTCCACACACATAAATTATCTTCCCAAAATTTATACAATAAATCAAGCCTCTGCTTGTTATCAACACTGGAAGATTAATAAACTTACAAGTTTATTTTATTTTACCATTCAGTTCAACCCGTGAATTTACCATACTCATGAAAAGCTTCATTTCACTTTCGAAGTGTATTTACGTCATGATTTTATATAAATACAACAATATCCTATTTGATACAAATATCAATTGCTTCCCGTTTCATGCCTCTCCGTGTTATATGAAACATATACTTTGCTCATAGCAAATATCAACTGTTCAACCAGAACTGAAATGTAGGTTGAATGCGGGCTTGCGCTAACCACTCTCCTTCGTAAAATCTCCTGTTCCATACTAGAAATGTTTCAACTACTTCATAGGCTCTTTCTCAATACATATGATTATTATAAAATATAATATCCAAGAATTATTTAGAAAAATTATGAAAATTATTATTATTATTATTAGTGGATTATTATTATTATTATTATTTCAAATATGTTTAATTATCATCTCATTATGTGAGAATCCACATGTTCGAACCTTCGAATATGGAAAAAAAATATCCATTCCTCAACAAAAATAAATTTAACTTTTACAGTTACATCGGCTGATTACCGTGATTTCCCAAAAATATGAAAAATTCAAATAAATGCTCAAAATGCTCGGTCATCGATCCTAAACTGTTCTGAGTGCTGAAAATATTCAGAATAACTCTTAATAAGTCTTGCGTAAATCATTACAAGCTTTAAATACGACGAAAAAAATGTGTTGGTCATCTGCAGAAAAAATAGTTTGTTCCAATTAGCTAAGCATAATATAATTCAAATGTGGCTTACATTTCTTGATGGTCTTGAAGTGTCGTAAACCTGGTCTATACCAGATTTATCCGTAGACATGCCCTATCGGACAAGCACGTATAATCCTTGTATCGGCCGCCATTGTAGACCCACAAATCGTCTAGTCAGACATAATGGTAGTATCTTTCGACGTTTGAAAAAACTGTGGTTCCATTTTAATATGGTCTTCTAACAAAGCCATAACAGTTTGTTTGAAAAGGGTCAGATCTAAGTGATCTCTTCCTAAATGTGTCAGTTGTAACGTAACTCACTGTAATCTCATCAGTACAAGAAAAACGTTGACAGTCTAAGCAGTTAACGGCTGTTCTGAAGATCGTTCCCTGGGCATGGTTTATTAAAATCACCATCTGCCATGCGCTAGACAACCTGCAGTTTCCCTTGCGTAGACTAGTGAACTCCACCGTTATAGACTATTCTTCAATGTACTGACGGATCGAAGTGGTCAAATAGTTACAAAATATGAAAACTGACTTCAAATGGATTTAAACATCCAAGTATTAATTTACTATTGGACTGTGACAAATACTATTTTCTAGACAGAGTCTAGCATATGTCCTTTAGGAAATATAAATATTTCCACCAATGTCTGTAGAAATACAATCACCTCAGTGATTCTCCTCACCAGAAACTTACTAAGTTCCAACTCGTTTGCGCAGCACTTCTCGTGACTATCACGATTTGAAAAGAACTTCTTCGTAGAGGCAGCAACCATGTGCCTTGGCTCAGCGTAGACGCAACTTGCTTGCCAAGTGCTTGTGATGAAGTGAGCTACCCATTCCTGCTCCAGCTTGCTTTTATACAAAAACGGTCAGGGTCACGCGTCATCGCCTGATATCTAGAAATCCTCATATCTCTTGAATCCCTGGTCCGATTTACTTGATACTAATTGCATTCTCTTTTATTTGGCCGTGCCAGTAATCTGATCCCAGTCTCAAGTCTCTGCTCCATAGTTAACTATTTAATCAATAAATAGTCTCCACCTCTGCTATGACTCGCTACGTCATTTACCATCCAACTATCGGTAATTTCCTTCGAAAGGCTTCGAGAAGCAATGTAGCGCGATATTCAAATATCTGAACTTTCAAAAGCTGCTACAGCCTTTCCCTTGATATCTAGGTGTCTGAAACTTGGAATACCCATTCCTAGATTTGGGCACAACACTAACACTTCACTCTCTGATATAGACATGATTAAAAAATGGACTAATAAACGTGCAAACCTTACCTTAGAATAGGTTAATCCAAAACCAGCAACTCCACACGGCCACACTTATCGGTTTCACTGACTGGCACACAATCATGCACACAGACACACAATGGTCGTAGCAATTGGCCCCAGCAGGAGATGATCACCAACAAGGTTTCTGTTGTTTTTGTTTCCAACGATTTATCTGAAAAACAAACCAATAAAATCCGTTATTAGTCATGGTTATATACATTAAACATGTGCATTCATTGACTCATTGATTCATTCATTTGTTCATTCATTCATTCGTTCATAGGAGTTGCTAAAAACAAAAGGTTTCAAGTGTGCACACATAGATAAGACGCTCACTCGAAAAGTAACAAGGTAATTTACGAAGAAAACAATTAATTTATATTCATAGCTCACCTTTTTTCGCTAGCGTGACGGTAGTTAAAGCCTCTTCACTCCATACAAGTCTTCATTCTGAAACAATAATAAATACACGCCATAAGTTTATAAATTTCCATGAAATAAATGGCATAGATTTAACAACAACATCAATAAAAGTAATGGAACTACATGTACTCACCATATAATGAATTATAATGCTTTCAGCAAATGTGCTCTTTGCCGCCACTGTCACTGACACTGTCACTGTCTCTCTCTCTCTCTCTCTCTCTCTCTCTCTCTCTCTCTCTGCTTTCCAGACTTAATGTCGTTTTTTTTTAATCTTCAACAAACGAAATCCCAAAAAATACAATCAGTCACTAACTTACTTTTCACGCATACACAAAATAACAATAAAACCAATCATGTCATAATTAACAATAATGAACCTACCTTAGTATAATTAAGGCCGCGGTTCACGTAATTTTTTACTAAGAGCTTAAGGCACTTGCATCCGTCGTCTTCAAAGGTGATCACAAGAATGATGACTCTCTCTTACTCTCAGACATATATGTCTCCTCAACAAGATGCAAAGTTAACACATTACTTTTCTTTTGTTCCTACGCGTAGGATGTCGTGGAACCCACAAGTCAGACTGGTTCTCACAAGCTTTGCAAACTCTGCATGAGTGTGTGTGTGCATGGGAATGCAATGATCAGCTTTTCGACACAGCTGTATGTCCTTCATTGCAATATCGAGTTACACGTGTGGGTCAGATAACAGCCACCTGCATGCGAACAACAGGCTGTTATCTCTCTGGCTGCAAAGCACGTACGATGATAAGACCCCTTGTCTTGTCTTGCTAGCGGTGGGTCAGACTCAATGCTTTCAATTCTCATTTCATCAAGCAGGTCCTCCCTCTGCGTGTGAGCTCAATCAAGCCATGTCAAATAATAATAATAATAATTATTATTATAATAATTATAATAATGCATAGATGTTTTACCAACATCATAGCGCTTAACATAACGTGACCTCAAATCTGGTTTCTTACTTTTCCCCGTTTTCCTCAACGATCTCGAAGAAATGACGGAAACCATGATATCGGCTTTTCCATACCTACATTCCCGTAAAGAGGACAACGACACAAATACATCAACATGCCCGTCATAAAAATCGCCTAATTCGTTTTCCAAATAACTCGAAAAATAAGAAAAACACATTTTCCATAAGAAAACCATGTTTCCAGCTTTTTACCTTTTCCATACCTATATCCCCGTAAAGAGAATGAAGAGACGAAAAAATACTATCACGCACGTCATCATCACGTTTACAGTTTTTCCAATATTAGGGAAAATCACAAAAACCCATTTTCCATAAAAAAACAGCTTTTTACCTTTTCCATACCTACATCCCCGTAAAGAGGAAAATGAGATGAAAAATACTAACACACACGTCATCATCACATTTTCAGTTTTCCCAATATTAGGGAAAATCACAAAAAACTCATTTTAGACTAAAAAACCATGTTTCCAGCTTTTTACCTTTTCCATACCTAAATCCCCGTAAAAAGAACAACGAGACGAAAAAATACTATCACGCACGTCATCATCACGATTTCAGTTTTCCCAATATGAGGGAAAATCACAAAAACCCATTTTCCATCAAAAACCATGTTTCCGGCTTTTTATCTTTTCCACACCAACAACCCCGTAAAGAGGACGAATAGACGAAAGAAACTATCACACACGTCATCATCTCGTTTTCGGTTTTTCCAATATTAGGAAAAATCATGAAAACACATTTTCCATAAGAAAACAGGTTCCCAGCTTTTTACCTTTTCCATACCTACATCCCCGTAAAGAGGACAATGAGACGAAAAAATACTATCACATACGTCATCATCACGTTTTCGGTTTTCCAAAAATGAGCAAAAATGTGAAAAACGCATTTTTAGACCCCAAACCCTATGTTCACCTTTTCGACACCTACATTCCCGTAAAGAGCACAACGAGACGAAAAAAAAAACAATCCAAGCACGCCCTCCTTGCATGACTCCTTCCATTCCAAGGTCGCAGGGGCTCACAACTTGCTAAGTGGAGCAGCTCTCTCACTACCACACTACTCTTATCATACGTTCCCAAGAAAGGCAAGAGTGTTGTGAGGATATCAACCATGCACCCTCATTCGTCAGACAGGAAACCAGAAGAAGGCAGCAATAAACACATTTCACAACATCACAAAGGGCGGAGTAGATACGGTTGACAAGATGTCAGCTACTTACACTACAGGAATGAAAACTCAGAGATGGCCAATGGCTGTATTTTTCCATATGATCGACCTAGCGTGCATCAATGCGAAAGTGATTCTTATGGCTAATAATCCTGATTATACCACTCAAATGCGATATTTCCTTCGTCAGTTAGGCCAAAAACTTGTGAAACCTCAAGTTGCGAAGAGATCACTATCAACCTCAGTTCCAATGTACATTCGGCTGAAGGCAACCGAAGTATCGGACGCATGCTTGGCACCACCAGCTCCCGCAAATGAGAACATAGAGAAGGAAGATCCACTGTTTGTCCTAGGAAGTCAGACAAGAAAACGATACATTTCTGCTTCAGATGTCAACACTTCATGTGCCTGAATCATATGGAGAGTATATGCCTCACGTGTTGCAATGATTCTTCCTCTGATGACACTGATGACTGTTAAGATTCCAGTAATGGTTTCGTGACATATGTGTATTAAAAATAGAATTTAATCTTTACATTAGTGAGGGATTTTACATGAACTTTGGTACTAAAGACAGAAACTATCCAATTTTTATTAATGACTAGCAGAAGTACCCGTTATTCGAACGGTGTTCGGTGTTAACACCAGACATTATCTATTGAGCTACTGTTGCAATGGTTAGCGGTTTGTCATTTCTTCATAGGTTTATCAGAACGAAGTTAGTTTTCAGGGAACATCACACACACTGTTAATTTAAGGGCCTTAAAATGTGGTTTTCGGAGACCCTTCATAGACTCCCGAAATTTGTGTCTCACATTGAGAAGCGCAACATATGCTCTGGTCGTCCTTCTAGGATACTTTTTATATTTCGCCTATTTTAGCATGTATTTTGAGAAGTTTTCCCTATATCCACCCTTCTACTGTATGAAAAGTACGGTGAAGAGTTTTATAAATGATTGGTGTATTGACATAAGTTTACCATACCTAAATTCACGATGCACAAAGCATCCGAATACGAGTTATAGGTGTACATAACGATACACAGAAAGACAGACAATTCTATTGTCCACAAGATATCACCCAGATATGCAAATATGGGTATATCTACCACACAGTATCAAACAAAATCATCCTTACGATGAACCCGTATGTCGACAAAAATAAATAAATAAATAAATAAATAAATAAATAAATAAATAAATAAATAAATAAATGATGAGTAAAATGTGCTCTCAAACTAAATTCACCTAACGTGTACTTCCTGACGTGAAATAGAATTGAAAGCCTTGTAGACGAAGCGCAATACACGTCAAATAAACGCTGACCTTCTATGTTGTGTTAGGTCCCCGTACACAGGAATACCTCTTTCATAAATTATAAAGGGTTGTGGTGCATGCATATTCAGGTTCCTTAGCCTCAAATGGCCCAAATTCCTAAAAGCCGCAAAAATGCTGATTCAATTCAGGAATTTTTGAAAATAATGTTGCTGTTTGGAGTGATAATAGACCTTCTGTACTATATGTCGCACGTGAAAATTGCATGAAAAAATTCTAGGTTACCCCTTGACCCCCTTAATTGCATTGATGAATTATACAGTCTACGTTGGTTCCGTGATAACCTTATAGCCATTTGCCAACTTTCACAGAAATGTAATAAATGGAGTGACATTGCTTCTTACAGAAATAAATGGAAAGTTGGATGCCACCCCTTGAGATAATGTTGTCCTGGTTACCGATTTGCATTCCTTCATTAGTTTGTTAGATTTAATTAAATTAGTTTTCTGGGAATATTTCAGAAACTGTTGGTGTTAGAGCTTTATAATGTAGTTTTTGAGGACCCTTCAGGGCCCCCGAGTTTTGTTTCTGGCACCGAGGGGCTTTGTCTCGTCGTTGTACACCTTAATATAATACCAATAACAATAATATAATATAGGGATAGGAATATAATAGACCTGCCGAACCACACCCGCAGGTTTAAATCGCGTGAAATAATTCTAGAGTACCCCTTGAACCCCTTGTGCGCAGTATACGTATTGATGAATTTTACAGCTTAATTTGGTTCCATGATAACCTTCTATCCGTTTGCAAACTTTCACACTGATGTAATTAATGGAGTTGCATTGCGTCTTACAGCAACAGATGGACCTCTGAGAATCTGTTGCCATGGTTACCGGCTTGCATTCGTTTATTAGTTTATTAAATGAAATTAGTTTTCTGTGAATATCTCAAAAACGGTTGGTTTTAGGGTCTTAAAATGTGGTTTTCGGGGACCCATTAGGGCCCCCGAGTTTTGTCTCTCACATTGAGGGGCTGAAAATGAGCTTTGTCTTGTTCTTCTACTCCTATTTCAGCATGCATTTTAAAGGGGTAGGCCCCCTTTTATGAGAGGTACGGAGAAGAGTAACATCAATGATTAGTGTCGTGCCTCTGATGGATATCTGTACCAAATTTTACGTTGATACACCCAGCCGTTCTCGAGTTATAAGGGAACAAAACTGTCCACAGACAAACAAACAGACAGACCAAAAAATATTTTCGCGCGCATCCATCATAAAACAGTCTGGAACGCGTAAATATCTCAAATTTCCCGTAGAAATTTAGAAAAAAACAAACAAACTTTCATTTTTATATATGTAGAGATATACTGCACCACTCGGTGTTGACCGTGTTTTATTGCACAAATTTAGGTTTTACTCGCTAGCCGTTGGAGATACACGAAAAGTGATCAGGACTTTTTGGATAGGAAATTAAATTTTCAAGCTCGTATGTGCCATCAAAAGGTTGCTATTTCTTAGCGTTCTCTTTTTATTTGATATGGAAATATGAAATTTTGAAACCAAAGGGTGTAGTGACGTCACTAAAATGGTCACCATTTTTAAATAGTGCAAAATATCGAAATCAAAAGTATCCTATATGTAACCCTGGTAAATCAGCTACATCCATGCAAAATTTGATTTAAATCGGACCATTGGTTCTTGCGTTATTGAGTAACAGACAGACAGACAGACAGACAGACAGGAAGACAGACACACACCATCTCATTTTTATATATTACTAGCAGAAGTACCCGCTCTTCGAACGGTCTTCGGTATTAATAACCAGACGTTATCAATTGAGCTACTGTTGCAATGGTTATGGGCTTGTTATTCCTTCATATGTTTATCAGAGCGAAGTTAGTTTTCTGGGAATATCACACACACTGTTAATTTAAGGGCCTTAAAATGTGGTTTTCGGAGACTCTTTATAGACTCCCGAATTTTGTGTCTCACGTTGAGAAGCGCAACATATGCTTTGGTTGTCCTTCTAGGCTAGGATAATTTTTATATTTCGCCTATTTTAGCATGCATTTTGAAAAGTTTTTTCCTATACCAATCCTTCTATGAGAAGTACGGTGAAGAGTTTTATAAATGATTGGTGTATTGACTCTCATAGATACCTAATTTTTCGATGCTCCAAACACTCGAACACGAGTTATAGGCGTACATAAAGATACACAGAAAGGCCGAAAATCCCTAAGTATGTCTTACTTCGGAGGGGAAGTAAAGCCGGCGGTCTCATGTCATTGATTTATAGCATTTAATAGAAACCTCCACTAACTACAATTGTGTGAAGCTAAATTTGTAGGTTAGATTTGATTAACGCTCTATTAGTTCCAAAGTTTGCCGGTTGCGGTGGCATCTAGTAGCCAAGTCACACCTAGGTGTCGTTGACGGTAGCATTTGGTAGAAAAAGTAGGAACTACTGGTAATTGATCGTCTGCAGTCCTTACCTGAAATACAGATAACACACACTAATACAGCCATCACAATTAACACCGGTTTTCTGATAGTTTCCACACACACGAGGCTACGTGAACGCGTTGTTGCAGCTTCTAAACTGAGGAACCAACCAACCAACCAACCTACAACATATCACCCAGAAGTCCCAATATGGATATATCAACCACACAGTTTCAAACAAAATCATCCTTAGGATGAATCCGTTTGTCGAAAAAAAAGTTAGAATGTGCTCAATCTAAATTCACCTAACGTGTACTTCCTAACGTAAATATAAAACTGACAACCTCGTAGAGAAAACACAATACACCTCACATAAAGACTGACCCTTACCGTTGTGTAAAGTCCCCATCCACAGGAAGACACCTTTAACGAATTATAAAGGCTTGAGGTGCATGGATATTCAGGTTTTTTAGCTTCAAATGGCCCAAATTCCTAATAGCCGCAAAAAATACTATTTCAATTCAGTAATTTTTGAAAATAATGTTGCTGTTTGGAGATATAATTCCGTACGACATATCACTCGTGTAAATCGCGTGAAAAAATTCTAGGATACCCCTTGACCCCCTTATGCGCATTGATGAATTTTACAGTCAAATTTGGTTCCGTGATAACCTTATAGCCATTTGCAAACTTTCACAGAAATGTAATAAGCGGAGTGGCATTGATTTTTACTGAAATAGATGGAACGTTGGATGTCTTCTCTTGAGAATCTGTTGTCATGGTTGCCGACTTGCATTCCTTCATTTTTTTATTAAATCAAATTAGTTTTCTGGGAATATCTCAGAAACTGTTGGTTTTAGAGCCTTAAAATGCCGTTTTCGGAAATCCTAGAGTTTTGTTTCTGCCACTGAGGTGCTAATAATGAGCTTTGTCTCGTCGTTGTATGCCATAATATAAAAAATAACAATAATAAAAATAATGATAATAATATAATAAATACAATATAGGGATAGGGATATAAAAGACCTTCCGTACCACACCCGCACGGGAAAATCGCGTGACAAAATTCTAGTGTACCGCTTGACCCCCTTAAGCTCATTACAGATATTGATGAATTTTACAGCTTAATTTGGTTCCGTGGTAACCTTATAGCCGTTAGCAAACTTCACAGTAATGTAGTAAATGGAATTGCATTGCGTCTTACAGATATAGATGGTCCTCTGAGTTTTTGTTGCCATGGTTACCAGCTTGCATTCTTTCATTAGATTATTAAATGAAATTAGTTTTCTGGGAATATCTCAAAAATTGTTGGTTTAAGGACCTTAAAATGTGGTTTTCGGGGTCCCCTTAGGGCCCCCGAGTTTTGTTTCTCACATCGAGGGGTTGAAAATAAGCTTTGTCTCGTCCTTCTACGCCTATTTCAGCATGTATTTTAAGGGGGTAGGCCCCCTTTTAGGGGAGGTACGGTGAAGAGTTACATCAATGATTAGTGTGGTGCTTCTGATGGATATTTGTATAAAATTTTACGTTGATCCACCCAGTCGTTCTCAAGTTATAAGGACTCAAATTTGTCCACAGACAAACACACAGACAGACCAAAATTTTATTTTTGCGCTCATCCGTGATAAAACAGTCTGAAACGCGCAAATAACGCAAATTTCCGTGGAAATTCAGAAAAAACAGACAAACTTTCATTTTTATAAATATAGAGATTATGATTATCAGTCTCCTTCTCTTTCAAAATTTCTCATTGTAAATCAGAATATCATTAATTATGTGTTTTTTATGGGTGTGTGTTATGTTTAGATTAGTAAAACACAAAACTGAACTTTTCTAAAAAATTAGCCAACGCAGTGGCGTAGCCAAGGGGGGTTAGGGGGAGTTAGAACACCCCCCTTCCTCCCCCCCCCCCCCCCCCATTGGTAAATCAGCAGGTTGTAATTTGTGTTTGTGTTAATGTACTGTTGTCGCCTTGCGGCCCGGGTCCCCATTTGTGGCTACACACGTCTTACTGACAACGTATAACCACAGTCTACCTACTGATCGCGAAGCTTAGCTCATATTTTTCTACCGCGAGACAATAATGCTCTCATGCAGACAGCAAGAATGTGCCGACTGCGCTATTGTTCGTGTATGTTATTGTTGCTGGATTTACTGTATGTGAGCATTGTGAAAAGGTTATATCTTTAATTTAACATGTGCTTTACAAGAGGAGATGTGCAGTTCAATAGACAGATCTAATATTAGAAGAAATATTCCAGTGTTGCTAAGTAACCTATATGGTCGCTTTTCAGTCGGTCAACACAAGTGTACGGTACCCAATTATATTAGGTGGGCAGTGACAATTTATCACCTAATGCCTGAAATGAAATATACATGAATCGTTTATACACTTAATAAAACGCTTCTCACATAAGGGGGGGGGGGCGTTTTATTAAATGTAGACTATAAATAATTATTGTATTATGAATTAAACAGGGAAATTAATTGTTTAATTAATTAATTAATTGGGTGTATTCGTGTTGACCGACTGGGAAGTCAGACTGTTCAAATAGCAAGACGTCACCCGAGTTTCCAAAGGACCCTAAAAGGTAAGATTTTATATATGGATTTTAGGATAGTATTATAAAGCTTTTCAAGGGAAGCGTGATGGTGCAGTGGCTTAGCTGCTCGTCAATCACCTGGACGGCCGGAGTTCCAATCCCGGTGACGGTGGGGTGGAATTTTCACCTGAAGAATTACGTGGCGTCAGAAAGGGCACCTGGCCTTCCGGCCAAAACCAAAATGAGCCTGATTGGCTCCAGCGACCACAATTAATATTGGGATATGCAGTAGAAGGTATTATAAAGCTTTTCAATCAAACAACGGAACTAGGTCTTTAACTGGTTATAAATCAATAATAATGTTATTGGTTTTACGTCCCTTTCAACTAACGTGGCTTTTAGAGACACCGGGGTGCCGGAAGTTTGCCCTGAATGGGATCTTTAACGTGCCAGTAAATCTACAGACTCGGTTCCCTCGCATTTATGCACCCTTAAATGCCAGCTGACTGCTCCAGGATTAGATCCTGCAACCTTGGGAACAGCAGGCGAGAGCGTTACCGCTGAGCCACGGAGCCAGTCTGTTATAAATCAGAAGCATGTCTTGGTAAGATATCTATACATGGCTTCGGTGGCGTAGTCGGTAGCATGCTGCTACGCCCAAGTTTGCGGGTTCAAACCCAGTCAATGTCGTCGGACCCATGTCATATAGATTTATGGTTTTCGTAAAAGAACTTACAACTAGAATTGGTAATGTGTAGCCAAAATGTGTAGGCTATTGGATTAGACACGCTCTATCAAGTTCAAACGTTCGCCGTTGGGTTTCAGTGGCAGTGGCGTCTGGTAGCTTAAGTTGTAACTACTTGACATTGAAATTGGGGAACCTACGGGCGTTCATGTGAAATGCCCTGCTATGGCCATTGGCTACAAATCAAATATGAATATCTATGCATTTTGAAAACTAAGACATACGGTTGGCTAAGTAAACGTAAAAGATGTCATCTCAAACGCGTGCCGACATTTTATTTTTCAGATGTAGAAAATGGCTTTTGATAGTCAGAGAGCTGATTTAATGAATAAAGATTTTGAACAATAATATAAACTTATCCTCGAATCCTTTGGAAGCAAGCCAATGTATGTCGTCAGAATAATGCTCTCAAACTTAGATGTGGTTTGCTAATTCTCTTATGAAATACCTGGTCTCCCACATGACTGCTGTGAATGTACAGTACACAATTATTATTGCCGATATTTTGTAAAATTGGCATTGTATTATTTTGTCAAATTCAGGAACGAAAGGTTTCAAACCCTCAGAAAAGATACACAGTACCTACAATTGAGCCATTTAAGACCTTAAGATCTTTTTATACTTTTCGTTTCACTAATCACTAATTATTTTTACTAACTAACTATAATGTTACCCAATTTTACGGAATAACTAGCTTTTAATATGGTTAAGAATTTGATATTATATTATACCCATACTATCAACCCGCCCCGGCTTCGCCTGGTATCTTAAAGGTTTTTTTTAGCGTAAGCTCAAAAGGCGCACGGACGGTAGGTCTCAGACGCAATTCAGAAAAGCCGAGGTGAACAACGAAACTCCAAACACTTATTATCTACTCTTCTCTGAAGTCTTATCTCGACACGACTCGACAGTTAATGCTGGCCGAAGCTGGGGTGATGGGCTCGCTCGCTTGCTCATAAACTCGCTCCGAAGCAAAATTTCCACTGAATGGAGATTGTTGGAAGAAATAAAAACGTATAATCACTAATAGTTGGTGATGTATTAAAGATATTTATTTATTTAGCGTATGGCAATAAAAAACTGAATTACAACATAATAAGAATACAAAATTAATTTAACTAAGTCATTATTTTTATAATTTAATATCTAAATTCTCTATCCATTGAAGGGCTGCCTCTGTCACTTCATAGAAATCGTTAAGATTTCCAGGGTACGCTCGACGGCTTCAACTTGATATTATGTGTTGGATGGTCTGATGTTCACTGCCACAATCACATTGGGGATATGGGACCTTTCCCCAGCGGTGAAGAGACTCTGCGCAGATGCCATGGCCTGTTCGAATCCTGTTAATTGTCTTCCATGCATGTCGCGGGAGTTCCATGCCTGGTGGCTTTGTGGTGGTTCTTATTATAGTCTGATATTCGACGTTATTAGTTCTACTCCACATTTCCGACCACTTCTTATATATGTTAAAGCCCATTTCTTGTAACGGTTCTGCCAATATTATGGATGGCCGCCTAGATTTTAATCTACTCCTTTTAAGTATAGGAACGTCAGAGTGAATTGGGAGCTGTGGATTTTAAATCAATTTTTCATATTCCTTGAGAAGGGCATTCTGTCTTCGCAAATCTGGTGGAGCAATATGACTTAAAGGAGGTAGCCAGTGTAGAGGAGTAGATTTAATGCATCCTGTTATTGTCCTCATTGCTGTATGTAGTTGAACATCAATTTTCCTCACATGAGGGCTATTAAGCCATACTGGGGCACAATATTCAACAGCAGAGTAGACAAGACCTAAGGAAGAGCATCTTAAAGTTGTAGCTGTTGCACCCCATGAACTTCCACTCAACTTTTGTATGATGTTATTACGTGAGCTCAACTTTGCAGCGGTGTTTTCTATGTGTTTTTTGTAGGACAAAGTTCTATCAAGAGTAACACCTAAATATTTTGGGTAGACTTGATGGTGAAGGACTTGACCGTTGAAGGTTACGTTGAGCTTTGCATTAGCCAGTCTATTGCTAAGATGAAAACAGCTAACTTCGGTCATCGTTGGATTTGGTGTCAATCTCCATTTCTTGAAGTAAACATGCATAATATTTAGATCTGCAGTAAGTATCTCTTCACCAGCTTCAAGGCTTCTATGTTGTGTTAATAAAGCCAGATTGTCTGCATATATGAATTTCCTTGACTCTGTTGCAGGTAGGTCAGATGTATATAAGTTGAATAGAACTGGGGACAAAACTGAACCCTGAGGAAGACCATTGTTAAGTTTTTCTGTCTGCTTAATTGATTGCCAAGAACCACTTGAAAATATCTCTCAGATAACATGTTGTTTAGAAGCCTTAAAATGGTTTGACAAGGAATAATACTTGCAAATTTGTACAGTAGCCCTTCTTTCCATACCGTATCGTAGGCAGCTGTAAGGTCAACGAAAGCCGCAGATGTTTTAAGTCGTTGTTGGAACCCAGCTTCTACATATGTAGCTAAGCTAAGTACTTGATCTGTACAGCTTCTGTTAGGCCTGAAACCTGCTTGCTCAATTGGTGTAACTTCATGGACCTTTGGACCAATTCTATTAAGGATTAATATTTCTAAAAGCTTATAACAGCAGCTCAGAAGGGCAATTGGGCGATAGCTATCAGCTTTATTTGCAGGTTTACCAGGCTTCAATATTGCGATGATTTTTGTCCTTTTAAAAGATTTTAGTAAATCACCCGATGACATAATGTTAGTGAAGAAACCTGCAAGCCATTTACGTGTTCTGTTTCCACAATTGATGAGCAACTCGGGGTGTATTCCATCAAATCCAGGGGCCTTGCCTGCTTTCATTTCTTTTAGCGCTGTATTGATCTCAGCTAAGGTGAAGTCAACAGAAAACTCTGATCGGCAGGGTACCGTCTGCTTAAGGTTGCTAGGTGATTTCCTAATCATTCTTGTATGTGGCTTATATGAGGGAGCTCTAGAAAGGAAAGATATTCTGTTTGCAATCTGATTCGGTGTTACTTCAGGATCTTTGCGGGTAGGTGGTCGACTCCCTCCAAGTTTCCTTAAGAGACTCCAAGCTTCTCTGCTTGACCTCTTGAAATCCAAACCCTCTGTTTTTTGTTCCCAGCATACTTTACGGGCTTCATCAAGATGTTTTAAAAAATCCTTTGCAGTTTCACTGTCATTGGTGGTTAAATAGGACTGGTATAGCTGTTCACAATCATTATTCCAGCCTGGAATATACTCTTTCCTAAATGCCCTGGGCACGTACTTTTTGCTGTTGATAAAACTGCTCCAACAAATCTGTCGTAGTTTTCACTGAGTGGGGAAATCCATCTAATCACCTTATCAAAGTCTTTTGAGAAATTAGACCAATCAGCTTTCCTTAAGTTCCATCTTGGTCTAGGGACGGATCGAATTATAGGAATTTGAATGCCTATATCAAGAATAACTGGCCGATGTTGGCTGTTTGGGAATCCTCCAAGGACTGTTCTCACTGCATTTATAGGATGGCCCAGGGAATCCTGGGTTACGAAACATAGATCAGGGTTGTATTCCTTATTCCAAGCTGCAGACTTCAATGTCCTCTTATCTTTTGAATAAAAATGAGACTAAGGTTATTATGTTCAGCCCAGTTTAAAAGGTTCTCACCATTTTCATAATTATTGCAATATTTCCAAAGAGTGTGGTGGCTGTTGAAATCACCGATGTATATACATGGATGTGAAGAAACAGAAAGAACCTGAGTTGGCCAGTTTACTACTGGGGGTTTATAGACATTTGTTATAATAATATCCTCAACTTTGACCGAGATGGTCTCGATATTTTGAACATTGTCTGTGGATATCAGATGAGCATTTTCGATGTTATTTCGTATGTAAGTAGCTCAACCATAGGACCGATGAAATGTAGCACCCAGGATTTCGTAACCTGCTATATATCCTCTTGATTTCAAGCTCTCCTCAGAATCTACATGCGTCTCCTGTATCACTACCACATCTACATTGTTTTCAAGAAGCAAACGAGAGAGGTGTTGAGATTTAGATCTGCAAAGCCCTTCAATATTGAGCTGTAAAATCCTTATGTTATGACCCAGACGTCTGGTTGAATGGCCCTGAAAAGGGCCGTCGTAGTTAAGTTATTAAAGATAAAGATATGCTGTCGCGGACTTCTTTGTAGAACTTTTCATTCTGACCAATTATTACACTAGTATATGGATATTTATAATGGTTTACCCAGCGTAAGCTTAAAAGGCGCATGGACGGCAGATTTTCCTTCGACACGATTCACTGAAATCGTTACTGCTCGGCTTCCTTTGGTCATAAATGAATGTTTTCCTACACAAACCTTCCTCGAGAAATTCTTTAATGAATGGTGTAAACCGTATCAAAATCCATTCAGTTGATTTAAAGATTACCCGTTACATCCAGGAATCGTTGACTTGGTTTAATGTAGAGATGCCAGGGACTATCATTAAAACAAATACATGAATTTATAACTAGTATGGACTATGAATTCTACGTAACACTCATTAAATATGTCATACAACTGTACCTAGGGATACTTATAGAGGACTTAACTAATAAAAACACAGCATTTTTTTATGTTTCTATGAATTAAATGTATACAGTATATGAACATTGTGGCTTTTTTTCTGTAGTAGTTGGTGATTTAACGTGACTTATGTTTACAATCGAAATAATCACTCAGGTGAGTTAAAATTCAAAAAACCCTTGCAAAAGTGAATCTGTTCCACGAATATTGTGCTCAAGGCAGTTGCCAGCTTGCTGGCCGCAGCGAGAGCTAGTGTCGCTTCACCTACAAAGAGGATGCAATTTCGTATCGCAGCGAACTTCGCGACTGTGTATTTTAGACTGTGGTAATACAACTCCGCCCTCCCCGAGTTGCCAATCTAACTTTTCCCCCGCAAAATAACTTACAGCTTATTTCAAACTGAGGCTAGCGCCAAATAATTTTGAATCCCACACAGTGGGACAATATTAGCTTTTTTCTTTTCTTGGCGGGAGAGAATTTATATGTAAATTAATCTAGTTTTTATTAAAAATAACGCGCTTTAATAAAGACTTAGAAAATTCTATGGGTACATTAACACTAATTTTGGAATCATTATTAACATCTTGAACATGAGATAACCGTCAGCCGAGTTGATTCATATTACGTAAATATATGTCCAGCAATTCCCCGAATTACGGTTATCTCTCAGTTACGAATGAGTGAAATTTGTCGCCTGAGTAGCCTAGTGTAAGCAATTAAACATTTTTCCGGCTGCAGGTAGCATTTGTAAGGTAAGAAGGATCTTGGTAGGTGACAAAAATCTTCGAAACTGATACTTTAGGCATTCAGGGCTAATTGCAATATAAAGCACAGGATCTTGCTGGAAAAACTGAATAAACATAAAAATGAGTACCGGTATTGAATTACTCATAAATCAACATGATACATCGTGAGAGGTCATGCCCACTTTTGCTGAGACCTCTGTAAATAATTTCTCTTGTTGAGAGATACACAGTCTTCATGTTGGTAGCACAGATATTCCGTATTTGAGTTTTTTTTGTTCCTGTGAGGGGAATAGGAATGTTCTAAATTTGCCATTGAGGTGAGACATTTCAGTCAAAAATTAACTTAATTTTTTAAAGAACTTATATGTTTTTGTCTTTTGAGCATATTGTATTACTCGAAAAATTCGGGATCAAAATACATGAAACTTTTCTTGTGTAATAATATCTCATAGAGAAATGGAAATACTTGTAGAGTTGTTAATTCATTTGAGGGGCTTGAGACACCTTGGTCATCAGCCCCGTGTAGTTGGGAGTGTTTAAAATCTGTTTTGCCAATTAAATTTCTTTTTCTCTGCTGGTGAATTCAATATGCAACACTCTTATTAAATATTAAAATAAAGATTTTAATATTTGTTCCTTCCTCAGTATTCAAACTATTTTCCTATTGGTTCTCGCCTCAAAGAGGCGCGTTTCTGCCACGCGTTGGCTTCTCCCACTCTTGATACTCGCGTGTGTCTGACCTCAAGTCCACCTTCGCTCCCCCTCGCATCAAAAACTGGTTTCTCACCGCGCACCTCGTTAAAAGTGTCGACTTTCCAGAACAGTATCTCTATCATTTACTCATTGTTAAAAATTTACCAAATCTTAAAATCTCCATTATTACATGAAATAAAAATATTTCTTCAGACGAAAATTTTCCCAAATGCTTGTATTAACGTTCTCTTCCATCTGGACTGCTAATTTAGTCGAAAATTCCAAATTTAAAATGTGCCATTTTTCAGATGTGGTCCTTGGTTCATACCTCATCCTGTCTTCTCCGCTCTCCTAGACATGATTTCGAGTGCAGTACCATGATTCGACTTCCAGAAAATTTCGACATATCTTCACGTTTCACATCCCCTACACCCCAAAACCACCGTCAGTTCAAAAGTTTATATATAATTAATGTGTATCTTTATATATATAATTCTTCGACACCTGTGTATATCACTGAACTCCTCCTAAACGACTGGGCCGATTTTGATGACATTTGGTATGTACATTAGGGTGGGTCCATGTATGGTTTAGATTCACAATCTGAGCCGGTTGGTGGAATGAACACAATTTTAGAACCACAATTTACACACAATTTTAGAACCACAATATACAGTCGCATACAGTCGTCATGGATACCACTAGCCTTGGCCTTGGTGAAAGCTGATGCCATTGGACGGTTTGTCTCTGAACGTTAGAGCCACTTGGTCGCAACCTGTACAACTACCGCCATAACATACACTCCGCCCGTGGAGGAAAGTAGTGTTTCATACCAAAGGTGGGAGTGATGTCGAATTCTACTGTTTGTCTCTGCACGTTGGAGCGTTTCAAAGTCACGTATGCGTTCATTTACCGTTCATCCCATTGCGATAAAACTTTGGTGAGATGTTGAGTGTACTCCAGGAAAGGTGTTTGGCTTAGTAAATTATTTTACAATAGATAGCGCACGACTAGATTCAACAAATGAGCGACGACACACGAAGCGTTTCAAGAAGGTCCAGTATGCGTTCAAATACCATTCGTCCGATAGCGATGAAACTTGGGTGAGATGTTGTGTACACTCCGGGGAAGGCTTCTGGCTTAGTAAATTCATTTTACAATAGGTAGCGCACGAGTAGATTCAACAAATGAGCGACGACGCGCGAACGTTTAAACTAAGACCCATATGCGTTCATACACCATTCATCCGATTGCAATGAAACTATGGTGAGATATTGTGTACACTTACGTGAGGGGTTCTAACTTAGTAAATCCATTTCACAGGAGGTTGCGCACGAGTACATTCGACAAATGAGCGACGACGCGCGAAGCGTTTCAATAAGGTCCCTTATGCGTTCAAATACCATTCGTCCGATTACGATGAAACTTGAGTGAGATGTTGAGTACACCCTACGGAAGGTTTCTGGCTTAATAAATCCATTTTACAATAGGTAGCGCACGAGTAGATTCACAAATGAGTGACGGCACGCGAATTATTTCAACAAAGTACCGTATGCGTCCATATACCATTTATCCGTTTGCGATGAAACTTTGGTGAATTGTTGTGTACACTTGAGTAAAGGTTTCTGGCTTAGTAAATTAATTTTACAATAGGTAGCGCAGGAGTAGATTCAACAAATGTGCGATGGCGCGAGAATCGTTTCATCAAAGTCCTGTAGGTGTTCATATACCATTTATCCGATTGCGATGAAACTTTGGTGAATTGTTGTGTACACTCCAGGAAAGGTTTCTGGCTTAGTAAATCCAGTTTTTAGTAAGTAACGCATGAGTAGATTCAACAAATGAGTGATGGCATGCGAATCGTTTAAAGAAAATCCCTTATGCGTTCATATGTCATTCATCCGATTCCGATGAAACATTGATGAGTTGTTGTGTACACGCCAGGGAAGGTGTTCAACTTTGTAAATCCATTTTACAATATTGGTAGCGCACGAGTAGATGTAACAAATGAGTGATGACGCGCGAAGCGTTCCAACAAAATCCTGTATGCGTTCATATACTATTCATCGATTGCGATGAAACTTTGATGAGTTGTTGTGTACACTTACGTGAAGCTTTCTAACTTAGTAAATCCATTTCACAGTTGGTAGAGCACGAGCAGATTGAACAAATGAGTGACTGCGCACGAATCATTTAAACAAAATCCCGTATGCGTTATATGCCATTTATACAATTGCGATGAAACTTTGGAGAGTTGTTGTGCACGCTCTCACGAAATGTTCCTAGATTAGTTAATTCATTTCACGATAGTTCAGTGGCAGATAAGAGAAATTGAAAAAAATATTGTGTATCCAAAAGCACTTCAAGAAACAAAGTTACAACACTTCCTTTGATTGGCAGGACAACGTCTTCTGGGTCAGCTAGTATGTATATATGTATATCACTTTCTTGTGGACACGATAACTACCGCAATTTTGCACCAAACACTTTGAAATTTTTACGTAATATGTATCCCTATAAGATCTCGGTCGAGTTCGATAAAGGGCTCAATCGGTCGACGGGGGTGAAGGTGGGAGGCTTTTTTCGAAAAATTGAAATATCGCTATAACTCTCTTAATATTTGAAATATCGAATCCGTTCAAAGTTCATACTATGTGCCGGATAAGGCCCAAAAATTTATGTTTGAAAAGTTTTTTGATAGCACCAACCATTGACCAAAGGGGTGGGAAAATGTGGGTTTTTCGGGAAACATTAATCATATCTCTCTTAATAGGCACAATATCAAAAACCGTACAAAATGGACAATATTCCCCTAATAATTACCTAAAACGTTTGACTGAAAGAATTTTTGATATGACCCACCATTACGCTAAGAGATGAGAAAAATGATTTCGGAATTTTAAGAAAATGCCAAGAAAAAGTGAAATATCGCTATGATTCCCTTAATATTTGAAATATCGAATCCATTAAAAGTTCATACTATGTGTCGGATAAGGCCCAATAATTTATGTTTGAAAAGTTTTTTGATAGCACCAACCATTGACCAAAGGGGTGGGAAAAAGTGGGTTTTTCTGGAAACATTAATCATATCTCTCTTAATAGGCACAATATCAAAACCCTACAAAATGAACAATATTCCCCTAATAATTACCTAAAACTTTTGTCTGAAAGAATTTTTGATATGACCCACCATTACGCCAAGGGATGAGAAAAATGATTTCTGAATTAAAAGAAAATGCGAAGACCCATGAGAGGTTGCCATGACAACACTACTAAATTGATGATGGATGAGCCATCAGACGTTGCCATGACAACGCACTTGCACGAGATCACATTCAGTTTTCTATCTGACTAAGTCTGAAGCGGCATCGGTGACGTAACTTCTATGCCCAAGGTCGCGGGTTCAAAGTCGGCCAAAGTCGTCGGATTTTCTAAGAGCGATAAAAATCCCTCAGTATGCTTTCCTTTGGAGGGGAAGTTCTAACGTTCGTTGCGAGTTCCTGGTTGCGGTGGCATCTAGTAATCAAATTCACAGCTAGGTGTCGTTGACGGTAGTATTTGTTAGCAACATTAGGTCCATATCCTACACCCCAAAACCACCGCCAATTCAAAAGATTATATATAATTTTTATATATGTATATATGTATATATGTACGTATATATTGTCCCCGGATCGTGCAAACGTCCGTGACATAATGACGAGATGATGGTAACGAACGAACGCTAGTCCAGAGAGACAACAAAACTGATGATGTTTGAATAACGCGCTCGGAGGATAGAGTGTCGATGGAAGCATATAGACACAGGAGTGAGTGACGCGGAGGCATGACGTGGAAGCTTGCCTACGTCATGAGTTGAAACTTCTATAAATTTTACTCAAGGAGACGGAGTAGCGACTTAAAAAGTAGCACAGTTTTCTGGCACAGAAAAGAGAAGAATTTTAAGCTATTGAGCAGAAGAATCCGTACACCAGGAGCCGAGATCTGGAAATGGAACTTTCGAGAAGGATGGCTGGCTGACCTATATAAAGAGCCAGGTTTTCAAGACACTCACGTCATTCCTAGCAAGCAACTGCTTGGGAGAAACTCGCCGCTACGCTTCATAACAGAGAATACTACGTCATACTACACGCCGAAGGAACTTTGCCACCAAGTAAGCCATGTGGGCTGGGGCTATGTTCAAAGTGATAGAAATTTTCAACAACGGACTTGGAATATTAGAGGACTCTATAGTCAGATATTCTTATAAGTACTCTACAAGTGATGGTTATTTGATAAACCATTCACTGAAGTCGCCTACAATAATTTGTTGTTTCTATTTGTGAAACTGTACAAGGCACTTCAAACTTTAGACAGGACAGACTGTGAACTTGAGGTTCAATCTCAACTGCTAATAGGTGTTCCTATGCGAGCAGACGAACAAAACAGTATTTTCAAACGTGGGACTTTTTCCGAGAAACAAAATTGCAAGAGTAACACATTCAATTGGAACTATTGCTACAGTTCAAAATGTTATCTTGTGTTGAAGAATACGGGAGTTTTGTTTTAAACGAGCGATCATCAATATCGACATGCGCTGTTAAACGAATTAAGGATAGGTGTGACGTGGGACCAACGAAGTTGAAATGGACTGCAGATGACCATGGGAGACGCTATGGGTATAGCGTTTACTGAAGGACACGCATCGCCAGCACAGCAAGAATGAAGTAAGAGCTATTTCATGTACTATCAACTAGCTTAGTAGAGCATTTTGAGAATCCTTTTTACTCAGTCATTTTAAGAAATCAACACCACTGTTTATTTTGATTATCATATTTGTCCAGGATGGCAAATTGAGCGACATGAAAGTCTGACAATTTATTTTGCCGTATTTTCTGCAACATGAAAGATATAAAAATTTTCCAAAGGATAGGAAGAATCTTAGTAAATTCTTAAGAGAGATTTAAGTTACATCTTGGATTATTTAAATAATTTAATTTTATAAAAATAAATAAATAAACATAAAAATAAAACAAAGATAGTAATAATAATATCAAATGTGAATAATATAATTTCATAATGTTATTGATTGAAACACTATTTAACGTTGTAAATTATAATTTGGTAATAGCATCATTTACTAAAACTAAATAAAGTCAAGTGATTACCGCATTAAATAATTCTACATTAATAATAATAAAGTGTTATAGATAATACACGACAAGGAGTTAGATAATTGTTTAGGAGTGAAACAGGGCATTAATAATCCTTATGAAGTAATAGGAAAGCATTATTAAATAAACAATTTTTGCCATTTTTCCATTGATAATAATAATAATAATAACTTGTGAATGAATGTATTTAAATTGAAGGTTTTAAATGCGAAAACTTTTGTTTATTGTGAAATAGAAGTTGAAATTTATAAACAGGTAGAATGAGTTGGTAAATGAAGGTGAAATATAATCAATTTCGAGCTCAGTAAAATTTTCCAAGAAAAAAAACAATAAACGAATATCAAAAGAAAACAATAAGGCAGGTACTTATATGTATAAATCTAGGGCAGAATTTATGTAAAACGGAAGGCCAGGAAATGTTGACCATAATAAATACATCTTTTCTTATAAAAATAAAATTTGGGAAAACGCAGAGTGGTAAGACGGATTATTACAACGAGAAAAATATATAAAAGTGTTTGGTGGATAAAAGATATAATAGATTAAGTCAAATGTAATTGTTTAGTGTGAGAATATAATTGTCAACACTTGAGTTTGGTGTGGAGGCCAGATGGGTCGTCCATAAGGGAATTGAGTCCCATTGTCTTGCGCACACAGGGATATGCGTGTGTGTCATGTGAATGTTTATGAAGAGCATATGGGTTCTGAATTGTAAAAGAAGGGTAAGGCATTATTAGACCACCCCATATTTCTTGTCTAATCCCACTAAATCTGTCAGTTTCAAAAATAAAATTTTGTCTGGATCAACATCAATTTTCCAAACCTGATGCCTAAATATTTGAACAGTATGAGTTTAGATTTTGAGGAAACTGACCTAAGAAAAATAATAGTTGGAAAATGCAAAGATTAACAAGATAAATAATTAAATATTTACATTTTGTGCTTTACCGACAGTAGTGGCTATGCTGGCTAAAGCGCAGCATTAGGTCATGGGGCCAAGCTCTCTGCTGACTCGGTAGACGCGTGGGTTCGAGCCCCACCGTCAGCCGTCCTTGAAATGGTTTTCCGTGGTTTCCCCATTTTCAACACCAGGCAAATGCTGGGACGGTACCTTCTGTCAGGCCACGGCCGCTTCCTTCCACATCCTTGCTCAGTTTCATTCACCATCATTCACTTCATCTCTCATTAACTCATCTCATGAGGTTGGCGTCAGGAAGGGCATCCGGCCGTAAAAACCATCGCCACAAAGACTTCCATCGCATCTCATCCCCGACCCCGTTGGAAAACGGGAATAATAAGGGGTAGACATACATACATTTATATTTTGTGCTTTGAGTATTGATAAAAAGAATTCTTTATGAGCAGTTAATATTCCCCGATAAAATGTGAAACCCTGTTATAAATAAACTTCTAAGAGAATCATTGAAATAATTAAATAATAATAATAAAAAATTCAGAGAATTTAATAATTTAATTTTTTGTGAAACAGTGCACAGATTTTCTAAATGAGAAGATGTTGTGGCAAGAAACTCAGTCAACTGAGAATAAATTGCAACAATTTTGTTGTTAATAACAAATAAATGTCAATTATGAATAATACATTTCAAATGATGAAATTCCTATTTTTGAACATTGTTCATTTGGAACAAAGAGACTTATAGATAAATGAGATATAATTTAATTTTCAATTTGATGAAAATTTCATAAATGTTGTTTATTGTTGAAACATAAGTAGGGGGATGGTGGCGCTTCTAGGCCGCTCCAGAGCCCCCTTTGCTCTACTACTAAGCCTCAGCCATGTTAAATATCTCTCGAACGCATGGTCCAATTTTGGCCTGCGACATATCGTTGGACTCGGGTTGACGTCCTCTTTCCTATGGACCACTCGTTATATTTTTGAATTTTTTTTGAAAATTTTTGTTTTCGAAAGTTGGTGATAGTTTGAAAACCAAACAGGATAGAACGTTGTGCCATGGCTCAAACGAATGGTCTTTATGACCTTTATTTTTTTAATAACACTTTCTTATTTTTTATGTTTTTTTGAAAACACTCGAATTTTGACATTCCTATATTTTGGAAACTAAGAAGTTTACAAAAAAAATTGTTTGACGTAAATCAATGGTCCCTACCCCCTCTACCCCCAAAATAAATTTCAAGTCTCTAGGATGAAAACCTGTAGTAGTGTGGTAACACGGGAGCTGTCTCACTTAGGAAGTGGTGAGCCCCTGCGACTTTGGAATGGAAGGAGTCATGCTAGGAGGGCGTGCTTGGATTCGTTTTTTTCGTCTCGTTGCGCTCTTTACGAAAATGTAGGTGTCGAAAATGTGAAAATCTGGAAACACGGTTTTTTTGGGGGGAAAACCGTGATTTTAAACTTGTTGCTATATCTCGCGAACCAATCATGCTAGAGGCGTGTACGACGGGTCCAAGGACTCGGGGTGACGTCTTCTTTGCTATGGACCACTCGTTATATTTCTTAAAAAATCTGGAAACTCGATTTTGGGGTAAACACGTGTTTTTTGTGATTTTTGCCGATATCTCGCGAACCAATAACGCTAGAGACGTGTACGAGGCGTCCTAGGACTCGGGCTAACGCCCCCTTTCAAATGTGGCAGATATGTTTTCCAAAAAATAATTCACAAAGGGCCTAACGCCATACATGTTGAAAAAACGTTTTCTTTTTATTTACCTGTTTATAATGTCCATGAAGCGTGGTGGTTGAGAGAGGCGATACTGCTGGGTGCGTGTTTCAACGAACCTGTCGCTGACCACGGTGGCTGTGTTCAATAGATCAATCGATATTTCGACGGGCCGGTTTATGACAGAGCGAGGGTGCGTTTTTTCACACATTTTACCTTTAACGTGTAAACGGTGATGAGAACTTGGTTCTATGTTGGTCGAAGCGAGTACAGAAAACAAACTTGCCGAGGAGCAAGAGGTGAATGTCATTTGAGCTTATTGGAAAGCGCCGATTTGACTTGACAACAGGTGCAATGGAAAAATGACCATGACGCTTGAAGGTGAAATAATCTGACCATTGTGGTGGCAGGGAAGAGCGAAATGCGTGCACACACGTGTGAGATGACATGTACGCTAAACAAGTTACATCCTGTCTTGCTTCGTACGTGACAAAATGCAAGTTGACGTGAAATTTGATCTGCCACAGGTGTTCGCCTGGGACGTTAGCTGTCCACGTGCACGATAACTGTTAACAAGTTACATCCTGTTTTGCTTCGTACGTGACAAAATGCAAGTTGACATGAAATTTGATCTGCCACTGGTGTTCACATTGGATGTTAGCTGTCCACGTGCCTGATAACAGAATCTTCTAAGCGGGGGGAAAAAAGATTATACATGCAACGTAACATATATAAAGATATGTAGTTATCATTTCCACTCTCACTTAGGTGACTACCTTTGAACACACTGCGTTGCGTGAAACCCCTGGTCTTGTTTAACAGTTTTGGTGTTGGTGGAAAATACTTAACCTTGTTGTGGGGTAGGTATATATTTATTCATTTATATATTTATTGATTTTTATATAAATACATGCAATTGTTTATTGATTAGGTAATTAATGATTTTATTTATTTATTTGTTTGCAGATAACGTGTATAGCCTACCTGTCGTGTGTCTGTGGGAAATATATTAAAGAAAGAGAAAGACAGACAACTAGAGACGGAAACCATTTCCACACTAGCCCTCGAGACGGGAATATAGCAAAGCATTACACGTCAAGGTGAGATTTGTTTTTATATATAACCTGTTTGATTTTGTTTTGTTTATGAAATGCATAAACTATATGGAATGGATATACTTATGATGGTTTATTTGATTTCTTTTTAGAGTGTTGGAAAGCGCTTGACCTCTGTTAATAACCAGGAACGTGTGTGTTTGGGGTCATTGTCAAGTAGTCTACAGCTGAAAACTCCGGTGAGAGTGTTCTTTCAAAATAATGTCTTTTACTGCTGCGGATACGTTAACTTGGGAGCCCCTTGAGTGTTGTTTCAAATCGCGTGTGTGCTCTGGCCGCGTAGTCAATGTTAGAAAATGTTTGATTCCCAAAGAATTTTTAGAATCTTGTTTTGAAATTTTTAAAATTGAAATGTGTACAGCGCAAAGGTTGCATGCGGCTTTAAAAATGAATACAGAACTAGTGTGCGGTTTCATATATAAAAAGAAGGACGTAGAGCATAAAGAGGCATTTTATATTTGCAGTAAAATGCAAGAGCTTTTGATAGCCGATAATCTGAACGAGTGGTATCAAAGCCATGTGGTGAATGCCTTGCTATCAAAATTTGATATACTGCAATAAAGGACCCAGTGGTTTAGCGTTAGACAAAATTCATTATTTGCAAATCAACATTTGTCAATTCAACCCGTTGAATGCTGGGTCTAGCTATATTAAAACACCACCAGCAATAGCTTCGAAAAAGGCAGTGGTAAATATTGAGAACCATGACAATGATTGCTTTCTGTGGTCTGTGGCTGCGTATTTGCAGCCAGTACAACAGCATTGTTACAGACCAGGAATGTACAAGGCCAAGTTTGTCGAATTGAAACAAACGTTAAATTTAACTAGAGTATCGTTCCCTATGGACATAACCGAGATCCATAGGTTTGAACAAGACAACCAGGACTTTTCGTTCATGGTGTATGGCCTTGATGGTAATGAGATTGTGGGTCCTCTTTATGCCACAAAAGAACCGAAACGACACCACATTCATCTTTTATATTTATCTGTAGGAGAGGTGAATCACTATTGCCTGATTAAAAGCCTGAGTAGATTGCTAAGCAGACAAGTGTCTAAGCACACTGGTGTAAAACATATTTGTGATCGTTGCTTGCAATATTTTAAAACCCCTACGCTTTTGGAACGTCATAGGGTGGATTGCGTTTCTCAGGAAGCAGTGAGACTGATATTGCCACAAGGGGACAAGGCTGTGTTAAAGTTTAAGGACATTCACAAGCGTGACACTGTTCCCTATGTGGTATATGCAGATTTCGAAGCACTCACCACACCCATGGCAGGATGTGAACCAGATCCCACCATCAGCTCAACCACACCCATTCAAAAACATGAACCCTTTGCCATAGGATTTAATGTCGTGTGCGCCTATGACCCCACACAATCCGTTTACAAATACCGTGAGGGGCCAGATTGTGCCAAATGGTTCTTGGATGAACTTGTCAAGTTGGCTCATGATGTACAGGAAATACTGAACCACCCAGTACCCATGAGTCTATCTCCAGAACAGCAGCAGCAGTATGAGCATGCCACGACATGCCATATTTGCGAAAAGCCACTGATCAGTGCTGAAGACACCGTTCGTGATCACTCGCACTTTACGGGAGAGTTTCGTGGAGCTGCGCATAGTAAATGCATTTTGAACTTTCCAGCTCCTCGTTTCATCAGTGTCTTTTTCCACAATCTGGCAAATTATGACATTCAGTTTTTGATTCGTGAATTGGGTCATGTCAACAAGGGCTCGTTTACCATTATTCCTCAAAACCATGAGCGTTTTGCAGCCCTGACATGGCGGTTGGGCGACTTTAGCATTCGATTTTTGGATTCCTTTAAATTTATGGCATCCTCGCTAGACAGCCTTGTGAATGGCTTGAATGAGGAGGAATTAAAAAATACTTGAATGCATTTTAATGATCCTGAGCAATTTCAATTGTGCATTCGGAAAGGTATATTCCCGTATGATTTCTGCAACAGCTGGGACGTGTTAAAGCAAAGAAAACTCCCACCACAAGAGAAATTTTACTCGAAACTAACACGCAGTACCGTTTCCGATGAAGACTATGCACATGCATGTCAAGTTTGGCGAGTGTTTGGCATAAAGACGCTAAGTGAATATGCTTTGCATTACCTAAAACTGGATGTATTGCTGCTCACTGATGTGTTTGAAAAATTCCGTAACTTGTGTCAACACATTTACGGTCTTGACCCGGCTCACTATTATACGAGTCCTGGGCTCTCGTTCGATGCCGCTTTGAAATACACTCAAGTGGAATTGGATTTACTCACTGATGTAGACATGGTTCTATTTTTGAAAAGGGCATTCGTGGCGGCTTTGTGTCACTTAACCAGCGCCATGCCGAAGCGAACAATGTCTACATGCCTGATTATTCACCAGACAAACCAGATTCGTACTTAATGTACTATGACGTGAATAATTTGTACGGTTACGCCATGAGTCAGCCTTTGCCCTATGGGAAGTTTGCTTGGCTGACTGACAAACAAGTGTCAGAATTTGATGTGAACATGGCTAGCCAAGAAACAGGCCGTGGATATGTGCTAGAAGTGGATATTGAATATCCCTCATCCTTGTATGATGAACATGCCGATTTCCCATTCTGCCTTGAGCAAATGTTCCCCCCTGACAGTAAAGTGAAAATTGAAAACCTCATGGGCACACTTTACAACAAAAATCGGTACGTGCTACATATCCAAATGTTGGTGCAATGCCTCGCCCAAGGCTTGGTGTTAAAGAAAATCCACAGGGGTATTTCTTTTGCT
This sequence comes from Meconema thalassinum, assembly GCA_946902985.2. NCBI lineage: Eukaryota > Metazoa > Arthropoda > Insecta > Orthoptera > Tettigoniidae > Meconema > Meconema thalassinum. The sequence goes on from OX336397.1 coordinate 66,670,345, forward strand.
CAAAAAGCATGGCTTGAGCCATACATGCGACTCAACACAGAGCACCGACAAATGGCAACACAGCAGTTTGAAATTATTATTTTTTAATTAATGAACAACTGCATCTATGGCAAGTCTATGGAGAATGTCCGCAAATACCGTGACATTAAATTGGTGAATGTCTGGGAGGGGCAGTGGGGTGCCCGGCGGTACATTGCCAAGCCAAATTTCAAATCGATCAAAATTATCGATGAGGATTTGGCTACTATTGAAATGAGTAAGACCAGCGTGACCATGGATAAGCCCATTTACTTGGGTCAAGTCATTTTAGACTTTTCTAAATCGGTCATGTATCGATTCCACTATGAGTTTGCGAAACGCCATTTTGAGGACGTCTCTCTTTTGTATATGGACACGGACTCATTCATTTACCACATTCGCCACTGCAATCCCTATGACGTCATGAGGCAACATAGTGACTGGTTCGACACCTCTTGCTATAGCGCTGACAACGTGTTTCAGCTGCCCATAAAAAAAACAAGCAGAAAATGGGCGTTTTAAAAGATGAATGCGGTGATTCCATTATGACGGAATTCGTAGGTTTGGCCTCGAAAATGTATGCTTATCGCACACTCGACTGTAAGGAAGCCAAAAGAGCAAAAGGTGTAGGTAGGGCAGTGGTAAAATCGCTACGTGTTGATGACTATCTAGCGGTTTTACGCACTGGCAAAGCTATGTCTCATACACAGTGCAGGATACAATCCAGCAACCATCATTTGTACCTTGTGGAACAGAGAAAACGCACCCTCGCCTCCATGGATAACAAGCGTGTGTGGGATGATGACCTGCTAACCAGCCTGCCCTGGGGTTATGATCGCAAGGAAGAGGAGGTGTGATTTCATTGTTTAATCGTTTATGGCACATGGCTTTATGTAACTTGTAGATTTAGTGTTTTGTAAATATTGGTTTCTGTCATTGTAAATAGTAGATTTTGTAAATAGTGGCAACCCACTTGGACCTTTTGCTTTTTAAAAAAGTTTTATGCAACTTTGTTTTTTTTTAAATTTTTTGATTGGTAAATAGTTTGATTCTTTTAACGCTGTACAAAGTTGAGTTTTTTTGTAAATATGTAATGAGTAATAGTATTTTTAGTAACTTTAATAACTAGTATTAAATTATTTTTTGAAATGGTAAAATGGTAAACTAAAAAAAAAGTTCTTTTGGGATGAGTGTGCATGTCAAGAATGTGCTTTTGGGAATAAATAAAGTGGTTGTGTTTGTTCCCAAAGACAGGTGTGAATGTATGAGTAGAGAGAGAAAGCTGGTGTGTATGGTTGACCAGAGCAAACACGGTGAGGTAGGGTGGGTGGGGGGTAAATGGTCACTTATATACTCATTTTGATTTCAATGGTTTCGTTTTTTTTTTTCATGGAAATGTGGCAGTCAAAAGACATTATTTTTGTAAAAACAGTCTTACCTGCAGTAGTCGTAGACCTCGACGTTTCTCCAAACACCCATAAACACATTGCAGCATCGCCATGGTCAAGCACTTGCATCAACATCATTGTCAAATCTCAACTTTCGACATACACCAAATGGAAAAATGTCAAAACAACAAAATGGAAATTCCATGTTTCCATTTCACCAAAAACAGCAAAACTTAAAACGGACATTTTTAAAAACTGGAAATGGCCATGTGTGAAATTTGAAAATTCAAAAACTTAAAACGGACATTGTTTAAAAAGTGTCATCAGCAAAATGGAAAAATCCGTATCATCAAAAACGCAAAACTTAAAACAAACGTTTTCAAAAACTGTAAATTGCAAATTGGCAAAGTGGCAATGTGTGAAATGTGAAAAATGAGAAATCAGCCATCAACATCATGATTTTTTAAAATAATAAAAACACAAAAACATTGTGCTCTGGCAAACCTTTGTTTTTATTTCATAACCATAAGGGGATTGACAAATGAAAAATAGAATACAAACACATCCCAATTCCTCACTCCTCAATGTTTATGTCCGTGCATCATCAACTTTCCTTTCATAGCACTCATGACAATCAGAGCTCCCATCCTTTCACCCACTGAGGCATCACTGGATGTGAAACGTTGTTTAGTTTTCTTCAATAACAATTTATCTGCCACATGTCTAAATCCAGGATGACTATGGTGATAAGAAAGGTCATGTTCCTTGCATGCTTGATCCAAAAGATTAATGGGTACATCACCACGTTGTAAACGTTTTTCAAGATGAGTTCCAGGGCCGCAAAAACGATAACCTGGAAGATGGATTTCGAAAGGTAGGTATTGAATCACTTTGTCAATGACGCCATTGCCCGTACAGGTCTGGCATATCCTTTTCCATCGATGGTAAAAAGGTTTGGTCTTCCTCCTCCTCTGTGGACGATGTTTGTGTTTGTTGTTGTTGTTGCTTTTTCTCGCCACGACACCCGTGGAATGATTCAACAAAGTCTTTACACGGACTTTTATGACCGTGATACAGTTTCACTAGCTGGCAAGTCGCACACTGACGCATAGACGGTATTTTTGCCATGGCCACTTCCTTATGGTGATCGTAATCCGTACAGGGTTGCAATTCAGTCAACACAGGGTCTTGAGTCCATGATTTTGGTACATGTTGCCAGATTTCTTTGACCGCGTTGGCGGCCACATAATAAATGAACGACTTGGGGAGCGCCAAGAGTTCCTCTTTGGTAAAACTGTCTAGTTTCTTTTTGCACACAAAGAACTTGCCGATGGCTTTGTCCATAGCATTGCCTTTCTCCATGGTATCACGTGCTGTAGATGTTTACACGTCGCTTGTAGAAATCTCACTGGCGTCATTCACAGGTAAATCTTGAGTTATAATTTTGTTCAACAACTCCCAGCAGGCATGAGTGGTTAACCAATGAAAGAGATGCCACGCATGCGATAGGGCTGTATGGGTAATGTTGCCACAGGAACACGTATCCATGAGCGTTTGCAGGGAGGGGCAGCCCAACTCCATGAGGTCGATACATTGGCAGTAAGACGCCAAAAATGGTTGCAACCATTGACGGTTTTCATTACCTTTCACAAATACCACATTGGCCGAGGACAAGTGTGCTTTCATGACCACGACCAAATATTTATAGGAAATGGTTCCCTGATTCCAGTCTAGTTGCCTATGATTTTCAATCCACTGGGTTTGTTTACGGTCTTTTTCACACAACAAATCAAAAGCATGGGGTGGTTTAAATAGCAAATGCGTAGCTTACGATATCCAATACGTGGTACAATCGATCATGGCCACTTGGTTAAATATAAATTTGTTGTCACCAATTTTAAACCCTTGGCAATCCACAATGAGTGTGCGCAACATGTTGACGCTTGCCTGGACCAAGTTCAACTGACGACTGACTGACGATCAGGTGTGATCATGTCATGGACTTACCTGTCATGCTAGTTTCAAATTGAGGTTAGGGTAGGACAGGGGGACATGTAAAAATAAGAATTTAAGAATTACATCATTTTATTATCATAACACGTCTTACAGGCTTTTCTCATTTTTGGATAAGGACGATAGCAACTGATACAACAATATAGTCTCTTGTGTTTGTAACGTCCATAACACCGATGATGTCCCAATGTCTCTAAACTAGGCGTTTTTGATGGTGAGCTGTGCACCGAAGCACCATGGATACCATACGGTCCACACGTATCGTAACTTGTTTTTTTTTTCATCACTCAGAGACACAAGTGAGGGATAGTTTGAATGACAGGGTATATTTCCCACTTCCATTCTGCACAGTTAGGGGTAGGTGGGTGACCAGCGCTGATGTTCCTGCATGGGTTCATCGCCCTCCTGCCATTGGTCTATGATGATGGGACAAAAGGCACATTTCATTTCATCTCTTGTTTTTAAATAGTAGAATCCAGCGGCCGCCAAGGCTTGAGGGTTTATGAAAGGCACTGGCCATGTGGCAAAAGTCTTGAAACGTTGTTCCTCAGAGTTTAAATTCATGGATGTGACGTCTCTTGAGGCTTTAAAGCAAGACACGACTGAGCGGATTGACGTGGGTTGACCTGTTATTTATACACTCGTCACTTGGTTGGACAGTGGATAATAGTTGACTTGTTTGTGATGAATAATCAAACAGTAGGCCGTCGTATTGGCTGGTACATTGTCATGCGTTTCATAATCTAGTCGAATGTCGATATTGGATGGCTTGACAGACTCTTCCAGGTAAGAACAGTCAAAGACAATCAGTGACGCTCTTGCCTTAAACGCTTGGGGTAGTAGCATGGGGCCGTTCTCTTTTTGATAATACGACCATCGAAATTTAGAAAACAAGTCGTACAGGGGGCCAAACTTATTTTTTGAAAAATCCAAATCCAGTCCTTCATAGGGAAACACAGCTCCGTCGAGGAAAATACGTGCATTTCTCAATTGCAGGTGATCAAATTGCGTGGCATCTTTGGTTTGTTGATACTTGCGATTCGTTTGAAAACCCACGATCAGGTAGAGAGGTCTCTCTGTATAGCGAGCTGTTTTTACAGACCAACTGTGTGTGTTGGTGGTGGGCAATAGCGGATACTCATGGAGTGCCCAGCTTCTAAATTCCATGGGTAGAGGCATATCTCTCTTTACCATTTTGAGTATGTCCAGTTTTTTGCTATCTTCAAGGGTCACATGGGGCACTTTCCATAGCAAGCGGTGTAGTTGAATTTTTGAATCGATGGGGGCATTGTCGGCTCCCTTGAGTGCATTATTATCACTCCTGTCTCTCACTACATAAAGCACTTGCCTTGCGTTGACCACAATGTGTTGGTGATCTTCGGCAAAGCCTAAAATCAGTTTAAGAGGTAAATATCCAGTAAAGGTCCCATCGGTGTGTACCATCCAGTCATTGGTCGAGTCAGGACACCAAACTGCCATGCAAAGTGTTTTACCTCCTTCCTCACTATAAGAGGGGTATAGTTTCATGACACTGGAAATGCCCACATTTCGAGTGCTATCCACCACGATATCGTTAATGACATACCGCACTTCAGAAAACAGAAAGGCTAAACCATGGTTGGCCAACTTGGATGTGGTGGGTGTAGAGCCATCAACTTTGGTGAGCCGACCTTCAATCTGAATGACACTTTCATGCGGTAGGGTGTAAATATCTTGGTTGTTGATAACAAATTGAATTTCATCATTGTTATTGAGTCCAGGTGTTTGAGCTTGATAGGAATGGAGATCAATTCTTACCACTCCTGGTTGCTCCTCGATGCGGTTCGCTATCTCCAGGATAGAATTCATTATGAGGGTTGACGTGGTAACCCAAATGCTGTAAAATCTGCTTGCCTTGAGATGTTAACGTGTATTCACGTGGCAAACAACTAACACTATTCCTAGACGGTGTTGTTGCTTTATACACAAATTTCATAGTGGCTTTAGCACCAACTTGTAAGTCACTGGTGTGGTAGAATCTAGATCAATGAGTTGTTGATCTCTATTGATCAGTCTTAATGTTATATTACTAATACTATCGACAGCCACAGAATGAAAAAGCACCACTGGAGGGTTTTCACGAATAATATACACATTGGGCGATGTCACAATAAAGTCATAAAGCGAATGCGATGGTTCTTGATTGGTGTATATTTGGCTAATAATATTAAACGTCACCGACACATGATGGTCCTCAATGAATTTCACTTCATGGTCCGAATCATGTTTTTTGTTGGGCTCCAACACACGTGGTTTAAATCCTAGTAATGGACCAATGGAATCGGGGTGTGTTTTAAAGTCAATGTTGAAGGTAGAGAAAATACTGCAGCGATGAGTGTTGGTATTGCCTACAAGTTCAAACTTGCGCGTTCCGTCGAGAAATGACTTTAAACCATACTGATTGATCAACACCACATAAATGTGTTCATAAATGTCATCGATCGTGTATCCACCAGAGTTCAAGGTGAGCAGAGAATCATCATAGTAAAACTTGTTGTTCACATTTTCACGTATGTTGTATATTCGATTGTACGTTTCAAGAGAAACAAGTCCTAAACCATAGGGTTTTTCACTCAATTCGATAGGCGGGTAAAAGTCTAGGCTGACTTCAGGTCCACGTCCATGCAGTGTAAACGTTTTACTTTCTGCCGACATACCGGTGGCGTTTTTGCTTATGCTGCGTCTTATATTAAAAAAATAAACACAAACGTCCACACTGTTGGCTGTTAAATGTTTGCTCTCGTTTCATATTATAATATATCTTGATCCTGTTTCCAAAATAGGTCACTAGTTCCATGGGCGGAGGCAAATTCCCAAAACTGTCAAAGTACCATACCGTGGATCCCTCTTTGACATAAGCTACATAATGCGTTCCTCGTCCCCGGTGATCATCCAAATTGAGTACAGCACATTCCTGCTTCCAGGGTCGTGGGGGTAATTGGTTTCGCATAAACACACCTCGAAAATGAGAAAGCTTTAGTTGTTTAGCATAGCTTTCCACTTGTTGATGCGTCAGGGCATGTCTTGCTATGGCTGAGGTTATTTTTTTTTAATATTTCAAAATGGTGAAATCCCAAATCCTTGTTGATAAAAGGCTGGCTTTAAATTGGCATTTCTAGCCCCCATGGCAATCGCTTCCATTGTTTCATTGTGTCGCTGACTTTCTTTGAGTTGTTGCTTGCCCTGCTGCGCGGCTTTAATGGTTTTCGCCACTGCACTGGCACCGCCCAAAATGAACCCAGAGCAGCCAAACCGGCAAATAATGCAGGTAAAAATCCCGCTCGTTTGGGGACGGGAATCACTCGCCCTTGGTTTGAAACCTGTCGCCGACGTTTTGGAATAACATGTCTCTGTGCTGCTCGAAAGGCTTTCCTTATGGTCAATACATTATTTTTTCTTTTTTTCTTTCGCAAGGGCTTGTCCACGAATGTCTTAAGCCCAGGCTTTGCCAAGGACAAAGTCCTTTTTTTAGTCTTTCTCACTGCATACCTTTGTTTCACCATGATGATAATGACCAACAACCTTTCACAAGAAAGTTTAAATCACAACTAACGTTAGATGGTTATTTCATGGCTGTATATTCCAATTCCACATAAAGTGGGAAATCGTTTATGGTTTTTCCCGCTTGCTTTTCATCCCATGTCAACATGAGCTGAAAGGATAATTCTTCACCTGCATTGACCATTTCATGGTTATGGACCAACATCCTATGACCATTTATCTTTATTTGTAAATGGTTCTCATCAGGTATGGCATATTTGATGTGAATGGTTCCATCATAGTGTAATCGATAGTGGCTTAATCCTGAAGCAAGCACATAGGTCAAGTGTTGATCATGGACTAGCGGTATATGGTTTCTCTCATTCACAGGTTTTTCATTTGTCAGATACACTAAAAATACAGATGGGATAAATTTATAAAGCCTTTTCATTTCATAGGTCATGTAACGCTTGGTACAAACATCGTCTTCGTCTTGTGGGTCTTCCACGTGAATAATCCGATGGTGATTAGCGCTATAGCCATTCACCGTAAGCTGGGGCGCTTTGTCATAAAACTCACACACTTTGTTATCCACATACTTTTTCGTAGTAACGTCTGTAGACACTTGAGGATGTTTTACATGGGTTAACCGCTTTCCCTTAAAGTCATAATCTCCCTGTTTTGTGCGTGGCACTACTGACCTATCCACATAGTGTTTATTAGCAGAATCTGTTTCTTGTTTAGGATCATGTATGGGAACAGGCCTAGCTTTGGCCATCAACGCACGTCCAAAGACATCCATCGTCAACCTGTAGTACCAGTCTACTGTTTCTATGACAAGGTTCGGTGTCCTGTATATAGACAGCCTGCTAGCCTGTCTAAGCCTCAGTTGAAATGAAGATTATTAAGCAGCAAGAGTCATTCCCCGTGGGGGACATGGTTTCCCATCTCTGTCCCACATCACGTGAACAACGCCATGGTTCACTGTTTCCATCTTCCATTCGCTGCATCATTGTGGGACCTTCCGGCTGTGGAAAGACTAATCTTTTGCTAACGCTCATCACAGCGCCCAATGGTCTGCGTTTTCAAAATATTTATATTTTTGCAAAATCTCTCTACCAACCCCTCTACATGTTTCTGCATCAAGTCATGTCTGGATTACAAAAAGAGAATATGGGTTATTTTACATTTTCCATGCAAGAAAATGTGATTTCACCGGATGAGGTAAAGCCCGATTCACTCATGATTTTCGATGATGTATCCACTGAACGTCAAGGTATCATTCAAATCTATTTCAGCATTGGTCGTCACAAACATATCGATTGCTTCTATCTTGGACAAACGTATTCTAAAATGTCCAAACAGTTGATTCATGACAATGGCAATGCCATTGTTTTATTTCGTCAGGACGAGAGGAACAGTCGTCACATTTATAATGAACATGTGAATCCTGATATGACCTGTCAAATGTTTACAGAATTGTTTGCCAAATGCTGGAACACTCAACGTCATGCCTGTTTAAAGATTGACAAACAAAGTGAACTCTACCAAGGACGGTATCGCTTAGGGTTTGATCATTTTATTGATATTTAAGGCCCTGTCTCATTCCCCGGCAAGTCATTTGTCTAGACACCATGGCGTTAGCAGAGAGTCAATTGAAAAAACATATTATTAGAGCAAAAAATACTATTCGCCAAAAGTTTCGTCAATTGAAACAATCACGTGCAAATCATGCTTTGTTTATTCAACAACATTTAGCACCTCCGCTAAACGCCATGTTGAAACCCTCTTTCAAGCCATCTGAAACGCTACCCACCGTTTCACAAGCCACGCAGACACTGCACGAGGACCCTGAGGAAGAAGAAGAGGAACAGGAAGATTTGACTAGTGTTAGTGTAGTTGAGGATGAGGAGGAACAAGTGTTTACGCCTCAAAAAAAGGCCGCACCCCTTGCAGAGTTTTTGAGAAAAAAGAAATCCTTGACCATGGTCGAAACACCTTGCCCTTCCAGAGCGTCTCCGTTTTCACAACTCTTGGCCACCCCTCAACATAAAGCTCAACTGAAAACCATTTTAATAAAATATTATGGGTCAACATTGGAACCCTATTTCACCGATCTATTTATTGGAAACACAGATACCACGTATGGTGTTCGCTATGAGGATGATAGTTTTAAAATTGGCGATTCATCCATTAAATTTGCTCGTACTTAAGCTGTCATTAAAAACATCAACTATAAATTAACGCCAGGACTGTTAAAGCTGCTCTTTTCTCGGACCCCCTCTCCCCATGATTATACGTCAGAGGATCTTGACAAATATAAATCCATTTTATTGGATACCCATGCCCACAAAAGACAGTATGATCCCGCTCAACAAGTGAATGCCAATATATCTCAAAAATATAAAACCATCATTGCAAAAATGTTTCCCACCAGTCAAAGTACTCGTCGTAAAGCGTCCGCTTCGGGAGTGACATTTAAACCATTAAAACCCCTTGTGGATGTTACCTACTGGCACAATCCCAATAAGCTCGTCCAGCGGCTACAGTTGTTGCATGCCTCAAGTCAAGCTGGCCACACCGGTCACGATTGGGAAATTCAAGAAATTGAACAAGAACTTTGAAATGCCAAAATTATTGTTTAAGCCCTCACCCATTAAGATGGGTATTGTTCACGAGTTGCATCGCCCAGCTAGGCGTCACTATCCACGACTCAAGGTGATTTCACGAGGTGTGGATGAACTTTGGCAGGCTGACTTGGTTGAAATGATACCCTATGCTGGCGTTAACGACGGTGTACGCTATATGTTGACCGTCATTGATGTCTATTCCAAAATGGCCTTTGTTGAACCTGTGCGTCGCAAGTCTGGCCCACTAGTTACCAAGGCCTTTCAACATATTATTCAACACTCCAAACGTCAACCTCAGCTGCTACAAACCGACCAGGGGAAAGAATTTTTCAACAAGGATTTGTCCAGTTTTCTCAAATCTAAGGATATTCAGCATTACACCACGTACAGCAACCTCAAAGCCAGTGTGGTCGAGCGGTTCAACCGAACATTGAAAACCCATATGTGGAAAGCGTTTACCGCTCAGGGCATGTATCGCTGGTTGGACATGTTACCTGAACTAGTATCACGTTACAATGACACCAAACATAGAACGATTGGGACCAAGCCACGCCTCGTGACCAAAAATATTCAGCGATTGGATAAACTGTTTAACCCCATAAAAACAGCCGATCCTAAACGTCACCGACTGAATATTGGGGATTTTGTTCGTGTGAGCAAATTTAAGTCTGCCTTCAATAAGGGCTACACGCCTCAGTGGGGGACTGAACTATTTCGAATTCGTCGAGTCAACATGGACAGTCCAGTCACCTATTTACTCGAGGACCTCAACCATCAAACCATAAAAGGTAGATTTTATCTCCATGAAATTCAGAAAACAGCATTTCCTAAGCATTATCTTGTGGAAAATGTGTTGAAACAAAAATGGTTAGGGTTTAACTCTACATTTAATTCTTGGATCAATAAATTACATGTTGTGTGAACCTGTGTACTCTTTATTTATTCACACATGTTGTACACCACCTATAGCTCTATGTGTACAGTCCTCAGCTCCACATATTTCTTTCTCTTTCCACCTGTGTTCTCTCTTATATTACCCCTCCCCCTCTCCCTCCCTTCACCTCCCACTACTGCTGTTCGCAGCTCTTGCCTATCTATTGGTTGTGACATCATTCCCACAAATTGCATCATACTTTTTACTGATTCAGCGATTCCCACGCTTTGAAGATTCTGTTATCAGGCACGTGGACAGCTAACGTCCAAGGTGAACACCAGTGGCAGATCAAATTTCATGTCAACTTGCATTTTGTCACGTACGAAGCAAAACAGGATGTAACTTGTTAACAGTTATCGTGCACGTGGACAGCTAAAGTCTCAGGCGAACACCTGTGGCAGATCAAATTTCACGTCAACTTGCATTTTGTCACGTACGAAGCAAGACAGGATGTAACTTGTTTAGCGTACATGTCATCTCACACGTGTGTGCACGTATTTCGCTCTTCCCTGCCACCACAATGGTCAGATTATTTCACCTTCAAGCGTCATGGTCATTTTTCCATTGCACCTGTTGTCAAGTCAAATCGGCGCTTTCCAATAAGCTCAAATGACATTCACCTCTTGCTCCTCGGCAAGTTTGTTTTCTGTACTCGCTTCGACCAACATAGAACCAAGTTCTCATCACCGTTTACACGTTAAAGGTAAAATGTGTGAAAAAACGCACCCTCGCTCTGTCATAAACCGGCCCGTCGAAATAGCGATTGATCTATTGAACACAGCCACCGTGGTCAGCGACAGGTTCGTTGAAACACACACCCAGCAGTATCACCTCTCTCAACCACCACGCTTCATGGACATTATAAACAGGTAAAGGAAAAGAAAACGTTTTTTAACATGTATGGCGTTAGGCCCTTTGTGAATTATTTTTTGGAAAACATATCTGCCACATTTGAAAGGGGGCGTTAGCCCGAGTCCTAGGACGCCTCGTACACGTCTCTAGCGTTATTGGTTCGCGAGATATCGGCAAAAATCACCAAAACACGTGTTTACCCCAAAATCGAGTTTCCAATGTTTTTAAAGAAATATAACGAGTGGTCCATAGCAAAGAGGACGTCATCCCGAGTCCTTGGACCCGTCGTACACGCCTCTAGCATGATTGGTTCGCGAGATATAGCAAAAAGTTTAAAATCACGGTTTCCCCCCCAAAAAACGTGTTTCCAGATTTTCACCTTTTCGACACCTACATTTTCGTAAAGAGCGCAACGAGACGGAAAAAAAACGAATCCAAGCACGCCCTCCTAGCATGATTCCTTCCATTCCAAGGTCGCAGGGGCTCACCACTCCCTAAGTGAGACAGCTCCCGTGTTACCACACTACTACAGGTTTTCATCCTAGAGACTTGAAATTTATTTTGGGGGTAGAGGGGGTAGGGACCATTGATTTACGTCACACATTTTTTTGTAAACTTCCTAGTTTCCAAAATATAGGAATTTCAAAATTCGTGTGTTTTCAAAAAACATAAAAAATAAAAAAGTTTTATTAAAAAAATAAAGGTCATAAAGACCATTCGTTTGAGCCATGGCACAACGTTCTATCCTGTTTGGTTTTCAAACTATCACCAACTTTCGAAAACAAAAATTTTCAAAAAAAATCAAAAATATAACGAGTGGTCCATAGGAAAGAGGACGTCAACCCGAGTCCAACGATATGTCGCAGGCCAAAATCGGACCATGCGTTCGAGAGATATTTAACATGGCTGAGGCTTAGTAGTAGAGCAAAGGGGGTTCTGGAGCGGCCTAGAAGCGCCACCATCCCCCTACTAACAAAGTTTTTAAAAATAATGACCGTATTAACATCCAACTTTGTTAAGCCGAATCTGAGGGTCAATAAGACAGAGTTAGCAATGAGTCAACAGAATAATATTTAAAAAATATATTTTTTTTTTGAAAAGAAGAAAAAAATGAAAAGTGTATAAATATTTTTTGAATGTCCTCAACGAACGACGAATCTTCGTAATGTGCAACGAGATATGTAAATAGGATGAATCACTCGGACTCTTTAATGAAAGTGATTATCTAGTGTAAATATGTAAATAAATATTTTTTTAAACATTTTGGTAACAGATGGACTTTGATTCCTGATTATCAATTTTTGCGAAGTGGTGAATGATAGGAAGGTTGATTTTTAAATGATTGTGTTGTTTGTTTGTGTTTTGAAATGTTTTGCCAGTCGAAGTCAATTTTAATTATCAATAAATTGAGATATTTTAAGAAAGTGTGTGTTTTCAAAAATAATTTCACTCCTTACCTACTTGAGAATTACCAAAATCAGGGATGCTAGATAGACCTAATTATTTGCCTAGATAGACCCTGAGATTGATCTTCTCGTGCTTATCTGATTCCGGTATTTTTCAAAATGTGGTCATTTGGATCCTGATTCAAACGGGCACAATATATCACTTTCTTGTGGACACGATAACGACCGCAATTTTGCACCAATCACTTTGAAATTTTGACATAATTTGTATCCCTATAAAATCTCGGTCGAGTTCGTTAATGGGCACAAACGGTCGACGGGGGTGAAAATGGGGGGCTTTTAGGTAGATTTCATTAGAAAGCTTACTATTGCAATGGGTACCATGTTTCGACTTCCGGAAAATGTCCACATATCTTCGCGTTTCACATCCCCTACACCCCAAAATCACCGTCAGTTTAAAAGTTTATATTTAATTTCAGCATATATGTATATATATATATATATCACTTTCTTGTGGACACGATAACTACCGCAATTTTGCAGCAATTACTTTGAAAGTTTTACATAATATGTATCCCTATAAAATCTCGGTCGATTTCGTTAAAAGGCACAATCGGTCGACGGGGGTGAAGGAGGGGGGCTTTTTTTTTTCGAAAAAGTGAAATATCGCTATAACTCTCTTAATATTCAAAAAATCTAATACATTCAAAGTTCATACTATGTGTTGGATAAGGCCCAAAAATTTATGTTTGAAAAGTTTTTTGATAGCACCAACCATTGACCAATGGGGTGGGAAAAAGTGGGTTTTTCGGGAAACATAGATCATATCTCTCTTAATAGGTACAATATCCAAACCGTACACAATGGACAATATTCCCCTAATAATTACCTAAAAATTTGAATGACAGGATTTTTATATGACCCACCATTACGCCAAGGGATGAGAAAAATGAATTCTGAATTATAAGAAAATGCGAGGACCCATGAGAGGTTGCCATGACAACACTACTAAATTGATGAGGAATGAGCTATCAGACGTTGCCATGACAACGCACTTGCACGAGATCACATTCAGTTTTCTATCTGACTAAGTCTGAAGCGCCATCGGTGACGTAACTTCTATGGCCAAGGTCGCTGGTTCAAAGTCGGCCGAAGTCGTCGGATTTTCTAAGAGCGCTAAAAATCCCTCAGTATGCTTTCCTTTGGAGGGGAAGTTCCAACGTTCGTTGTGAGTTCCTGGTTGCGGTGGCATCTAGTAACCAAGTTCACAGCTAGGTGTCGGTGACGATAGAATTTGTTAGCAACATTAGGCCCATTCCCTACATCCCAAAACCACCGTCAGTTCAAATGTTTATGTATAATTTATGTATATAGGTATATATGTAAATATGTGCCTATATATATCACTTTCTTGTGGACACGATAACTACCGCAATTTTGCACCAATCACTTTGATATTTTTACATAATATGTACCCTTATAAAATCTCGGTCGAGTTCGTTAATGGGCACAATCGGTCGACGGGGGTGAAAATGGGGGGCTTTTATTTTCTTCGAAAAAGTGAAATATCGCTGTAACTCTGTTAATATTTGAAATATCGAATCCATTCAAAGTTCATACTATGCGTTGGATAAGGCCCAAAATTTTTATGTTTGAAAAGTTTTTTGATAGCACCAACCATTGACCAAATGGGTGGGAAAAGTGGATTTTTCGGGAAACATTAATCATATCTCTCTTAATAGGCACAATATCTATACCCTACAAAATGGACAATATTCCCCTAATAATTACCTAAAACTTTTGTCTGAAAGAATTTTTGATATGACCCACCATTACGCCAAGGGATGAGAAAAATAATTTCGGAATTAGAAGAAAATGCCAAGTGTCATCAGAGGTTATCATGACAACGCTTCTAAATTTATGAGTGATGAGCTAAGAGCAGTCATTTACTGGCAAACGGAAATATTCAATTGACGAAAAATAAAAGCCGTCATCAGAATTAAAGCACACCGCGGAAAATATTATGTACTATACCTTCTTAAAAAGGCGTACCAAGACAATAGCTCACATTATACATACGGCACGAAGTGTATAAAATTAGACTCAAAATCATGTATTGTTTCCGACTCCACAAAACCGCTCTATAAATATTACAATACATAATCAGATCATATTGGAAAGAAACTAATAAACAAAGGTATATAGATAACCATGGATCCTAGTGGAAAATAATTCTATCACCTGAAAGCAAAAATGCATGGGACGAAAAAAAAAACCATCAACATATCATGTTGGTTTCCGACCCTACTAGACGTAAAACATATAATAAAAGTATTTGAAAAAATTATTTTTGATAGGCCTATTTCATTCGAATCAATTTATAGGTAGATTTCATTAGAAAGCTAACTATTGCAATGGATACCATGTTTCGACTTCCGGAAAATTTCGACATATCTTCGCGTTTCACATATATATATATAAATATATCACTTCCTTGTAGACACGATAACTACCGAAATTTTGCACCAATCTCTTCGAATGTTTTTCATAATATGTATCCCTATAAAATCTCGGTCGAGTTCGTTAATGGGCGCAATCGGTTGACGGTGGTGAAAATGAGGGGCTTTTTCGAAAAAGTGAAATATCGCTATAACTGTCTTAATATTTGAAATATCGAATCCATTCCAAGTTCATACTATGTGTCGGATAAGACCCAAAATTTTATGTTTGAAAAGTTCTTTGATAGCACCAACCATTGACCAAAGGGGTGGGAAAAAGTGGGTTTTCGGGAAACTTTAATCATATCTCTCTTAATAGGAACAATATCAAAACCCTACAAAATGGACAATATTCCACTAATAATTACCTAAAACTTTTGTCTGAAAGAATTTTTGATATGGCCCACCATTACGCCAAGGGATGAGAAAAATGATTTCGGAGTTATAAGAAAATGCCAAATGTCATCAGATGTTGCCATGACAACACTACTAAATTCATGAGGGATGAGCCATCAGACTTTGCCATGACAACGCACTTGCACGAGATCACATTCAGTTTTCCATCTGACTAAGTGTGAAGCGGCTTCCGTGACGTAAATGGTAGCATGCTGAACTTCTATGCCCAGGGTCGCGGGTTCAAAGCCGGCCGAAGTCGTCGGAGTTTCTAAGAGCGCTAAAAATCCAACAGTTTGCTTTCCTTTGGAGGGGAAGTTCCTACGTTCGTTGCGAGTTGCTGGTTGCGGTGGCATAGTAGCCAAGTTCACAGCTAGGTGTCGTTGACGGTAGTATTTGGTAGCAACATTAGGAAATACTGCTTGAAATTGACCGTCTGCAGTCCTTACCTGAATTACAGACTAATAAAGCCATCACAAATCACACCGTTTATCAGACAGATTCTACACTCACCCAAAGTACACGGGGTTACATGACCGCGTTGTCGCATCCCCTAAACTGAGGAACCAACCAAAATCTCTGCGGGAGATAAAATTTTGCGTGAAGAAGTAACAGACCGTTAGATAGTTACACATCAGTGTCGTAACCTTGCATAAGGACAGTGTGACCACAAGTATAACAAGTAGTTCCGTGAAGAACTATACAGCCTATTTTCATATATCCTACTTATGATAATTGCCTCTAGCAACATACACAATTTCAGTTTGATTGCTGTAATAGATTCGTAGATATTGAGAACCGACTAAAAATTTCGGATGGTCGCCATGTTGGATTTTATATATGTAGGTCCTAGAGTTATGTACTGTTACATGCAGATTATTGTGTACGTGTAGTATTCAAACTACAATCGCATAATTAGGACACAAGAAGTAACAAGGAGATTTAATATTTCGCACAGCTGCCATCTTGAGGTTATGGAAACAATTGACATAAATTAGATGCCAATGGATTAACATTCGTATAAGGATTTACTGTTCCAAGTTTCACTACACTCGGATGGTTAAATTGCAAGAAACGTCCATGTGAATTTTTATATTTCGCGTCGCCTCCATGTTGGATTTGTGAACACCAAGTTATTTAAAGTCCTATAGGTGAACTTAAGTTCATAGCCCCTATGAACATTAAGAAATTCAGTTTGATTGCTATAATAGATTCGTAGATATTCAGAGCCGACTAAATATTTTGGATGGTCGCCATGTTGAATTGTTAAATGTAAAGGCCATAGAGTCATGTACTGCCCCCGTAATTGAATTATATAGAGACCACGGTGGCTATTTTGGAAATTATAGCGAAAGTTATGGCTGTCTTAGTTATGACGTGGGTAGTCATGACGTAAGCACGGATGACGCAGACGTTATGCCAGCAGGCTACTTGAGCTGAGATTCTCAGTGACGTCAGCATTTAGTCGAGAAGGATCCGAGATGTACGACGCAGTCGCAGGAAACGTGGAATTCTGCTGAGGAAGAAATTATGCTATTGGAGGGGAGGCTCAAACCAATGAACGATAGTCTGAAGGAAGACGGAGATTGCTAAAACTATGGTATTTTTATTACTTTTTGGAATGCAGAATTGTGGAAATCCATTTGCAGTAGAGGCATTGTTCTGGAATTTTGGTGAAATTAATTTTCAGTTTTTGAATTTTGAAAATCCGTCATGTATTGACGAAGTTGGAACTTCTAGCGATGACGCAGTAACACGCGATGGAAGGGATAGATACGCCCCTCATGAAGTTCATAAAAGGCCTTGCGCAGAAGAGAGGAGCCTCATTCGCTCATTCGCTCATTCTCAGATTATAAATCGTCTGATATTCAATCGTGAGATTTCAAATAGTCATTTCAGTGAAACGTCGAGTGAGTTTAGTAGTGAAAAGTCGTCTTTGTAACGCGTGGCGAAGCCACTGCATTAAACGAGAGTCGAACTTACAAGCAGTGCAGGTTTACTGTGAAGTAAATCTAGGTGAAGTTGAAACGACCCTTATAACACTTCTACAAGATTAGCTGTGAACAGTTAGCGGTCGCCTATAAGCTAATTCTCTTGTGCATTGCTACAGTAAGGACTGTAGAAAAGCTGAACAATTTCGAGGAAGTATTTTGGAAGTTATTGACAATATTAGACGACTGACAAAAGTGATTTTCTCGCCACAGGAGAAACACTTTGTATAGCCAGACTCTACGCTACGGCTGACAGGGCTAGTGAAATAGGGAGACTTCAGATTGCTTTTGTGACACAACGCTACAGTATTATGGAGCAGTCTAATATGGCAGTGTGTTCTTCTAATACTATTACCGAAGAGAAGATGGAAGGCTAAAGGACTTAATGCAATTGGGACATATTTCAACGGAGTAAGATAGCAGCATGGAACTTCGCTAATTGCTATTCCATACAAGCGAACATGTGGTAAATAACCATCTACACCCATGTTTCGTGATTAAAGGCTGAATACTATCAAACAGCAATAGAAATGATTTCATACTTTCTGAATATGAATATTTCTTCGGAAATTTATACAAAAACTTCATGGCGATTTTCAACTGGAACTTCAGGGATTTTTCAAGAGAGGTCAGGGTTGTCCCGACTCACAAAGAAGATTATTGCCGGAAGGATGTCGTTCGTCTTCGGGAAGCAGTTCGATTCTTCGATGGTGCTGTTTCTGGTTTCGAGGATGGAGCTCAGCTTTAACTTGGTGAAATGGATCCATCAACAGTCTTCTTTGGGGAATTTTCCTCTGGAACGTCAATCGGCAGATAAGGTAGTCGTGAACGTTTATTGTATTTGAGTTTCTTAGCAATATTTGAGCAACCATTTTTCCCATATTTTTGTCCTCATGTATTTTTTGCCCGATATTCTTGTTTGAGATTCCTATTCTCAGTACACCTTGATGAGTTATGCCTTTTTCGACGTTTTATTAAGACATTGTTATGTCATGGGCATAGTTAAATGATTTTGAATCAGTTAAGACTGATATTTAGATTTTTCAGTAATTTGCTTATTTTTGTAGTCACGATTTGACTGTAAGTTAATGATTTTTATGGCAGATTTAAATTCAGACAGCGTGTCACTTTATTAATGTAATTCTACCCCAGTTTAATTACTTTGACCAATTTTCTGTCATCATCAAGAAGGAAGAACATTTAAATGATTTTAGAGCGTTAAAATCCAGTACGTTGTCGACGATCTTGGAAATACTAGTCGTTATTTGAATTGATTGCAACACAGACATTTATCGTCAGTCATGAACGACCAATGCATCACAGGCAATTTTGTGAAAGATGAACATTAATTATGAATTATTGAATGCATTAAATTCGTGAAACTTGTGTTAGGTTTTTTCTCATATAGAGATTTATATAATGATGTTTGCATTCCCCAGTCTAATTGGATTCTATTCGACTATTTTGCAGTTAGTCGCACTTTGTTTGATGATAGTATTTTTATACTACAATTCTTTGAAGATGTTAATCTTAAATTTTGATAGACCAGACAGGCGTATATAAGCGTATTCACTATTAAATTTGTTTGTGATTGGCAAATTTTTATTTCATTTCGATTCATGAATGAAATCCACGAAGTTTAAATGACAACAGTTTTGAAACAATTATTGATATAAGAATTTTTAAGTGGAACTATGAATGTATAATCGATAGTGCAGCGGACATGTTGAAAGTCGCTGATGTATAATGCCCTTAAATAAATGAAGGAGATTCCCACAGTAATTAATAATGATAAAGATTGTGTTAGGGGAGGTTTTTGTAAATGCTGTGGAAGATTTTGATGCCGTATATTTTAATACGGCTATTTTGAATGCAATTTGTGCATTATTTTGTAAGCGAAGTATTTTCCGCTAGAGTGTATTGTCATAGTTCGTTGAAAATTAATCAAGTGAATTTACTGTTATAATTAACAAGAGTTTTGAAAGAATTTGAGATAAGATTTTGAATGAAGATTACCGTCACAAATAATTAAAATTATTACAACCTTTATTAAACCAGATTGTGACATTTACATGTATAACTAACCTTCATTGGTCGATTATATTAAACACGATTATGAATTTACCAACCGGATAAAACATGTGGTTCAATGTATTTCTTAAATTAATAATTTAAATAATTTAAATGTTGATATTGTAAATAATAAATGTAAATATCTTTGACAATAATGTGGAACGAAAGTAATGTTAAAGGCGTGTTTAAAAATGTTGTAATTATCTTCGACAATATTATAAACAATTTCTAATTGTTATAAATAATTTATGTGATTTTGTTATAACATTTAAGAGTGTGTTTTATACTCTAAACTATGCTTTTTAAACATTTGGATGATAACTTAACAAGTTTAAGTAATGTTAAAATAATCCAGTGGGATGTGAGTTAAGCATTTGAAAGATTTGCGTCAATATGTATGAGTTGTCTTGTAGACATTTAAAGCTTTAAAAGGAGCTGAATTCTTACGCAAGTGTGGCGTGACGAGTGAGCCCCATTTGACAGGTGTGAGCCAGGTTAAAGAGTAGACCAGCCGGCCAGACATCTGGTTATAAGCGGGTGAGGTCGATACTCCGGCCTTGTGCCTATTAATACAAGTGCAATGTTTATTAAAAGAAACCAAATGCTCTATATATGTCGTACCCTGACTTCCTCATCCAATCCAAATGTGTTTTAAAATGTTACGTTATTTTGAGCTCATGGGAGCTAACATATTGTTTGATAAATTTGCAAGTCCTTTAAGTGGACGTAGTCAGATTGACATAGGCTACTGATAGCCCCGTTTATTTTGTTGAGTTGTTAAAATCATTCTCTTTATTTGAAAATAAAGCTTTTGTACAGTTCAAAGTTCTCGTCTTCGGTCTGGTTCATTTTTAAATGTCATGGTGAAGGTTATTGTGAGAGCATACTTTAATGATCCTGTTGTCAACCCAATCCCCGAGATATTTATAAGAGGTAAGTAAAAGTAAGTATGAAACCCCGTCTATTTTGGTGTGTTCCACAATAATTTTTCTTGGTAACTTCTGTGTTCAAACCTCGGTAGTATCTGTCAGTGCCATTTTCATTGATGTAGCTGAGCTGGTGCGATTGATTGTTGGCAATCCGATTGAGGGGGGCGGATATCTGACAGCCTACTATCCGGGTAAACGGGGACAGAAGGATTGGCACACCTATAACGTGGGGCTCGATTCAACATAACTGGATCACCAGGTTGAACGCCAGTAGGATTGGCAAACCTAAAACGTGTGGATCGATTAGACTCAAATAAAGAGGTTGATTCTTTGGTAGATGTCTAGGCCAATTGTAGAATTTAAGAGTGTGATTATATAGGAATTAAATGTTGTATTGTAGTAGGAAAATTACACTCAGAAAAGATCAGATCTTATACAACTTGAGAAAGGTTAAATAGGCTGGAAACTTAGGAAAATCGCCTATGATCTGGAATCTTATTTTATTTGACCGGCTTATGACATTTTAGTCATATTAAAAATTAAATTAAATTATTTGGATTGTAAATGTAAAATTATTTGTGATAGGATATTTTAAAATGAGCCAGGGAAATTTGAACATGTGCTTGAGTTTGTTTCAACATGAAGTGTCTTCGAAAGTTAATTATAAGGTAGTTATAAGTTAGATTTAAGACAGAAAATTGATCAAAATTATATATGGTGAAAAGTGTTGCTCAAATGTTGTTATTTTGCTCTTTTGATGTATGTCCCTACAGCAGTCTAATTTTTGAATAATATTGTAATGGCAGATGAAAGTTTGAAGATGATGTTAGCGGAGATGTCTGCTAACATGAATAGTAGTATGAAGCAGATGCTAAATGAAAGTATGAAGGAGAATAATAGTCGAATGGAGGAGAATGTTAGTAATTTGTCTGCTAATTTGAATGCAAGAATGGAGGAGAATGTTAGTAATTTGTCTGCTAATTTGAATGCAAGAATGGAGGAGAATGCTAGTAATTTGAAAGCTAGCATGGATGAAAGTTTGAAAGGTATCCAAACTAGTGCTGCTAACTTAGAGGATAATATGTCGCGTTTACAGATTAATACCCAAGGAATTGAGAATACTGTAACTGACATCCGCTCAGACGTGTCCAATGTTAAAATAGATGTGTCTAATATGCATAAAAATGTTGCTGATGTTAAAATTGATGTTGCTAATGTGCATAAAGATCTTACAATGTTGAATTTAGATGTTGCTAATGTCCGTAGTGATATTTCTTGTGCTAGGGCTGAGGTAGTTGTTGTCAAAAATGATGTTGCGACTGTCCAAGACAAGGTTGAGGAAGTCCAAAGAGGAATCCAAAATGTTAGAACTGATGTGTCCAATGTTCAGGTTGATATTAATAACATTCATTCGGATGTAAACGACATGCAAAGTGACATAAATAAAATTCAAGTAGAGGTCAACACAGTTTTCGTAGATGTTGCTAAAGTCCAAACTGATGTAAATAAAGTCAGGGAAGAGATAGAAAATTCGAAAACTCTTTGTACACGTAATATAAGTGCATTAACGACTAGGCTAGTTGATGAGTCAGTTAGAACGACAGCGTCTTTAGAAGGTTTAAAGTTTGATGTAGAGGTCATGAGAACCCAAGTATTAGACCATAATAAAGTATTGAAAGAGGATATTGAATTAGACATAGCAGAAATGTTAACGAAAAATGTAGCAATATGGAAAGAAGAGTGGAATAGGTCAAGTGGGGAACATGTAACCCAAATTCAGGATCGTATTGAAAGGAAACTTGCCAGTACTCAAATTGATATTAACAATGAAGTAGTACAGATTATGAAAGATTTAAGCGTCAGGATGGATTCGCTATCCGAAAGACAAGTTGAAGATAGAACACAATTAGATCAGGATGTGCAAACATTAAAATCTGCATTAGAGGAACAGATTCATAAAGTTGTCTCTGATGTGAATGAAACGACGAGTAAACTACAGAATTTGAAGTTAGGAGAGGCTAATTTAATGGAGACCTACAAAGAAGAGTTAATCAAGAAAGTCTTAACGGAAATCACTGATAAAGGAATTCCAAGATATTTTCGATGAAAAGCCTGGATTGATTAAGGATTATAAATACAAGATAAGGCTGACAGATGAAACCCCTTACCAGAAGAGAATATACCCCATTCCTGAGAAATACTATCAAGAAGTACGAGGGTTAATCAGAAAAATGGAGGTAGAAGGGATTATTAAAAAACAGGCGTCGTCTTATATAAACCCCATCACAGTAGTGAAGAAAAGTAATGGTCAGATACGTCTTTGTCTCGATGCCAGGACCATTAACTTGAAGATTCTTCCAGAAAATGACCGACCACCCAAGATTAGAGATCTGCTTCGAAAATTCAAAGGGAGAGCATGTTTCAGCGTTCTTGACTTGACGTCTTCATTTTATCAAGTTCAGCTAGAAGAAGATAGTATGCAGTACACTGGATTCCTTTTTGACCAGACGTCATGGGTCTTTGTCCGAATGCCTTTTGGTATGGTTAACAGTGGACCAGCACTTATTCGAGCACTTGATAGTAAGCTCACTGACGAAGTGAAAGAAAATGTAATCTGCTACATCGACGATTTAATCGTATCTTCACCCAGCGCCGCAGAACATTTAGTGCACTTGAGAAAGTTGTTCGAGAATTTAAGGGAGGCCAATATCAAGGTGAATTTTGGAAAATGTCAATTCTTAAAGCAGGAGATAAATTACTTGGGGCATACTATTGATAAAGATGGATATCATCCAAACATGAAAAAAGTAGATGCGATCACGAGATTTCCAAAGCCAACTAAGGTGAAACAAGTCAGGGAATTTGTAGGAGCATGCCAATTTATTAGCAGCCACTGTCCAAGATACTCGGAAATTATGGCTCCTCTGTATAACTTACTCAAGAAGAATAACAGATGGAAATGGAGTACCGCTGCAGACGAGGCTTTTGAGAAAGCAAAAGAGATGCTCCGAAATAATGTGAAACTGGAGTACCCAGACTTTGAGAAGGTGTTCTATTTTGAGTCTGATGCATCAAGAGTAGGCATTAGTGCAGTCTTATACCAGAAAGACGAGGCAGGCAACAAGCACTACATTGCGTTCACTAGTCGGAAGTTGAAGAAACACGAGGAAAATTACTTCACGACGGAGCTTGAAGCGTTAGCTTTTGTAACAGCATTGCAGGCCTGGAAGAAAATACTGCTGGGACATAAGGTCATCATTATTACTGACCATAAAGCACTACAGTTTATGCTGCAAACTGACATGTCGAGTGATAGATTGACACGTTGGGCTTTGTTCACCCAACAGTTTAACGCCACTATCGTCCACCAGCCTGGGAAAGATAACTTACTGGCTGATGCTCTATCACGTAACCCTATTAAAAATGTGCAGATACACCATGTACAATTGGAGCAAGAAGATCAAGAAACCGTTAGGAGGTTAGCCCGAATCGGTGTGTCACAGAAGAGACACGCTCCAATAAGGAAAATGTACAGGTTCCTCAAGGGTTACATGGACAATACGGATGTTGACTATGCAGTTACACGCAGAAATTCACGACACTTTGTCTTGAGTGGAGAATCGTATGCAAGTATGCTGACTCTGCGCATACAAAACTCCGAATAGTCGTGCCACTTAAACTTGTTGTCAATTTAGTGTGGGTAGCTCATCACGCAACTGGACATGCCGGTTTAGATAAGACTCTTAATACTCTTCAAGAGAGATTTATCTGGACTAACATGCGTTCCAGCATTGCCAAGGTCATTAGATCTTGTGACAAATGTCAAAGAGCAAAGTATGCTTCTGCTTTATTAAAAGGAAAACCGAAGGCTATGATTCCTTCTAAGCCAAACGAACTTATGGCGACGGACATATTTGGCCCCTGTCCGAAGGGATATCAGGGTAACCAGTACCTGTTGGTTACCGTGGATGTTTTCTCAAAATTTGTTACAATGGGTCCCATGCAGAAAGCTAACACAAGGAACGTAGTAAGCAGACTGGAAAATGCTGTATTTCCTAAAGCTGGTATACCAGAATATCTACTGTCAGATCATGGAACGCAGTTTACATCCGTGGAATTTGCAGCGGATATGGAAAGGCTTGGCATTAAGCACTTATTTTCAAGCGTGCGTTACCCAGAATCGAATTCCTCAAAAAGATATATGGCTGAATTTTCGAAATTCTGTCGAATTTTCTGTCCTAATGATCATTCTGGTTGGGTGAGATTTGTACCCCTTATAGAGGAATGTCTGAACTCTACAGTGCAGGAGAGCACAGGAGAAGTGCCAATGCGACTTCATCTTGGAAGAAACCCAGAAAGGCCGTGGGATAATCTTTTCAACCACATTCCTAGAGATCCCGACTTAGGAAGGCAGCAGAGGATTGACAAGGCGAAGGAACAACTCCAGAAAGCAGCAGAGAAACGATTGAAAAGAGTAGCTGGAAAACGTTTTGGTGCACCCTTACAAGTTGGAAATCTTGTATTATTACGCAGACCTGTCAAGGCTGATATGAGCAAGAAAATATACCCCAAATTTGGAAATGTATTCATGGGGCGGTTTAGGATTACGAACGCCTATGGAAACAACTGCTATGAACTCTACGATGATGAGAATAATGTCATTTACGGCAAGTTCAATGCTGGAAATTTAAAAAGATACTATCCTAGAGTAAGCCAGTAATAATTCAATTTCGTGTTCAAGAGAGTTGAGGTACTTGTAACACTGAGTTTAAAAACAATTTGCAACTGTTTTTAAAACGTGGTGAGAGGAGAATGCCCCCGTAATTGAATTATATAGAGACCACGGTGGCTATTTTGGAAATTATAGCGAAAGTTATGGCTGTCATAGTTATGACGTGGGTAGTCATGACGTAAGCACGGATGACGCAGACGTTATGCCAGCAGGCTACTTGAGCTGAGATTCTCAGTGACGTCAGCATTTAGTCGAGAAGGATCCGAGATGTACGACGCAGTCGCAGGAAACGTGGAATTCTGCTGAGGAAGAAATTATGCTATTGGAGGGGAGGCTCAAACCAATGAACGATAGTCTGAAGGAAGACGGAGATTGCTAAAACTATGGTATTTTTATTACTTTTTGGAATGCAGAATTGTGGAAATCCATTTGCAGTAGAGGCATTGTTCTGGAATTTTGGTGAAATTAATTTTCAGTTTTTGAATTTTGAAAATCCGTCATGTATTGACGAAGTTGGAACTTCTAGCGATGACGCAGTAACACGCGATGGAAGGGATAGATACGCCCCTCATGAAGTTCATAAAAGGCCTTGCGCAGAAGAGAGGAGCCTCATTCGCTCATTCGCTCATTCTCAGATTATAAATCGTCTGATATTCAATCGTGAGATTTCAAATAGTCATTTCAGTGAAACGTCGAGTGAGTTTAGTAGTGAAAAGTCGTCTTTGTAACGCGTGGCGAAGCCACTGCATTAAACGAGAGTCGAACTTACAAGCAGTGCAGGTTTACTGTGAAGTAAATCTAGGTGAAGTTGAAACGACCCTTATAACACTTCTACAAGATTAGCTGTGAACAGTTAGCGGTCGCCTATAAGCTAATTCTCTTGTGCATTGCTACAGTAAGGACTGTAGAAAAGCTGAACAATTTCGAGGAAGTATTTTGGAAGTTATTGACAATATTAGACGACTGACAAAAGTGATTTTCTCGCCACAGGAGAAACACTTTGTATAGCCAGACTCTACGCTACGGCTGACAGGGCTAGTGAAATAGGGAGACTTCAGATTGCTTTTGTGACACAACGCTACAGTATTATGGAGCAGTCTAATATGGCAGTGTGTTCTTCTAATACTATTACCGAAGAGAAGATGGAAGGCTAAAGGACTTAATGCAATTGGGACATATTTCAACGGAGTAAGATAGCAGCATGGAACTTCGCTAATTGCTATTCCATACAAGCGAACATGTGGTAAATAACCATCTACACCCATGTTTCGTGATTAAAGGCTGAATACTATCAAACAGCAATAGAAATGATTTCATACTTTCTGAATATGAATATTTCTTCGGAAATTTATACAAAAACTTCATGGCGATTTTCAACTGGAACTTCAGGGATTTTTCAAGAGAGGTCAGGGTTGTCCCGACTCACAAAGAAGATTATTGCCGGAAGGATGTCGTTCGTCTTCGGGAAGCAGTTCGATTCTTCGATGGTGCTGTTTCTGGTTTCGAGGATGGAGCTCAGCTTTAACTTGGTGAAATGGATCCATCAACAGTCTTCTTTGGGGAATTTTCCTCTGGAACGTCAATCGGCAGATAAGGTAGTCGTGAACGTTTATTGTATTTGAGTTTCTTAGCAATATTTGAGCAACCATTTTTCCCATATTTTTGTCCTCATGTATTTTTTGCCCGATATTCTTGTTTGAGATTCCTATTCTCAGTACACCTTGATGAGTTATGCCTTTTTCGACGTTTTATTAAGACATTGTTATGTCATGGGCATAGTTAAATGATTTTGAATCAGTTAAGACTGATATTTAGATTTTTCAGTAATTTGCTTATTTTTGTAGTCACGATTTGACTGTAAGTTAATGATTTTTATGGCAGATTTAAATTCAGACAGCGTGTCACTTTATTAATGTAATTCTACCCCAGTTTAATTACTTTGACCAATTTTCTGTCATCATCAAGAAGGAAGAACATTTAAATGATTTTAGAGCGTTAAAATCCAGTACGTTGTCGACGATCTTGGAAATACTAGTCGTTATTTGAATTGATTGCAACACAGACATTTATCGTCAGTCATGAACGACCATTGCATCACAGGCAATTTTGTGAAAGATGAACATTAATTATGAATTATTGAATGCATTAAATTCGTGAAACTTGTGTTAGGTTTTTTCTCATATAGAGATTTATATAATGATGTTTGCATTCCCCAGTCTAATTGGATTCTATTCGACTATTTTGCAGTTAGTCGCACTTTGTTTGATGATAGTATTTTTATACTACAATTCTTTGAAGATGTTAATCTTAAATTTTGATAGACCAGACAGGCGTATATAAGCGTATTCACTATTAAATTTGTTTGTGATTGGCAAATTTTTATTTCATTTCGATTCATGAATGAAATCCACGAAGTTTAAATGACAACAGTTTTGAAACAATTATTGATATAAGCATTTTTAAGTGGAACTATGAATGTATAATCGATAGTGCAGCGGACATGTTGAAAGTCGCTGATGTATAATGCCCTTAAATAAATGAAGGAGATTCCCACAGTAATTAATAATGATAAAGATTGTGTTAGGGGAGGTTTTTGTAAATGCTGTGGAAGATTTTGATGCCGTATATTTTAATACGGCTATTTTGAATGCAATTTGTGCATTATTTTGTAAGCGAAGTATTTTCCGCTAGAGTGTATTGTCATAGTTCGTTGAAAATTAATCAAGTGAATTTACTGTTATAATTAACAAGAGTTTTGAAAGAATTTGAGATAAGATTTTGAATGAAGATTACCGTCACAAATAATTAAAATTATTACAACCTTTATTAAACCAGATTGTGACATTTACATGTATAACTAACCTTCATTGGTCGATTATATTAAACACGATTATGAATTTACCAACCGGATAAAACATGTGGTTCAATGTATTTCTTAAATTAATAATTTAAATAATTTAAATGTTGATATTGTAAATAATAAATGTAAATATCTTTGACAATAATGTGGAACGAAAGTAATGTTAAAGGCGTGTTTAAAAATGTTGTAATTATCTTCGACAATATTATAAACAATTTCTAATTGTTATAAATAATTTATGTGATTTTGTTATAACATTTAAGAGTGTGTTTTATACTCTAAACTATGCTTTTTAAACATTTGGATGATAACTTAACAAGTTTAAGTAATGTTAAAATAATCCAGTGGGATGTGAGTTAAGCATTTGAAAGATTTGCGTCAATATGTATGAGTTGTCTTGTAGACATTTAAAGCTTTAAAAGGAGCTGAATTCTTACGCAAGTGTGGCGTGACGAGTGAGCCCCATTTGACAGGTGTGAGCCAGGTTAAAGAGTAGACCAGCCGGCCAGACATCTGGTTATAAGCGGGTGAGGTCGATACTCCGGCCTTGTGCCTATTAATACAAGTGCAATGTTTATTAAAAGAAACCAAATGCTCTATATATGTCGTACCCTGACTTCCTCATCCAATCCAAATGTGTTTTAAAATGTTACGTTATTTTGAGCTCATGGGAGCTAACATATTGTTTGATAAATTTGCAAGTCCTTTAAGTGGACGTAGTCAGATTGACATAGGCTACTGATAGCCCCGTTTATTTTGTTGAGTTGTTAAAATCATTCTCTTTATTTGAAAATAAAGCTTTTGTACAGTTCAAAGTTCTCGTCTTCGGTCTGGTTCATTTTTAAATGTCATGGTGAAGGTTATTGTGAGAGCATACTTTAATGATCCTGTTGTCAACCCAATCCCCGAGATATTTATAAGAGGTAAGTAAAAGTAAGTATGAAACCCCGTCTATTTTGGTGTGTTCCACAATAATTTTTCTTGGTAACTTCTGTGTTCAAACCTCGGTAGTATCTGTCAGTGCCATTTTCATTGATGTAGCTGAGCTGGTGCGATTGATTGTTGGCAATCCGATTGAGGGGGGCGGATATCTGACAGCCTACTATCCGGGTAAACGGGGACAGTACCATTAAAGGAAAATTATTGCGTAGGTTCAATATTCAAACTTTCAATTCGATCGCATGACTACATCACAAGAAATAAAAACTTAATTTTAAAATTCGCACATCCGCCATCTTGAGGTTATGTAAACAATTGAACCAAATTAGATACCAGTGCATTACAATGTGTATAAATATTTCCTGTACCAGATTTCAGTGCGTTTGAAACATTAAATCGCGTGAAAGGTCTAGTTAAAATTTTCAACTTCGCTTGGCTGCCATGTTCGTTTTGTAGTTAACCGGTTTCTGAAAGTCTTATAGATGGACTTCCGTAGTGCCCTTTATCTCCGTAAAAGATTTCAGGGAGATGCCGCTAATAGTTTCACAGATATGGAATGCCGGTGAAATATTTCGCACATCCGCCATCTTGTGGTTATGTAAACAATTGAACGAAGTTAGATGTCGGTGCATTACAATGTATATAAACATATACTGTACCAAGTTTCGTTGCGTTTGGTTGGTTAAATCGCGAGAAACGTCTATTTAAAAGTCGCAAATTCGCTTGGCCGCCATGTTCGTTTTGTAGTTACCAGATTTTCAAAGGTCACATAAGTGAACTTATAGTAGTTCCCTTTATCACCATACAAAATGTCAGGGTAATATCGGTAATAGTTTCGGAGATATTGAATGCTGGTGAAATATTTCGCACAGCTGCCATGTTGGATTGGTGAGTCGTAACAAAATTTGAAGGGCACGGTCGGGGTCACAGGGAATAGTGCTATGAACTTACCGAGTTTCATTGAAATCGCTCCAGCCGTTTAGATTTTATTAGGGGGGGACACACACACGAATCACACACACACACACGCACACACACACGGACAAAAGGTGATCACATAAGCCTATTTTTTCAAAATTGAAAATAGGCTAAAAATGGACTCCAAATGACAAGAAGGTTACCGTCCCCATAAGACAATAAAATGTTTAAAATATGCATAAAATGACGAAAAATAAAGTTAATTAAGCTCCAATTATAAAATACTTTCTCGCAATAAATGAGGTGTAATCTTTCTACGAAAACCTTCATGTTCTGCCTATTTTCGCCTATCCCCAAGTTGCCCAGTGAAATCAACCTCCGAGAGGACTTTTTTGTATGTGGAAAGTGCACACACGCCGATATAATAGCATTGTTCCGTATGTCACTAACAAAATACGTAACTGGACTTAGTCCATTTCAACATTCTTAGTTTGTTTCCTTTATTTCTTACGCCTGAAAAAAGGTAGGCTAACATTAATGTAATAACTGTTATTTTGTTACATTGAAACACACTAATTGCTGGATTAAGTTCCTTTCAACACGAAATAACTAACTTGACGGCCGTGGTAATAGCACAAGCGCTGCCAGAACATGGTTCCATTCAACACCAAAACATGCATCTTGCTTCCCAGGGTGCAACATTGCGGTATAAAGTATTTGTCAAAAAATGTGGACTCAGTGCCTTTCAACAATGTGCGATTCAATTGAAAAAGTTTTCATGCAAAGAGAATGTTAATATAATTATTGATTTTTATGAATAATCGAAATATAAATTTTTACAATTCACACAACTACAGGCATCACAATTACACAGGTTATCAGAGATCTTCTGCTCACAGCCAAAGTACACGGCGCTGTAAGAACCATAATGTCAACCCCTCAATGAATAAAAAAAAGTCCTCTCGGCACGCCGGAAGGCGGAGGTAGATTTCACCGGGCAGACTAGAGGATAGGCTAAAATAGGCGAAATATGCAGGTTTTCGTAGGTGGATCAGACCTCATTTATTGCGAGAATGTATTTTACAATTGGAGGTTAATTAACCTTTTTTTCGTCTTTCTATGCATATTTTTAACATTTTATTGTCTTATGGGGATGGTAACTTTCTTGTCATATTTGGGGTTCATTTTTATACTTTTGATCACAATGTCCTTATGCAAGGTTTGGAACTGATGTGTAACTATCTAACAGTCTGTCACTTCTTCACGCAAAATTTTATATCCCGCAGAGATGTTGGTTGGTTCCTCAGTTTAGGGGCTGCGACAACGTGGTCATATAACCCCGTGTACATTGGGTGTGTGTAGAATCTGTCTGATAAACGGTGTTAATTGTGATGACTGTATTAGTCTCTAATTCAGGTAAGGTCTGCAGAAGGTCAATTTTAAGTAGTAGTACCTAATTTTGTACCTAATACTACCGTCAACGACACCTACTGTGAATTTGGCTGCTAGATTCCACCGCAACCAGCAACTTGCAATGAACGTTGGAACTTCCCCTCCGAAGGAAAGCATGCTGAGGGATTTTTAGCACTCCTAGAAAATCCGACGACTTTGGCCGGTTTTGAACCAGCGACCTTGGGCATAGAAGTTCAGCATGCTACCAGTTAGCCGCTTCCCACATAGTCAGATGGAACAAGAAGTTCCGTGCCGAACTAAAGAGCCTACTTTTCTTAAAATTAAGATTCATGCCAATGATTAATCTACAGTATATGAACCTATCTAGAATAATGACGAAATTAAGTTGGTAATATCGGAATGTCTTAATTAGTTCGAAATACTGTATACTAGGCATAATGTAGCCTAATACAGCAATACAGTTGGCAGCCCTGGTGAATGAATATATTCTTAATTCCATCTCTTAAGGTACAGAATACAAAATGTGGTTGAAGTCCAAAGGACGTTACATGGAGTTATACATTGGATCTATCAGCACACGTAAAAGCACGTTGGCAAAAATGTCATGCGTATGCTGGTCAGAAATAATCGGAAATATTATGATATCTTTTTGTGCCAATTTTGGATGAAATCCATTTTTAGTATAGAAGTTAGCCTATATGTATTTTAAAATTGGAGCTATCATCAGGCATGGAATCATGATAGCATCACTGACTTTTATTAATTACTCCAAATTAATCTAGAATGTCAGGGGCTATACGTATGCAAAGTATAGGCCTGTTTGTTTGCATACTTTCTGATATATTGATATTAGGGTAAAAAATATAGACACCATTTATTAACAGTTGGCAGCCCTAATTGCTCATAAGAATACTTATAGTCATATCTGTTATATTACACATAACACATACGAAATTTGGTTGAAATCCAACTGACAGTGTAGAAGTTACATGTATTTAAAAATTGGTCCTATCAGCAGGCTTAGAATCATGTTGGTAGAACTGACGTATATAAGATACTCCAAATTAATGTAAAATGTCAGGAACTATACGCGTGCATAGTTTAAAGCAGTCGGCTTGCATACTTTCTGATATATTGGTATTTGGATAAAAAGTAGAGAGAGCAATTATTAACAGTTGGCAGCCGTAGTGGCTCTTAAGAATACGCTCAGTCATACCTGCTTATGTGCATATATTACATACATGATTTTGTTGAAATCCAATTGATAGTGTAGAAGTTATGTGCATTAAAAAATTGGACCTATCAGAAGGCTTAAAATTATTTTGGCAACACTCATCCGGCCGTAAAAACAATCGCCACAAAGACTTCCATCGCATCTCATCCCCGACCCCGTTGGAAAACGGGAATAATAAGGGGTAGACATACATACACCGTCATGTATGGCCTCCGGGAATTTAAACTGAAATAGTATATCTACATGTGTGCCAATTTTGGAATTGCTCCCATGTATGCCTTCCATGATATCCAACATGGAGCTCAAATTTCTAATGCGTTTTTTAGCAGTTGGTAGCACTGACATCTTTATCAAATATGGGCTTGAGATATTCCGGTATACATCTTTACTCATACTAAATTTGGTTCCGATTGCTGCGGCCGTTTAGGAGTTGATAGGGGAGGGGGACACACAGCCAGCCAGCCAGACAGAAGAACAGACAGACACATTTTCCCTGATCGATCTCATAAGTCTACTTTTTCCTTATTTTTGCAAAGTGTGAAAAGTAGTCCAAAAATGAATGTGATCTCGTCAATGGCGTTGTCTTGGCAACCTCTGATAGCTCATCCCTCATCAATTTAGAAGCGTTGCCATGGTAACCTCTGATGGCACTTGGCATTTTCTTTAATTCCGAAATCGTTTTTCTCATCCCTTGGCGTAATGGTGGGTCATATCAAAATTTCTTTCAGACAAAAGTTTTAGGTAATTATTAGGGGAATATTTTCCATTGTGTACGATTTTGATATTGTGCCTATTAAGAGAGATATGATTAATGTTTCCCGAAAAAAAACCAATTTTTTCCACCCCTTTGGTCAAAGGTTGGTGCTATCAAAAAACTTATTTGACATACATTTTTGGCACTTATCCGACACATATTATGAACTTTGAATGGATTCGATATTTCATGTATTAAGAGAGTTATAGCGATATTTCACTTTTTCGAAAAAAAGCCCCCCATTTTCACCCCTTTGACCGATTTTGCCCATTAACGAACTCGACCGAGAATTTAATGGGATACTTATTATGTAAAAAATTCAAAGTGATTGGGGCAAAATTACGGCAGTTATCGTGTCCACAAGAAACTGATATACATATATACATATATATATATATATATATATATATACATAATTTATGTATACAATTTTGAACTGATGGTGGTTTTGGGGTCTGAGGGATGTGAAACGCGAAGATATGTCGAAATTTTCCGGAAGTAGAAACATGGGACCCATTGCAATAGTTAGCTTTCTAATGAAATCTACCTAAAACAATTGGGCAAAATGTGGAGTGAACTAGTTTGTCATTGCTTTCAAAACCAAAAATCATAAGTTTAACTTCCACGTCAAACAGACTAAGTCTGTGCCTAATGGCTTAGCTATGATCCTGTAATATCTGTCAGAACTTGAATGGGCGGCAGGTTCTGAGGGATCACGAGCTGTGTTAGAGGAAGGAGGGACAAAAAGGAATGTGTCACCCCCCTGCAAGTAAACCCAGGATCACTTCGGGACTCTCACAAGCTTTGACCGGGAACTGCCTTGGTGATAGGCAAGCAGCTCGACCACTGTGCCATGACGTCCCCCACTCTTTGTACAACACATGGCCTAATAGGTGGAATTATACATTAATGGACAACACCTGGACAAATGGCTAATCATGATACTTTGGAGAATGTTTCATTTTATAATTCTCAAGATTTAAAAAGTTAACCATCCAGAAAGTGAAAAACCATTAAAAGCGTCTGCTGCAGTGTGTCTCAGCTTCTAAGAAATTTCAGAAATGTAAACTCTTGAAAGTAAATAAAACAGCCTTCTTTTATATGCCTGTATGACCTTCAACGAGGGGTAGTCAATCATCAGTTCATAACTTGTTTCTACGCCTACAGTTTTGCTAGAAATCGTTCTCCAGTACATTGTATTCAGACCAGGATTTTGCGCTCAAGTACCTCAAACTGAGAACTTACGTCAGTGCATAGGCGGCTAGGCCGAGTAACATCAAAATTGTAAAATTCGATAAGGTCCTTACGATCAATGAAATTGAGAACAGCTTCTGGCATGGCTTTTCCTCTCCAATCAGTAACTTCAACCAAGTTTCGGTACCTCCATCGTTGCATACTGGTAACAACGCTCCTGAATTATGTATGCCACAACCAGTAAATTGTGGATGATATTCTGGTCGAAAGCCATCTATAATATTGCTACAGATAAAATCCTTGATTTTGTCTCCTTCTGACTCTGAAAAATATTTATTTGGATAATCGTTGGGCACAATAGCTAACTTTCTTAGTGAATCACTTGATGAAATCCTTTCTCCCATTTTCGACTAGAATATACAACTTCTAAGATAAGTGAACTCGGATGATGATAATCTCTCGTTTTCACAGCTCCCAGATAGAATAACGACCACAACACCACCAGAAAATATAGCCTAACAATGAGAAATGATTATTCCAAGAATTGGATACATTAACGACAAACAAAATACATACATGTTCCGACTTACATACAAAGATATCAATATCAACCCAACAATCAAAAATATTCTTCCATGCCAGGATTTTACAACAGCAGTGATGAAAAATACAGTCATGGGTAAATTATATAAACAACATAATTTCTTGAAAATACTACGTCCATCATTACAAATTATGAAACATCTATTCGATTGAATCGGCCGGAACTGGGAAGCATCAAGTCAGTTTTCACTACTTTTCATCAGACAGATAAAACGTCATTGACAGAACAGAACTTAACAAACACACTATATTAGTCATTATGTTGTGAAGCAACTATTCAGGTTATATTTGTGTTAGCGGAATATCAATTTCAATTCAATAATCATATTTTTCTAATCTATCTTTCAAACGTGACTTAATGCCTTTCAGCTCCGTGGTCAGTTTAGTGCGGCATAAAGCCACCCAGAATTAATATTTCACAGGATATTTTATTTTAAAATGGATTTTTAACATAAAAACGACCTAAACCATGTACAAATGTAATTTACAATAGCACACGCGGGAATCTTGCAGTGTTGACAACATTAAGTACAGAATACGGCGCTGAAGGGCAGCAAGTCATTGATTTAATGATTTTCTCCCCTGCTCGCACTACACATAGCAGTGGTTTCAAGCTTAAACCCACAAAACAAATTTATTTTGTGATAGATTTCGCCTAGGAATTCTAGAGCACTGAACTCTAAGTGTTTTAGAAAGGAAAACAAAAATTAGTAATTAGAACTTTTGTTTTTATTGTAAACGCTGAAGAAGATATCAATGTACAACAATTGAATACTTTGTGTTGATTGGCGTAGCATTTATAAGAGCTATCTGTATCAATATGGAAAATATCTCACATTTCACTACTACGGTAAATGTTATTGCTTTATACAGTGTTAATCTACGATGTTTATGCATTACACAGAGTGGAAAATGTCAAAAATAAGAGGAACGTTGAAGGTTGTGGAAATATCGAAGAAGGTACAAGAAAAGCGACTTCAATGGTACGGGTATGTGAGAAGAAGGGAGGAATCCTACGTGGTGAGGAAGATGCTAGACATGCAAATACGGGGAGTGAGAATGCGAGGCAGACCTAAACGAAGACGGACGGATTGTGCACAGGAGGACCTCAGAGTAAAACAGTTGTTGGAAGAGGTTCTGCATGACTGGGCTAAATGGAGGAGAGCTGTCAGAAACATCGACTCCACATAGGAGTGGGAATGATGTAAAGAGAAAGAAGAAGAAGTTTATGCATTACACTTATGCACAAATATATGTAACCAAACCAAACCCTGTGGCGCTAAAGCCATTGAAAGGCCTACCAAGCCACCACTGCCCAGCCATGATATGGAGTGACACGTGGTCAGCACATCGGGTACCCTCGGCCTTTAATCTCGGTCTCTATAACTGGGGTGCTGTCTTACTGTCAGACAACAAATCAATTGTTTCACGAGGCTGAGTGCACCCCGTTCCAGGCCCACGTCAGTTTCTAAAATCCCAGACGGTGTCAGGAATCGAACCTAGGGCCTGCGAGGCAGGCGCGCTACCCCTACACCACGCGGCTGGTACAAATATAATATCACCATTATCCAAAGCTAAGACTTGTTGCTGCAGCCACAGTCCACGATCTTCAGCAGTTCTCTTCATCGCGACGTAGGATGCAAAACCTTTTGTTTCTAAGGTATGAGAGACACGGTCTTCCTCTCGATTTTTTTCCTAGGACCTTGCCTTCAGAGACAATCCAGAGAAAGGTTGTCGTGCCATAGATTTCCCGTGTTCTAATGAATAAAGTAATGTCCGTTTCTCCTCAACGTCGTCCAAGATTTGTTCATTAGTCTTCTTTTCCTTCCAACTCGTCCTTGTCAGTCTTCTCTAGAACCATATTTCAGCAGCTTCTAATCTCCAGGTCTCACATCCGTAAGCTAGCACTCTCCAAACAAAGGTATTAACAAATGTCTTCCTGGTTTCAATTTCTATGTGCTTATTTAACAATAGATTATATTATATACAATATTTAAATCACAAAAGTTTGTAAAAACTTCTGTAACAATCATGTTAATGCTTATTGAATTGTTTATACATATCCCAAGTTAAGAGTAGTTTCAATATAAGTGTGCAATAGGTTGAATACACATTATTTTTTTACATTTCTCGGATACTTCCTGGTAGTTTTGCCCTACCTACAGGTAATAATCCAGGGGATGAAACTATTATTATAGGTCCTTTGCTTCCAAAGCCTTCCGGTCGACTGACCAAATCATGGAACACTTGTCCAACTCGACTGCTATGGCTTGAAATTGATACGAAAGATACCCCTGGTTACATTTAAATGTGTGGCTGGAAACTGGCTATCCTACTCGTAGTTGGGGCAGATGACCTCGTAGTTCCGCCCCTTAAAACAACAATAATTAACTATAACTACTCGTAGTTATGTGTGTTTGTGCTTTTGATACTCCCAACAAGATCATTCTTCATAGGATTTTGCTCTGATACGGTAGGTATTTATTTACTTCAATAGTTCCTGAGTCTTGTAGTTGCGAGGACAGGATTTTAATATCTACGTATTAAGGCTGTGATTACTTCTCTACTTCAAGTAGCATTCAATATCAGTTCCTAGCATTCATTAAAGCAGCATATATCAAGGCTAATGTGGCATTCAGCCAGAAGGTGAGGCCTGTTACACATATCCAGGGCAATATTATTATTATTAGCCTACTTTTCACATTTTGCAAAAATGAGGAAAGAGTAGACTTATGAGATCGATCCGGGAAAATGTGTGTCTGTCTGTCTGTCCTTCTGTCTGTCTGTCCTTCTGTCTGTCTCGCTGTGTGTGTGTGTCCCCCTATCAACTCCTAAACGGCTGCAGCAATCGAAACCAAATTTAGTATGAGTAAAGATGTATACCGGAATATCTCAAGCCCAAATTTGAAAATGATGTCAGTGCTACCAACTGCTGAAAAAGCGCACTCGAAATTTGAGCTCAATGTTGGATATCTTGGAAGGTATGCATGGCAGCTATTTCAAAATTGGCACACATGTAGATAATACTATTTCAGTTTAATTTTCAGGAGGCCATACATGACGGTGTTGCCAAAATTATTCTAAGCCTTATGATAGGTCCAATTTTTAAATACATATAACTTCTACACTCTCTATTGGATTTCAGCCAAACTTTGTATGTAATATGTGTACATAAACAGATATGACTGAGCGTATTCTTAAAAGCCACCAGGGCTGCCAACAGTTAATAATTGATATCTCTCTATTTTTATCCAAATACCAATATATCTGAAAGTATGCAATCCGACAGCTTTAAACTATGCACACGTATAGAATCTGACATTTTATATTAATTTGGAGTAACTTATATACTTCAGTTTTACTAACATGATTCTAAGCCTGCTGATAGGACCTATTTTTAATTACATGTAACTTCTATACTATCAGTTGGATTTCAACCAAATTTCGTATGTGCTATGTGTAACATAACAGATATGACTATAAGTATTCTTAAGAGCAATCAGGGCTGCCAACTGTTAATAAATCTATATTGTTTTACCCTAATATCAATATATGAGAAAGTATGCAAGCCAACAGCTCTATACTTTGCACACGTTTAGCTCCTGACACTCTAGATTAATTTGGAGTCAGTGCTGCCAACATGATCCTATGCCTGCTGATAGGTCCAATTTTAAATTACATATAACTTTTATACTAACAAATGGATTTCATCCAAAATTGGCACAACAAGATATCATAATATTTCAGATTATTTCTAACCAGCACACGCATAACATTGTTGCCAACATGCTTTTACGCGTGCTGATAAATCCAATGTCTAACTGCATGTAACGTCCATTGGACTTCAACCAAATTTTGTTTTCTGTACCTCAGGAGATGGAACTAAGAATATATTCAGTCACCAGGGCTGCCAAATGTAGTGCTCTATTAGGCTACATTATACCAGGAAGATTTCGAACTAATTAGACATTTCTATATTACCAACTTAATTTCGTCATTATTCTAGATAGGTCCATATACTGCAGATTAACCATTGGCATGAATCTTAATTTTTAAAAAGTAGGCTCTTTAGTTCGTCCCGGAACTTCTTGTTTATTTTTAGAAAATTTTTCACACCTGAGGAAGTTATAAGGGTTCAAGTGAAACTCTGCATTGACTCACACTAGCGCTTGTAGTGGTAGAAAAGGCAAACTGCTAATCTAATTGAATTTCCGGGGAACAGTCATCGGTCTACCACGTGTCATAATACCTCGTAAGAAACATTTAGTGCGTCCTCTACGTTTGTAAAAGTGGGCAAAATAACTATAATTAATTTAAAATGCTCCAACAATGAGATTCAGTAATGAACCAGGTTCGAGTCGGCAATCGGGCAATACCAAGTCTATGTCTCCTGAAGGTACAATGAACGTTAATTCCCAAGTCCGTATCCCCAGAAGAATAATGTTCATGGAAGGTCTAGTCCAGGGGTTCTCAACCGGTGGGTCGCAGGATGTGTCTTGGGGGCTCGTGTAATACGGAGAAAAACTAAAAAAAAAAAAAGAGTTATTGCTGTAGTTACTAATTAAAAGAAGAATACACTCACATTGTATTACACTTTTACGATTTTATTCTATTAATGGAAAACTTGTGCTTGTTTGGAATTAACCAGTTTTTGAATTAATGTTTATTAATATTAGTTACAAGTGTTTTTTAATGAATAAAACTTAACAATTATTGTAATTTTTAGCCTACTTTTCACATTTTGCAAAAATGAGGAAAAAGTAGGCTTATGAAATCGATCCGGGAAAATCTGTATCTGTCTGTCTGTCTGTCTGTCTGTCC
The DNA here is from genome assembly GCA_946902985.2 of Meconema thalassinum. Lineage (NCBI taxonomy): Eukaryota > Metazoa > Arthropoda > Insecta > Orthoptera > Tettigoniidae > Meconema > Meconema thalassinum. The sequence goes on from OX336397.1 coordinate 66,710,457, forward strand.
TGTCAGTCTGTCTAGCTGTGTGTCTCCCCCTAACAACTCATAAACGGCTGCAGCAATCGGAACCAAATTTAGTATGAGTAAAGATGTATACCGGAATATCTCAAGCCCAGATTTGAAAATGATGTCAGTGCTACCAACTGCTGAAAAAAACGTACTAGAAATTTGAGCTCCATGTTGGATATCTTGGAAGGTATGCATGGGAGCTATTCCAAAATGGTCAGGCTCCATAAAACAGTTATCACCTTGCATAACTTACCGTAGGCCACATCTGGTAACTAAATATTAGGCCTCTGTATAAGTGTGATGGTGTTGGGGCAGAACATTGAGGTTATCAGCTGCAATAAGTGTTGGTACTTTCAAATATACTTTGTCGTACATTGATCATTTTCCTACACAATTGCTCCCTCATGAGCTCGGGACATTCAAAGTTTTACCAAGTGCTCCAGTCAATTTCTTGGTCCACTAACGATGACTCTCGAGCCTGGTTGTAGACTAATATCATGAAAATAATGATTATTTTACACGGCCTACTGGTTGGTTTACCTCAGATTAATAGAATGATATAAAACCCACAATGATTCAAAAATATGGAACATCCTCTATCGGTCATTCTGAGTTAGCATGACACTTCGTAATATAATTGATGTAAAGTAGGTATGATCAACATGCACGGTACTTTTCTACTATAAGTTCTATCAATCTCTCATCATCTTCCTAGGATTAATCCCGCTTTATTGCAGGGTCTGCTTTTCTGCACTTTTTCTTCCATACTGCTCGATCCTGAGCGTCTCTAGTTGTGGCATTCACTAGTTGCATGTCCTCCCGCATAGTATCCAGCCAGCGCTTTCTCGGTCGCCCTCGTGGTCGTCGGCCTTCTGGACTGATGTCAAGTGCAGTTCTCGCGACTGAAGAGTGATTGCTACGCAGTACATGGCTATACCAACGCAGACGGCTCTCCCGCATTTTTTAATGGATTGGAGCCACACCAAATGTAGCTCGAACATTGTCATTCCTGATGCGGTCCAGTCTAGTAAGTCCCTGTGTCCAGCGAATCATCTTCATCTCCATGACATGTAGTTGTTGTTCATGTCTCTTCGTTACTGGCCAGCATTCAGTACCGTACAGTGCTACTGGTCGAACGATGGTTCTGTAAATTTTCGACTTCAGATATAGTGGCACATTCCGGTCAAAAAGGACTCCAGTAACTTGGCGCCATTTCAGCCATGCAGCGTTGACTCTGTTTCGGACATCTGGGAGTGTTCGACCATCTGAACAGATTAGCGTACCCAAGTATTTGAATGCAGATGATTTTCGGAGTTCAGTGCCATCAATGTGAATAGATCCTTCACTTGGTACTCCACACTCCATATACTCTGTCTTCCCAATATTAAGTCGTAGGCCATGGGTGTCTAGTGCAGTTTTCCAACATTGAACATGTTGTTCCAATTCTTGGCGAGACTTGCAGGCTACAATGGTATCGTCAGCATAGAGCAAGGTCCAGGGATGTGGTTGCAGTATTTCGGCTGCGATGGTGTCAAGACAGATGATGAACAGGAGCGAGGACAAAGCTGACCCCTGATGAACACCAACTCTGATGGGAAAAGTTGCGGAGTTTCCTGAAGCACATCGGACATAGCTGGTGACATTCCGATAAAGAAGCTGAACCCATTGAACATATGCTTCTGGTACCCCATGCTGTCGTAGTGCATACCATATTAAATCACGAGGTACCCTGTCGAAGGCCTTTTCAAGATCCAAGAAGGCTATATTGAGTGGTTTCCGCTTTTCTAGGTACCTTTCCATCAAAAGACGAGCGGCGTGAATAGCATCGATTGTCCCTGTACCTTTCATAAAACCACACTGGTTTGAGGCAATCTTGATTATGTCACGAAGGCGTGTATCCACGATACGCTCAAATATCTTCATAATGTGGCAAAGCAGGCGAATCGGTCGATAATTTGAGCAGTTGTGCACATCTCCTTTACCTTTCCATATTGGCATTGTTACACTGCTGAGCCAAGTAAGAGGAGCTTCGTTTTCATTGATGATCTTGTTGAGATCTGCTAGAAACTGAGCTGCTTGTGATCCAAGCATCTTCCACACCTCCGATGGGAGATCATCCGGTCCAGTTGCCTTTCCATTTTTCATTTTCTTCATAGCGGTCTCCACTTCGGCAACCGTGATGGCTGGTACTGGACCAAGTACAGGATCCGCAGCTGGTAGTGGCGGATGCGGAAATTCTTCGTTGCTAATATTTTCGAAGTGCTGTTTCCATCGGTTAAGGATCTCATTAGGTTTCCGTAGAGGTTGTTGATTTTCATTCTTAATGATCATAACATGTCCAACATCTTGAGTGGAACGATGGCGATTCTTCGCTAGTCTGTAGATATTATTTGCTCCTTCTGCTGTGTTGAGCTCTTCGTACATGCTCTTGTAATGGTCTGCTTTAGCCTTTGCCACTTCCTGTTTTGCCACCGACTTCAATCTTCTATATTGCTGACGATCAAGATCCAGTCCCGATTGGAGCCAGGTCTTATACGCTAACTTCTTCATCCTGATGGCATCTTGGACATGAGAATTCCACCACCATATCTCTTTATTGATAAAACTGCGTCCAGGTTTTCATTTACCCATGATGTCAGTAGCACAAGTCGTAATATGTGTGGAGGCCTTTGCCCAGATTTCATCAACGTGTTGACCTTGTTCTGGCATAGATAAAGAACCTATAGATGTTTTCAGCTGGATGTGATGTTGTTCTAATTTCCACCATTTAATTCGTTCCGATGTAGATTTAAGACTTTTCTTGCCGAGATCAAGGCGAATCCTAAAATTGAGGAGAAGCAGATGATGTTGGGGTGCAATAATCTCTGATGGTATGACTTTTTCGTCAGTGACAAACTTCAGATCACTCCTTCGTACCAGCCAATAATCAATCTGCGTATTTCTTCCACCACTACTGTAGGTAATGAGGTGCGATGGTCGCTTTTTGTAAAAGGTGTTAGTCACAGCTAAGTCTAAGGCCTCAGAAAATTCCAGGATTCTGTTTCCATCCTCATTTCGCTCTCCAAAGCCTTGTCCACCATGTACTCTCCCGAAACCATTTCTATTCCCTCCAACGTGGCCATTTAAGTCACCACCAATGAACAGGAGTTCTTCTTCAACAAACTGTAGGTAAGTTTCGAGGTTGTTCCAAAATTCATCCTTCTCATCATCCGTGCACCCAGTTTGTGGAGCATAACATGAAACCACACGTAAGGTTTTCGTACCAGTGTCGATCTTAATAGACATCAATCGGTCAGAAAGACGGCTTACTTCAGAGACATGATCTCTGAACTTTGTACTCACAGCTATAGCTTCGCCATGCCTGCCTGATATCTTTCCGTGGTAGAATAACTTGTATCCTTCACCAATATCCTTGGATTTTGAGCCAGACCATTTGGTTTCCTGGATGCAGGCAATATCTACTTGTCGGTTCTTCAAGGTATCTGCAAGTTCTCGGCTTCGACTCGTAAGAGTACCAATGTTAATGGTTGCCATTCTGATTTGTTGGACTCGCTTCTTTAGCCCACCCCGTCCTTGAGTGGGGAGCCCTTGCACATTTCTCACGCCATTCGGGCGATGATGATGCGCGTCGCCTACAGCGGGGAACGCCCTAGCAGTTTCATCCATAATATTTATTCTTGCCAGTGCATTGAGATACAACAGAATTTGTTTTACCGACCGGCTTGTTGTTAAGCCTGCCATTGAACCCTCCTCCTTTCTCATCCCGGACTTGGGACCGGGCAATGGCGGAGTTATAAGTTCTATCAATCTCTACTTACCATAAAACAAACTTCCCGATTCTTGGATGAAACGGGTAAACTTGAGAACCATTGGATGGATATTGGTGTGGTTTTTCACGTCTCTCGAAGGGATTTCTCAAGGAAGGTTTCTGTAGAAAACGATTCACTTATGACCAAAGGAAGCCAAGCAGTAACGATTTCAGTAAATCGAGTCAAAGATAAACCTGCCGTTCGTGCACCTTTTAAGCTTACGCTGGATAAACCGTTAAACATAGCTTGCCACGGTGGGTGAGTGGATAGCGTGTCGGTCTACTAACCCCAAGATTACAGGTTCGCCCCTGGCCGTGGTAAATGATTTCTGAAAGGCGGCATAAATACGACACGCATGTCATACGATGTTGGCATGTCAAAGAACCCATTTGAATTCAGTAGGCCGCGTTCATATTGGCAAAATTAATCTCGGGAGTTTCCACCCATACAAAGTTCCTCATTTATCTATTAGAAAAACGCTATAGCGTTCAAGGAGCTTAGATATCTAACCTCCTTGACTTTCATAGTGATTCAAGGAACAACGAAATTCGACATGCACGCTACCCTCTGGGTGTCAAATTACAAAGCACCCGAGGCCATACGATAATAATACATATATATACCGTTAAAAATATCTCTATAGGCTACTATGAGTGTAAGAATTGTTCAGCATGAAACATTCTACCAAACAGTCTGCGACAGGATATCTCTATCTTTATACATCGCCCACTATAAGTGTTTTTACGTTTCCATTTCTTCCAACAATCTCCATTAAGTGGAAATTTAAATGACTACCGGTAGCTTCACAGCGAGTTTACGAGCTAGGGAGTGAGCCTATCGCTTCGGCCAGCATCAAACTGATGAGTCGTGTCGAGTTAAGACTTAAGAGAAGACTATATGAGTTGGGAGTTTCGCTGTTCAGCTCGACTTTCCTGAATTGCGTCTGGGACCTGTCATCTGTGTGCCTTTTAAGCTTACACTGAGCAAATCGTTCATTAATTCTGCAGAGTAGGAGAACATGCCTTTTCGTAACTTTTAACAAGGTATATTATTGAAAATATAGTATTTATGATTGCCAAACCTTTCTCGAAGTTGTTGGGAGTCGTTTCACAATTTCAATTGACACTGCTACACCGGAAATAATTACCTTTAGCGTAAATAAAGTATTATTGGTGGTGTTCATTTGAACAAGGTCGGCCATTTTCCATTCACCCCGGACACTACGTCATACCCAGTGACATGTTGCAAACATGAATAATGAAATAATAGGCAAAACCATTGGGCTGGATAAAGATTATTGATGCGTGACTTACCCACTGTGCGTGAAATAAACCAGGGGTGTTATCTATTAGCTAACGCGGCCCACAGGGCCTTGCTATCAATCCACCATTGGGCTGGATGAAAATATTGGTCTAGGCAAAACCATTGGTCTGCCACATGCGATATAGTTCCGAATGCGTGGGGTTGGCATTATGGACTCCTTCACAAAGATGGCAGTCAGGGCAGCAATTTCAACTATATAAGTCGTGCTCCCATTAGGGCGGGATGGTGGGTCTACGGCAGCGGACGAGAGAACATCTATTAATATATCATCTCCAGATACCATTACTACAGTTATTTTGCCCAATTTCATTACTTGCAATGTTTTAAACACATGTTCTCCTACTCTGCAGCGCCACCAATCGTTCAAGATACCAGGCAAAGCTAGTATTATACAAAGCAGAATCTTTGTGTGTTTGTTCTTTACATGATTTTGAACACTTCCACCTACCTTTACCAAGTTTTGAAACTGTAATTCTTTATGATGTTGTGGACCTAACTGACTCCATGCAATTGGGATACACCACCCGTTTCCTTGGATTTCTACACTTGGGACAGTAGCGAGGCTCTAGGGACGTGACAGTTACACCCAGTATCAGGAGAAAGCAATATCACCATAGAGTGCTCAGTTTATTAACGTTACCTGTGTATTATCACAAGGGAGATTATTAGCGGTGAAGAGTCGCAATCTAATGAGTGTGCAGGTGCTGTCATTACCTGTTTCTGTGTCAACAACCTTCACCCAGACTTCTTTCATCTTCAAAGATAATCATCAATAATAATATCGTATGGCCTCGGGTGCCGGGTGCAAGCTTTGTTATTTGACACCCAGAGGGTAGCTTGCATGTCGAATTTCGTTGTTCCTTGACTATTAAAGTCAAGAAAGTTAGATGTTAGATATCTAAGCTCCTTAAATGCTATAGCGCTTTCTAGTTGAGAAATGACGAACTTTGTGTTGGCGGAAACTCCCGAGATTAATTTTGCCATTGTGAACTTGGTCTACTGAATTCAAATGGGTTCTTTGACATGCCAACATCGTATGACATGCGTATCGTATTTCTTCCGCCTTTCAAAAATGACTTACCACGGCCAGGAGCGAACCTGAAATATTGGGGTTAGTAGGCCGACACGATATCCACTCACCCACCGTGGCAAGCTATCATCAATAATACCTGTCCATTGCATATGAGTGTTTATATACTCATCAGATAACTTTGTATTAGCTGTAGAGTGTTAATTATGTTGAGTATCGGTGCTTGCTGTGATAGTGGGTGTATGTCTTTATTTGATCTTTTTTTTCCAGCTTTGAGACGCGGGGTCAAAAAATAGTCCAAACATTTTCCTATACACTTTATTTTCGAAAGCCTGCAACTGGTGTTCATCCTGTTTTGTTAACCTCCATGATTCTGCACCATAAGTTATAACTGGCCTAATGAAGGTATTGTATATTTTCAGTTGTGTATTTCTCGTCAAAAATTTGAATCCCAATAAAAACTGCAGAGAGTAGTACACTTTGTTAGCATTCCACTTCTCTATGATTCTGTTTATCAATCATGACTCCTAAGAATTTGAAATGTTCAACCCGCTCAAAACTATGCTTGCCAATTTATTTATTTAGCGTATGGCTTATACAGACAGTATGAGTAATATATATATAAGGTTCGTTCAAAAAGTAACGAGCCGGAGGCTGTAATGCGCAAACCGGTGACATCGGCTAATCATAGAGTGTGTAACGAGGTGTGGTTCCGACCAGGGCGTGGAAGGTCACAGCCCGTCGCTAGAGGGCACGCATGCACGTCACGTGACGATACAAGGCGAGCAGCTGCATGCATCAATCGTCCAATCAAGACCAAGACAGTGGGCCATTCGACATGCTTCCTGGTGTGGTTGAAGACAGTGGGGCACCCATTGGGCACACACTTTCCGCAAGTGCAGTCGTTCCTTCATGATGGTGTGCACACTTCCGACGCTCAATCCGACCACGGCGGCTATGGCGTTCACTGTCACTCGGCGGTCCCGGGCAATGAGTGCATCAACCAGCTGGACGTTGTCATCGGTAATGCAGGGGGCAGCCCCAGACCGGGCATCATTGGCTAACGACACCCGTCCTTCCCTGAAGCGCTTGTGCCACGCCTTGACCCTTGCAAGGGACATGCAGTGTTCGCCGCAAACTTGTGACATTCGGCGATGAATGTCCGTTCCCCATACTCCTTCCGCTGTCAGAATCCGAACAACACCTCTTTGCTCTTCGTTTGACGCCTCCATGTCACTGTTTGCAATGCGACTGGAAGCGTTGGACGATTGATGCATGCTGCTGCTAACTTTGTATTGTCACGTGACGTGCACGCGTGCCCTCTAGCGACGGGCTGTGACCTTCCACGCTTTGGTCGGAACCACACCTCGTTACACACGCCACGATTAGCCGATGTCGTCACTGGTTTGCGCATTACAGCCTCCGGTTCGTTACTTTTTGAACGCACCTTATATATACATATTTGCAGATGAGAAACAAAGTAACTCAATTTGTGATTCACAACTGAATATCCAGAGTTTCAATCCAGCGAGCAGCATCTGGAGTTACCAACATGAAGTCCGCTTCATCGCCGTGATAGTCTCGAATCTTGCATTCTCTGACAATGTGATGAATAGTCTGGTGTGGAGCTCACGTCACAGTCTGGATTAGGTAGATTTTCCACTTGTGAAGAGCATCTCTGCACCGACCATGTCCTGTTCTGATTCTGTTCAGGGCAGTCCAGGTCTTGCGTGGTAGGTGGAATCCACTGGGAAATCTGGGACCTGAAAAGAAGGTATGCAGGCGCATATCTGTTGCTGCTTCCCAACGACCTTTCCATTCATCAAGAGGTTTAAAATCCTTAGCATCCATGTCAGCAGCATCACGCAGAGTTGGATGGCGTGATTTTAGTCTTTTAAGATTCAAAAGTGGCAGGTCATTATGCACGGGTAGACTAGGAGTCCTGGAGATCTTGTGGAATTCCTTCATAAGGGCATTAGATCGGCGTAGATCAGGGAGCATTATACCGGTTAGCAGTGGAAGTCAATGAACTGGAGTAGATGTGATTGCTTGCCAATAAGAAGAGGTAACCGATTCCCAACCACGTCTATATTCCTCTTCATTACCATGTACTGAGTTTTTTGGTCATTAATTCTAAGGCCTAATTTTGAAGGTATCTTCTCAATTACAACAAACAATTTCCTCATCTCAATCTCATGTCTTCCTATGAGTACAATATCATCTGCGTATGCAAGCACTTTATGATACGGTACTGTCCGATATAATAAAGACAAGTAGTTCCGTAACGAACTATAGAGCCTACTTTTCTTAAAATTAAGATTCAATGATTATCTAGAATAATGACGAAATTAAGTTGGTAATATCGAAATGTTTAATTACTTAGAAATATACCTGGTATAATATAGCCTAATAGAGCACTACAGTTGGCAGCCCTGGTGACTGAATATATTCTTATTTCCATCTCTTAAGGTACAGAATACATAATTTGGTTGAAGTCCAATGGACGTTACATGCAGTTAGACATTGGATCTATCATCACGCGTAAAAGCAAGTTGGCAACAATGTCATGCGTGTGCTGGTCAGAAAGAATCTGAAATATTATGATATCTTGTTGTGCCAATTTTGGATGAAATCCATTTGTTAGTATAGAAGTTACATGTATTTTAGAATTGGATATATCAGCAGGCTTAGACTCATGTTGGCAGCACTGACTTATATGCATTACTCCAAATTAATCTAAAATGTCAGGTACTATACGTGTGCATAGTTTAAAGCTGTCGGTTTGCATACCTTCTGATATAATGGTATTAGAAAAAAAATAGAGAGAGCAATTATTAACAGTTGGCAGCCCTGGTGGATCTTAAGAATACGCTCAGTCATATGTGTTTATGTACACATAGCACATACAAAATTTGGTTGAAATCCAATTTATAGTGTAGGTGTTATATGCATTTAAAAATTGAGCCTATCGGAAGGCTTAAAATTATTTTGGCAACACTGTCATGTATGGCCTCCTGGAAATTAAACTGAAATAGTATTGTCTGCATGTGTGACCAATCCCACTCTGTTGTTTTAGTTGCTTATTGGGTAACGCAATGTGCAGGCTATTTACCAAACACAGCAATCAAGCATATTACACAGTGTCGTCTTCAGGTGGAATACTGGTACGAGAAACGTAAATAGTTTACGGTATTACCTTCTCCTGAACTTCGATGACTCAGTTGGTTCTTATTTGTAGGCTCTCTCTGCTATATTATTTGTGTATTGGGCAACACAATGGGCAGATCATTTATTTGAAACTTATTCTATAGTTATTTTATAGTTTTAAATAAATGATCGGCTCTTTGTGATGCCATAAATGGCATTTAATTATTTGCAAGCTTTTCCATTTTTGATTTAAAACAATGTTTGTAAGGATATCCATTTGTTTTTGGCTTTGTTAACTAGTTTTAAGATTTAATACCAGTCACGCTGAGGAAGGTATCAATGAAATACCGAAACATGTACGATTAATAATGTAATTAAACGTTTGTTTAGTGTTTGACTAGGCGGTTTAGTACTATCAGTCAACACGGTTATTAATTATTACCATTGCCATAATGGTCAATGTTTACGCATTTTATGCGTGCATGCAGACAAAAGGGTAGTAATAGTATTGTATTTCTGACTTCGTTATGTGTGCAACATCATCTCCACCCCGGAGATTATTATGAGAATGAAGATAAGTTTATAAAATGTAATTATCAGTATGAGATAAAAGGTTAGATTTATTTCAGCGTTTCGTCAACTCTCACTGACCTTACCTATCAATCAATATTCGCCTTATAGAATGAGATCTGTTACAAACAAACAACAAGTCGTGCTTATTGTTTTCATTCGGCACAGATTAGCATACTCAACATTTAGAATACAATTAGTAACTTTTTCTTTTTGGTCATCGTGTACCCATGTCTATAGACACACTCTATGTTAAAATTTGTGTTTTTTCTTACTTTGACATAGGCTTGGTTATTAAATGCATTGTGTGTTAACGTGTCCTTCAACAGCATGCAGATCTTGCTTATACTGATATCGCGCCAGGAGTTGGCAGTTGGGTTTGAACTGCAGAGGTCTTCCTGCTCACTGCGTATCGCGCATTCCAAAAACATTCAGTTTGTTACTACTTGCTTCACTCACTCAGCACATTCCTTCCTTCACTGGCTGCGTGTCGTCGGCTGCAATAATAACCATTGCCATGATGGTAGCCGATATATTTAAGTTTGGAATAGGTGAACCACGCATGCGTACTGCAAGACACCCCCCCCCCTCCCCCCCCCCCCCCCCCCGCAACCCGTCGCAGCGTGTTCAACTGCTATATCCTGCCGCGATGACAGTAGTATCTGTTTGATACTATTTTTTTATTTAACAGTATGCAGTGCGCCTTTGCACGTCAACAGGGCGATCGTATACAATTCGTCCAACAGGGGGAGTATATGCTAATTCCTATTCAGAAAAGAGGCATACATTTACTTCCATCCCATCTTGAAGATGATCCACACTTAATCTTGATAAAAACGTCTACTGTTTAATAATTTTCAAATTCATGTTTTGGCGGAAAACGAACAAAATGAATGTCAACTCTTAGAAGTGGGCTACACACTGTGGAACGATAATTTGTTTGTTTTACACATGTTTTACCGACAGGTCATACAGAGGTCATGTCAGCATTGCCCACACGCCTACGTTTTTGTCAACATGACAAAATAATAATAATAATAATGGTAACATGTTTACATATTTATACTCATCATCATGATAATAATGACTTTACGTTTTGTTATTTTTTTAGAAGTCCAAGATGACTTACTCATGATACAACATAAACAACTGCTGGTTGTACCCATACAAAAAAACGTTGTTAGCTGATAATCAACCTTGAAACCAAAGCCTTATTTCAGATTTTATTGATGTCAAGGCGCCACTATTTTTAATTAAAAATGATGGAGTTTTGGTACCGTTTATGTACCGTCTTTTCCAGATTTTGAAAATAAGGTTAGTGGGAATGGTTAGTGCTTTGTGCCATTTCATTAGCGAATGCGCAAGTCTTTGAACCCTATCCCTATAAATACGTTTTAATCCATTTGTCTAATGAAACCCCACCACGCTCTTGATCTGATTCAACAACCCCACCCTCTGGTAGATACCAACTAATTTAAAAAAAAATTAAAATAAACATTTAAAACAAGGTCTTGGTTTATATATAGCATTAAAATAGTTTAAAATAACTAAGCAAAAAATCTTAAGCATTGTTTCTTTTTTTCTTTTCGAAAACATGACTATGTACCATCATGTTAATCATCATATTGCAAACACCATTGTTTATATACAGCAAAAGAGTTGTTGCATCTTCCAGTGTTAAAAAATTATTCTTTTAATAGGCGTGGACCATGGGAAGAAATACACCAAGCGCTATTGATGGACGTCATAAGCACCAAAACTCAAACTTTTCTTTCCGATGATCGTTGCCATTTACAAGAGTACACATATTTACGTCACGTGGACCATCTAACACAGAAAAATTGGCTGTTAATGTTGGTTCAAGATTTATCGTGTACCTCCTACAAACATTATTATATCTTTGTCAATTTATCCAATACCATCTACACCATCAGGCATTAAACGCTGTGGCTTTGAAAGAAAAAAAAACAACACGCTTGTCACTTTCATCTATAGACAAAGTTATTGTTGTTGTTTAGATTAGATTTTATTTCTCTATTTGATCAATTACATGTAAACAGTACATTTTTGATATAGGACACGTCAGAAATTACATATATAAAATAAAAGAAATTACAGGTATATATTACTGATACTATAACTATTTATAACTTATTATAATAACAGATATTAAGAGATACAGTCTTATTGGACAACTATTGTCACCATACTCTACTATCACAATATGAAAACTTAATTCTCTACATACAACAACTTACAGCTAAGTATTACAATTAAAATAGAAAAGTAAAATATAATTATAGATTTCATCGCTCCTATATGATAAGATATTCAACTACAGAGTAAAAACAATGGCACTGCAGATACGCTTTCAACATTCTTTCAAAGGTTTTTATTTTTGGGGAAAATTTTATATACTGGGGTAGTTTATTGTATAATTTAACTCCTGTGTGAAAAGTTCCCTTTTGATATATGCTTGTGTGTGTGTGTGTGTGTGTGTGTGTGTGTGTGTGTGTGTGTGTGTGTGTGTGTGTGTGTGTGTGTGTGTGTGTGTGTGTGTGTGTGTGTGTGTGTGTGTGTGTGTGTGTGTGTGTGAAATATTAATGTTTAGATTTTGTCTTGTGTTATGTGTATGAACATCATTGTTTGTTTTAAGAAAACGTCTATATTCATTAAATTCTTTTTAAAAGCATAATACTTTCAAAGATATGAATGCAGGGCAATGGGAGAATGTTTAAATCTTTAAACAGAGGTCTTCATGATTCTCTAGTGTTTACATTTGCCATAATTCTAATCGCCCTCTTTTGTATCCTAAACGTGCTTAGTACGTCTGGTGACATACCCCAAAATATGACCCCATATCTTAAGTAATAATGGAAATGAGCAAACTAAGTAGTATTTCTTAATGTGTGCATGCTAGTGCAAGTTTTCAAAATACGTAACGCAAAGCACATCGAGTTCAGTTTAGTATTCAGATATTGTATATGTTTATTCCATTTCAAGTCATGTTGTATCCATAGTCCTAAAAACTTTGTTTCTGATTTATTTTCTATTTGATGACCATTTAGTGTTATATTGTGCGTCGCAGGATTCCTATTCTGTTTAGTGTGGAAATGTAGACATACTGTTTTTTTATAGTTTATTATGAGGCGATTATCTTGTGACCATTTGGTTAACTCTTCTGAAACAGAGTCAGCAGACTGCTGTAAGACCTGTTTAGTTTCACCTTTTTATTACGAGTGTTGTATCGTCCGCAAACAAAATTTCCTTATGAGAATCAACGTTCTGTGTTATATCATTGATATATAGAAGAAGGAGTAGTGGGCCCAAAACTGATCCCTGGGGTATTCCAGATTTAATAATACCCTCATTGGACAATGTTTCATTAAGTAATCTGGTTCCATCATCCTTGTGTCTCAAGTTTACTATTTGTTTACGCCTTGTTAAGTAAGACTCTATCCATTTATTAGCTAGACCTATAATACCATATAACTCCGCCATTGCCGGTCCCAAGCCCGGATGAGAAAGGAGGAGGGAGAAGTCCCCAACGGTACCTAAGGCGGAGGATCAGTGGTCCGGTACGGCAAAGGTGGCGGAAGGGGCAACCTGCAGACGAGGTAAAACGGTCGGAACCCACTGCCTTGTGGGTAGAAGAGGGATCTTCAGAAGGCTAAGGGACCCACCCTGACATCAATGGGCAGCTATCCTGAAAGCTGTGAGGGGCAGCCCACCAGAAGGTTGTGCGTAGGGCTAGCTACCCCACCACAGAAAATTAATCTGCTACGAAAACTACACTACAGAAGAAAAACCGGATGGATATAAATGGAATACGACATTTGCCTGGACATGGAAATGATTTTTGGATTGGAACCTGGAACGTCCTAAGCCTGCGCCGGATCGGAGCCTTTGCAAATCTAACAGACGAGCTTGAGAGATATAACATCTCTCTCATGGCCCTTCAAGAAGTACGATGGAAGGAGGCTGGAAGTATAACCAGAGGGAAATATACTCTATTTTACAGTGGTGGCTTGAAGAGTATAAGTGGAACTGGTTTTGCTGTGAGGAAGGAATGGATAGGGGCAGTGACAAAATTTACACCAAAGAATGAGCGCATGTGCTCACTACGATTGAAGGGCAAGTTCTTCAACATCACCTTTATATGTGCCCATGCCCCTACGGAAGATTCCTCTGAGGAAGATAAAGATGATTTCTATGAAAAGCTTGAGTCTCTATATGAGGAGGCACCGACACATGACATCAAAGTGATCCTGGGTGATTTAAATGCCAAGGTGGGGAAGGAAGCGTACTTACAACCCACTATTGGAAGAGAAAGCTTACACGATGAGAGCAATGATAATGGAATTAGGCTAGTGGACTTCGCATGTGGCAAGGGAATGGCAGTTAGCAGCACATTTTTCGCCCACAAGAACATACATAAAGCTACCTGGTGCTCAGCGGACGGCATCACACGGAATCAGATTGATCACGTCCTTATAGACACGAGGCATGCAACAGACATCCTGGATGTACGTTCATGTAGAGGGGCAGACGTCGACTCGGACCATTTTATGGTGCGTGTGAAGTACAGACAAAGAATTAGCCAACTAAAGAATGTCAAAGGGAGTAAGCAGAAGAAGTTTGATATGGACAAACTGAGTGGGGAAAAAGTTGAAGAAGATGAAAATACTGTCAAAGAATTGATGGAGGAAGGAAATCCTGAAGACTGGCAAACCATCAAGACGTCTGTATTATTGGCCGCAGAGCAAACCTTGGGGTTCAAGAAATTTCAAAGGAATGAAGGATGGTTTGATGAAGAATGCAAAGAAGCTCTGGCTGTTAGGAATAAAGCAAGACAAAAGGCGTTGCAGAGAGAAACCAGGAGCATGAAACAAGATTTCATTGAAGCACGCCGAGAAGCAAAGAAGACCTGCCGGAAGAAGAAGCGCCAGTGGGAAAAGAAGAAGATCGAAATCATCGAGGAATGTGCTGAGAAGAAAGATGTGAGAGGAATGTATTCGTGCATCAAGAGAGAGAAGGGAGGCTTCCTAGCGCGGACTACCATGTGCGAGGACTCAGAAGGCAATCTGGTGACGGAAGGAAGACGTATCCTGGAGAGGTGGGCTGTATACTTCGAGCATGTCCTGAACGAACTCAGTGAGAGTGAGGGTGGGCAGGATGAGGACATCTATCAAGGGGGGCCCGACCCATTAGTCGAGGCGCCTTCCAGGGCTGAAGTAAGCGAAGCCATCAAGCGTTTAAAGAACAACAAGGCGCTGGGCGAAGACTTGATCACGGCAGAGATGTTGAAGAAAGGTGGCAGCTATCTTCATGGACAGCTCTATACTGTGATCAAGAAAATTTGGGAAGAAGAAAAGATGCCTGATGAGTGGGGGATAGCCATCGTATTTCCTGTGCACAAGAAGGGCTCGAAGCTGAGATGTGACAACTACCGAGGTATCTCACTCCTCAACATGGGTTACAAGGTGCTAACGAGTATCATCGCAGCGAGGCTACAAGAGTTTGCAGAGCAATGTCTTGGGGACTACCAGTGTGGTTTCAGAAGGAATCGCTCAACCACGGACCACATATTTACCAGCCGATGCATGCTGGAGAAATGCTATGAATTCAACATACCGGTCCATCAGTTGTATATCGACTTTCAAAAAGCATACGATAGCATTAAGAGGAGTTTTCTGTATGAAACATTGGACCATCTTGGAGTGCCTAAGAAGATCATCAGGCTAGTACGGATGACACTTACGAACACTAAGTGTAAAGTAAAAGTTCAGCAAGAATATTCTCGTGAGTTCAGAGTCAACCAAGGCTTGAGGCAAGGTGACCCACTCTCCTGTGTTTTGTTTAACCTAGTATTGGAGAGGCTTATTCGAAATATCACTATAAGTGATAAGGGTACAATGCTCAGTTTTGTGGGATATCAGAGTGAAGCGGCAGGAACACTGTTTAATAGGCCAATCCAGTGTCTTGCATATGCGGATGATGTTGCGTTGCTGGGAAGGACATCAGGAGATGTGAAGAGGGCATTTGTTGAATTAGACCAGATGGCTTCAGGAGCTTGGCTGAGGGTGAATAGCACGAAGACAAAGTATATGACCACCTTCAGGCAGGGTGAGGTACCTCAGGAGCTTGTTATTGATAGTAATAAGACTTTCGCTAAGACCAGCACTTTCAAGTACCTTGGATCGACTATCACCGAGGGATCTGACTGTCTCGAGGAAATCAATGAGAGACTGCGCTCCGGGAACCGAAGCTACTTCAGTCTCTCCCATCTGCTGCGATCAAGAACGCTATCACGCAGTTGTAAGAAAACTATCTATAAGACAGTCATCCGACCTGTTGTCACCTATGGGTGTGAGACATGGGTGTTGACTAGGAGGAATGAGGATTTGTTGAACAGGTGGGAGAGGAAGGTACTCCGTAAGATCTATGGACCTGTGTGTGATCGTGGAGTGTGGCGCCTCCGCACCAACAAGGAGATCTATGATCTGTATGGGGACCCTACTATCGTCGCAGAGGTCAAGAGTTCCCGGATTCGGTGGCTTGGACATGTCGAGCGAATGCCGGAGTCAAGGATGGTGTATCAGGTCTTCCATGGGCGGCCCACTGGAAAGCGAGGACGGGGGCGACCGAAAAAGCCTTGGCTGGACGATGTCGAGGAGGATCTCAGGATGCTACGTGTCAGAGCTTGGAGGAGGCGTGCACGGGATAGGAAAAGCTGGAAGACTGTGGTGGAGCAGGCCAAGGTCCTTCATGGACTGTAGTGCCACGGGGTAAGTATAATACCATATTGATTTAGTTTTGTAAGGAGGATTTTATGGTCAACATCATCAAATGCTTTCGATAAATCCAAGAATAGGTCAGTTACATGTTCCTTATTGTCAATTAATTTCAGTATACTATTAATGCATTCATAAATATCTGTATGTGTAGATTTTTCCGTTCGGAATCCATGTTGTGAGTCTGATAGTATTTTATTTTTTACTATAAAACTTATCAGTCTCTTATACATGATTTTTTCCACAATTTTGTAATACCAGTTGGTAAGGTAATAGGACGATAGTTATCTAATTCATCTTTTGAACCTGTTTTGTGCACTGGAATTACTTTTGATAACTTCAAAATATCCGGGTAATTTCCTGAGAGAATTGAACTTATTACTAAGTGCGTAAGGGGATTTATTATATTTTCAGCTTATTTCTATAAAATTGCACCAGGGATGCCATCAATACCAGTACAGAATTTATGTTTAGCTCTTTTATAACTATTCTTACCTCTTCACTTGTGACATGATTTATAAATAAAGAATCACTGCATATATTTATTTTATTATTAGAATTTAGTGTATTTACCTGTGATGGTGATCACAACAAGGAAGAAGGAAAGAGCCACAACGGGAATAATAATTGGTGGGGAACAGCTGAAGAAAGTGGAGAGTTTCAAGTATCTGGGAAGCTTGATACAAGATAATGGAAGAAACGATATAGAAATAAATGAGCGGGGTAGGCAGGCAGAAGCATTTCGGAGGAGTGTGAGAAGCATGTTATGGAGCAAGGATGTCCCTCAGAACAGCAAAAAGATCATATATCGGACGTACTATGTCCCTATCCTGACTTATGCCTCGGAGACCTGGGTTATGAAAGGAAGGGAGAAGAGCAAAATACGGGCCAGTGAGATGAGGTTCTTGAGAAGCAGTATTGGAGCTACAAAGATGGACAGAATAAGAAATGAGAGGACCAGAGAATTAATGAAGGAGGAACCATTACAGGATGGTATAGAGAAATCTAGACTTTGATGGTATGGACATGTAAAACGAATGGAAGAGAAGAGGATACCCAGGAGCATACACGAGACGAAGTGGGAAGGAAAGAGACCGAGGGGAAGACCGAGAGACAGGTGGCTGAAGGGGGTGGAAGAAAGCGTGAAGAAGAGAGGAGAAGACTGGACAAGGGTGGAAGCTTAGAGGTGGTGGGAAGACAGAAGACGTTGGAGAGGCTTGTGTTCCAAACAGACCCGGCCAGTGGTTGGAAACTGTGTAAGATGATGATGATGATGACCTGTGATTTATTTAATAATTTTTGCGGAATTACCAAACAATAGTCATTAAAAGTGTTTGCTATTTCCTCTGGATTATTAATCACTTTATTATTGCAGGTCAGCGTAATGTTCCTTTGTATTTTAGCAGATTTTCCAGTTTCTTCCTTTATTACGGACCACATAGCCCTGATTTTATTAGATGATTGGTATATAAAATTATCATTATGCATTTTCTTTGCTAGTCTTATTACCTTACTAAAAATGCTAGTGTATTTTTGTAGTATGAATTGAATTCAGGGGTTGTGTGGTATTGTTTATATTATTTGTGTAGAAATTTCTTTCTTTGACATAAATTTATAATCCTTGCTGTTATCCAATATTGCTAGCTGTGTTATTTTGAATAGTTCTTTGTTTAAAGGAGAATGCTGTTTCAAAATAGTGTTTTAGGGTACAGTTAAATGCATTAAATGTATCATTTATATTTTCTAGTTTATACATTTCTGGCCATGTTTCCTTATTTAATAAGTCATTGAAATATGTAACATTTGTTTCAGTGAATGACCTGCACTTTGATTTTATTCCAATTTCATTATTATTGATTTTTTCGGGTACTTCAAAACTCAGTATTTTTCCATGGTGGTCACTAAAACCCGGGAAATAGACTTCTATTGAATGGTGATATTTATGTGTATTTATAAAAATTTATAAAATTTGACACACCATCGAGTGTGCAAGACAGAGAAGTTCCATACGACCGACACAGTATGCCAAAGCAGATTATGTAGAAAACAGTGAGACAGGTATCATGTGCTGGTGTGTACCGTGAGAAGGACATCCCTAAATTCATTTTGCAAAGACTAAATCTTATTTATGTATGTGTGTGTATATAAATGTGTGTCTATACTGTATAAGTGTGTGTATACTGCATTATGGCTATTTGGCTGCATTAAATATTATTATAAAAATTTGATAAGGAGTGGTTTTACTAAATTTTGTCATTCTTGTTGGGGTGTTTATTGTAGGTTTCAGTCCTTAGGATATTAGTAACTGTGTTAATAATTCACAATTTCTATCACATTTTAAGAAATACACATCCCCACAAATTATAATATCGAAATATACTTTGCTCGTGTTATTGAGTAAAAATTCTAATTTATCTATAAATAAACAAAAATTTCCTGGCAGAGAACGGTATACGCATACAATTATTATCTTAAACTGTTGTATTTTTACGGCAGAGAATTCAAAATCATGTTCCATAATTAGATAAGCATAAGCTGTTAACTGTTCATGATCTAAATTATTTCTTAAGAAGATACGAGTACCACCATGGCTAATATTAGATTTACTAACTAGTATAATCCCTGAGAATTGAATTGAATTGTTCATCTTCCAGCCAATGTACTGAAATACATAGTGCTGAGATGTCTTTAAGTTCATTTTTAAGCATTATGTAATCAATTTTATTATAGAGAGACTGAACATTCCGGTGTTAAATATTAAATTCGTTACTTTTTTATTTATATTATTATTACCATAATTATTATTATTGTTGCTAGACAAATCTAAAACATCATTGTTGCTCTCATTTAAATTTGACATCAAGAGATAATCATCTGAATGCCAAACCTCACGTTTGGATTCTTTCACCAGTTTCCCAGCTTCCACTCTAAATTTACAATTTTGCAGATTTCATCACTAAGATACTCTTTTTCTAACCTATTTAAGAGTAGGCCATGTCGAGTGTGGAATTTCCTGTCCAATTTACTTACATCTATAATTTCGACATTTGGAAAACTCTTACAAACGGTATTAATTTTTAGCCTATTTTCATTTATGAAAAAATAGGCTTATAAGATCACCTTCCGTGTGTCTGTCTATGTGTGCGTGTGATGGTGTGTGTCCCCCCTAATAACTTCTAAACGGCTAGAGAGATTTTAATAAAACTCGGTAACTTCATAGCACAATTTTGGACGACCCCGACCGTGCCCTTCAAATTTTGTTACGTCTCACCAATCCAACATGGCGGCTGTGCGAAATATTTCACCAGCATTTAATATCTCCGAAACTATTACCGATATCACCCTGAAATATTTTACGGCGATAAAGGGAACTACTGTAAGTTCACCTATGCGACTTTTGAAACCCTGGTAACTACAAAATCAACATGGCGGCCAAGCGAAGTTGCGAGTTTTAAATAGATGTTTCTCGCGATCTATCCAACCAAGCGCAACAAAAACGTGGTTCGGCACATGTTCATACACATTGTAATGCACCGACATCTAACTTTGTTTAATTGTTTATAACCTCAAGATGGCGGCTGTGCGAAATATTTCACCGTAATTCTATATCTCTGAAACGATTACCGGTACCACCCTGAAATTTTGGACGGAGATAAAGGGCACTACTGGAAGTTCATCTATAAGACTTTCGAAACCGGTTAACTACAAAACGAATATGGCGGCCAAGCGAAGTTGAAAATTTTAAATGGACCTTTCTCGCGATTTAATGATACAAACGCAATGAAACTTGGTACAGGAAATGTTCATACACATTGTAATGCACTGGTATCTAATTTAATTCAATTGTTTACATAATCTCAAGATGGCGGCTGTGCGAATTTTAAAATTAAGTTTGTATTTCTTGTATCGTAATCATGCGATCGAAGTGAAAGTTTGAATAATGAACATACGCAATAACTTTCCTTTAATGGTACATGACTCTATGGCCTATACATATAACAATCCAACATGGCGACCATTCGAAATATTAGGATGTATCTCAATAACTACGAATCTATTACAACAATCAAAATGATTTTTTTAATGTTCATAGGGGCTATGAACATAAGTTCACCTATAGGACTTTCAATAACCTGGTGATCACAAATCCAACATGGCGGCGATGCGAAGTATAAATATTCACATGGTCGTTTCTCGCAATTTAACCTTCCGAGTGCAGTGACACTTGGTACAGTAAATCCTTATACAAATGTTAATCCACTGGCATCTAATTTTTTCAATTGTTGCCATAACCACAATATGGCAGCTGTGCGAAATTTTAAAATCTCGTTTTCCCTTCATGTGTCCTAATCATCCGATTGAGGTTTGAATACTACACGTACACAATAATCTTCATGTAACAGTGCATAACTCTAAGATCTACATATATAAAAATCCAACATGCCGACCATCCGCATTATTTAGTCGGTTCTCAATATCTACGAATCTATTACAGCAATCATACTTAAATTTTGTATGTTGATAGAGGCAATTAACATAAGTAGGATATATGAAAATTGGCTGTATAGTTCTTCACGGAACTACTTGTTCCATTTGTAGCCTCTATTTCAACATTTACACATTATTTGGGAATTAAGTCATAACTCTGCGCAATTTTTACAATAATGACATTTGTGTTATGCATGGATGGCAATGTACCCTTTAAAACTTTGATTACCTTTTTACTCTCGTTCCTGTAGACGTCGTTTGCTCCAGCGATGATAACTTCATAATCCTTTGAAGTTAGGGACGTACAATCTCCTATCATCCCGTCCGTGACCGCAGCAATTGTTGTAACAAGGAGACTAGAGTGTTATAGTAAAGCTCTTTTCTTTCCTTTCCATTGGCCAAGCCTTTGGGGCAGATGACCTCGTAGTTCCGCCCCTTAAAACAACAATAACTAACTAACAAGCCTGCGGCCTTGAACGCAAGAAAATCAGTGGATTGCCTATGCAAACCCTTCCACGTACATAAAATAGATAAATTAAAAACCAAATTTGGTGAACGAGTTCTTTGCATTTGCCAAGACTTTGAAACATTTCTTCCTACACGTTTTAATAACATACCTGATGATGTCATGGAAGATGTCAATTCAAGTATTCACCCGATCTATTTAATCTATGAGGGGGAGAAAAATAATCGATGCATCATACGTTTTGTAAAAATAGAAAACGACTGATCACTGTACGCTAGCCATGGCTTCCTTTATCTATGAATTACTTAATAACTTTAATAAAAATATTTTTTGTTGCTGTACAGGTAGACGTTTATTGAGTTTTGCTTAACTTTGATTATGGTAAAGGTCCATGTAGGTTAATAATAATTTTGTTAAGTTCTCCTTGATTGGAGAAATGTTTTTTGCCTTAAGCTACGTGAATACAATAATGCTTATGATGCATATGGGTTAATGGTTATTTTGACACGTTCTCCTTGATTGGAGATTTTTTTAGCCTTAAGCTATGTGAACAGAATGATGCCTATGACGCATGTGTATATTTATTTTACCTTTATACTTTTTAATGTGCATGTATAGCTTTAAAAGTAAGTTGAAACGTAATGTGCATGAGGGCCGCTTGTTCATCTGCCAACCCCTCATGCACAACAAACACAAGGAGAGAGACTTAAAGTTAACGTCACATCGCCTTAACTGGTCACATGGTTTTGTACTAAGCCATAGTCATAACAAAAACAAAAAAACTCCTTTTGCAAATCATCATGACATGTTTTTTTATTGAATGATAATAATGATAATAATAATAACCATTTTACAAAACATGTACATAGACTTAATAATCATGACACACAAGTATCTCCTACTTTTAAAACATCTTGTTTTTTTTCGACTTGTGGCTGTTTTACATGAGGGTGTGGCATGATGCTTTGTATAACACTAGTAATATGTTATACTACATAATCATGATGTTTTTAGCCTACTTTCTATTTTTGCAAAAAATGAAAGTAGATTTAAGAGATTTACACAGGGCCAAAAATTGTGTGTCTGTGTGTGTGTGAGAGAGTGTTGGTAGGTTATTACTGAGTGCCAACACTACATAAGTAAAGATGATGAGAGAGAAAAGGAGGTGGGCTTAGGAGTGGAAACAATTCTAGGCAGAGAGGAAGAGAATCCATTACAAATTAATAAGAAAATAATTATCCAAAGATAGATTACATTGGGCGAAGCCCGTGAAGCAGCTAAAGTAAGAGGGAGCTCAGACAGCGTTGACGGAGAGAGCGGCATTAGCGAAGGTTTCTGCAGGCTATCGCTATTTGCTCTTTCTATTGTGCCCATGTGGGTGGCACAAGCATCGAACCCATATTCTTTCAGTCAAGAAAGAAAGAAAGAAAGAAAGAAAGAAAGAAAGAAAGAAAGAAATGTTATAGGATTTGTGTACAACTTTAAGCTATCAAGAAGGCTTGGATGAGATCACCTATGCATGACGCATGGATGGTGAGGCAATCTCTGAGTCGATACACGCAAGCTGAATGTGAGATCATCGGCTTACGTGGTCGAAAAACGCTTGCGTTTGGATATGCAATAGCCCAGTGGAACTTTCCGTGGAGTAGAGAGAGAAAGAAAATTCACTGAGAAGTCCTTACTCAGCGAGAAAACGACAACACTGTTTGAGAGGCGGGGCTAGAAATAGTGGTGAAATATGGATTTTGGCAAGAAATATGCAAATGGAAATTAGAAATTTTACAGATATAAAAGTTTATATTAACAGAACAGTATAGAAACGCAGCGTCAGCGCTACGTCATTGGGGATTCACCTAACCAGTAGCCTGGAGAAGGGGAAAAGTAATATACTCCCACATACTGCAGAAGCACCTTTTAATTTTTATTATCAAATTCTCACGATCGATTTTTGGAAATTTTAGTATCGTTGAGACGTTTAGGTTGTGAGCTCCAAGGAGGTAATTTTTTCGAAAACGTGCGACGTTTACTTTAGGAACTAATTTTGAGAAAGGACGAAACTAATTCATTTTTAGCAGAATCAAATAAATACCCAGCGAGCGCAAGAGTAATCATGCAGTCTACAGTTACTTCCTGAGAGGAGTTGCAGCGTCAAGTATCATTCAGCGTTCAGAATCCCCGTTGAGAGAAAACTATCGTTGAGCTACGAACATTATAACCTGTCTTTGGACTTTGGCAAAGTGCAGTACTTTGGCCAAAAAATAATTTCAGCCGGCAAGGGCAGTGCAAAGCCTTAGAAGTGAAAAGTTTTAAATATCAGTTATTGAAACAGTACCTAAACATCTCGACAGTAATCGGGACTTTGAAAGAGTAGTGAAACTCTATTTTATCCAGTGAGTTAAAGAACCGGGTCAGGTTCAAACGTAGGATAATTGCCTAACCATCCTGTGCTTAGGAGATTAGAGCACAAGTGACGTTAGATCAGAGGAATCTACAGTAGAGGCATTAATTGCCGAGTGAAAAATAGGGAGAACTTTGAAAATCGTTCCACGAGTAAATACCACAGTCTTCCAGGGACACAGTCAAAACGTGGCCCAAAGTAAAATATTGTTAGAGCGCGTTAGTGCAATTAACAGTGACTCTAGGACTAATGTCAATTATAGACATTTGGCAGGACAAAAACGTGCATACCGAACGAGTAGTAATATCGAGCAATAGCCCAACGAGTGCCGATAATTACAGAAACCAGAATAGGATATAATCATCCGTTACCAGTAGAGGGCAGGAGCAAACTAGACTTTCAATCAACCCGATAGGAGTTAGATCTAGGCAGTCTACGCTAATATTTGCACCCTCGGAGGCGGCAAGAAAGGAAATCACGTAAAACATGTGTGTGAAAGGCATTGTTACAAGCCAGAAGTGAAATTTTGTATGTGTAAAATAATTTCCAAGCGAAATCAATATTTTTCAAGTGCTTATCAATATTATAGTGTTACGTAAGTGTTAGTGCAATTATGAGTGTATTTCCTCAAGCAGAGGTTAAAAGTGTATATCAAATGTATAAGTTTAATGAAAAAATAGTGTTTGTAACGTGTGTTGAAATGTGTGTGATGTCGGCATAAGCCCAAATCTGTGGGCGAAATTTCGATTCATTGGGACCCAGGAAAGCAGTTCTGGAAAAGAAATGTGAGTAACCAAATTTGATTATGTATTGTTCCTCGGGAGAATTCGTGTAACAATGAATATGGAGAAGGTATTCTCAGTTTGAAAACAGGGATATGTGAAAACAGTGTATGTGATAGAAATACGGGTTCTGAACGACAACTTAATTATGAAATTAACCAGATAAATGTGTTAAACAAATGCTCAGTAAAATTGTATTCGTTGGAATACCAGTAAATGAATAATAATGTAATATTCAATACAAGCAAGAATAGAAAGTAATAACTTCATGAATAAATTAATTGTAAAATTAATTTTCAGATAAATAATAATTGAAGCCGCTAGGTTCCTTGAAATAATAATAATAATAATAATAATAATAATAATAATAATAATAATAATGATTGTTGAACTATTTGAGTTCTAGTTAATGTAATGTAAAGAGTTGTATTGTCAAATGCAAATACTTTTTATTGGACGGAGATCAGATAATTGAGTAAAAATAAATAATCTTACTTGGAAGGCATCGCATAATTACTAATGTAATTAACGCTAGGGTAGCATATATATTTTATTTTTTACGCTAAGAATGTTGTGATCTTATGCCAGGAAGAAATAATTGTGGGGAAAGTTGAGTGCGGTAATAAATAAATGTGTGTGTTTGCTAAATGCAAATTTTACAAGGGTGCTGAAATTTATAGTGTTATGGTAAGCGCAGGGGATCGAGCATATGCCACCCAGAAGACGCTAATATAGGACAATTGGTGTTAATGCCTTCGCTCCTCCAGAGGGTCCTAAGTCCTCCCAAAAATGGAATTGTCCAGGAGGCCGGTCATGAAATGAACACGCGTTCAGTTACTATGAAAGCCCCTTATTTATTGTTGGTTTTGTGAGTCTCTTACCCTCCAAAGTGAATGCTCCACAATTATCATTCTCACCTGAGCAAATTGAGCGGATGGTAATACCCGCACAATGTATTGTTGATTGAATCAAATGTGTCGCCTTTCCAGTTTAAGACAGTGATGTGTTTGTGGCTGCTCGCCTTGTAAATACTCACGTCCGGGCGAGGATACTGTGGGGCAGGGATGTGAAAGATACGGCCCGCGATCGCAATGTGTGACAGACAGAAGAATCATGACTTCACTCGATTCCTCTACGGAAGTTTTAAAATGCGCACACTACAACATTGATAAGTAATTTCAAGGACAGCGCGTGCCTAGACAAGCGAGAGATGTAGACAGTAACGCCATCTCTTAGCAACAAGCCAAAATACCACGAAGGCTATAATCTTCCACGCGCTTCGAGTCTAGACTAGAACCTTCCTTATTGATATAAAAGGAGTGCGTCGGCACGACATTAGTCAGTTGAGACGAGTAATCGAAGCGATACGGTCGGAGAAAGATTTTAGTTAATTTAGTTGTACTGCGACATAGTGATTGTGAAGTCCAGTGATTGTGAAGGTATTGTGCATTTGTTTGTGTCGTGCGCATGCGATATCCATAATTGTTGAGTCGAGTTCCATAATTGTTACCATTTTGGCATAATGTCACAAAAACGTAAAGTTGATAGTGAGTGCAGAGTTTTTCAGTCTAAATGGGAAATTGCATATTTTTTCATAGAATGGAAAGGTAAACCACTGTGTTTGATTTGCGAGAAAACAGTTGCTGTTTGTAAGGAGTTTAACTTGAAGAGACACTATGACACAAATCATAAATCAAAATTTGATTGTTACACTGAGAAAATAAGAATGGACACATTGTCATCTTTAAAATCTAAACTTCAAGGTCAACAATCGATGTTTACTAAAGCTAATACTGAGAGTTAAGATGCCCTGAAATCAAGTTTTATTATTGCATTAGAAATCGCGAAGAGATCAAAACCTTTCACTGATGGAGAGTTTATTAAAGACTGCATGTTGAAAGTGGCCGAAGGAACATATAGCAGAGTGGGAAACATTAAAAAGACAAAAAATCATCATTTCGAACTTCGCTACATAGAAATTATCTTCATGGAAGTGGCAGCTGGCGATTACGACGACCACTGCTTGAGTGGAATTAATCCAATCTTGAAATTTCTGAGTTCAATGGCTTCGACGGGTTGCCGCAAGATGCCGCTAGGTAGATTTCATAGAAGATACACATCTGAAACAAACTTACAAAAAACTTAAGCACATATTTGGTGATAAATGGAATACAGAGGGTCGCTGTAGGTGTCTGCAAGAAGGGAAATTAAATACATGAAACTAATGAAAAAGAAAGCAAAGAGCAGCTAGAGCTAACTCTGACAAGCCGTGTATTCCAAAGAATACACCAAGTGTGTGTGTGTGTGTGTGTGTGTGTGTGTGTGTGTACTCTGAATGTCTGCCCCCCCCCCCCCCCCTCTATCAATTCGAACACGGTGAAACCGAATTGAACGAAATTTGGTCAAGAGGTAGAACTAGCAAAGGGCACTCAAGTGACATGTTTTATATCGCCGCCATCTTGACGAAAACGTAATGGCGTCCACCCAAATGTTAAAAGCGTGAATCAAATTTCGACCAATCTATTCATCTGCTCTCTACCAAATTTTGCAACATTTAATCCTTATGTATGAAATATATTTTGGACTACCTACAAGGTCATCAGCCTAATAATAAGCAGATGGCGACCATGTATGTGTGAAAAACGATTCCCCCTAGCTATTCCAACAAGGCAAACCCGAATTGAACAAAATTTGGTACAGAGGTAGCACGAGCAAACTGCAACTCAGTGTCATGTTTTATATTGCTGCCATCTTGACGGAAACGTGATGGCGGCCACCCAAATGTCAAAAGCTTAAATCAAATTACGACCTTCTTAATAATTTGAGATCTACCAAATTTTGCAACATCATACCTTTATGTGGGAAACATATTTTGACTAAACTAAAAGGTCATCAGCCCAATAGTTTGCAGATGGCGGCCATGTATGTGTGCATATCGATTCCCCCGATCAATACAAACACGGTGAAACCAAATTGAACGAAATTTGGTACAGAGGTAGCACTAGCAAAGGACACTCCAGTGTCATGCTTTATATCACCGCCATCTTGACGAAAACGTAATGGCGGCCACCCAAATGTTATAAGATTGAATCAAATTACGACCAAACTAATCATCTGATCTCTACCAAATTTTACAACATTATATCTTTATGTGTAAGAATATTTTGACCAATCAACAAGGTCATCAGCACAATAATTTGCAGGTGGCGGCCGTGTATGTGTGCAAATCGATTCCATCTATCTTTTCAAACCCGGTGAAACTGAATTGAACGAAATTTGGTACAGAGGTAGCACTAGCATAGGACACCCCAGTGTGATGTTTTATATCGCCGCCATCTTGACGAAAACGTAATGGTGGCCAGACAAATATTTAAAGCACAATAATTTGCAGATGGTGGCCGTTTATGTGTGCAAATTTATTCCCCCTATCAATTCAAACACGGTGAATGAAATTTGGTACAGAGGTAGCACTAGCAAAAGGCACCTCAGTGTC
This sequence comes from Meconema thalassinum, assembly GCA_946902985.2. Taxonomy (NCBI): domain Eukaryota; kingdom Metazoa; phylum Arthropoda; class Insecta; order Orthoptera; family Tettigoniidae; genus Meconema; species Meconema thalassinum. Next base: position 66,738,760 of record OX336397.1, read on the forward strand.
ATGTTTTATATCGCCGCCATCTTGACGAAAACGTAATTGTGGCCACCCAAATGTAAAATGCTTAAATCAAATTACGACCAACCTAATCATCTGTTCTCTACCAAATTTAGCAACAACATACCTCTATGTGAAAGGCGTTCTTTGACCAAGCTACAAGGTCATCAGTCCAATAGTTTGCATATGGCGGTCATGTATGTGCGCAAATCGATTTCCCCTATCAATTCAAACACGGTCAAACCGAATTCAACCAAATTCGGTACAGAGGTAGCACTAGCAAAGGGCACCTCAGTGTCATATTTTATATCGCCGCCATCTTAACGGAAACGGAAACGGAATGGCAGCCACCCAAATATTAAAAGCTTAAATCAAATTACGACCAACCTAATCATTTGATCTCGACCAAATTTTGCAACAACATACCTTTTTGTGGGAAGCATTTTTGACTGAACTACAAGGTCATCAGCCAAATAGTTTGCAGATAGCGGCCATGTATGTGTCAAATCGATTCTCCTTGTCAATTCAAATACGGTGAAACCGAATTGAATGAAATCTTTTACAGAGGAAAGGGCACCTCATATACATGTTTAATATCCGTATAGCACGTTGTATTTCAACAAGCCACTACAACCAACATTCAATTATACTCCTTGAAAAGGACAAAGAGTTATAACAATACCCATGAATTTAGGAGGAAGTAGACTATATGTTCTTTACTGAACATCTTGTTTTAAATTGCTGTCTGTCTTTAGATATGTGTATATGAATATTATTTATAGCATTTATAGCACTTTTAGTTCATAATCGGAGACTTCAAAATCTTGCACTCCGGAAGTGAGAATGGTCAAGGCGGTGTAGGTTTGGTACTAAATGCTAACTCATCAAGAGCCCTACTAGATGTTGAAGCTATTGGAAACAGAATTATCATAGCATGTTTTCTGGCAACACTCGTAAATTTAGTTGTGGTGCAGGTATATGAGCCTACGTCCAACAGTGATGATGAAGAGGTTGAAGAAATGTATGATAAGCTGGAAGAATTACTGCGTAAGACAAAGTCTAGCGAGAACATTATTATAATGGGAGATTGGAATGCAGTGATTGGTGAGGGAAAAGAAGGTTATGCAGTAGGAGGGTATGGTCTTGGCAGTGGCGTACCGACGGGGGGGAGGGAGACATTAGTTTACATGACTCCTTATATTGTCACATCAATCACCTGGAAAACGTTTTGAATTCCTGCCAGTGAGGCTTCTTTAGGCTACTCCTTTGTAATATATTTTTAATGTGAACACGTTCTTCACGTGGTAAATGACCTCCACTCAACTCGCAACGAGACTTCTCCAGCTTTGGCGCTAGCTACTGGTTATGGCCAGGGGTAAACACCTTTAAACTACATGTTAAACGGAGCAAGAGGGGCAGATGACCTCGCTGTTCTTCCACTTAAAGCAATAATAACTAACTACACTAGGCGAAATATCAAAATTGTTGTTTTACTGTGTAAGTGTGTGATTGGTAACTATCGTAACGCAGCTTCGTGCTGCTTTAAACGTGCATATCTGTGAACTGCCAGATCGTGAGTCGCACATTCTTTCCGAGTTTATTTTTAATGAATAATGGATCGATTTATTATTAAAAAACCAAGAGTGGATGTTACATGCAACACTGCCATTGCAAGTAGCTCATCTTTAAGAATTGAAAATGAACTTGAAGAATTATCGGCTACTACCAAGCCGGCTACCGACCAAATACATCGAACAGATTTAGGAGGTTATGCTGGCCAACAGGTGTGTTCACAATATGATTCATGATAATCGCTATTTCTGTAACTAATTTGCATTCCGATGCTATACCTATTATGTTATACCGGTATTTGTATGGCCTTGGCCTACGTATGTGTCGGTACATGTTAATTATTTCAATGTTGTGATTTACTTTTTTCTTTAGATTGATGATTATCTGAAAAATGAACTGTTGGAAAATGCCTGGACACCATGAAGCAATTTTAATTTCCTTTATCGGGTCCAAGGAATCTGAAATTTCAGTTGAACTGGTTATCAGAGTGGAAATGGCTAGTTTATTCTCCTTCAAAGAACGGAGCCTCTTGTAAATATTGTTCGTTGTTTTGCACCGATGTTGGGAAACAATCTTCATCTCCAGGTAAACTAGTAAAATTTCCTTACATGAACTGGAAAAATGCGAAGGAGGATTTCAAAAAACACCAAGAAACCAAGTATCATATGGCATGTACGGAAAAGGCTGCGAACTTTCTCGCCATATACAAAGGTACAAAACCTGCTGTTGACGTAAGCTTGGATAGGGGTGTTCAATCCAACATATTATGCAACAGGGAGAAACTCATACCAATAATTAAATCTGTGATTTTCCTTGCTCGAAGTGTCATTGCTTTCCGTGGTCACAGGGATTCTGGACCTGTAAATTTAGATGAGCCTCTCAAGAAAGGGGAGGGAAATTTCAGATCTCTTCTCAAGTTTCGAGCAGAAGCTGGTGATACAATACTAAAGGAACATTTGATGACAGCATCCTTAAATGCAACATACGTAAGCCCACGGAATCAGAATGAAATTATTTCATCTTTGAAAGACATTATATTGAAAAGGTTAGTCGATCAGGTGAAAAAAGCTAAATACTTTTCTGTTCTTGCTGACGAGACCACAGACATCAGCGGTGTGCAGCAAATGTCACTATGTATCCGTTTCGTTCAAGATAATTCCGTACATGAGGAGTTTCTGCAATTTATTGCTATCAATGATGCTTCTGGGTTAGGCCTTGCGAATAGCATATTGTCTGGTTTGAAAAGTGTGGGACTGGATGCAGAATATCTCGTAGGCCAAGGTTATCATGGAGCTAGTGCCATGAGTGGATCCTACAGAGGTGCTCAGGCCATTGTACGAAAACAGTTTCCCAAAGCCCAGTATGTTCACTGTAGTGCTCACTGTTTAAACCTGGCCATTTCTGAAGGGTGTAGTGTTGCAGAGATTAGGAAATGTATGGGTACAATTGAAAGAGCTTATGCCTTTTTTAGTACTTCACCAAAGAGGCAGGCTGTGTTGACAAATGAAGTTGAAAGTATGGAAGAGAAACCCCGAGTGAGTAAGCTCAAGAAGTTATGTGCAACGAGATGGATTGAAAAGCACGAGTTTGTTCGTTCATTCATTGAACTTCTGAAACCGTTATTGTTGGCATTAGAAAAAATAGCAGCATGGATTGATAAGAAGGCAGCTACAGATGCGCAACTTCTTCTGTGCGCTATCAGCAAATTTGAGTTCTTGATAAGTGTATTTGTCAATCATGAAGCATTTCAAATCACACTTCCTCTCAGCAAATACCTTCAAACTGAAAATTTGGATCTCAGTCAAGCAATCAACGCCTCCATGAATGTTAAGAGGTCTCTTGATGAAATGAGGGCAGATGCAGACGCAAGGTTTTTGTGTGCATATAATTCGGTTCTAGAGTTTTGGAAAGAATTTGGACTGCCTGTAGTTCAGCCTCGAACTGTTGTTCGACAAACGATGAGGAATAACATTTCATCTAACGATCCGGAAGAATATTATAGGCGGGTTATTTTCATCCCATTTCTTGAAGAAACTATTTCATCACTTCATGATAAATTTGTCTCCCATAAATAAACTCTTCAGTCATTGTAAACGCTAGTTACCACAACTGAAGACGAACTATCCAACCAAAGCATAGCTGAAGTAGAAAATGTAGCTGAATTTTATGGACTTCCCCTTAATATTAGAGGCGAGCTACTTCTCTGGAAACAAACTCTGAAATCTATTGAAAAGAAGCCCAAGAGTGCTATAGATGCTTTGTCAATATGCAATAAGAACATGTTTCCAGTTGTGTATAACCCGCTTGTCATCATGGCTACCTTACCTGTCACAACCTGCTCGTGTGAAAGATCGTTTTCGTCCTTAAAATTCTTGAAGAACTATTTAAGGAATTCAACTAGTGAAGAACGCCTTAATGGATTAGCTTTGATGTTCATTCATGATACTGTTGATGTTTCAATTGAGGAAGTACTGAATGACTTGTCTGTCAAACCTAGAAGGCTTATACGATTGAAGTAGACTTGTCTAAGTCCTTCAACAAATTCCAGGGCAAATATCTACTTAATCAGATTCTTTGGTTTAGCCCGATTGACAAATTAGACTCATCTTTTTGTCCGTTTGTATCTAGTGCAATATCTATATTGGGCTAAACTCTTTTCCGTATTTTTTATTAATCTTTTATGTTTTCAATTGTGTTTGTAATATTGTTGAAAGTGCTGAAAAATATAGTTAAAATAGTTTTCATGCAAAGAGAATCATCATATATATATTCCTTCATTAGTGTAGATCCCTCCTGTGGCGCTCACAAGCGACCGATCGTGCCAAATGAGCATTCAAATGAAAGAGAATAGACATTAGCAGTGACGAATTGCACTCTAATTTCATAAATATCAATAATTTCAAAAAAAAAAGACTTTTAAAAAAATGTACGAAGTGTGAGATTTGTCGATACTGTTGCTGTAGGAAAATATGTTCCGTAATTGCTGTCCACTTCACATTTTGGATGCTGTGACGCCTGTTTCGTGTCATTTTAACATTATGAGGTCTTTCCTTTATCACTTTGCATGGATTTCAGAAGCAGTAAGTCAAAGGAATGAGCACTCAAATCGTATAATATCATAAATATCGAATAACCGGTGAGTGTTACGGCTAAGCTGTCAATCAATGGACTCAGCACACAAATGACATTAGCAGAGACGAATTCCATTCTAATTTCATAAATATCAATTTTTGTTAGAAGTGTGCGATTTGCAAATACTGGAGCTCTAACATGCTGCAATTAATTCTCTCGTTATGAACCTATCGGGGAAGGGTGGTTTATGAACATGCGAGATTTCTCGCTTGGGTTCGGTAGTGTTTATTTAACTGAGTTGTTGCTTTTTATGAATTATATTCGAATTATTATTTTTATTATAGGACATTACTATGAATGAAACCCCCCAGAAGGAAATCCTGTGTACGCCACTGGGTCTTGGTAGAAGAAACACGTGGTCAACGTCGTCTCGAATTCTGTGAACAAGAGAGTTTCGTTATAAGTAACACTTGGTTTACCTCACCAAAGAGGCGGAGATATACTTGGAAAAAACAGGTGATGATCAACGTTACCAGATTGACTATATTCTTGTCATGGAATGATACAGAAATCAAGTGAAGAAATCCATGGCATATCCGGACGCTGACATCTGGTCTGATCATTCTCTACTAGTAATGAGTACGACACTGAAATTTAAAGGCAGGGTTCAGGGAAAACCCACAAAGAAATGGAACCTTGAAGCATTAAAAAGCGAGTGGACTAACAAGCAATATCAGGAAGCCACTGATGACCACATATCACCATATGCAAGCAACTCACAAACTGTTGATCATTTATGGTCAGTAGCCAAATTCTCCATCGAAAAGGCTGCTGAAGACTATGTGGGATTTGTGTAAAGAGTGAATCGCAAACCATGGATCACACAGGACATTCTCTTAAAGATGGACGAAAGAAGAAAATTTAAAAACGACTCTTCAGAAATAGGCAGAAATAACTACCAAATGCTAAAGAACCAGATTGATCGACTCTGTCGGGAGAAGAAAATGGAGTGGTGGCAGCCAAAATGCGAAATAATCGAATTTAAGCAAATCAAGGAAGAACAGATTCAGCCTACCAAAAGATCAGGGAAACAACTACGAAACAAAAAGGATTCCGCAATAGACCGTTCCGTGATACGCATGGGAAGCCTATATCAGACCTCAATTACAAGAAAGAACACTGGAGGATGTATGTTGAAGATCTATACGCAGAACCAATTCCATTCGTTTTGCCAACACTTGGCGAGGAAGACAGGTCAATTGCAGAAGATAGAATTATTAGATCCGAGTTCGATGAAACTCTAAAATCAATATCCATGGGTAAAACGCCAGGTATTGACAATGTTCCTGCTGAACTAATAAAGAATAGTGGGGATAGTACACTTGAATGGATATTCAAATTGGTAGTAAGAATCTTCGACGAAGGTAAATGGTCTCAGGAGTTTTATACCAGCGTCATCATCCAATTCCAAAGAAGACTGTACCAGTTGAATGTAGTGACTATCGGACCATTAGTCTCATCCCTCATGCATCAAAGACACTTCTGCAGATTTTGAGGAAAAGGATGGAAATATACATCGAACAATATCTAGACAACTCTCAATTTGGATTTCGAAAGAGTACGTCTACACGTGATGCTATCGGATCCTTGCAATGTCTTGGAGAAAAGATGTTAAGCGTAAACAGAAACATTTACGTGTGCTTTGTGGACTACGAAAAAGCATTTGATAAAGTCAGCTGGCACAAACTGTTTCCTCTTCTGAATCAAATATGATGTCCCCATCGATTAATCAGACTAATATTTGATCTGTATATAAATCAAACTGCTGTTGTTTGTCTTGGAAATGACGTATCAGAACCCGCTAACATCCGCAAAGGTGTGCGACAAGATTGTTTGGTGTCCCCAGGTCTGTTCAATGCCTTCGCTGAAGCTATAACAAAGTGGTATTTTAAAGGTTCTAATATGGGAGTGAAAGTTGGTGGAAGACTTATCTAGAATATTAAATTTGCTTATGATCTGGCATTACTTGCAGTAAATCCGCATACATTAACAAACAAGTTGCAATGTTTAAATGATACAGCTACAGAATACGGAATGAAAATCAATTTCAAGAAGATCAAGATTCTGGTGATTAGTAAGCATCAACACCAACTAAATATAACCATAAATAAAGAACCAGTACAACAGGTCAGTCGATTTAAATACCTTGGTCAGATCTTCACAGAAGACCTACGATGTGAAGTTGAAATCAGGAGCCGTATAGCCATGGACAAGCAGGCATTCCGTGAAAAGCATTCTCTAATTTGTCAACGCTCGATGTCCCTCAGCCTTAGAAAGCAACTGGTTAAGGCCTATGTATGGCAAGTTGCAATGTACTGCAGTGAGACCTGGGCAATGAATAGAGGTGACATTAAACGACTAGAAGCGTTTGAGATGTGGTAATGGCGCCGAATGGAAAAGATCAACTGGGTAGAGAAAATGACCAACATAACGGTGCTGAATCGAATAAAGGAAAAACGGCAAATGATCCGCCAGATATATAGAAGGAGATCCACCTGGCTTGGCCACAGGTTACGACATGGTGGCCTGATGATCGATATACTATAAGGCAAAATACCATGAAAACGCCCTCGCGGTAGGCCACGGAACACTTTCATGAGATCTTTCCTAGATAGATCCGGCCTACGAAGTTATGAAGTGGTCAAAAGGACAGCACAAGACCGAACAAAGTGGAAAAGACTCGTTGTAGGGGCAGACCAATCGCTTGACTGAAAAACATGTTGATGATGATGATAGCACTTATAAATTATAATATTATTTTATGAATAATCTTCTTCTTCTTTTTCTTTAGCGTTTGTCCCGCCTCTTGGCAGGGTCCACTATTTGAATCCGCTGTCTCCACTTTACTCGGTCATGGGCCATGTCCGGATGAAGGTTGATGCCTTTCAAATCCCTGTGCAGTGTATTGTCCCAACGTTGCCTTGGCCGCCCCTTTGGTCTTTTCCCGGTGACCTCCAGTGTGTAGCCCTGTTTTGCAATGGTGTCCGCTCCTGACCGTAGCACATGCCCAAACCATCGCAGACGACCCTCACGCATTTTGTTACTGATTGCTGCGATACCAAATCGTTCCCGTATTATTTGATTGGGGATGTGATCCAACCTAGTAGTGCCTGCTGTCCATCTAAGCATCTTGGTCTCCATGACACTTAGCCGACGTTCTGCTTCCTTTGTGGTCGGCCAACATTCGGTACTATAAAGCGTCACGGGACGAAGACAGTGCGGTAAATCTTCGATTTTAGGTGGTCTTTCATCTGGCGATCGCACATGACACCTGTCGTTGTTCGCCACTTCATCCACGCAGCATTAATTCTTATGTTGACCTCATCGGTGAGACGACCTACAGCAGCTATCGTAGAGCCAAGATACTTAAATTTTGTCGTTCGAGGCAGATCATCGCCGTCGACTGGGATTGTTCCGATTTCTCCAGAATCCGTTGTCATATATTCTGTTTTAGCTTTGTTAAGCCGCAGGCCATATTGACTTAAACGATCACTCCATTCCTGGACTTGATGTTGGAGATCCAGCTTGTTTTGAGCGGCCAACATAACGTCATCAGCGTAAAGAATGGCCCAAGGTTACCGTTGTTGTAGATCTGCAGTAACCGTGTCCATGACCAGAAAGCGTCTTTGATCGTTGTCGTTAGGCATGTCTAAGGAGCATAGGCGCTGAAGAGGTGGATTTTACTTCCCTCAGCGATGTAGACGATTTGTATCAGACGATCATCATACCGCTGGACTTCGGAGACAGAACCATCAAACTGTGCTGATACTGCAATTCCCACACCACTGGTAGTCCCACGTGTACAGTTATAATACAACTTGTATCCACACCCAATGTTGTACGCCTTATTACCACTCCACCGTGTTTCCTGTACAGCACAGGCATCGATGCGCCTCATTTTTAGCGCTTTCGCTAGCTCGTTGTAACGTCCATACATAGTGCCGACATTAAGTGATGCAATTCGGGATGTAGGGGCTAGCTTGTTTAGTTGTCGCCGCCCGTGCGCCGGTAACCCTTGCATACTTCTCGCGCCAACTAGGCCTCGTCGCGCGTAGCTTCTGGGGGACGCCCTAGCCTTTAGATCAGATCCTTGAGACAGCATGTCATGGGGATGTGACGAATTATTTTTACAGCCGGCTTGTCCCACAGCCTGTCGCCAAGCATTTTATAGCTGCTGCCAGCACATATTGAGGCCGCCCCTAACATGGAGAACAGACGCCTTTTGCAGCCGCCCCACTCGAGTACAGACGCTGCAGCTAATGGGATTTCAACAGCATATCCTTCTGCTGAGGGCCCATTACCCTCATACAAGAGCTCATCCGCCCTAATCCGTTGACATAATAAAAAAGGATATATATTTAAAAAAAGCTTCATATATAATTTGCTACAGTATCAATACAAAAGATAATACAAAAAGTAGGAATCACCAGCTACTTCAAGAAAAAAAAGGGTGTGTGTATATAACCTGAAATGGTACTTGTTTGTCAAGTGCAAAAGATAAATGACACCTCACATTAACGTGCCGGTTGTCATGGACAGTACATAATAAGCGGTGTAGGCCCGAGTGCTCTTCATCAATGACGATATATATGCGGCTTTGGATTATCAAGGCATGACTCTGTTGAAGTAAGGAACTGCAATAGCAAATATACAATCAACGCTCCACCATAAACAACATGGCAGCGATCCAAGACATCGCAGTAATTTCCACAAATTAATGAAAACACTCCAAAATAACATCATCAATCCTGAAGCCAATATGCACACACGCTGAAAAAATATTAATTATCATCGAATACACTTGATGATTCCTATAAAAAGCTTAAAAACCAATTATAAAAACAAATAAGTTGCACCACATCGCAAATAATGAAAAAACACAACATGGACTCTTGTCTTTTTTTTAAATTGCTGTCTGTCTTTAGATATGTTATATAAATATTATTTATAGCATTTATATTATTTATATCATTTATAAATTATAATACTATTTTATGAATAATAATGAAAAAAAACACAACATGGACTCTTGTCTTTCTATTTATTTTTGAAATCATAACAGCGATACTATAATTTTTTTTTTAATTATTAATGTCAAAGTCCACATCTAGATAAAAGTAATTTGCTCGTTATGGCACCCATAATCATAAATGCAGCCATCTGTTCTGATAAATTTGCATCAGAAGCTGTTATTCGTTGCTTGGCAATGCTAAACAATGCTTCGTCGGCGACACGTCTTAATGTTTGATCACTGTTATGATAGGCCATATCATGATTACGGCATGCTTGATTCAAAGGGGTAATTCCCATATCCCCTCCCCTCAAATGATCTTGAAGGCGAGTTCCAGGTACACAAAAGCTGTAACCAGGTAAGTGAAGTTCGAGGGGTAAGTATTTAATGATGTTATCAAAAATTCCAGGGCCAATACACTTCCGACAGGGGTTTTTCAGTCGGTGAAAGACTCTTTTCTTGTTCTTTTTCCTCTTCTCCTTCTTCTTTTGTTGTTGTTGTTGTTGTTGTTGTTTGACAGCTGCTGCTGACGTGCATGGTAGATTGTCTTCCGCATGACAACCATGGAATGATGAAACAATGTTTTCACACTGAGTTTTATTACCATGATACAATTTCATGACTTGACACGTTGCACACTGAGTAATGGAGGATATTTTTTGCCATTGTCAATTTTTTATGATGTGAAAAATGGCTGCATGGTTTCAATTCACTCAATACAGGGTCGCTTTTCCTCTCGCAAGGCACCTTGTCCCAAATTTCTTTGACGGCGTTGGCTGCCACATAAAAATTAAATGACTTGGGGAACGCCAATAATTCATGTTGAGTAAAATTGGTCAGTTTCTTTTTGCACACAAAGAATTTCCCAATCGCCTTATCGATCGTAGTGGCGTCCATTTCATAACGTTGATGTTTTCACCTCACGTGTAGAAACATGGCCGGCTATACGGAAGGCCGCGGCGTTAGACCTTGCAACGCTGCACTTCTCTGACCTGGGATGGCCATAGCAGCCGGCCAGCTCTTTGCGAGTGTGCTCCACCACGAAAACAAATTGAAATAACGTAATAATGCATTTTTCTTTTCAACATTAAAATAAAAGGATTGTCAAGAGTGAGTAGGGCTTACTTGGAATAACAAAACCAATTTGCTTTCAATGTTTATTTGACATTTACAAAATATACAACAGGTTGGCCTCTAACAAAGAATAGCAAGTTTTCTGTGATTACTATGGCAAGTTACCCAGTCATTCCTCAACTTCCTGTAATTATTTAACAAAATGTTACTCATTGTTAAGGCAATACTTGTGACTATTGTCATAACTTTACATCCACAGGTACACGTTTTCTAGGCAATTTCTGACAATTCAATATCTGATAAAATACCAAGTGGACTAAGATGTTGAATTACCCTGCGTTGATTGTTACATTTACAATTTAAAAATGGTTCCTCAAACTTATCAGAAATTAGTGCCTGCGTAATTCCAACAACATGTTTACACATTGATAAAATCTGCCCCTATTTATTTGATTGAAGTAGCTGCCAATTATCTTCACATTTTATTCTTGAACATTGCTTGAACGATATGTAACTACAGGCATATATAACACCGGACTCATCGAATTGTATATATTCAGTGTACTTGTCTTCTAAAATACTGTAATAATGAATTTCGAAATATTATAGAGCCGGAATGAAGAACATCAGCGTTAGGAATTACGCCTCCATTGGTATAAATTTCGACCGTAAAATCATTGTTTACCCTGATACTTGACCTTATTTTAGATATGCTTGACACATCTAATTTATACAAAATACAATAGCGTTCACTAGTACTTACAGACCAGTCTGTTTTATGCTCCACCAATTTATTTTGTAAATCACAAAAAAGGGACTCGAAAGTCGTAATTTTGTTGGCTTCCTCCGCAACGGTCTTCTCACATTCCCCTGCAGACTTTTTCCGTTCTTTTTCTTCTTCTCTTCTTTCTTCTGGAGATTTCCTTATCTTGGACGAGCACTAACTGAAATACGATGGTAAGTTTGGGAATACCTTTGGAACTGCACGAGTTAACAATACAGGCTTCTTCCATGTGAATTCCTTATTATTCCCATCACCATCCTTGTATTTTTCAACACAACTTACGTCTTCAGGAAGAAAGTGTTTAATACATACGAAGGAGTATTTCGTAGGTACCCAATTGGCTCGAAGAATAACACGTTTCCATATGGCTTTCAATTGTGGATTTTTAGGAAACACTGTCACATGCTTCAGTTTTTATCGATGAACGATAATTAGACTTACAATTCAGCACAACATAATTCTTTGGCATTGTAACTAGCCACCATACAGTAGTAATCAATGGTATCATTTCATTTACATAGAGTATTTTGAAGGAAACACGAGCGCGTGACACATTTTCCATGCAACTCAGTGGGCTAGGCAGAGCGGACTGGCCATTCACGGCGAGGTTGCCAATTTTCGCTCGCCGCGGCCGTCCGTATAGCCGGCCATGGTAGAAATCTCACGGGTGGCATTGGCCAGTAAACCTTGAGTTTTAATTTTATTCAACAACTCCCAACAGGCATTGATCGTTAACCAGTGATATAATTGCCACGCATGCGCCAAGGCTTTATTGTTAATATTGCCGCAAGGGCAGTTGTCCATCAATGTTTGCAGTGAGGGACACACCAAACCCATAAGATCAATACACTGACAGTGAGGAGGTAAATACTGTTGGAGCCATTGACGTTTTTCTGCCCCTTTTACAAATACCACATTGGCAGAGGAAAAATGCGCTTTCATCACTATGTCAAGGTACTTATAAGAAATATCACCCTCTTTCCATACTAATTGCGAATGATTGTCAATCCATTCACTTTCTTTCTTATTTTTCTCGCATAACAACTGGAAACATAGGGCGGATTAAACACCAGATGGACCGGTTGCGACACCCAAAAGTTGTACAATCGATCAAAGTGACCTCTTTAAATATACATTTGTTATCAGCAATTTTAAACCCCTGACAATCGAGAATGAGTACGCATCATACTTTCTTTATTTTATTTTTTATTTTTACTTGTTAACTTGTCCACGACTAATCATCAACTAACCCATTTGATGGTTATTCAGCCATAGGCTTATCCATGGTTTAACTAAACTAGACAAGGACTGGGAAAAGGAACAATGACTTGAAAAACAATAGTATTTTTTTTTATACATCAGCACACAGGTTTTATTCATCATCATAAAACTCATGCAACCATGTTACATTTAAAAAAAAGATTGTAACAACATTCAAATGAACCGTTTGCACATACGGTACGCAGGTATCTCCTGTTTTTGCTGGATCTGGTACAATGATACGGTAATTCAAACTCCACGGAATATTGCCTACATCATAGCGATTCAGGTAAGGACATGATGGTCTCCATCGTTGATGGTCACTAAACGGACGATCACCCATCTCACAGTTTCCAATTTCAATGTTGCAAAAAATACTCTTCACCAAATCGCTTCGGTTTAAATAATACAACCCCGATGGAGCCAATTCCCCAGAATCCATAAAGGGAATTGGCAAAGTTTGAAATGATTTTAGTCTATTAAATTCGCATTTTAAATTCAACGGTTTTTCCCTCATGTTGTTGTTGTTGCTGATGTTGTTGTTGGTGTTTATTGAGGGACACATGACCTCTGTCAATGGTGTGTGTGTGTGCACAGTGCCAGAGCGCAACAGTCACTATCATCACCGACACTTATGATGAATCATATTAATAATATCATGTTAAGACATGTTTTATTATTGTATTTTTTTTTCCAACTCACCACAGGTGCATCTAAGTCGGAGATGACAGGTGTATTACACACTGGTGACATAGTTTGACAAAGGATGATACTTGACTTGTCTGGCATGAATAATCAACCAGTAGGCGCTTGTATTGGCTGGTACCTATTCTTGTGTTTCGAAATTTACCCTTAAATCAATGGTTGTGATTTTCATAGATTCTTCTAAATAGGAGCAATCAGAAACGACGAGTGGTGCCTTTGCTTTAAACACTTGCGGCGTCAATATGGTACAATCCTGTTTTTTTTATAATAAGAGGATTGTAATTTAGCAAACATGTCATAGAGAGGACCAAACATATTTTTTGAAAAATTAAGTTCCAACCCCTCATAGGGGAACCAAATATTATTTTAAAATAGACGTATTTTCATCAAGTGAATGTGACCAAACATGGTGATATCATTTTTATGAGATCCTGGGTGCACAGAATCATTTCGTATGATATTAGAAGTCATCGTAGGTTTACGGAATATGCTGTATGTGAAACGGTTATTTTTCCGTGTAATTGATATGTCCAGATAGTTCAAGGTTTCTGTGCATCCAGGATCTCATAAAAAATCAACATTCTATAGTCTTATTACAAGGGCATTAAATACACCCATGAAATCAGAGAAATACATACAAGTAATACACACAATTTATACCATTGCTGAACTTAATGGATACAATACACTATTCGTTAATAATATCTTAAAACAGATTAAGAATAAAATAACTTCAACACTAAATAATGAAGATGTAAATAAGACATTGCTAACATTCACATACACCAGCAATAAAATTTACAGTATAACAAATATATTTAAAAATAAAAATTGTAAAATTGCATTTAAAACACATAATACTACATCCAAAATGATTTACAATCACAACAAAATAAATACAGAAAACATGTTCAATAAATCAGGAGTATATAAACTTGAATGTAGCACTTGCAAACTCACATATATTGGCCAAACTGGGAGAACTTTTAATAAACGTTACAATGAACACGTTAATGCTGTCAGATATAAGAAATATTCAAGTATGGGAGAACACATAAATAATATGAACCATGCTTTTACATCTATTAACACAGACTTAACAATTTTACATTTATCCGATAAAGGCAAACTATTAAAACATCCTTGAAAAAGTAGAAATATACATCAACCAAAAATTATACCCAGACCTCAACATAAATGAAATAAATAACGAAAGTAACCTCTTGTTCATCACAATCTTGAACCATATAAAAAACATGAAACAAACAATGCTACCTCCATAAACATCTTTAACAACCATAAATCAAATTTTATACAATTTTTCATCACCTTTCATAACATTAATCCAATTTAAAGAACAGAATTAACTGACAATTAAAGATACAATATTACCAATATCAACATTTTTCATAGATTTATATAAACTAGTCACAGCAAATCTTATTATTAAAGAAATATATACAAGACAATCATTAAGCATTCAAATACGTTTACACTACATTCACTTATATTTTCTCAATCTTACGAGTCTTAGCAAGTCTGTATTTTTGTCTCAGTTTAATTTTCATATGTTGAAATGTAATACGAAATCACTTAGGCTTTCACAAAAATCATATACACATGTTTCGTTTCAGCTCATTGAAGTGTCCCCCTTTTTTGCACAATTCCGTGGATTTTCATGAGATGCCCAAGTATTTCACAATGTGGCGCATTTCTGATGTATTTATATATATATATATATATATATATATATATATATATATATGATTTATTTGCCATGACCTCTGTTTAAATAGATTTTCGGACTGTTTATCATGTTTGATATTTAACTCCTTATTTATACATCCGATATTTAGTAACTTAACAGATTGAACTTACAATCATATTAATGTAAAGAACATAATAACATTTCCACAATAACAAATGTTGTTATATTCCTTAATGAAATATCAGCGGCATCACCTTACCTTCGTTTCCCACATTTGCTTGTTAAATTGTCAATATATTTGATTAAAAAGAAATAGATTACACTTAAAAACAGACACTTAGCTTAACATAGAGGTAAATCTAATCCTACCCTTCGACAATTGCAGCATTAGAATATATTAATTCCCAGTATGCATCTAATAATTGTTAAAACAAGGATTTAATACAAATTATTGGTGACCTATTTGATATTTGGTAGGTTGATTCGGTCATATACATAGCAACGTTACAACGGCAATTTTTTTTTAATTGCATCTTCATATCTTCTTTGAAACTACCCATTGCATTTGGTTTCCTGTCAGATGCAATATACCTAAACGTTCAATGATGTGTATATATTTAAACCAGGATAAGAGCCAAATGAAAATTAATTTACTTTTAGAAGATATAACATACTATACTATTTTCCAATTATAATTAAATACTTACGACAAAGGTTTATATTTATGACAACATTTCGAACTATGAAGCATATATGAGCGGGTATTTTATGCATAGCAACGCTACAACGGCACTTTTATTAAACTTCACTCCCATATCTCCTTGGAAACTATATTTTACACTTAGGTAGCCTAAAGAATGCAATACATCCAAACCTTAAAGCTCGTTGACATATATTTATTCACCTAGATTACTAATAATGACATGCCACCTATACTTCATTGATTTGATAAATACTTAATGTATGCAGTACATACGGTACTACGGGAGAATTTTCAACACGGTAAGATTATTTAATGGTATAACCAATACATTTAATACCTACTTTTAATCAAGACTGATTACTATACTTATTCATTTCTTTCTCCATAGACGGTTGCATTAAATCAGCATATACATAACCTAACACTGTTTGGCAAATTTAAAGTGGAACTTCTGATACCGTAATTCCATTTCAAGAATCCCGGTTTCTCTTCTAAACGTTTTGACATTTATTAGAATTGCCACATATCCATATTGGGCATTTCAACTCAAATTCTTGTACGAATTTCCAAATTTCTCCTTCCCATACAACGAGGTAGGTGATAATAAATCATTTTAAGTAGATTTTTATCAGTTTCATATGCTGGCTAATTATGTTTCGTTTATTTATATACATTTTTCTGACATGTTTTATTTTCCTATCTGTTAGGTTATTTCATGTCATCGTAATACTGGTTGGCACCTTTAAAAAATCGTTAATATTCTTGGTATTGAAGAGGATTCAACTTATTTAACTCAAGCGCCAAGCTGAATTATTTTTATTGATTTTCTAAATTATTTTGTGTATGTTTTGATTAAAAAATTTAAAGCTTAACATTCTTACACTCACCGTTTATAGTTCTTATTTCTAACTACTTTTTTAAAATTATTGTTAAAAGACCAATCTTATATTTATTCAATTAATACTACATTTGTAAGGATATCCATTTTTATTACTATATTTTATTTATTACTGAGCCTGGGGGCTGTGATATCTGCAGAAGCGAACACGAGCTCGGTCTGCTACCAAACTGAAAACATTAAATTAAAAAAAAAATTAAGCCCGAAGGAAGAAAATCAGTACACAGGCATTATTAAATGAGAAAGGGCTTGATAATTTAGTAGGACGCAATACCGACCCGACATGCAGAGATCAAAGCCATGATGCAAAACAAAAAATGTAAATTTAAATTTATAAAATATGATCAATTAAGAAATCCACAACATTCGTGACGGAGAAAAAACACAGGAACATTCACCAAAAACACAAAGTTAAACCAACAAGGTTAACAAAAAACATATTAAGCTAACACTACAACACGTTTGAGTTTACCGCTCGAAGCCCAGAGAATACCCTCGAGACCAGAATGCATTTCGGCAAAACAAAAACAAAAGAAACATGGCCACAAAAAAAGAGAACCGCATGTCCGATCGAATTACGGCAAACAATTAGCAAAATTAAATTTCAAAAAAATCAGAGAGAAATGAAAGGAGGAAAACAATTACATCTAAATACTATTAACACGAGGCGATTTAGGCTGCTACGGATCTTACATCAGATTAATAATAGGGCAATTCCAAGGACTGCCAAAAACTAAATAAATAAAAATTTACAACGTAAAATAAACTCGAAACGTGTCTCCAGAAAGGTACGAAGGAAAAGAATAAAATTTACATGTTAGGTAACTTTGACAAACAGAAATATTAGGCCTATCAGGCGAAACAAAATATAGAATTAAACATTAATATAAGGCCAATATTGGAACTCCCAAAACAATATATTAAAAATAATAACGTACCTTAAAACTTCTCTGTGGAGACACCATAAAAATAAAATAATTAACACATTTTAAATAATATAAAAGATATGAACTGCCTGAACATTGCAGCGGAAGTACACCCAAGCTGCTTCGATCATCCACGAGGCTTTCCTTCTTGTAGCCAGTAAATGAACAGACCACACGTCATCTTCACGGCAAATTAAGAAATTATAATCTAGGAGCACAGGCATTTCCTTAGTTTCCTTTTAATATATCACATTTCGTAGAGGCTAGGGGCGAAGCCCCCAGCACACGGAAGGATATTCTTTCACACCAGCGGCCGGCTTGTTTTCTTGATGACAGACAATGAGTCTCACAAGATGGCGGAGAATCAGAGTCAAATTACCGCACTGCATTCATGTAAATTTGTCATTGTCCAATCACAGATTGACACATCAAGTAACAATGTGCACATAATGTAATGATTTTGGCGGTATCAAGTATATACAGTCTTTTGTTCGATGACGTAGAATACAATATCCTTCAAACAAGTCTAGATTAGGATGAGGCCAGAAGGCACCACAAACACACTCTAGCGGTGGAAGATACAAGCTCGGCTAGAAGCGCCGAAGTCCGACAGATACTGCCATCTCTAGTTTATTAGGCCAACCAAGCCAACCAGGCGGACGCTTTTAAAAGACGGGAAGTCACATATAGGGGAGATACATATTTAAAAACGTTGGTACGGGCATTGCACGTAACAATTACAATTATTATCATTAATTTTTTCATTTTAATTTAGATTTAAGGCACATATGCCATTTTAGTTTTTCAATTCTTAATTGATTTTCTTTTCAGGCTGAGGATGACCCCACTGTGGGTCGAAACATGTACTAATATATAAAATATATATTTATTTATGTATTGATTTGGCGTATAATTTAAACGTTTAATTCTAACATCAATACGGATACTTAAAAACATTTGTTTTCAATGGCAAATGTATTTGCATTTCATCAATTTACCCTCACTTTGAATAAGATATTCATGAGGTAGGGTAAAAATATCTTGATTGTCGATAACAAATTGAATTTCATCATTGTTATTTAGTCCTGGCGCTTGAGGTTGATAGGAATACTTGTCAATGCGTGCTATGCCATCTTCCACATGTATGGGATATAACACTTGCAACAGCTCCTTGTTCATGATGGCTGTTTAACGTATAACCAAGGTGTTGTAAGTGTTGTTGGTTTACTCGTGTCAACCTCTTCATACACGGTGTGCAACTAACCGCCTTCGTAGACGGTGTTCTTGCTTTATAGATAAATTTCATAGCATCTTTGAAACCAACTTGTAGGCCACGGGCGTGTTGCCATCCAGAGCAATCAATTGTAGCTTTTTATTCACTAATCGTAAGGTTATATTACTAATATCACTGACACTCACAGGATGATAAAGAATCACTGAAGGCTTTTCACGACTAATATAGCCACAAGGGGACGAGACGATAAAATCATACATGGAATGGCTTTGTTCTTCATTCATAAACACGTCTGTAATAATATTACATGTGACAGAGATGTGATGGTCCTCAATCAATTTCACTTCATAGTCTGAATCATGTTTTGTGTTGGGCTCCAACACTCGTGGTTTTAATCCTAGTAGAGGACCAATGGAATCGGGTTGTATTTCAAAGTCAATCTTAAACGTAGAAAAAATACTGCAGCGATGAGGGCTGGTATTTCCTGTAAGTTCAAACTTGCGTGTTCCATCAAGAAATGACTAATCCATATTGGTTGAGCAACACCACATAAATATCATCAATCGTTTATCCACCAGGGTTCAGGGTTAGCACAGAATTAACATAGTAAAACTTGTTGTTCACATCTTTACGTATGTTGTATATTGAATTGTAAGTTTCCAAAGAGATTAATCCCAGCGTATAGGATTGTTGGGGGTGCAATTCAATGGGGGGGAAAGAAATGCAGGGACACTTCAGGGCCGTTGCTGTGCACGGTAAAGGGCATTCATAATGATGAAATTGCTAGTTTACCGTGACATCTTATCTTATCTTATATCTTATATTTTTTATTTAAAAGGAATGTCTGTGTGTTCGTGTTTTATGCGTTCATAAACCATTCATCCGATTGCGATCAAATTTTGATGAGTTGTTCTAAACACTTCCGGGATGATCATAAGCATAGTTAATCCATTTCACAATAGATAGCGCGCGAGTAGTTTAAACAAATGCGTAATGGCGATGCGTTCATACACAATTCGTCCGATTGCGATCAAAATTTGGTGAGTTGTTGTGCACAGTTTCGGAAACGTAATAGGCGTAGTTAATCCAATTTACAATAGATGGCGTGCGAGTAGCTTCAACAAAATGGCGTGCGTTTGTTTCAAGAATGTCCCACATGTGTTCATATACCATTCATCCCATTGCGTTGTAACTTGGGTGAGCGGTTGTGTACACTAGAGGCAAGGTTTCTGGCTTAGTAAATCCATGTTATAATAGGTAGCGCACGAGTAGATTCAACAAATGAACGACGACGCACGAAGCGTTTCAACAAAGTCCCGTATGAGTTCATACACCATTCGTCTGATAGCGATGAAACTTGGGTGAGATGTTGTGTACACTACAGGGAAGGTTTCTGGCTTAGTAAATCCACTAAACAATAGGTATCGCACAAGTAGATTCAACAAATGAGCGACGACGGGCGAAGCGTTTCTACAAAGACCAGTATGCATTCACATACCATTCGACCGATAACGATGAAACATGGGTGAGAGGTTGTGTACACTACAGGCAGGGTTTCTGACTTAGTAAATCCATGTTATAATAGGTAGCGCACGAGTAGATTCAACAAATGAATGACGACGCGCGAAGCGTTTCAACAAAGTCCCGTGTACGTTCTTATACTATTCGTCCGATAGTGATGAAACTTGGCTGAGATGTTGTGTACACTTCAGGGAAGGTTTCTGGGTTAGTAAATCCAATTAACAATAGGTATCCTACAAGTAGATTTAAAAAATTAGCGACGACGCGCGAAGTGTTTCAACATAGTCCCGTATGCGTTCATATACCATTCGTCCGATAGCGACTAAACTTGGGTGCGTTATTGTGTACACTCCAGGGAATGTTTTAGGCTTAGTAAATACATTTTTCAATAGGTAGCGCACAAGTAGATTCAACAAATGGGCGAAGTCGCGGCAAGCGTTTCAAGAAAGTCCCGTATGCGTTCATATACCATTCGTCCGAAAGCGATGAAACTTGGGTAATATGTTGTGTACTCATCAGGGAAGTTTTCTGGCTTAGTACATCCACTTTACAATAGGTATCGCACAAGTAGATTCAACAAATGAGCGACGACACGCGAATAGTTTCAAACAAGTCCCGTATGCGTTCATATACCATTCATCCGATTGCTATGAAACTTTGGTGAGTTGTTGTGAACACTTCCGAAATCATTATCGGCATAGTCAATCCAATTTACAATGGACAACGCGCGAGTAATTTAAACAAATGAGTGTTGGCGATGCGTTCATATAGCCTACAATTCATCCGATTGCGACCAAATTTTGGTGGGTTGTTTGGCACACTTCTGGGATGGTTATAGGCATAGTTAATCCAATTAATAATAGATAGCGCACCAGTAGTTTAAACAAATGAGTGTTGGTGATGAGTTCATATACAATTCATCCGATTTCGATCAAATTTCGGTGGGTTGTGCATACGCCAGGAAGATTTATAGACATAGTAGATCCAATTAACAATAGATGGCGCGCGAGTAACTTCAAAAAAAAATGGCGTGCGTTTGTTTCAACAAAGTCATACATGCGTTCATATACCATTCACCCCAATGCGATGAAACTTGGGTGAGATGTTGTATACACTCAGGGAAGGTTTATGGCTTAGTAAATCCACTTAACAATAGGTAGCACACGAGTAGATTCAACAAATGAGCGACGACGCGCGAATTGTTTCAACAAAGTCCCGTATGCGTTCATATACCATTTGTCCGATAGCGATGTAACGTGGGTGAGATGTTCTGTACACTTCAGGGAAGATTTCTAGTTTAGTAAATCCATGTTACAATAGGTAGCGAACGAATGGATTCAACAAATGAGCGATGACTCGCGAAGTGTTTTTACAAAGACCCGTATGCGTTCATATACAATCGTTCGATAGAGATGAAATTTTGGTGAGTTGTTGTGTACACTCCAGGGAAGGTTTCTGATTTAGTGAATCCATTTTACAATTGGTAAGAAATGGGTAGATTTAACTAATAAGCGACAGCGCGTGAATCGTTTCAATAAAGTCCTGTATGCGATCATATACCATTCATCCGAGTGTGATAAAACTTTGGAGAGCTGAGTACAGTCCTGCGAATGTTCGTGAATTAGTAAGTCCGTTATTCAATGGGTGGCGCACAAGAAGATTCAACATATGAGTGACGGCGCGAATGGTTTAAACAAAATCCCGTATGCGTTCATATGCCATTCATCCGATTGCGATGAAACTTTGATGAGTTGGTGTGTACATGCCAGGAAAAGTTTTCGAGTTGGTAAATCCATTTTACAATAGGTAGCGTTACGAGTATATTCAGCAAATGGGTGACGGCGCTGTAATCGTTTCAGCAGTCCCGTATGCGTTCATATACCATTCATTTAATTGCGATGTAACTTTCGTGAGTTGTTGATCACACTCCCGTGAATGTTTCTGAGATAGTATTTTTTTATAATAGTTTAGAGGTGGTTAGCGGAAAAAGAAAAAAATATTGGGAATCCAAAAGCACTGCAACCAACAAAGTCAAAACCCCAACACTTTCTTTGATTGGCATTGCAACGCATGCCAGGTACAGCTAGTATATATATATATATAAAGGAATGTCTGTCTGTTCGTCTTTTATGCGTTCATAAACCATTGATCCGATTGCGATCAAATTTTGGTGAGTTGTTGTACACTCTTTCGGGATGTTCATAGGCATAGTTAATCCATTTCACAATAGATAGCGAGCGAGTAGTTTAAACAAATGCGTAATGGCGATGCGTTCATATACAATTCATCCGATTGCGATCAAATTTTGGTGAGTTGTTGTGCACAGTCCCGGAAAAGTAATAGGCGTAGAAAATCCAATTTACAATACATGGCGCACGAGTAGCTTCAACACAATGGCGTGCATTTGTTTCAACAAAGTCCCGTATGCGTTCATATACCATTCATCCGATTATGATAAAACATTGGTGAGTTGAGTACAGCCTGCGAAGGTGTATGAATAAGTAAATCCGTTTTTCAATGGGTGGCGCAAAAGTAGATTCAACAATTGAGCGACGACGTGCAAAGCGTTTCAACAAAGTCCCGTATGCGTTCATATACCATTCATCCGATAGCAATGAAACTTGGTTGAGATGTTGAGTACACTTAATGGCAGGTTTCTGGCTTAGCAAATCGACCTTAAGATAAGTAGGGCACGAGTAGATACAACAAATGAGCGACGACGCGCAAAGCGTTTCATCAATGTCCAATATGCGTTCATTTACCATTCGTCTGATACCGATGAAAGTTGGATGAGATATTATGCACACTCCAGGGATATTTCAGGCTTCGTAAATCCATTTTCCAATAGATAGTGCACAAGTAGTTTCAACAAATGATCAAAGAGGCGCGAAGCGTTTCAGTAAATACCCGTATGCCTTCATATACCATTCGTCCGATAGCGATGAAACTTGGGTGAGATGTTGTACACACTTCATGGAAGGTTTCTGGCTTAGTAAGCCCACTCTACGATAGGTAGGACACGAGTAGAGTCTACCAATGGGTGACGGCGCGCGAGGCGTTTCAACAAAGTTCCATACGCGATCATATACCATTCGTCCGATAGCGATGAAACTTGGATGAGATATTATGTACTGTGCCCGTTCAGACCGAAGTCCGGATGACCAAATATGCATTTAACCAAAAATCAGTCAGCACGAGAATCAAAATATCCCGGGATGCCAGATGGGTTAAAGTGACGACAATAACTCAACAAAAAATGCTTTACTGATTTCTGACTCGATGTAACAATAAGGATAGAAGGAGATTTTCTGAAATGAATGCATCCAATAAAATTAACTCATTTTATTAAAATTTTAAAATTGACTGAAAGTATGCCAAAATTGCATAAAAGATGAACGACGATCATATGTTATGTACAAAATATACAATTTCACCAACACATGAACACTTAACAATTGAGACGAAGGTCAAATTAATAGTCCTGTTGACTTCGCTCAAAAGAATTATTTACGGTAGTAAGGGTTTGTCAGTGCAAATTTAATTGTCTTTACTGATCCCTATATTATTTGAGTATTCACATATTGAAATAAAAAATTATCACTCGTTGAAAATATATCACAGTTCACTTTTTTTCAAAATATCGTAGCAAATTAACTAACACTTCAGGATTCAGTTATCTCAGGATTTGTTCAAAAACAAACTTATTAACTAGAAATAGAACACAATATCATTTACATGGACATTCGAGCATTTGGATTCGACGAACTTCGATAAACAGAAAATATTTATTGAATCATCTGTTCTCGATCCAAAGTCTATTCAGAGCTTTTGACTCAATCATAAATATAATTGTCAAAATAATATTATGAACAAAATATAAATTCCATTCCATATGGATTCAAACATTTAATCAATTAATTATCACTTGTAAATATTATGTAGCAAATTATCATGAAACAATTTCATTTATTATTATCAAATTTTCAATAATTTGACAAAATGTCAAATATGTTAATCATCAACTTATTTGCAAAATGTTTATATATTTTTATAGGATCACAAAATCCTCTCAGTTTGTAGTGGTTATTACGAAGTAACAGTTTTAAAAAATTAACAGCATCGGCCCATTCGATTTAAATGCGTCAAAAATCACATAATCATAATTAGCATCTAGACAACGGTAAAGTTTTTTCGTAATGAAAGGTACAAGTTGAACAATAACAATTTTCGGGTAAGCAATTTCTAGGAATACTTCTAGAACACGTTGGTAAACTGTGAATTGACAATGATGGCTCAACAAAATAACCTTTGGTTATATCTCGACGAAAGTGTTGCTAAATTCGACTCCTCTACTAAATCAAAGTCATCCAACCTACAATATGATTGATGCTTCATTTCACACAACCTCATTCCTGCGACTTAATTGCGCACTCAGATTGGCATATTTAACTCTCTGCACACACAACAATTATTTCTTCCCAAATTATACAGAATAATCAAGCCTTTGCTTGTTACTACAACTGGAAGACTTATAAATTGGTAAACTCTACCAATGACTTTACAATAATAACTTTACCATCAGTTTAAAACATGAATAACTCCACACCGTGTCTATTCTTAGCCAAACGTTTTGAAAGACGTTGCTCCATAATGATTTTATTTTTATACAAACTCTAGCAAAAACCCTGTTTTATACATGCTTTTAGCTTCCCGTATCATTACTTTCCGTGTCTTCTCAAAGATTTCAATGCAAGCGTGAAATAATTCCACTGAATTAATGTTATTTATTTGTGGGCATGCGTTAACCACTAACCTTCGGAATCAACAAGTATCCGATCTTAGAATATTGTTTCAAATGCCAAATGTATAAATCATACAACCTGAAAATGATTATTAGAAATCACAATTATTATTATCTCAGAAAATAGAAAAATCATAATTATTATTAAATCAACATTATTATTATTATTATTTCCTCAACAAAAGGATTTAAAGTTGTTAAACTGTTCGGGGAATATCATCCTCGCCTTCTTAAATAATGGATAAATATCCATTCCTCAACTTGATTTTATTATTAAATCTTCAGTTACGACGGCTGATGACAGCGATTTAAACAAGTAGTTCCGTGAAGAACTATACAGCCTATTTTCATATAGCCCACTTATTGCAACTATCAACATACACAATTTCAGTTTGATTGCTGTAATAGATTCGTAGATATTGAGAACCGACTAAATAATTCGGATGGTCGCCATGTTGGATTTTATATATGTAGGTCCTAGAGTTATGTACTGTTACATGCAGATTATCGAGTACGTGTAGTATTCAAACTTCAATCGCATAATTAGGACACTAGAAGTTACAAGGAGATTTTAAAATTTCGCACAGCTGCCATCTTTAGGTTATGGAAACAATTGAAATAAATTAGATGCCAGTGGATTACCAATCGTATAAGGATTTACTGTACCAAGTTTCACTGCTCTCGGATGGTTAAATTGCGATAAACGTCCATGTGATTATTTATACTTCGCGTCGCCGCCATGTTGGATTTGTGATCACCAGGTTATTTAAAGTCCTATAAGTGAACTTGAGTTCATAGCCCCTATGAACAATAAAAAATTCAGTTTGATTGCTACAATAGATTCGTAGATATTGAGAGCTGTCTAAATATTTCGGATGGTCGCCATGTTGGATTGTTAAATGTATAGGCCATAGAGTCATGTACCATTATAGGAAAATTATTGGGTAGGTTCATTGTTCAAACTTTCACTTCGATCGCATGACTACATCACAAGAAATAAAAACTTAATTTTAAAATTCGCACAGCCGCCATCTTGAGGTTATGTAAACAATTGAACTAAATTAGATACCAGTGCATTACAATGTGAATAAATATTTCCTGTACCAGATTTCAGTGCGTTTGGAGCATTAAATCGCGAGAAAGGTCTATTTCAAATTTTCTAATTCGCTTTGCCGCCATGTTTGTTTTGTATATAACCGGTTTTTTAAAGTCGTATAAATGAACTTCCAGTAGTGCCCTTTATCTCCGTACAAAACTTCAGGGAGATACCGCTAATAGTTTCGGAGATACAGAATGCCGGTGAAATATTTCGCACATCCGCCATCTTGTGGTTATGTAAACAAATCGAAGTTAGTTGTCGGTGCATTACAATGTATATAAACATATACTGTACCAAGTTTCATTGCGTTTGGTTGGATGAATCGCGAGAAACGTCTATTTAAAAGTCGCAACTTCGCTTGGCCGCCATGTTGGTTTTGTAGTTAACAGGTTTTCAAAGATCACATAAGTGAACTTATAGTAGTTCCCTTTATCACCATACATGATGTCAGGGTAATATCGGTAATCGTTTCGGAGATATTGAATGCTGGTGAAATATTTCGCACAGCCGCCATGATGGATTGGTGAGTCGTAACAAAATTTGAAGGGCACGGTCGAGGTCGCCTGGAATAGTGCTATGAACTTACCGAGTTTCATTGAAATCGCTCCAGCCGTTTAGATTTTATTAGGGGGGGACACACACACGAATCACACACACATACACACACGCACACACACACGGACAAAAGGTGATCTCATAAGCATATTTTTTCAAAATTGAAAATAGGCTAAAAATATCAAAATTAAATAGATACTCGTTTGGCTCGTCCATAAATTTCGAATCATTGACTTCTGAGTGTAAAAACTACTCAGATCAAAGCTTCTATTGCAAAAGAAAAATATTTGCAACAGCAAAAAACATATCGATGAATAGAAAATATGTGTTGGTAAGACTATAGAAAAATATATGAGAAATCCAGCTAACTACGCATTAAATAATGCAAATTGTAGCTTACATTCTAGTAGATCTTGATGCTTGTAATCTGGTCTGAACCAGATTATTCAGTCTTCTTGTCCCCATTAGGACACGTATTTATAATCTTGTATCGGCCTCCATTTTATACCCGCAATGGTCTTACACAGACATATCGGTATTCATAATTGAAGCCTTAATATCTTGAAGAAAAATGTTACCAGCTTCAAAAGCTGAAGTAAAGTTGACAGGGGTCTGATCAAAATGATCCATGATGAAAATTAATAACATGATCCTACTGTGATGTGTTCAGTACTCCTAATACGCTTATAATCTTGTTCAGCACTAGTACAAATTCTGTCGAGTTTGCTGGGCAGAGTTTATCACTCTTCAGATTGCGCAAGGCAAAACTGTATTCCCAATATCGGCTAAAGAATTGTACTGTGCAAGAATGGTAATAAAAGTACTGATTTATCTTGACTGGTCCACTAACAAGACAAAAGCTTGTCCTCTGACCGTTGGATTAATTAATCCAGCTTTGAATAATTGTGGACAGAAGAAAGAAATGTAGGCAAAGTCTACCATATGTCCAGTTGTAGCAGTAAATAATTACCAGTGCCACAAATTTTTATCACTTCGGCGATAACATTTGAAAAGTTCGAAGATCACTAAAATGTTTAACACTTTCCTAATACCAGTAACCATGTACTGTCGAAAATGTGCTGTAAATAACGAAGAATTTGCAGCCATGTGTTCGGAGTCGTAGAGTGTTTAGCAGCTAGAGCGCTTACGAAGTACTACACATCCATAGCAACGGAGTGCTATTTCCTCGAAATAAAGCACATTCTTCCTCCCTTGTCCGTGCCAGCAATCTGATATTAGTATCAATATTCTACTCCATCGGGAAATATTTAATGACTTTTAGCCTCGACTATGACGCTCTCGGCCTAGGTCACTTAACCATTTCTTGGCTGTCGAAAGCTTCCAATTCCTTCTAAGAAGGTTTGGCGCGCGCTATTCAAACTTTCAATTCTGGACTTAGCATTGTGGCCTGTACCCTCAAATCTAGGCAACTGGATTTGGGCACAGTACACTCCAGGGAAGGTTTCAGGCTTAGTAAATCCATTTTCCACTAGGTAGCGCACGAGTAGTTTCAACAAATGAGCAAAGAGGCGCGAAGCGTTTCAACAAACACCCGTATGCCTTCATATACCATTCGTTCGATAGCGATGAAACTTGGGCGAGATGTTTTGCACACTTCATGGAAGGTTTCTGGCTTAGTAAATCCACTTAACGATAGGTAGGACACGAGAAGATACAACAATGAGCGACGACGCGCGAAGCGTTTGAACAAAGTTCCATATGCGTTCATATACCATTCGTCCGATAGCGATGAAACTTGGATGAGATATTATACACACTCCATGGAAGGTTTCAGGCTTAGTAAATCCATTTTACAATAGGCAGCGCGTGAATAGATTCAACAAATGAGTGACGACGCGCGAAGGGTTTCAACAACGTCCCGTATGCGTTCATATACCATTCTTGCGATAGCGATGAAACTTGGGTGAGATGTTGTGTACATTCCAGGGAAGGTTTGTGGCTTAGTACTGTGCCCTTAAACAATGGAATGGATGGGCATGATTTGAAGTGAGCGCGCTGTGACGTCATCAAAGCTGCGACAAGCTGTGGACTCGCCATGGTTTGGAAGAGGCGCATGTCTTGAGCGCAGCCAGGGAATGTTGGAACTCAAATGCTTGTTTGCACTTCGATAAACGAGGAGAAAGGCACTAGCACTTCAGAACTATATTTGGCATAATTCTTCAGTTTATTCATGATGTTTCTATTGAAATTAATAACCTTCCAGACTATTCTACGGTGAGGACTAATAGAATGGGAGATATCGCATTACGTAATGCGATCACAGCAAACAATATGTGACCTTGTGGCTGTATATAAACTGGCCCTTTGAAGGTCAGGTCACCTGTGTACCTGTGTGCTTCCGTCCGTCTATACGGTGAAGCTTGTCGATTGTGTCACTCGTCGCGACGCTGTTATACTACGCCGTTATACTGCGCAACTACTCCGCAAGGCTAGGCAGCCACAACAACGTTTCCATGAGACTTTGACATAATGTCCAGGGACATAGTCTTATTTTCGCACCAGTGGTGAAAAGTCAAGTGTGATCGTGTTCTTCGAAACTTATTATTATTATCATGATGATTGTGATAAGTCGTCATGTTGAGAATACTTCAGAAATAACAGGTATGTGAATGTGAACATGTTTTACGCAAGTGATTGACAATTTACCGTGTAAAGCTTCTACCAAGTGCGCACCATTTATGAACTAGCCTCATGACTGAATGTAACGTGATAGTGAGCTACCCTGATAGCCTATGTTATACCTTGGGACTTTCGTGCGAGCATTAGACCATGCTTAGTGGAGGCATTCTTGCCAGGAGTTATTATTATCATCCTGCCCTGTAAAATCAACCCGAACATATAGTGACAGTCAGGATAACTAAACATTCTATAAATTGTGGGCTACGTTATTAGAATGCCGTGTGTGCATTCGTGGAATAGTTGGAAACGACCCGATAAGATGGTGACGTCACAGCCCCTATGTTCGAACATGACTAGTGGCTAGAGCGGTGCTGTGAGGGGAACAATGCCAGGATTGCCAGATGGGGAACAAGAGCCATGCCGTTAGAGGCATATTTCTGTGGACGAGGACGAAGAGTGAGACGAACGCTGGGATGTGTCCATTTTTTAAAGTGCAGTTTTCACTGGTCCTTGGTGCCAGGGTTCGATCCGCACCGAGGGATGTCCAACCGCCACATAACTCCTGAGGTTGAAGAATTCCGACTAATGTCGATTCTGAGCCATGAATTTCCATTATTTCCGATAAACCGATTCACATTCCTATTAGTTAATAATCTTCGTTTTAATTATAGTTGGTTACATACTTCTAGGGGTATATTTCTTTTAGTCGCTTGGTCTTGTAGATGAGGTGGATCCTCAATATGATTCACTCTTAATTATTATAAATAATATGGAATGTCCTACCCCATTTATATAAATGCAGCAGATTGATGACACGTTAAAAGCATTTGCGTTATTTTTCTGTATACCAGAAAATATTTTCTAAAAGATGATAGGCCTAATAATAAAAATCTCTATAAATTCATAATAGGTAAACAATGAATTTTTACTAAAAAAAACAGTGAAAGTAATATTTCTTGAGGATCATAGATATAAATGATTATGATAAATATGTTTAATTATGGTTATATAAACAATTGGTTGATTGTGTAAAATCTGGGATCTCACGATCTTCAATATTATTGGATCTTTTTAAATGAAGCCTAATGATGTTATTGTGTGTCAATGCACTTTTAAAAGCTACTTTAGATTGAGGCATCGATCCTCGAATTAGTGGATGTTTGCGGGAGTGATATCCTGGTCCACATAATGCTGTTCGCTTTGACAATAAAATGGGAGCTTGCGGGAGTGATTTCCTGTCCCATAGTAATGACAGTGCTTCAAATTGTATTCCATTTCCTAAGTTACCCCGTGAAATACACTAATATTAGATCACTGTCACGTATAACCTCATGCCGATTTTTCATGACGGCTAATATTAAATTCATGTTCAGTGCTGTAGATCCCCTCATTAAATAATATAATCCTGAAATTAGAAAGAGATATCTGAGGCTACTTTTGAAGCCGACGACTATTATGATTATTGTTGCTAATTTTGCCTTGAGATTAATAACTGCTGAGATTCAGTTAATTGCCAATGTAATTCAATTGGACAGGCCGCGCTATGGAGTGGCATTATAAAGTGTGTGTGTTTTCATCGTAGTAGTGAAGCGCGGATGTGAAACAACCCCAAGATGTTGTATATAATCCATGTAAATATGTGAATAGGACTCTAACATAAACTGAAACCAAAGAGGGTAAATTTTAATTTTCTTTTCGTGTCGTGAGCAATTATGCAATCTCGCACGTATAGAGTAAAAGAGGAAGGTGTGCTTTTTCAAACATAGTCAAACCAACGGACATTCAAGAAGAGACTATGATTTATTTTCCGAGATGCATATTCAAAATAGGAAGTGATTGTTATTATTATTATTATTTATATTGCCAACAGGCAATATTTAGTGAATAAATTATTGGTGAATTGGTTTTATCTCAACATGTGTCTTTACTTAATGTTCTGTGTTGTGACGTCTTTCCTTTTCCTTTGCGGGGAGCATGGCTGCAGTGTGCAGTAATATATAGCCCAGCCCAGAACGCCCTGAGATAGATCTCGTGCTGACACTGTGTTCATGCTGCCTCGCATGTGGTCACCTGTCCTTCCCAGGTGGACAGACGGGCACATAAGGAAGGTAATGAAATGTCGGCCAACCTGTGGGGCTCGATAGGAATAATATAGCTCAATTGATTGAGTATCGTTTTTTTGGAACTTGATCCATTGTTGCTTTAGATTCTGTTTGTTTTCACGACATAGAACGGAAGTGAGGAATTTTTTTGTTGTTGTGTTGGTTAGGTAATGTTAATATCTGATTAAGCATATCAATTCACGTTTTCTTCGGAAGGAAATTCATGGCTATAAAATATTACATAAATCTACCATAGCGCTAAGTCCCTTAAGTGTCTGGTGTTGGTTCTTCTCACCGATTGCCATTTGTTGTGTTGTGTTTTCATGTCTGGTGAGGAGATGAAGACATTGTTGTTGTCTCTGAATGAGAAGATGGCAGAGAACTCTTTAATTTTAGATGCTTTACAAAATAAAATGAAAGAAATTTCTAACGCTATTTTAGTAGCAGACGATCATATGAAAACTAATACAAAAATATTAGAAGATAGAATTCAAATTTGTTCCAAAGAGCTTTCCAAAGAACTTGAAAATAAAATTCAAAATAGTTCCAAAGAACTTGAGGGTAAAATGCTTAATAATTCTGAATCCCTTGAATGTCAAATCCAAAGTCAAATTCAAAATAGTTCCAAAGACCTTGAAAATAAAATTGAATGTATATCCAATTTACTTGAAAAGAAAATTTTGAAAAATTCAGAATCCCTCGAGAAACAGATTCAATTAGTAGAGGCTAATTTAGAATCTCAGATTGGTTATAACTCTGCTGCACTTCCTTTAGTAGAAAATAGGGTAAAGAATAATTACTTGGCCCATGAAGGGCAAATTAACTTCATTGTAAGAAAATTTCAGGAAAATTCGAGTACTTTAGAAGCACGAATCGGATCAGTGGAAATTCAGGTCCTCGAAAAAAGCTCTAAGTTAGTGGAGAGTGTGGCGAAAACTCACGAAGAAATTGAACAATTAGAAGAGGCGGTACTTAAGAAGGCCCAAAGATATGTTATCAAATTACAAGATGATGCTCTTCGTATGGAGGCTAGGTTAGAAGACAAGATAGGTGAGGTTGCGGATGGTCTTGTGACAGAACTGCAGTCTCAACTCACTGTAGAATTTGAAAGTACTGTTTTTGAAAATATGCAGAAAAAAAATAGTTTCATGCGTGGCTAAGGAAGTTGATGATGATTTGAAAACTGTTCATAAAGCTATCAGAAGGTGTGGTTCTCATCGTAGGAAAGAAATAGGAGTGGTCCAAAAAGATTTCGAAAAAATTGATAAAATGGTCTCTAAGGATTTGAACAAAAGAGTATCGGACTCAGAAAAATCTTGAGCCGTATAGAAACGTACAACCAGGGTTTTCATGACGATTTTAATAAAAGAAAAAAGAAAATAGACACAGAAACGATTACCACCGCGGAATTACAGGCTGTTCACGAACAAATGAGGTCTGAACTTGTAGAACAAATGAAGGCCGAAGTCTCAGAGACCCCGCAGGAATAGTTGAAATCTGAAATCTCACACATAAAAGAGGAAGTTTCGAAAATACAGCCGGAACAATTGAAATCCGAAATCTCACACATAAAAGAGGAAGTTTCGAAAATTCAACCGGAACGATGGAAATCCGAAATTTTGGAACAATTAAAGGCAGACGTTTCAAAAATACAAACGGAATAATTGACGTCCGACCTCCAGGAACAGAGGAAAATAGGAAGCACGAAAGTACAAATCTAATGAGGTACAGGCAGCTGTCTTAGCTTTGGAAAATAAAATTAGGTCCTTAGAAACAGAATATAAATCAGGAGTTGAATCCAAGGATTCGAATATGGCAAGTGAAGAAATGCCTTATTTTCACTTCCATCAAACACCTGTTCGGGATAATAATTCTATTACATCAAATTCAGTAATGACGGTCATTAAGAGTAAGGATGAAAAACCAGCCAGGTTCAGTGGAGTAGGTACCAACACCCCTGTTGAATTTCTTAGGGAGGTACAAGATTACCTAACCGAAATGAGAGTTTCACCTGCCAGAGAAGTGAATGTCGTAGGCAAACTGCTTGGGGGTCCCGCGCTTATATGGTATCGCGCCTTCAGATACACTATGACTGATTTTGAAGATTTTTCGAAAAACCTTTTGAAGAAATTTCGGTCCCCAGAGATACAGCAGGGCATCCGTTCGGAACCTTACTCAAAGAAATTTTCGATCTCACAGCCTACTCAATATTCTAGCTACTTCGCCAGTCAGTTAGCTAAACTCACATTTTTACAACCCCCCATGCCAGAATACGAGTTGATCAGAGCATTAACGCGTCAGCTCCCACTGGAGGTCCAACGAAACTTAATAGCTGCTGGAGCAGAGAGTTTGGAAGATCTAGATTAAGTTCTCCAGAGGTTGGATCATGTTAGTAACCAACAGTATCGGGAGAGGTATGTCAGGTCGGATCCTCAAACCATTAATTTGGTAACAACAGATCGACATGGCCAAACACAACCCGACAACACCGAGAGGGATTATCAACCACGTGACCGTCGTGATGGTATCCCACATCAAGAATCCGATGGTGGAAGATATCAAGGACAATATTTCCAGTATGAAAGAAGAGGGAGATATCGCCGTGGGAGACAATACGATTCCCGGAGGAATAATCAGAATTGGAGTAAGGAAGATGATCGGAAAAATCGAGGATTCCAAAATCAAGAAGATAGAGACTCCAGGGATCGCGACAATCGCAGATATTTAGAGGAGAGACATCTTGAAAGTAGGAAATACTTAGATGAGCTCCACAAGCAGAACAAGAAGGAAGAACCCAAACTTGGAACTTATCGTGAGGCAGAAGAGACAGATCATAAGTTTGATACAAAAGGAAAAGGAATACCACGCTTTGACAGACTGACACAGGAATCCAGATGAGGTTTCACCCGTGTTTTATTACGAGGATTTCGAGGATAAATCACGCCATATAAAGAAGAGCATCGAGGGAAAGATGAAAAATAAAAATTCGAGGAATTTTTAGTTTTGGTGAGGCAGGTGACGTTTGTGGCCTTTTATACTGGAATGGATGGGCGTGATTTGAAGTGAGCGCACTGTGACGTCATCAAAGCTGCGACAAGCTGTTGACTCTCCATGGTTTGGAAGAGGCGCATGTCTTGAGCGCAGCCAGGGAATGTTGGAACTCAAATGCTTGTTTGCATTTGGATAAAAGAAGGGAAAGGCACTAGCACTTCAGAATTACATTTGGCATACTTCTTCAGTTTATTCATGATATTTCTATTGAAATTAATAACCTTCCGAGTATTCTACGGTGAGGACCAATAGAATGGAAATATCGCATTACGTAATGCGACCACAGCAATCGATATGTGACCTTGAGGCTGTATATAAACCGGTCTTTTGGAGGTCAGGTCACATGTGTACCTGTGTGCTTTCATCCGCCTATACGGTGAAGCTTGTCGATTGTGTCACTCGCCGCTACGCTGTTATACTACGCCGTTATACTGCGCAACTACTCCGCAAGGCTAGGCAGCCACAACAACGTTTCCATGAGACTTTGACATAATGTCCAGGGACATAGTCTTATTTTCTCACCAGTGGTGAAAAGTCAAGTGTGATCGTGTTCTTCGAAACTTTTTATTATTATCATGGTGATTGTGATAAGTCGTCATGTTGAGAATACTTCAGAAATAACAGGTATGTGAATGTGAACATGTTTTACGCAAGTGACTGACAATTTACCGTGTGTAGCTTCTACCAAGTGCGCACCATTTATGAACTAGCCTCATGACTGAATGTAACGTGATAGTGTGCTACCCTGATAGCCTATGTTATACCTTGGGACTTTCGTGCCAGCATTAGACCATGCTTAGTGGAGGCATTCTTGCCAGGAGTTATTATTATCATCCTGCCCTGTAAAATCAACCCGAACATATAGTGACAGTCAGAATAACTAAACATTCTATAAATTGTGGGCTGCGTTATTAGAATGCCGTGTATGCATTCGTGGAAAAGTTGGAAACGACCCGATAAGATGGTGACGTCACTGCCCCTATGTTCGAACATGACTAGCGGCTAAAGCGGCGCTGTGAGGGGAACAATGCCAGGATTGCCAGATGGGGAACAAGAGCCATGCCGTTAGAGGCATATTTCTGTGGACGAGGACGAAGAGTGAGACGAACGCTGGGATGTGTCCATTTCTTAGCGTGCAGTCTTCACTGGTCCGTGGTGCCAGGGTTCGATCCGCACTGAGGGATGTCCAACCGCCACAGAACTCCTGAGGTAGAAGACTTCCGAATAATGTAGACATTTTTCTGAGCCATGAATTTCCATTATTTCCGATAAACCAATTCACTTTCCTATTAGTTAATAATCTTCGTTTTAATTATAGTTGGTTGCATACTTCTAGGCGTATATTTCTTTTAGTCATTTGGACTTGTAAATGAGCTGGATCCTCAATATTTTTCATTCTCAATTATTATAAATAATATGTGATGTCCTACCCCATTTATATAAATGCAGCAGATTGATGATACGTTAAATGCATTCGCATTATTATTCTGTATACCATACACTATTTTCGAAAAGATATAATAATAAAAATCTATATATATTCGTCATAAGTGAACACTGAATTTTGATTAAGAAAAGTGAAAGTAATATTTCTTGAGGATCATAGATATAAATGATTATGATAAATATGTTAAATTATGGTTATTAACAATTGGCTGATTGTGTAAAATCTGGGATCTCACGATCATCAATATTATTGGATCTTTTGAAATGAAGCTTAATTATGTTATTTTGTGCCAATGCACCTTTAGAAAGTTAATTTAGTTTGAGGCATTGATCCTCGAATGAGTGGATGTTTGCGGGAGTGATATCCTGATCCACATAATGCTGTTTGCATTGACAATAAAATGGGAGCTTGAGGGAGTGATATCCTGTCCCATAGTAATGACAGTGCTTCAAACTGTATTCCATTTCCCATGTAATCCCATGAAATATACTAATATTAGATCACTGATTTATTATAAATGTAATGACGTCACGTCTTACCTCATGCCGATTTTTCATGACGGCTAATATTAAATTCATGTTCAGTGCTGTAGATCCGCCCATTAAATAATATAATCCTGAAATTAGAAAGAGATATCTGAGGCTACTTTTGAAGCCGACGATTATTATTATTATTGTTGCTAATTTTGCCTTGAGATTAATAACTGCTGAGATTCTGTTAATTGCCAATGTAATGCAATTGGACAGGCCGCGCTAAGGAGTGTCATTATAAAGTGTGTGTGTTTTCATCAAAGAAGTGAAGCGCGGATGTGAAACAACCTCAAGATGTTGTATATTATCCATGTAAATATGTGAATAGGACTCTTAAGATAAACTGAAACCAAAGAGGGTAAATTTAAGTGTTCTTTTCAAGTCGTGAGCAATTATGCAACCTCGCATGTGTAGAGTAAAAGAGCAACGTGTGGTTTTTCAAACATAGTCAAACCAACGGACATTCAAGAAGAGACTATGATATATTTTCCGAGATGCATATTCAAAATAGAAAGTGATTATTATAATTATTAGTTTTGCTATTGCCAACAGGCAATATTTAGTGAATAAATTATTGGTGAATTTGTTTCATCTCAACATGTGTCTCTACTTTATGTTCTGTGTTGTGACGTCTTTCCTTTTCCTTTACGGGGAGCATGGGTGCAGTGTGCAGTAATATATAGCCCAGCCCAGAACGCCCTGAGATAGATCTCGTGCTGACACTGTGTTCATGCTGCCTCGCATGTGGTCATCTGTCCATCCCAGGTGGACAGACGGGCACAGTACATGCATTTTAAAGTAGGTAGCGCATGAGTAGATTCATCTTATGAGCGACGGCACGCGAATCATTTCAAGAAAGAACCGTATGCGTTCATATGCCATTCATCAGATTGCGATGAAACATTGATGAGTTATTTTGTACTCGCCAGGGAAGATTTCCGATTAAGCAACTCTGTTTTAGGTCGATTTCATTAGAAAGCTAACTATTGCAATGGGTACCATGTTTCGACTTCCGGAAAATTTCGACATATCTTCGCGTTTCACATCCCCCAGACCCCAAGACCACCGTCACTTCAAATGTTTATAAATAATTTATGTATATATGTATCTATGTATATATATATATATATATATCAGTTTCTTGTGGACACGATACCTGCCGTAATTTTGCACCAATCACTTTGATTTTTTTACATAATATGTATCTCTATAAAATCTCGTTCGAGTTCGTTAACGGGCAACATCGGTCAAAAGGGGTAAAAAATGGGGGGCTTTTTTCGATAAAGTGAAATATCACTATAACTCTCTTAATATGTGAAATATCTAATCCCTTCAAAGTTCATATTATGTGTCGGATAAGTGCCAAGAATTTATGTTAAAAAGGTTTTTTGATAGCACAAACCATTGGCCAATGGGGTGGAAAAAAGTGAGTTTTACGGGAAACATTAATCATATCTCCCTTAATAGGCACAATATAAAAACCGTACAAAATGGATGATATTCCCCTAATAATTACCTAAAGCTTTTGTCTGAAAGAATTTTTGATACAACCCACCATTAGGCCATGGGACGAGAAAAATGATTTCGGAATTAGAAGAAAATGCCAAGATCCATCAAAGGTTTCCATGACAACGCTTCTATATTGATGAGGGATGAGCTATCAGAGGTTGCCATGACAACGAGATCACATTCAGTTTTCCATCTGACTATGTGGGAAGCGGCCTTGGTGACGTAGCCTAGCTGGTAGCATGCTGAACTTCTATGTCCAAGGTCACAGGTTCAAAGCCGGCCGAAGTCCTCGGATTTTCAAAGAGCGCTGAAAACCCCACAGTATGCTTTCCTTCAGAGGGGAAGTCCAACGTTCGTTGCAAGTTACTGGTTGCGGTGGCATCTACTATCGGATTTTTTATTATGGATACTCGAGTTTAGGCCTTAATTACAACCAAACCAACAGACCTATTGAAAAGCGAGTTATACCAATATTTTCCTTGTTTAATTCTGCGTTAGACTATATAAGCAGATAATTTTAAAATTTATTAATTATTTATTTATTTGTGGTTGTGTGAAAAATTGTCCGTGTTTTTGACGTCTTTTCTAGGAACCGCTCACTTAAAACAATATGCATGGAAAACTACTTGGCTGAGGGTAATGCAATTTTTATATGTGATAGGCACAAGTATTGGTAGTGCAAATCTCAAGTTTCAATTTTTTTCAACTACCCAATAAAAAGTTCTTATACTTTTTCTGACGCAACGTTTTCTCAGCCCAGGATAAACGTACAGCAGGAAACTTGGTCTCATTTTGAAGCTCTCATTCGTGATTATCGGAAACTACGACCACTGTAAAAGTACAGTGTGTTGACGAATTTATGAAGAGTAATATTAATGGGAGGTTTTGTGCGTTCCGGCCCGTGCGAGTAAAAGCGAGCGGGCTTGTGGAATCCGATGCAGCGTTGCCGCGTTAAGTGCAGTGTCGCGGCTGGCAACGAACGAACACTGCTTTAAGTTTACTTTCAACCTTTGATTTTCTTTCCTCGTACAAATTTCATTTTCCATCACCTTTTTCACATAAGGGCTTTGGACCTTCAATGACAGGTTTAAAAATGGTTTGCTTCCTGATTTGGAAATATCATACTAGGCCTACACAATTTTTATATGGATTATTTACATTATTTACATATCTATACAATATTAAATTCAATCAGTATTCTTCGTCTGAAGAATCACTCTGTTCCGATGAATCAAAACTGCTGTCATTCATGTTAATTATGACTGGCTCGAAATGAGGGACATTTTCACACAGTCCATCTTTCTCCCAGTAGTGGTCTTCAATTCTTTTAGCGTGTTTAATACATTGTTTCCAGAGTTCGGGAGTAACGGTACGCAAGGCTTCTCGGCATAGAACATTCATTGCATCCATACTTCTACCATTATGTAATATGTTAACCATATTTGTTTTTGCTATTTTTCCTTTAACGTAAGCCCAAATAAATTCAATTGGATTGAGCTCGTAATGAGCCACTGGTAACCAAACAAGCTTTACATCCGGTCGAAGTCGTTTCGTCAGTTGTTCCAGCTTCTTCACTGGAGTTTGAAAATAAGGCCTGGCAGGGACAATTAGCTCTGATTTAGTGAGCTTGTTGTAATTGACAACTCCAAGTGGTAGCGATATATTCTTTGATGTTATCCAGGTTATAATGTCAGGTTTCAGCCACGACACGTTCGGGTTTTTAGTTGCAGGATCGACCATCGTATGATATGGGGCTTGATCTATAATAACTGCCGACCTTTGAGGCAATAAACTCAGCACTTTCGTGAACCATTCTTCGTAATAAGTCGAGTTAATTTCGTTGTGGTAATCACCGTTCCCCTTCTTGCCGATAAAACAAAGTTCTGCACCGTCAAGAAATCCTTCTTCACTTCCTATATGTGAAATTATGATGCGTTTCCCAGCTACAGACGGTGCCTCGAAACCTCCACGCCATCCATAAATTTCCTGAAAGTACCCTCTGTATTGATCATAATTGTCGAAGTTCTTTTCCAAAGCATCAACCACGTTTTCTTACCACCCATATTTCATAGTGTGGTTCTGTCCGCACCAGATCTCGTCTGTAAAGAAGATCTTGTAGCCCTGTGCTCGAAGTTCTCTCATTCTTCTCAGGAATGTATGTCGGGATGCAGCAACCGTCACGGATTCCATTAGCACTGGTTTTCAGTTCAGTTTTTTGAATCGGAATCTCAAGCCTTTGACTACTTTCAAAAGCGTAGAAATTGACATATCAGGAAAATCGTTCATATTTTCGGACAGTTTCTCGCGGAGGTTTTTAATTGTGGGAAATACCTTATTCATGTAAAAATCACGTATAGTTCTTCGTATTGTGCCCAAAGTAAAATAATCGAGTTGGATTTTCGGACGACCTGGCCCGGGCCTAACACACTGCTTCTTTCAGGACCTGGATGACATATTTTCATCATTCTCCCTTGAAGTGGCTCCTATTCTCTACACTGATGACTCTGATAATCCAAAACAATCTGCCACTTTCCGATACAAAGGAAACCCCTTGTCCCCTAATTTTCCCCCTCATTTCGAAAGAAACAAATAGCACTGAGAACTAGCGTAAGTTCGCCCTCAGACAATGGTGGTCTCGGAGGCATCTGGAAGTGATGTGGCCAATATTCAGTAAACAGGAAGACTGAAATAGCATACTCGCAGTCCATTCACAACTGCCCGGGGCGAGGGTAGCCGGCAACGCTGCACTCGAATTCACCACTTCGCCCGCTTATAATCGCACGGGCTACAACGCACAAAACCTTCCATTAATATTACTCTTCATAAATTCGTCATTACAATGTACGTTTACAGTGGTCGTAGTTTCCGATTATCACGAATGAGAGCTTCAAAATGAGACCAAGTTTCCTGCTGTACGTTTATCCTGGGCTGAGAAAACGTTACGTCAGAAAAAGTATAAGAACTTTTTATTGGGTAGTTGAAAAAAATTGAAACTTGAGATTTGCACTATCAATACTTGTGCCTATCACATATAAAAATTGCATTACCCTCAGCCAAGTAGTTTTCCATGTATATCGTTTTAAGTGTACGGTTCCTAGAAAAGACGTCAAAAACACGGACAATTTTTCATACAACCACAAATAAATAAATAATTAATAAATATTAAAATAATTGGCTTATATAGTCTAACGCAAAATTAAACAAGGAAAATATTGGTATAACTCGCTTTTCAATAGGTCTGTTGGTTTGGTTGTAATTAAGGCCTAAACTCGAGTATCCATAATAAAAATTCCGATAGTAGTAGCCAAGTTCACAGCTAGGTGTCGTTGACGGTATATTTGGTACCAACATTAGGAACTACTACTTGAAATTGACCGTCTGCAGTCCATACCTGAATTACAGACTAATACAGCCATCACAATTAACACCGTTTATCAGACAGATTCTACACACCCCCAAAGTACACGGGGTTACATGACCGCGTTGTCGCAGCCCTAAACTTAGGAATCAACCAACATCTCTGCGGGAGATAAAATTTGACGTGAAGAAGTAACAGACTGTTAGATAGTTACACATCAGTTCCAAACCTTGCATAAGGACGGTGTGACCACAAGTATAAAAATGGACCCCAAATGACAATAAGGTTACCGTCCCCCTAACACAATAAAATGTTAAAAATATGCATAGTAAGACGAAAGAAAAGTTAATTGAGCTCCAATTACATTGTAAAATACTTTCTCGCAATAAATGAGGTCTGATCCTTCTACGAAAAGCTGCATATTTTGCCTATTATAGCCTATCCCCTAGTTTGCCCGGTGAAATCTACCTCCGCCTTCCGGCGTGCCGAGAGGATTTTTTAATATATTGTGCACAAGTAGATGCAACAAATGTGTGAAGGCGCGTGAAGTGTTTCAACAAAATCCTGTATGCATTCATATACCATTCATCGATTGCGATGAAACATTGATGAGTTGTTGTGCACACTCCCGGGATATTTATAGGCGTAGTTAATCCAATTTACGATAGCGCACGAGTAGTTAAAACAAATGAGTGATGGCATTGCGTTCATACACAATTCATCCAATTGCGATCAAATTTTGGTTAGTTGTTGTGCACACTCCCGGGAACGTTACGGGCATAGTAAACCCAATTTACAATAGATAGCGCGCGAGTAGCTTCAAAAAATTGCGTGCGATTCGTTTCACAAAATTCCCACATGTGTTCATATACCACTCATCCGATTGCGATTAAACTTTGGTGAATCGTTGAGTACACTCCAGGGAAGGTTTCAGGCTTAGTAAAACTGTTTTACAATAGGTAGCGCATGAGTAGATTCAACAAATGAGTGACGGCACGCGAATCATTTAAACAAAATCCCGTATGCGTTTATATCCCATTCATCCGATGTCGATGAAACTTTGATTTGTTGTTGTGTACACGCCAAAGAAGGTCTTCAACTTAGTAAATCCATTTTACAATATCGGTAGAGCACGAGTAGATTCACCAAATGAGCGATGACGTGCGTAGCGTTCATATACCATTCGTCCGATAGCGATGAAACTTGGGTGAGATGTTGTGTACACTCCAGGGAAGGTTTATGGCATAGTACATGCATTTTACAATAGGTTGCTCACGAGTGGATTCATCTAATGGGTGACGGCAAGCGAATTGTACCAACAAAGTCCCGTATGCATCCATATAACATTCATCCAATTGCGATGAAACTTTGAATAATTGTTGTGTGCACTCCAGGAAGGGTTTCTGGCTTAGTGCATGCACTTTACAATAGGTAGAGCACGAGTAGATTCAATAAAAGTGCGACGGCGCGCGAATCGTTTCAACAAAGTCCCGTATGCGTTCATACGCCATTCATCCGACTGCGACGATGCTTTGGTGGATCGGCGAGTACACTCCAGGGAAGGTTCCAGGCTTAGTAAATCCATTTTACAATAGGTAGCGTACGAGTATATTCAACAAATGAGTGATGGCATAACGAATTGTTTAAACAAAATCCAGTATGCGTTCCTATGCCATTCATCCGATTGCGGTGAAACTAGGATGAGTAATTCTGTACACGCCAGGGAAGGGTTTCGGCTTAGTAAATTCATTTTACAATATATAGCGCACTAGTAGATGCAACAAATGAGTGACGACGCTTGAAGCGTTTCAACAAAATCCTGTATGCGTTCATATACCATTCATCGATTGTGATGAAACTTTGATGAGTTATTGTGTGCACTTACGTGTAGGTTTCTAACTTAGTAAATTCTTTTAACAGTAGGTAGCGAATGAGTTGATTCAACAAATGAGTGACAGCACACGAATCGTATAAATGAAATTCCGTATGTATTAATTTGCCATTCATCCGATTGCAATGAAACTTTGGTGAGTTGTTGTGGACGTTCCCGCGAATGTTTCTAAATTAGTTAATCCATTTTACGATAGTTTGGAGGCAGTTAGCGGAAATTGAAAAAAGAATTGTGTATCCGAAAGCACTTCAAGAAACAAAATTACAATGCCACACTTTCTTTGATTGGCGTTGCAACGCATGCCGGGTTCAGCTAGTCTTGCATACTGCAGACAAGTGAAGCGCAGTCACAAAATCAGCTTAAAATAGCTATCCCGCTTGCGACATGCACCAACTAAGAACAAAGTTATGCCATATATTTTCTGAGTAGTTAAGGTAGCCTGCCACGGTTGGTGAGTGGTTAACGTGTCAAGTCTACTAACCCCAAACTTAAAGGTTCACTCCTGGTCGTG
Organism: Meconema thalassinum; assembly: GCA_946902985.2. Classification (NCBI taxonomy): domain Eukaryota; kingdom Metazoa; phylum Arthropoda; class Insecta; order Orthoptera; family Tettigoniidae; genus Meconema; species Meconema thalassinum. The sequence continues at coordinate 66,782,776 of OX336397.1, forward strand.
GTAAGTGATTTTTGAAAGACGGCAAAAATACGACACGCATGTCATATGATGTTGGCATGTCAAAGGACCCATTTGAATTCAGTAGGCCGCGTTCATGATGGCAAAATTAATCTCGGGAGTTTCCACCAACACAACGTTCCTCATTTCTCTACTACAAAGCGCTATAGTGTTCAAGGAGCTTAGATATCTTACCTCCTTGATTTCATAGTGCCTCAAGGAACAACGAAATTCGAAATGCAAGCTACCCTCTGGGTGCAAATAACAAAGCTTGTACCCGGCACCGAAGGCCATACGATATTATTATATAAAAAAGTAAACATATACGCCCACACTCTTGACTGTCAAACGTTTGTTGACTATCTACATTATAGTAAAGGGTAACCTGTTTTTCCAAATAACGCATCAACTCCATAGGGGGCGGTAAATTTCTATAACTGTCAAAGTACTATATTGTGGAACCTTGTTTCACATGGGCAAGAAAATGCGTTCCTGGTCCTCGGTCATCATCTAGATTTAGAACAGCGCATTCCTGTTTCCATGGTCCTGGCAGTAATTAGTTTCGCATAAACAAACCTCAAAAATGAGTAATCTTAATTGTTTCGCATAGCTTTCCACTTGTTGATGGGACATGGCATGTCAAGGCAGTTGCCTTAAGCGTTTATGGAGGAATGACATTTTTTTTTCTCTTTGTTGATAAGCTTAGGCCAAGTCGTTGTTGATAAAAGACTGGCTTTAAAGGATTCACGTTTTTAGCCCCTCGAACATTGGCTTCCATCGTTTGTGTCGCTGACTTTCTTTTAATTGTTGTTTGCCTTGTTGTACTGTTTTAATGGTTTTCGCCACCGCACTAGCACCCCCCAAAAGCGTACCTTGGGCGGCCAGACCTGCGAATAGGGCTGGTAAAAAAACACGCTTAGGGGAGGGAATCACTCACCCACTTTTTTTCTTTATCCCTGCATCATGGAGAGATTTCGGGTCAGTAAACAATCGCACCGCCTGTAATGCTTTTTCGATAGCCACCCCTTTTTTTTACCCAGGGCGTGAGGCAGACCAACTTGGTTTCCGGGCTAGCTTTTTTTCTTTGGTCTTGTTTTTTTTAATTTTCACAGCGTATCTTTAATTCGCCATGGTAATAATAATCAACCTTTCACAACAGAGATTCGATAACCACTAACAGTGACATGATTATTTCATGGCGATATATTCTAGTTCTATATAAAGCGGAAAGCCATTTACGGTTTATCCAGCTTGCTTTTCCTCTAACGTAAGCATCAGTTGAAATGATAATTCATCACCGGCGTTCACAGTTTGATGATTGTGTACCAATAGATTATGACAGTTTATTTCTATCTGTAAATGTTTTTCATCAGGCATCGCATATTTGATATGAATAACACCATCATAGTGCAAACGATAGTGTCTTAAACTTGAATAAAGCACATAGGTAAGGTGGTGGTGGTGGAGAATGGTTCCTCTCATGGACAGGTTTTTGATTCGTCAGGTACACTAAAATTAGAGATGGGACAAATTTTTAAAGCCTTTTCATTTGGTAGGTCACGTAACCTTTGGTACAAATATCATTTTCGTCTTGAGGCTCTTGCACATCAATAATACGATGATGATGGGCCGAATAGCCCTTGGCGGTTAGCCTCGGGACCATGTGGTATACACTTTGCGATCGACACAGGTTTTTGTAGCCACCTCTCGATACTATTTCGGAAAGGAAGCGGCCATGGCCATAGTCACACTAGCTCGCCCAAACACATCCATGGCTATTGGCATCAACTAGTCTATAGTCGTGGTTGGTTCTGTATATATAAACCTCATACACGCATAAAACAAACTCAGTGGCAGTCACTATGGAATTAATGAAACAACCCCATGCTTTACCTGTCACCGATCTGGTTTCAGAGCTATCGATGGCCGTGTCTGAACCTAAACGCCATGGGACACTATTTCCATCCACGATTCGATGTATCATCGAGGGACCTTCTGGCTCTGGAAAGACCAATGTTCTGCAAAACATCATTACAGCGCCTCATGGCCTGCGATTCCAATATATTTATATTTTTGCTAAATCCTTGTATCCCTCTGCACGTGTATCTGGAACACATTATGTCTTAGTTAAATAAAGAATCCATGGGCTATTTTACATTTACCTCGCCTGAAGACGTCATTCAACCAGACCGGATACGATCTGATTCTATTATCATTTTTGATGATATTGCAACTCAACAACAGCCCATTGTTCAAGAGTATTTTAGTATGGGACGCCATAAACAACTGGACTGTTTCTATCTTGCTCGGACGTATTCACAAATTACCAAACAGTTTATTCTGACAATGCCAATCTTATTGTTCTCTTTCGTCGAGATTCCAAATATCTCTATCATATTTTTCAAGATCATGAGAATCCTGGTATGTCCTTTACAGCATTCACACAATTGTGTGCCTCATGTTGGAACAGTCATCCACATGCCTGTTTGGTGATTAATAAACACAGTGAATGATGTGAAGGACGTTGCCGCTTGGGCTTTGATCATTTTATTTCTCTTTAAAAAGACAGATGTTCTGACATTTCCTGTTAGTTACTTTTACCGCCACCATGTAGACGCCCATAGGGTATAGGAAACATATTCAAATCATGCAGCGTATCATTGAGCAGCGAAATACTATTCGAAGTAAATTTCATGAATTACAATGTTTAAAAACATGAATCTTATGTCCATGATAAAACATGCTCCATTATCGGTACATCCCATGAGTATCAAACAAAACGCTGCTGCTGCTACCTCTCAGACAAGACCCTTAACAAGTACAAAATTTACTCATACCCTTTCACCACAGCTGGTAAAATCATAATTCGATAATAGTCAACAAGAACAAGAAGACGAAGAAGTAGAAGAAGAAGAACATGGTGAAAGTGAAAGCGATACCGTATTTAGCCCTGAAAGAAGAAAATTCTCTCCCCTTTAACAGTTTCTAAAAACAAAACAAAAATTCATCTTGGCCGAAACACCTTCTTCAAGATCGTCTCCGTTTTCACAACTCTTGGCCACCCCTCAAAATAAAGCACAACTAAAAAACATTTTAATAAAATATTATGGATCAACACTGGAACCGTTTCTCACCAATCTATTTATTGGAAAGACAGACACGACGTACGGTGTTCGCTCTTAACAAGATGGTTTTAAAATCGGAGTTTCATCTATTAAATTTAGTGATACTAGTGCTGTCATTAAAAACATACACTATAAATTAACACCAGGTCTGTTGAAGCAGCTATTTTCTCGTACCCCATCTCTACAAGATTTTACACCAGAGGACCGTGAAAAATATAAATCGATTTTATTAGACACCAATGCGCACAAAAGAAAATATACGTCCTCTCAGAAACTGAATGCCAATATATCTCAAATATATAAAACCATCATTGCAATCATGTTTAGTAAGCGTAAACACCGCTCTGCCTCTGTTGTTAGGTTTAACCATTAAAACTACTCGTGGATATAACATATTGGAATAATCCCAATGAGTTAGTACAGCGCTTATACCTGCTTCATGCGTCACAACAAGGCGGCCACACGGGGCATGATTCAGAAATCAGACACATTGAAGAACAACTCCGGGATGCATAAATTATCTTATAATCCATCCCCCATCAACGTGGGCATCGCTCATGAACTGCATAAACCAGCTCGACGCTTTTATCAACACCGTCGTGTCATTTCCAAGGGGGTGTATGATTTGTGGCAAGGTGACCTGGTAGAAATACTTCACTATGCTAGCGATAACGATGGTGTACGCTATATGTTGACGGTCATTAATGTGTATTGCAAAATGGCCTTTGTTCAACCAGTCAAAAATAAAACTGGACGCTTGGTGACCAAGGCTTTTAAACATATTATGGCTCACTCGAATCGTCAACCAATTTTTTTTTCAAACCAACCAAGGCAAAGAATTTTACAACAAGGAATTTTTCAGCAATTTAAAATCTTGTCATATCCATCAATATTCAACATTTAGAAATTTAAAAGCGAGTGTCGTTGAAAGCTTCAATAGAACATTGAAATCCATGATATGGAAGGAGTTTACTGTACGTGGCTCTTACTGTTGGCTAGACGTGTTACCTCAACTCGTCTCACGTTACAACAACACCAAACATACAACCAATAACATGAAACCGCGTCTGGTAAACAAGAATATTTACAGACTTAATAAACTGTTTAATCCCATAAAAATGGCTGACCATAGGCGACACCACCTTAAAATTGAAGATTTTGTTCGCGTTAGTAGATATAAAACAATCTTTACTAAATCCTATACACCACAATGGACAACAGAAATTTTTAGAATTCGTCAAGTCAAGCATGGACGACCAGTGACTTATCTTCTAGAGGATCAAACTAGACAACACATTCAAGGCGGCTTTTATCTTGAAGAACTTCAAAAATCATCATACCCACATGATTTTCTTACCGAAAAAATATTTAAAGTCCAAGGCAACCAATGTTTTGTAAAGTGGTTGGGCTTTTCTCCCACCTATTTATTCATGGGGGAAAAATCATTTTTTGTAATAAAACCATATTTATTTATTGATTTAGACTAATCCCTTTTCCAAATGACGCGTGACCTCCCCTTACGCTAATCCGCTTTTTGACATGTCCAATGACCTCTTTGTTCAGCCCCATTCCATCCTTTATGATGAAATTAATGCACCCCGTCATTTCAAACTTGGTGCTCTCTATCAAATCCATGATAGGTGCTCGCTGTGACGTAAGCAGTGTAAACCCACCTCTATGATAACGACACTGTCTTTATCATTCATGTGTGGGTTAACAACCAGCCTCCCAATGAGTCTTAGCCACACCTTAACATGTATGCAATAACCAATCAGCTTGACTGTCTTTATCATTCATGTGTGGGTTAACAACCAGTCTCCCAATGAGTCTTAGCCACACCTTAACATGTATGCAATAACCAATCAGCTTGGGCAGAGAGAGCAAGACGGACATAGAGATAACACGTCTCTCACTTCCCACACAATCAACAACCCCCTGGCACTATACAGCCCAAGACGGTCTAAGGCCGACCAAGCGACCGCTGCCCAGCCATTTTTCCTGCAGATATTGGGGTGACGCGTGATCAGCGCGTCGGGTCCCCTCGGCCGTAAATCTTGGTTTACGTGATCGGGGCGCTGTCTCACTGTCAGACAGCTACTCAATTGTCCTCACGAAGCTGAGTGCACCCCGTTCCAATCCTCACGTCCGATTTAAAATCCCTGACGGAGCCGGGGATCGAACCCGGGGCCTCCGGGTGAGAGACAGGCGCGCTACCCCAACACCACTTCCCACACATGGATAATAAAGGTACCAGCAGTGCAACCAACCAGCCTAGCCTCCGAAAACACTTTTATGATCACTGTCCATCCAGTCCAATGGGTTTTACGACATCACAAGCACCAGGCTCTCTCCAGTCCTTCATGTCGCTAGCCCGCTTGCCCGTCATCGTAAAGACCTCCACGGTCCTCCACCAAAAAACTTCAAAAACACATTTTTTTCACCCAAATATCGTTCCACTTTCCCTCGTTTACAAAAAAAAGTCAAATCTTCCAATACCATCGTCCATCATTTCCTACCACCCCCGCTCCCACCCGTCAACCCCCTCCCCAAATATCCACAAAAATGACAAAAAACACGTTTTTCGCACAAAATTTCTATCTCAACGGCTCAACACACACATCCTCGTCAAGACAATCACTCACCAAACACAAAGACATCTGAAACGTGGTTCTAGCCTTACAAGTTTCCCAAATATTTCGAAAAATGTAAAAAACTCATTTTTAGCCCAAAAATCATGTTCGCACCTCGTCACCATAGGCACCCTCCCCAACAGGACCACACACCGAAAAAAAATAACATTTCAAATCATCGTCATAGCTTGAGGGGTTAGCTAAATATCACAAAAACTCATTTTTAGCCCTAAAACCAAGTTCACACCTTTTCAATACATCCATCCCGGTAAAGAGGACGAGAAAAAAATGAATCTAAGAATGCCCTCCTACCATCACTCCTTCCTTCCCAAGGCCGCCAGGGGCTCACAACTTCCTAAGTGCAGGAGCTCTGTCACTACCACACTACTCACACCCAATAAAGTAAAAACAGCTCCGCATGTACTATTTGTATATGCCTAGTGGGAACTAAGTAACAAGCGAATCTTAAGAGATACTTGTGAGTAAATGTTGCTGCATATATAAAACGCAAATTTGGCATACATTTTTCTTCGGTTAAGTTTGCTCGGTATAATCTGTGTAGATGCGGCTATTGGCCCCAATGAATATGCATGTGTGTACAATTTTGTTTTCGTATTAACGTTTTCTCCGCATGAGTTTTCCTAAGGAGCCTTTCCTAGTCTAGATTCCACAAATGCTGCATGAATTTGGCTTCAGGAACTAGCATGTGACTTTAAAGATCCTATCCCAGCAAATATTACTCCGCATTAACAACATGAAAGCACACCTTGCCATTAATAATCAACATGTGTCTATCTACAGAACGTTGCAGAGTAATGTTTGGTCCTGATGTACTAAATTAACATTGTTTCAGCCCACTTTGAATTAAAAGGTGTCTCTTCAAAATCCTTCCCCAAAAACGTTGCTGTACTGTATGAAATGAGCTGTAACCAGCTGTGAATAAGCATGTGTGTAACCATAGATTCATAGTAACGTTTCTTTTTTTCAGATGTCCTTCTTAAATGCGCATTTTCTAACTTCCTATTATAAAAAGGAACCAGCCAACCTCCAAGTAATGCTTCATGGTAAAGTTTGTTCTGCATGTACCTTACGAATGCGTAATTTTACCGGTACGGATAAGCACATGCATTACCCAACAAAACTTTAAGTGTAAAGTTGGCTGCCCATGTTTGAAAGTAAAGTTCACTACGCATCATCTACAGGAATGTTGTTTAATACCTTTGAAAATAAGTCATGACATTTCCATGCCGACTAAAGTTTGCTCCGCATGTACTACATGACTACAGCTCTACACTAATATGAATGAACATGTGTGCCCTTAAACGTCTGTTCCTAGTAAAATTAATTCCGCATCTACTAAATGAATACGGTTTGATACCACTATGAATGAGCATATGCCTCTTCAAATTCCCCTTCTCACTCAAGTTCGCTCAGCAAGTGCTGCATGATTATCGCATAGAGGTATGAAAGAGCATGTGTGTTTTCGAACGTCCCATCTCAGTAAAGCTGGCTCCGCATGTGCTTATGAATATGTCTTTACACCACTATGAAGGACCATGTGTCTATTCAAATGTCCCTTCTGAGCAAAATTTGTTCCGCATGTGCTACAGGAATATCGCTTTATACCAGTATGAATGAGCATGTGTTTTTTTAAAGATCCATTCCGAGTAAATGATTTTTTACATGTGGTACAGCAATATGGCCTTACATCGCTATGAATCCGCATGTGTGTCTTCAAATCTCCATTCCGAGCAAAGTTTCTTCCGCATGTGTTACATGAATAGGGCTTTACATTACTATGAATCAGCATGTGCGTTTTCAAAGTATATTTTTTAGCAAAGTTCCTTTCGCACGTGCTACAGGTGTATGGCCTTACGCCACTATGAATCACCATGTGAGAAACTAAAGCTCCCTTCAAAGTAAAGTTCGCTGCACATGTGCTACAGGTATATGGCTTTATACCACTATGAATCAGCATGTGTCTCTTCAAATCTCCACTATGGGTAAATTTCTTTTTACATGTGGTACAGGAATATGGCCTGACTCCACTATGAATTAACATGTGACTCTTCAATGATCCCTTCTCAGTCAAGTTAGATCCGCATGTGCTACAGATATATGGCTTTATACCACTATGAATCAGCATGTGTTTCTTCAAATCTCTACTATGGGTAAAGTTTTTTTTATATGTGGTACGGGAATATGGCCTGACTCCACTATGAATTAACATGTGACTCTTCAATGATCCCTTCTCAGTTAAGTTAGATCCACATGTGCTACAGGTATATGGCTTTATACCACTATGAATCAGCATGTGTCTCTTCAAAGTTCCCTTCTCAGTAAAGTTTGATCCACATGTGGTACAGGAATATGGCTTTACACCACTATGATAGCGCATGTGTGTCTTCAAATATTCTTTTCTAGAATACTTTCCCCCACATGAAGTACAAGTATACAGTTTAACACAACTATGAATGAGCATGTGTGCCTTTAAATTTTCACTCTGTGTAAAGTTTATTCCGCATGTACTACATGAATAGGGCTCTAGACTCTTATCAGTTGAGATTTGTTCCCTTATGTCACTCCAGGCTGCTATGTTCCTATTTTGAAAACGTGAGGCTCCAAGGGTATAGTTTGTAAGGGTGTTCTCCGACATGAGGAAGATAGTACTGGCAATAGAAAAAAATTCACTTAAGCAAACTAGGTAAGTAGCCACTAACATTATAAAATAAAAATCACATACGACGTACAATTAATTACTCATAAGTATATAATTACATTCTGTGACCAAAATATTGTATATATATTTATAATTGCATTACACAATTGTGGACATAGATTTAAAAAAACTAAATGTAAAGCATCAGATAATGATCGCCTGAAGATCGTAAGTCATCCAAATGAATTATTTATTTATTAAATCAATTACCCACAATGTGCATTAGATTTGATTAGCATAATCTTACAATGATTTTTATCTCTTTTTACCATATTGCAAGTGGTATTCGCCACACCGTACATCACACAGTTCACATACACACACGAATTAAAAGGTTCATGAAATCTCGTATTGGTCCAGACCGCATGATGGAAACCATGACGTGCAAACCCTGGTGACAACAAGTCTCTACACGTAAATAGTCTGAGTGCAGTGCCATTTCGTCATCGCGTCAGTGCTGCAAAATTTCGTCCAAATCTCTGCTCGTTTTGTTCTCGTCTTCTTACAGTATCTTGGAAAACGGTCGTTGATGACAGAACCATTCTATCTCTGGTCTCTTGTATAAGTTAGTCTTCATAGTTAGTACATATAGGAGTCCCGATCGAGGGAATTTTCAGACACCAAGTGTTCTCATGAGGAAAGAGGCCTTTACATTCTCAAGAGTTTCTACACTCACTTTTAATTGATCCCATACAAGTTCAATTCCGTAAGTAAAAACCGGTATTATTTCCATTTGATGAGTTCCGATGAGGTGGTCAGGGATAGTCTTTCGGGCTTTGGAATGTCTTCCATAGCTCTAATCGCTGCTATTGTTTTGTCTCTAACAAGAAAAGCGTAGGTGGTCCGTGCAGTTTGAACGCAAATGCCCAGATATTTGAACTGATTCTTAATGGCTAATTTGATCTCTCCAAGGTACAATTGGTCTTGTGATGCATGGGAATAGGACGTTAGACCGTTATCAATTGAGATTTGTTCCCTCATGTCACTCCAGGCTGCCATGTTCCTGTTACCATTTTGAAAAAATGAAGGCTCCGACGCTCGCTTCCGGAACGTCATTTGGTATGTCCTTTTGGCTATGATTGTAGACTTATTTTCAGTTGCCAATTCCAAGAGTCTATCGACCGCATCTTGGACGACTTTCAGGATTTATCCTGCTATGACAATATCATCAGCATACAAGTATACAACGATTATATTATCCATCCCATGAGTCATTTTTGTCACATCGGCAATTACGATATTGAAAAATACGGGACTCCTGTGATCACCCTGTAGTACACTGTTCGTTTGGGTTATGACACTGGACGTTGTAATGCCATCATCTATGAACTCTCGTGTCAGATAGTATGTTCCTGATTATTATGACAAGACAGATTTCCCGTCCTATAAAGCGCTCTAATTTCCTGACAAGTACTTCCCTATCCAGTAAGTCGTAAGTCTTATGAAAGTCTATGAAAACTGCGAAGAACATTCCCTTTTTCATTTATTAAGACATCATCTATGAGCCTCCGTGGCTTAGGCGGCAGCACGCCAGCCTCTCACCGCTGAGTCCGTGGTTCAAATCCCGGTCACTCCATGTGAGATCTGTGCTGGACAGAACGGAGGCAGACAGGTTTTTCTCCGGGTACTCCGGTTTTCCCTGTCAAAATTTCATTCCAGCAACACTCTCCACTATCATTTCATTTCATTTATCATTCATTTAATCATTGCCCCAGAGGAGTGCGTCAGGCCTCGGCAGCCGGCACAGTCCATATCCTCGCCGCTAGATAGGGGCTTCATTCATTCCATTCCTGACCCGGTCGGAGACTGGAAGCAGGCTGTGGATTTTCATTTTCAAGACATCATCTATGTCAGTCAATAAATTCCTTACTGCATGGAGAGTTGATCTTCCCCCTCTATAGTCAAATTCGCTACGTAAGATGATGCAGAGATCTAACTAGTGTAAGGTTAATTAGTGTAACTTACAGCAGTACCATTACTATTTTTTAGTGAACACTTTGGAACCGTTGTTCCCTAGTACGATACCTCGATAGAAGTTGGAATCTTCTGAGTTACCTTTCCATTTTTAGAGAATTTTAACGTTGGAGTTACTCAACCACTCTGGCATATCTCATTTCTGTAAACATTTGTTGACATCTGCTATTTATGAATGAGACTAAATGATCATAGAAATAATGTCAGCTCTTAACCGCTCTGGAAACCCAAAGTGAACCCGTCCCCACTAGCTCACTAGCACTCAACGACATGTGTTTTTCGCTCCTAAATCCAAACCCTATGCTACTGGCTATAAAACCAGATCTTCTGAAAACAGTCAGACTAGTCCTCTCGCATTTAATAGTCAAGGTGATTCTCATAAAACTCTTAACAACTCTTCGAAATGCGTTCACTGTCAAGATGTTCATGCTCTATACCTCTGCGCTTCCTTTAAGGAGCTATCCGTCGATGATAGAAGAAAATTAGTATCTTAGCATCGGTTTTGCTTCAATTGTCTTTCGCCTAAACATTCCGCTTCAAATTGTAGATCCACTAGACTTTGATCTCATTGCCAAAAGTCACATCATACACTACTTCATCGTCACGATAAACCGAGGTCATCAGCAACTTCAACTACTACCTCTAAACAAAGTGATGATACTGGCAAACCCAATGCGTCATCGTTCATTCAAAACGCCACGTCTTGGCGTAGTGCTCAAGTATTGTTGTCCAGGGTGCAAGTAGAAGTTCAGGATGGGTCAGGCAACTGGATTCGTGCCAGAGGACTTCTAGATTCGGCTGCGACTCATGACTTCGTTCCAAATTCGTTATTAAAAAATCTTGATCTTCCCGAAACACCTACCTCTATAAACATATCAGCTATCAACAGTTCAAAAACGCAAGCCTTACTATTTTCGAAATTACAAATAAAAGACACTTGTCAAAGATATAACTTCCTCAATTTAAACTGTCTCATTCTCAATAGCATAGGCGAAGACACACCGAGTCGCTCTGACAATGTCACTTGTTTAAACGTACCCACTAATTTGAGGCTTGCTGACCCTCTCTTTAACATTCAAGGTCCAATCAATATCCTGTTCAGTGCAAATGTCTTCTGGAATTGCCTACGCAAGAAATTACGCCATCTGTCTTCTAACGTTTTTGCTCGAGATACAAACTTTGACTGGATCATCACCGGCCAACTTCCGCTTTATACTGCTCAACCCACTTCACAATGTCACTTCGTCAGCACTGACTTAGAATAATTCTGGAAACTGGAAAATATCGACTCCTCCATTCCAATCTCATTCGAAAATGAATTCTGCGAGCAGCTCTTTGTTTACACTACAACTCGCACCCCCAAAGGTACATTTATCGTTCATATGCCGAGATTACTCACCCTCCAAAAATTTGCAACTCTCAACCTAAAGTGCAAAAAGCTCTCTTCGCCATTGAAAGCAAATTCAAAAAAGAATCCTTTGTTAAGGAACAATATACCGAATTCATGGAAGAATATGAAAGTCTAGGTCACATGGAAGTTGTGAATAAAGCAGATGACGAATTACAACCTCCAGTCGAAACCGTCATTTTAAATCACCATCCAGTGTGGAAAACCCCTCTCAACAAAGATAACATCCGCGTTGCATTTAATGGTTCATCACCCGAAGCACATGGCAATAGTCTTAATGACACCCTTTATTCTGGTCCCGATATTCAATCAGGTTTGTCGACCATCCTTTTAAACTTTCGTTTATTTCCTATAGCCGTTATTGCCGACATTGAACAAATGTATCGACAGGTTTTGATTCACTCTGAGCAACAGGATCTTCAGCGCATTTTATGGCTTGACGAAACAAGCAAACCTGTCAAAATATTTCGTTTAAAAACTGTGACTTATGGGCTCAAGCCTTCCTTATTTCTTGCTATCCGATCATTAGATATGCTAGCAGCTCAAGATGGTCACTTGTTTCATGCTAAAGCTTCAGAAGCCTTAACATCATCTTTCTAACTTGACGATTACTTGCAGTCTTTTAAAACCCTGGAGGAAGCTTCTCTCATCTCTCACGAACTGGAAGCATTACTCAGTAATGGAGGATTTCCAAACCACAAATGGATCTCTAACTCATCCTAATTTCTTTCGCAATTTCCTATACAAGAAGTTGATCCCCCTTCCGTCGAAATTTGTGGCGATTCAGACTCTATCAAAACTTTAGGAATACATTGGTGCACTCGCAGTGTCACACTTATTTACAAGGTGTCCCTTGTCCGAAATACCTAAAATTTTCGTCCCCTTCAATTTCTCGCTCCAGTCATTGTTATTGTTAAACTGTTTATGCAAGAATTATGGTCCCTCAAGTGCGAATGTGATGAAGCTGTCCCCACTTAGTTCCTGAATGGAAGGCTTTATGTTCGCTATCGTCTACTCAATCTTTCAATCATTGAAATTCCACGGACGCTACTCAATACTTCGTTTACTACACCTCTTGTACTTCATGTCTTTGCCAACAGCTCCGAGAAAACTGTGCATACCTAGTTCACTACACCTCTCAAACTGAATCTTCGCGCTCGAGTCTTAAAACCATTACTTTACCTCGGCTTGAATTGTGCGCCAATCTCATGGCAGCTGAACTCTCCCACAAACTGCAAAAGATCCTAAAAGTGCAATTTTCCCAAATCTGGTTATGGAGCGACTCTATAGCTGCTCTCTCATGGATCGCTAAAACTCCAACTCATTGGCAAACCTTTGTCGACAACAGAGTTTACAAAATACAAACACTTTCACCACGATGTAAGTGGAGACACGTTCCCAACGCTGATAATCCCGCTGATATCATCTCACGCGCTTATTACCGGCTCAGTTAGCCGTATCCGATCTTTATTGGCACGGACCCTCGTAGTTAGTCAAAGACTCTTCTTGTTGAACCTCCAATTCCAATGTTTAACTTGCCCAACGCTAAAGTAGTTAAAGCTAACGCTTCTTGCCTCGTCACTAGCGCTTCGTCCTCATTGTTGTCTAGTTATTCTTCCATTTACAAACTTATCCGTGTTTTCGCTTATCTTCTCAGGTGGAAATATCTTGTCGTTGATCAACCCGTTCTTCCTAAATCACATTTAACTAACCATGAATTAACGCTTGCAACCACTAAGGTTTTACTGCTCACGCTGCAGGAAATTTGTCCAACCGAATTGTATTTGCTCTCCAGCAAGAAACAACTTCCTAAGCCCAGCCGTCTTTGCGCCCTCGCTCCTTTTCTTGATGAAAGTGGGTTACTGAGAGTAGACAGGAGGCTTTCTCACTCCTCACTCTCCAAAGACAAAAAACATACTATCATTTTGCCTTCCAAACATCACGTAACTTCCTTAATCATACGTGAATTTCATTATCGCAACCTACACGTTGGTACTCGCAACCTGTGTTGTCTATTACGGGAAAAGTACTGGATCATAAATGGCGTTCATGAAGTTTCTTCAGCTATACTCAAATGCATCCCCTGCTTCAAAGTGAAACCCAAGGTCAGCACTCAGATCATGAGCGATGTACAGGCTTTCCGTTCTTCCCCAAACCAACCTTTCGCTTTGACTGGCGTTGATTATACGGGTCCCTTCCAATAGCAACAACATTTCCCTGAAGTTAAACGGAAACTACTTGGGTAACTCTAAGTATCACTTTTCGTTTGCATGGTTACCGGTACATATTACCTAGAACTAGTAACTAACGCCTGTACTTCGTACTCCCTTTCAGCTGTTTCTCGCCTCACTGCTCGGCGTGGAGTTCCCTCAGAAATGTTTTCTGATAATGCCTCCACCTTTCAAGGTGCAGCTTCCTTATGGAAGAAAGCCCTTACTTCTTCTCCCACAATGGAACAAATTCCCAACTTTTCCTATGCTAAAGGCTTCAAATGGCGATTCATACGCCCTTATGCCCCTCATCATGGAGGAAGGTGGGAATCCAGCGTCACGCTAACAAAACGACATCTAAGAAAGGTTCTATGCAATTGCATTTTGAACTATGAAGAACTCAATTCGCTATCCATTCAAATCGAAGCTGGTGTAAATTCTGGCCCCCAACCCTACTCTCTAATGACCCTGATGATTTGCTTCCCTTAACACCTAGTCATTTCTTGATTGGTTGTTCTCTGTCGACTCCACCTCCCTTGCTTGATTCTCGTAGGGATGTAGGTCTTCCTATACTCTGGCGTAAAATTGAAGCTTTACGTTATTATTTTTGGAAACGATGGAGGTTGGAATACCTAACTTCACTCCAGAGGCGGCAGAAGTGGCTCCTCTCTAATCCCAACATCAACGCGGGAGACCTGGGTCTTTTACGCGAATCAACCCCCCCCCCCCCCCCCCCACCGCTGGTGTGGATCTCGGACAGGGTTACTGACTGTTACCCTGGCCATGACAGAAAACCTTGAGTTCTGAAGGTTTTCACTGCAAATGGTCATGTTGTTAGACCAATATCAGTTATTTCACCTTTGTTGGGCCGATAACCTAGATGTTAGGCCCCTTAAAACAACAATTATCATCATCTATTATTATTATTTCACCTTTGCCACTCGAGTCATAAATTGTTGTTTTTTTTCTCCTCTCTGTTGGTGTCTTGGCCCCCAGAATGGTATATTCTCCTGAATATACAGTTCATGTTAGAAGTTAACAGTTGTTACTACTCTTTGGATTTCTTTCTTTGCTCACGTTTTTTCTCACTTCCCAACAGACTTCCTTTGTATTTCTGTTATTTCTCTGTGCATTCTCTTATATTCTTTGAAAGTATGTTGCAGATTTGCGATGCTTTCTCCTTGTAACATCTTTCTGTAGTGCTCAGCGTGGCAAGTCGCTGAAGCTTTGAATTCCAGTCACCTCAAGAGTTGGTTCCACACATATCAAGTGGAGGGCATCAACCTCGCTTCTTATATATTCTATGAAGACTACACCGTTTTTATTGGACTCTGCCTAAGAATTGATTCATGTATAAAGTTTATTTCTGTCATGTTGCCTGTATGTTTTCCCCCTCTCTCCCCCTCCTTTCCCCCTTTATGACGTTGCTCGACTACGAACTTGAAAACTCTGTTACTCTTCTCTACACTAGTGCGCAGATCGGACGGAAGGCTCTCCTGCTCGGAGAAGTCCATACGCTTCGCCAATGTGTTGAAATTTCAAATAGACGCCATGTTTTAAAACTCTTTAAGGGCTGGCCGTGTTAACCTACAACTTCAAGATGATAAGTTAAGTACATTACTGAGTGTTTTACCAACCAAATTTATGGGGCCTGTATAAACTTCTTAATCCGAACATTTTAAACAAACATTTTCTGAAAGATTTGAACTTTTACATACTGGTGCAATTCGCTAACGGCCTCCTACAAGGGATATTTCTATGCTTTGCCAAACCTTAATCAAGCTCGCCATTGAATTTTCATGTAATCATTTCAATACTATCTGTGTCAAAAAGGGGATACTTTTCCTTCCAACGTGGGAATTATGCTAAAACTGTAGCAATTTGAAAGTAAATCTTTGCTTCCTTCGAAGGATTTTTCCACTTGCCCCAT
Source organism: Meconema thalassinum (assembly GCA_946902985.2). Classification (NCBI taxonomy): domain Eukaryota; kingdom Metazoa; phylum Arthropoda; class Insecta; order Orthoptera; family Tettigoniidae; genus Meconema; species Meconema thalassinum. Next base: position 66,798,769 of record OX336397.1, read on the forward strand.
TCAAAACCTCTTGCAATTCGTGAAATTTTTTAATCAAGCAATAGGCTGTGAATTGTACAAAATTACACTGCAAACACCTGAAAAACTCAATAACTTTGAACTACTGCTAATTTCCAAGTCAGAACAGCCTACAGTATATCAAACTCAATAGAAAAAACTATATCAAACTCAATAGTGTACTTTCCATGTGCTTCGATATATTTGTTTTAGCGCAAACCATATGTGTTGGGTACCCACCGCGCGAACAGAAAGACTCACAACATACCCCATTTTTTCCTTTCCATTCCCCATTTACTAACATTTTAATTGAAGTAAATAACCTTTGAATATATTTTTGTTAACTTGAGGCTTTACTGAAGTGACCTCTCCTTCTTGAATTTATCATTACGTAATTACTGTTTAATTAAGTTAGTGGTTATAAACCCACTTTTAATCTTCGCTCTCATTTCCCTGCTGCACCCAGAAATTTAGAATTTGTAATTTCATATTTGTCAAAGTGTTTTGTCACGTTTGATTACTAAGGTACTCTAGTTAGGAATTTTTTAACTTACTTAATTATCTAAACAAAGAAAATTTGAATATTTTTTAGGATTTTCTGTTTCTTAATAGGTCTAAGACCTTAAATCTTATATTGCTCTTAAAACACTATTAATGTTCATAGAATCAAAACAGCTCTCATTTGATGGAACTGGACTGGACTCAACTGCTGCTAGAAGAGCTTTCTATGTGTGGCATTTCCTTCCCCATTTTTCTCGTACTACTTTCTGTACACACAGAAACAATCGAAAACACTTCATGCTAATCCCGCAAATAATCCCGATCATTTGTTGTTCACCCGTTTCTATTACAAACAGGCCACTAAGATTAATCAATACTTGAAAGACTGCCGTCTGTCAACGAATTCGTAAACTGACATAAAAGCTCAGACTACCAAAACGCACCCGCTCCGTAGTCCAAGAGATTATGATTTTAGGAACGCTGGCTGGGGCCAAGAATGTAAGATTAGATTATTACGAGAAGAGAAGAAGAGAGGCGTGAATCATGTTGGTTGAATAAAAATGATATCTTTGATATGCTTCCGAAACAACCTTTGAAATTTGTTATTATGATGTGAACCGCTCTGGGATATAATTATGCGTTTGTCATACTCACTTGGGATGGAGGCCAAATGAGAATATATAAGAATTTACTGCTGTCTTCTATGAACATCGGAACGTCTCAGGAAACCGATAAGTTTGATCGCATTATTATTTATTTGAAGTAACATCATGCATGAAAATATAACAAGAAGTTTGGTTACTAAGAATATGACCTCCAATCTTCAGTGCTAACTTTTCCCATCCTATAATGCAGAAACTAGATTGGAGATCGTTCATTTATTTTGAGGTTAACCATGCTTCATATTTATGTCCTTGCTCATTTTGTAATATACACACGTAGTAGGGAATCGTGTTGCTTGTTTTAACGGGGTTAACGCCTTAAGGGTTTCTTGTTGTTGTTGTTGTTTCTGTTCGTTTGGTTGTACTTTATTTTGTGCGTGTTTCTTGCGATTTTTTATGTCTTGAAACGTAATTATGTTTTTGAGATGTGTTTCTTACTAACTCTTAATTCTCTGCGAGGGTATGGGACCTTTCAGGGGGCTTTAGGGGTTGGTTTCCTTAGTCTGTAAGTTATTTTGGGCTTATTGATTGATTGGGATTTACCTTGCGTGGTAAGGTGTGCGTTCATGCTCTCGGACGACTTTGTGTCATATATTTCCTTATGTGTTTGAACGCACATCAGTTTATTTATGCGTTGTTTGTACTGCCCTTGGGAAGGCCTTCGGGGTTTTAATTTTTCCTTTGAGACAGGGCAGGCGACATTTGTGTTTGAATGGAAGCATGTTTCATATCGTAATTACGTTTATGGACTAATAATTGTAGGTGGGCTAATGTTTTTCTTTTTATTAATGTGGGTCTTAACTGAAAACTGGGTCCTTGTAGTTCTTTTCTTATGTTTGTTTTAGGATTCAGTCAAGAAATAGCACGTGACCTTGCTACGTTATTCAATGGGATGTATCGGTTATTCTTTCGAGTGGTGATATGGGTGTCGTTTGTAAGTGTCCGGAAACTGTAATCGTTACTCATCTTGCCCCGTGTTAGATAATCGAATCTCATACTTTCGTTCGAAAAGAAGGTTTATTCTGAAGTTGATGAAATCATTTAGTTCGTTGTTTATATTATGGGTAGTTCGTTGTAGTCTGTTCTTTTCGTGAATAACGTTGAACTGATCTATGTATCCTTAAGGGTTTAGTATGTCATCTCATGTCTTGTTTTGTGAAGTTCGTGTTATTTCCGTTGTTGTTTTGTGACTTGTGTCGTTTCATGTTAATATTGGGTTTCTTGTTTTGATGTGGCATACGTTGTATTAATGGTGGTTGGATAGACAGTTCGTGGGATATATGACTTCACAAGTTTCTTAGAATATTTCTTCTGACTACATTTATGTAGTTAGCCTGTGGTGGAGCGAAAGTATTGTGTTTTTTTTTTTTTTTTTGGTAATTTATTTAACTTATCTGCCCCTTTACTTTAAATTGAGTTAATTATCGTACGATCTCCAACCCTCTACAGTGCCAGCGTATTTGGTCTTCTCAACATCAAGTTCTTCTCTTTATAATCTTTATGTTCGACCCTCGCTATTATGTGTCAGATAACTGTATCATAATGATGGTCATTATAACACTGTTTTCCATTATGATACAGTTTCTCCAGCCAATCAGAGCTCGTTCATTGACCAATTAGGTAACGATAACTTCGCGCATGCGCTCAAAATCCAACATGTCGGACATAAACACAACATCGAACTATAATAAATTACCGACATGGAATACCCACCGTCCATATGTTCGCGTAAATAAACTGGCGAATATGAGACAAGAAATAGCACTGTACCTTAAAATCACCAACAATAATTTCTACACAGCGCATTGTCTTCAAATGACTGCGGTGACAATATTACTGAGGGACGGCTGATGTAAACATATGGCTGCATATGGCATTGCAAGCCCACAGAGCGCATGCGTCGGTCGTTCAAAGCTCTTGAAAGACAAAGATATAACACCCAACGCTCGCTCTGCGATCACAAAATTCCAGTAGCTGACTCTCAACAGATATTTATGAATATTTATGTTAAAACATATAATAAAGTTATAATTATCGTCGAACATAAACAGTCGTATGCAACTCGCCTATAATGGTAATTAAGACACTCGTATGGAAATTATAAAACTCGCATACGCTCGTTTTATAAAAAATACTCGTGTCTTAATTATAGCCATTATAGGCTCGTTGCATAATGTACTATTAATTGATTTTTATACTTGTGTTTACTTTTTGACAATATGTATTTTTATTCCAGCCCCGTTATCATCTCCATACTCCATATCATGCGACCCTCACGTTTTATATTAAAACTTATTTTTGGTTTTCGACCTTTACAAGAAACGTGTTGTCATTCCATAGTTATTCTCCATCTAGTTCGTAGTGTGAGTACATTCGACACGAGAGAATTTCGGTCCACACGCGCCTCTGCATGCCACAGTTGTGGTCAGGGCGAAACTTTTGTTGATACAGAGCCCGTATCCACTCATGTCTTCAACATTTCTCGGAGAGCATGCTTACTCTCTGTGCTCACTTGTGTAGAACACACTCTGAAGCTCCCTCATAATTATAATGCTATTTTGACTTCGACGAAGACAGCTTATTTTCTTCCTGGATATATTTTATTCACAATTTTGCTACTGCATATCTCAGGAACGTACAACATGGAATTCTGTTTTATTTACCATTTTATTATGCCTTTGAAATTGGTAAATCATAATTATGGTAAAGGTATTTACACCGCGGATATGCGGAATTAATGTAAGTGAACACTCAACGACTTACAAGTTCTATGGAACCCAGGGAGGAGTTCCTGACTACGACACACAGTTTTGATAGTCCGCTGAGGCTGGACGTGTTTTTCATATAGTCCGTCGCATCGAAGAAGACCACGTTTTTGTGCGAAATGCACCAATATAAGAGTTGGACAATTATCTACAGCAATCGTGCTGAACGCACTGTATTATCCAAGAGAATAGTTTGCTTTGAGGCCACGCAAGGCTTGTGCTACGCCATTTGTGAAGAAAGTTTGCTTTTTGAGTGATATCACCATTTTGGTACTTCGCCACGTGGAAGACTTATATTTGAAACTTGTGACCACGCTGTTGAGGTCAGGTCTGTGTGCAATGAGGCTCAAAAATATTGAGACTACATTCAACTATTATTGCTCATCGAACGCTATCGTCAAAATAATCACCGGCAATGTCACTCTTTATGTACATTTCATCGTGATTGCCGAGATTCTGTGTGATTTTCTCTGTGTTGCACTAGTAAGTAGAGTCAGTGAAAGATACCACCTGTTGTATTAGATTCTGTGGCAGGACAATCCAGAGCCATTTTTGCTATTACCTGCACCAGTGTAGAATCAGTGTGCTATTTTTTGTACAGTTTTACATTATAACTTCTGTCATATTCGACAAATTTATCACCATGCTGGGTGAAACGTACCACGTGTTCGACATATTCTACTTATTACACGTGATGTCCATTATGGAGTACATTGCCCATGATAAGGGGAGTGCCTTCGCGATGATTCAACCATGAGGAGGAAAGTCCAGCAGAACTGCCACGGACGCGCCATGTACGAGATCGAGGACGAGGAACATAGGCCAGGACCTTTGGTCTTGCTTTTGGAGCTTATTAATCCCTCCATAAGAATGGAGATGAATTACCCCTCTCAGCCTGGAGACAGGGAGGTGAACAACGCATTCTTGTCACTGTGAGTCCTGTACCCTCATTTATGTACAAGGTTTGTCCAGGTAGATGAAATTTGAGTAGTCATTTTTAGCCGAAACTGATAGAGACCACACAGGCAGAGCCATTATATTATAATGTCTTTCTTCTTTGGAACTGGGACAATCTTTGTGAGCCGCCATGTGTCGTATTATTACGGTGGTGCACCATGTACAGCTTGTTATTTTCAGTGTATAAACCTCAGCCATGAAAGAGCTGAATTTCTTATATCAGACAACTGATATCTTCACTATGGAGACGAGATTCGTCATATTTTAAGGAACACCCTGTTTAGGATCCCTCAGTAACTTTGATTTTGAGCTTACCGTACCAGTTGGACAGTCGAGAATTACTGCCACATTTTTGTATTGTTTATTTAACGTTATTTGTGGACACACTTTTCCACAAGAGTTCCGAGTGGGAACTACCACATGTAATATAATAATGACTTAACCTGGTCATGAACCCAGGAATATCATCATATCAGTTCACAACACAGAAGGAATTATGTGCTGTTTTATAATTTTGATAGTGTGCTAAGCTGTGAGCACGACACATGAAAGTTAGAATGAGTAGGAAGCGAGTGAAAAATCTTCCATTTCAAAGCTGTTGAAACTGCATGTGTACAGTCTACGATTTACGTGTATTTGACATTTGATAAAAGTTATACCATTACGCAGGGCAGGTTATTCTGATAGACACTCTTATGGAATAATGAACAATGTTTAGCAATCTACGGATCACTTATAGGACTTAAACATGTGATTTCCGTATGATAAAAGTGCACAGTTTGATAATGTAATGTGGACGAGCCACGCGCTCTTGTCAGTGAATGAGTGAGAGGTGACATGCCTCAAGGTTAGGCAGACCAGCGAAACTGGTTATATTTATCCCAGCATTCAATGTGAGACCCGACAGTATTGATTATTTTTGTAGAACTTTGACGTCACCAAACATTTGTGGAATGTTGAAAGCCATGTTTATAGGAGTATGACATAAGCTTTGAGCCAGCAGCTGATCGCTGCGTACACCTGTATTTTACCGCGATGCAGAGCGAGGACGACTCGTGTTTAGGAGCGTCGTATTGTCACGCTAATGACCCAGTTCATTTAGCAGATTGTAATTAAGATTTGTTCTTGAATGTAAATTGACCCAGTAATTGTTTAAGGCCAGTTAACTCGCGTATTTGTTGTGTCTTAGAACACAGAGTTTTGTAAAGGCGGGATGGAATGAATATCCCCTTCTTTATTGGTGTATTCCGGCGATATTGAGCCTTTGAGCCTGATCAACCGATGAGTTGTATGCCTTCAAACCGTGTAAGCCGCGCCACACATAATTGTGTTATTGTGCCTGAGCCATCGTTAGCTCAGAGCTGGTTCATTTCCATTTGGAAGTGAAACCTTAAATGAGCTGACATTACTTGATATTTCGACGACTAAGAATCGCTGGAACCAGAAGTTCATAAATCATGGTCCGCGTGATTCTAAATCGATGTAAGCCGTAATGATGATTACGCTATTGCCAACCTAACTGACATTCTTGAGATGACGATTGGGACAAAGAGCTTTCATAATCTGCGTATGCAGGCTGTTGTGTACTTGTGTGTTGACTTATTCTGAGTGCATAACCCGAAATGTATCACTGTTAGTTATAAGAGTATATATTTCTGTACTGTTTTTTATAGTCTGTGGTCTACTATCATTAGCTTTGTTTTAATTCTTTGATTACGACGCGTCTCGTCGTAATATTTTCATACATGTCAGGATTTAGATAGATATTAAATATAATTGTAAATGTGGACGTGGTGCCATCCTAACTCAGGGATTGAAGTTGCTTTGCTGTTAAATGTAAATTTTACCAAGTCATTTGCCTATAACTTTTGTTGTGAAGTGATTGCGATAAACGACAATTCAACTCCACATTATCAAAAATACGACCGCTTTTATTATTCATCAGCGCAGCCTATCAACATAAAACAGTTTAATGTACGATGGGGTAACAAGATGTATTGGAAAAACAATGACTGAGCAACTGAGCATCAGAACCCTCAGAACATGTAATTTACATATAATGCACAGAATGTTTGTGCTCGGTTACAAAGAGTCCAACTTCAGGCTGAATTAGCCAAACGAACATGGCATCCTCCCACATAAGTTAATTCTAAATCACTCTTCAAATTAACTTACAAAATTTACACTAGAGAAAACATACACAACATGAATGAATTATTATATAAAGACTGTCTAGATTTACAGATTCAGTCTGTTTGGGATTTTTACCAGCCTACCACTTTGTGTGGCCAATGGTTCGTTCACTGACTCGTTAATTGCATCGGTTGGTATGACAGATTTCGTATTCTTTGGCATACCCAAGTCTGTGGCTGATTCTCTTGCAACTTCTCGTAGTAGTCCGCCGATGGCCTGGTTGTCATTCTCTGCTTCAACTCCAGCTCCACAGGGGATAGATCTGCTGAACAGGACATACCAGTCCTCCAGTAGAGGTTATAACATGGAAAACTCTTACGTGTCCATCCTTTCCCTTAATAAGTTCAGTGACTCGAGCTAAGGGCCAGACGAGTCTTTTCTTATTGTCGCTCCCAATTAACACAATTTCTCCCACAGAAATCTGTCTCACTGTGTTCTTATTAGCTAGCAATCGTAGTTGACCCAAATACTCTGAACGAAAACGTTCACGCAGATTTTGCCTTAACTTGTTTCGGTACTGCAACCGGCGATTGAAATCAGTAGCCTCTACAAAGTCAAAGTCGGGAACTCCTACGTCTTCAACGTCTTGTAAGAACATGCTGGGTGTAAGAGGGTCAAATCCATGGGGTATTGTGAGACGTATGTTAGTGGACGAGAATTGATGATGCTTTCACAATCACATAAGATGGTCTGTACCTCTTCATAATCTACAGAAACACGGCCTAGCACTCTTCGTAAAAGATTCTTAACAACAGCAACCAAGCGCTCCCACCAACCACCCCACCATGGAGCAGCCGGTGGATTAAATTTCCATACAATTTTCCTTACAGAACTGTACTCTTAAATAATGGCCCAATCAAGTTTCCGTAGTGCATTGTCCGCTCCAAGGAAGTTGGTGCCATGATCACTGTATACTGTGTGAGGTCTCCCTCTTCAACTCATGAATCTTCTGAAAGCTAGTAGAAAACTATCCGTGGATAGCGAAGACACAAGTTCTAAGTGCACTGCCCTATACACACCACACGTGAAAAGACAAATCCATGCCTTCTTATGTTCATCTTTTCCTGCTATTAGGTATAATGGACCGGCTATGTCCACTCCCGTTATCTCAAATACCTTTGCATTGCGCACTCTTTCTTCTGGAAGTGGAGTAGGTATTGTTTCAATCTTCTTAGCAGTGTGCCTCTTACATCGAACACATGAATTAACAACTGCTCTCACAGTTCGCCTGCCTCCCAGAATCCAAAACTGTTCTCTCAGTATTGACATGATCATTTGTACTCCTGCGTGACAGCTCTCCTGATGTGCATCCATGATCATATGTCTGACAACGGGGTGTTCGTGGTTTGGAAGGACAGCTGGATGACGAAATTCATTGGTATCCCTCTTGTTCGATATTTTTGTCGTTAATATAATGACCCATTGTCATCAATAAAAGGGAGGAAATTGGATAGCCTTGGATCAAAAACTCCTACAAAAGCTTCTTCTTGTATCAGAAATATAACTTTGTTATTTTATACTCTAATTTATACTCATCAGCAGTTAGATCCTGATGAATCCGCTCAGACCTAGCCCTCTTGCTATTTATTCCAAAACGTAGAATCCATCCTACTAAACGGACAATTTTCTTGTAGTGTGAGAAATACTTGTAATACCAGTCTGTATTTCCATACTCACATACCATAGAAGATATAATAGTTTTCTTTCTTTCTCCCGCGATCTCTTCTTCATCATACGTAGGATCTACCTTAGGCCAGTGTCTGGGAGATTCTCTGATCAAGTTTGGTCGCTCCCACCAACGCGATTCCAATAATTTCTTAGCTGTGCAACCTGTCAATGGAAGATCTGCTGGGTTCATGTGTCCAGGAACATGTCTCCATTCACAATTGCCTGTTAGTTCCCTAATCTCCTTCACCCTATTAGAAACAAAAACATCCCAGGGCTCCTCACGTTTAACCCAGGCCAGCACTGTAGTTGCATCCGTCCAAAAGATAGTCTCAATTTTTGCCATATCAAAGTCCTCAACAATGGTAGTGTACATTCTTGCTGCAATTGAAGCAGCCAATAGTTCAAGTCTTGGTATAGTCGTCTTATTGCTGGGTTTGTTGATAGGAGACACTCTTGCTTAAGCTGTCACTAGTTGGACCCTGACCATCCCTTCCAGTTCCACACGCAGGAATGCCACTGCTGCATAAGATGTTTGACATGCATCTGAGAAAATGTGCAATGTCCATGTGTCTCGCTCATTGCATCCAGGTAACCATCGAGGGATCCTAATTTGTTTGAGATCGGGTACACTCTTCATCCAACATAAGAACTGGGACTGTATCTCTGCATCAACTTCTTGATCCCAGCTAATACCGCTTTTCCAAGTTTGCTGCAATAGAAGTTTGGGTACTAGTGTGACACTACATGTAACACCTATGGGGTCAAATATTCTATGAGCAGAACTCAGCATGGTTTACTTAGTGACCCGCTCTGTATCTAAAGAAGAAAGACTTGCCATATTTATCTCCAGTGTGTCTGCAGACGGATGCCAGGAAAGCCCTAAAACATTAACAGGTACGGAAATGTGTACAGGGGAAGTCACCTCCCACCCCCTTAGTTCAAATTGTCGTTCACGCATGACTGAAGTAGCCAAATTGATGAATTGCTGTGCTTCCTCTTCATCCTTCATACTAGACACACAATTATCAACATAAAAACTACGAGCGAGTTCCTCAACCAACGAAATGGGCCCCTTTAAAATTCCTTCCTTACAATGGGCTAATGTGGTCTCAAGGTGAAGATTCAGGCATGCTTCTAAGAGAAAAGGGCTGGCAGAAACCCCAAATACAACTCGACAGTGTATGTAGACCTTAAGGGCGCCTCCTTCCGTTATCCCAAAAAAGGAGGAAATTACGGCCATTAGGATATAAACTGATTTGGAGGAAGGCACGCCGGATGTCCCCAACTACTCCTATCTTCTTGAGACGGAACCGAGTGAGGACAGCAGGTATCTTCTCAATCAGATTTGGTCCCTTCTCTAAGCAATGATTAAAGCTTGGGTTCTTTCCATTCCGAGCAGAGGCATCGAAGACTGGACGTACAGGTGTCGTACTGTTCGGCTTCACCACATATCGATGGGGTAGGTAATACCCTGGCAAATTCATATCTTGGAGAGGCACTTCCTCGATGACTCCTTCTGAAATCCATTCATCCAAAACTTGTTGGTAAGCTTCAAACAATCCCTCGACTTTCAATTCTTTACTGTGGAATTCATCCTCTTCAGGGCTAAGTCGTAGTTGTTAGGCAGAGTTGGATGACCTGTACTCCAGGGTAAGTGAACTTCGTACCGCCCTTCGTCTGTGATAGTCACAGTCTCAATGAAATGTTGCTGAACTGCGGCCTGAAGTTCCATCTTATTCAACTTTTCAGAAGGATCTGTGATTCCAAGGGTGTCTAGTGTCCACATATCTGATAACGCAGCATCCTTAACAAACATGTTTGTTACAACCATGGCAAGGTTATCTTTGGAATGATGTTGTGCTGGAATCCTCCCCATTAATGTCCACCCAAGTTTGGTCTCGATCGCCACTAACCCACAAGTGAGCATTCTCCTACCTCCAGTGAGAATTTTACCAGCAATGTCAGCTCCAATTAAAATTTCTATAGGTCCTGAACCTTGCAAATCACTGAACTAGGTCTATCAGGCACCTGAGGTGGAGTATCACAAACAATCACAAAATGTGACTTGCCACAAACAATACACTTGGCCGACGTTTGCACCTTTTAGCTTGATGACCTTGTCTAAGACAACAAAAACAAGCCCTCTTACTGTCTAAAATGTGCCGTCTTTCTGCCATAGTCATAGCCTGGGCCTTTATACAATCCTGCGCCCTGTGGTTGGATGAGCAGAAGATGCACTCAGATCCTCCCTTAGCAACAGTAATTAACCCAGCTGCCGTAGGAATATTGTTGTGACTTTATTATTTGAGGTCACTGATAAGCCGAATCCAGATAGAGCAAGAGTTACTTTCTGTTCTCCTTAAACCTCCACCCTGAGGAACTGGATAAGATTCTCTGAGACATCTTTCGAGGACGACTCAGGATTATTCGATCTCTGCGAGAAAAGGGTACTACTCCTCTCCCACACGTTCAAAATATTATCTGGTAGATATGAGGATACTAAAGGAAAAAGTATGGGGCCACATTTTTCTGATGTTACACCTAGCCTATGAAGATTTTGAAGGTGACACTGCAACTTATCGTACAGAACAGATAAAGGCATCTTCTTGATGGAAATCGTGTTCTGCAAGATGATTTTCAAAAGTTCCCTAATATAAAATTCAGTCAACAAGTCTTCCCTTCCAAAACGATCTTTAAGTGCTTTTATCACCTCTGGATACATCTCAGCTGTACCAGGGTAACTCTCAACAACTTCTCTAGCAACTGAGTTGGGAACTGTGGCCATGACTAGATACTACAATTTATCACTCGGGTCCATATTTTAAACTGGGACCAAAACGGCAACCAATCTTTCAACTCCCTATTGAATTCCTTAAGTTTCAACTGGGGGAGTTTATAATCACAACTTGAAGCATTTACATGGGATGAAGTTCCGACCATTGGGTACGACTGGGTAGACCTAACCTCATCTTCATCTATCTTATTGACTTAACGTTTCATCCCAAAATACTTCATAACGTATTCTTCCCCTTTATCCATCTCCAACTCGAGCTCTTTCTCGGGCAAAGCACCATCATTGATCATATGTTCATAAATGATTGCGTCCTTACCTTGCAATTCCTGAAAACCTAACTCGAGCACATCCATATGTGTACGTATTTGCTCACGATTTAACTCTGTTCCACCGACTAGTAACTCTTCGAGTTCTCTGTATATCTTATTGAAGGAACTTCTTATAATCGTAAGAGATCTCTTCTCTATTTCAATCGGCATGATGTCTCGAATTAAACTGCTTACTGTGTTCAGAATAACAATTCGTCGTTAATTACAATATCCTGACCGCAGCGCCAAATGTTGTGAAGTGATTGCGATAAACGAGAATTCAACTCCACATTATCAAAAAATACGACCGCTTTTATTATTCTTCAGCACAGCCATCAACATAAAACTAATGTACTGTACCATTATTTTTTTATATAAGGTTTTGTCAAGACACTGTAATAGGGTGGCCAGGAGGCGCGAAGCAGTTGAACCCGCGGAGCAGGCCAGGCTATGAAGCGCTGAGACTTTGAGAAGTGTCATTCGGTTACAGATCGGAAGTTACGAGCATTCCCGAGTGGGTTGAATCATAGTCCGGCCGATCAATAAATTCATATGTGACGTCATGTCAGATATCGACCACGGCTAGGGGATAATCTTTACTGTTTTGAAGCTAATCAGAGTTATAGAAGACCTTTCGAAGACTGTAGAACGTGGACTACTATAACAGAAAGCTATTATGTATGAGGAATAGAATCTAACAAGTGAAACGAAAGAATAACATCTGCATGAATCAAGCCGCAAGCGAGATAATGGCATATCGATATATCGAGGAAGAAGAAAATAGTGGGGGCACCTTTACGGGTCGTGTCGCAGCCAGCGAGAGAGGGTTACTCGATGTCTGATTGTCAAGTGTACAGTTACGTGACTCAGCCAGTGAGATATTCACAGGTGCAAGGAGAGTAAAAGATACTCCGTGTCGTGGTGGCCAGCGTTTTTACTTGGCTAGGCCGAACGTGTTCTTTGAAGTGTGTTATCTCCGGATTCAAAGTATAAGTCTCGTAAAGCGGTCATGTACCGTGTGCGAATACTTTCTGCGGCGAACATACTGTAATGGATTTGAGACAATTGCAGTACAGTTATAATACAGAATGTCGTCTCAAGGAAGACTAGTTTTAAACAGAGCGAGGGCTGATATATATTTCTCTGTCCAGCGTTGTCCGTATTGAGGCAGCCATTGCGGGACCCTATGTGGATTCTTTTACGTGGTTTAGTAACGTGTAGTTCTGAGCCAGTATTGCCGACATCAAGTTCTTACGCAGTGCATCATGCGAACATTGAAAGGCATATTATCATTTGAGATGTCCGTGGGGATGATTAACGTTCTTGTTATGACCTCCAGGATGGCTGGTTAAAATATATGGGGTAGCTACATGTGGAATGCATAAGTGAGATGCCTGCAAACCACAGACTGCATTTTACTTTTAGGAAAGGAGACTACTTTCTCAGTACTCCAGTGGTTGCTAGCTGATGACTTCGCAAGCTACGACATGCAGAATAGTACAATATCACGGGCGTATTATAACTCTTCTGGCATGATTGACGAGGGCTCGGACGGCCACTCGACCGGTGTTCGCGTGTGTCGCATACCCGGGTTCGCATCCCAGCTCCAAGCAAGATGAATGTATTATCTGATGATACCGTGGAGATTCATCAGATTCTTATATCCTTTTTACAACGCTACGAGAGTCAACGAAAGGTACTGTACCAGCAACTTCTTTATCGTAGCCTAGCGAGGGCATTTTGTTAGCAATTGCAAGTGCCATTCTTTTCTTTTAGTAGATTAAATGGGCATGCACGAGTTTAGCTTCGACGGTTCTGTCGAAACTGATTTGTTGCATTCCCGGGATTTTGTATTCACTTAATGAATTCATCCCTTGCGTATTAATAGTCTTGTTATTTAAGTTGGAAACTTTGTTTTCTCGCAGCGATTTGAATCTTGGAAAGTTTTTCTTGGTGTTAATTGCCTTTATAGTTTTAATCCACTTTTTGGATTATTTTCATGGAGAGCACTTCGCTTTGTGTGTGAAGATTTATTAGTGGATTTACTTAATGACTGCCATTGGATTAACCTGAGTAGTTAACTTGCATTCATGGTGTAAGTTTTATCCACTGATATTTCGAAACTCACCAAGGTTGGAGGCTATCCTGATTTAGGGAAGAATCAGTTTCACCTTCTATTAGGTATTAATTTGAGAGTAACTTAACATTTAATGTCATTTCGAGACATTCATTTTCTATTTTTTGACTAACGTAAATAATTGCATTTAGTGCAATTGTGTGAGTGAGAGATAAATACAGCATTTTGAACACCATCCGGAATTTTGATTAAATTATTCCATGGAAGCTTGACTTTGAGTCAAGTAATTAAACTGTATATTTATTATACATTATTGTGAGGCCTGCTAGTTTATTTAAGCTAGTGAAATGTTTTAGTTTCATGACTTTGAACAACGTGCTTGAGGTTAGTGTGTGGTTCAAGCATGTTTTGTAGGTTTTTGAGATAGTAATGAGATTTAATGCATGGTGTTTGAAGGTTCTTATAACCTTATTTTGTGATTCGAATGCATATCCGGGATTATGCTGTAGTTTTGAGATTTTATGCTTTTTGAAGCATTAGGACAGTTTTGATTGAGCCAATATGAGCTTTTTAAGCCAGTGAGTGCCCATCCGTTTTGGACTTCGAGTAGTCCAACACCCATGTTTGGTGTTATATAAACCTAGGTGAGGTTTTCTTGTGTTTTCATGTCTCGTTGAGACATTGGTGTTGTCGATCTGCTAGATCGAACCTACATGCTTTTCTTCACCTAACTAGGAGCAATGCTTGAATAATCAGTCTATGTAACTTAAGGCACTTCCACAGCTGATAATCAAAACCTCTACAATTTTATACAATTTTACTTTCTACATGAAACATGAACGTAGACCATTGATTTTCTACTTTGCTTAATCGCTTGGTGAAATGTTACCCATTTATATACATTTTTGTATAAATCCTGTAAATTCATTGTATATAATTTTGATAAATGCTATTGCATTAGAAGATCGTTTAGACGATTCACACATAATCTTTTCACGCTGATTCTTTTTCATTCATCGTCCAGTCTACGAAATAACATTGTGAGATTAATTCGTCATATTTGTGTAATATATTGCTAGTTATAATGTCTATGATCACTCCAGTGGGTAGGTGATCATTATAATTCATTCTTTAGTTTTTTTACACAGTTCTGGTAACTGTGACTTTGGTCGTTTGAAGACAGGGTATTTGATTCTTTTTCTCTGTTTTGCTATCTTGTCCTTTTGGAATAAAGTTTGTTTTCCGAATTTTAAATCATGGCGTGATATTTTAACGAAGAGATGGGAGGTCGTGTTAAGATGACCATCGCTTGGAGTTTTCAGGGTATTCCACCTTTGAGATAGTTCTATTTAGAGTTGTTTTTCGTGTTCTTGAGCTAGTTTTTTTTATTCATTTCTCCTTCAAAGACATGATCATGCATAAGACAGCCTGTTAGGATGACTAGTTCCCCATTCACTCCTCTACTTGGTGGTAGGACCTGGGAGGGTTTTTCGCCGGGCATTTTCAGGTTCTTCGATCCAGAGAACATCGAGGGATTTCACCAGGTATTGGTAAGTGTTTCGGGTACATACTTATGTGGCGACCAACGTTAAGGGCTCAAATAAACCTGGATTACCAGATTTATAGCCATAGTTATGTGGTGAACCATCGTTTTGGGTCCGAGGTAACTGGATTTCCATATTGATATCTAGTTATGGGATAGCCAATGTGGTAGGCCTAAAATAAAATTGGGACACCAAGGATGGAGACCAATATTACTATCATGCTATACCGAGGACATCGTGATTCGTTATGGTAGTGATGAAGGCAAATGGATAATGGTGAATCAATATTTTGGCACAAAATATTGAAATTCCTGTGGAATAATGCAATTACGATGTTACTCGAACTACTTGATATTTTGGTAGTATTGCAACCATTATTAGGTTTTTGATTTAAATGTATTGAAGTGGTGCCACACTTGTTATTTTGTGATAAACGACTAGAACCTGTTCAAAGGGAGTTATCCACAGTAATCTTCTTTGACATGTTCAGTCGAGTTAGACGCTTATTGTAACACACGTGTGAGTTAGTTAGTTAGTTAGTTATTGTTGTTTTAAGGGGCGGAACTACGAGGTCATCTGCCCCTGACGTGTGAGTTACATATGGGTGATTTGTCCTATTTTACTCCGGCTGATGATAGTTGGTGACATCAACTATAAGATAGGATGCTTCGAGTAAGCTTAATTTCGTTTTATTGTAGAATCTATGACCATCTCTGATTTAAAATGTCACGCATGTTGGGGTTTAGGCAATCTCAGAATGATATTGGACGACATGAATTGATTTTAAGTTTAAATATAAGGTAACGCAAGGCAATACAAATACGCACTTTTATGGCAAATTGTGGTTGTGTGCAAATGTTCTCGCTATGCTTTCACATGTAGTGTTCCCATGTTTTCTAGTGACAAGTGTATTTTGTTAAATTATGGCTGATAAGCAGGAAGTCACGGTTGCAGACTTTTAAAAAATGTTTGAGATGATAGAAGGAAGGTTACAGAATCTCAACAAAGACATTGAAAATCTCAAATCTCAAACCAAGACTACATTTGATAATATATATGAAAATGCTTCACGTAATCATGACATTTTTAAGGATGCAGTAACTGAAAGCATCCAAGGTGAACTAGATACTATACAGTCACCCATGAAAGAAATTAAAGACAGTTCTAAAAAAATTCAAGCTAATGTTAGTCATGTTAGGTCGAATCAACAATCCATGGAAACCAACCTTAAAACTGACATTGATAATGTCCAAATCAACCTTAAAACTGACATTGATAATGTCCAAACCAATCTTAAAACTGACATTGATAATGTCCAAACTGAAATTAGCAATGTTCAAAATAGTCTTCAAACCGATACTGGCAATGTTAAAGTAGAAGTTTGGAATGCCCAGACTAATCTTAAAAAAGGAATCACTAATGTTAAAACTAATCTTGATCAAGTACAGAAAAGGCAAAAAGAGGTTGAAGAAACTGTTAAAGATGTTAGCACTAATGTTAGAATAATACAAGCACAGGTTTACGATCTGAAAACAGATGTAGGTTTAGTAGAAACCACACAAAAGGAAATACAATCTCAGGTTAAGAACATTCAAAATGACGTCAATCAGATTGAGTCGAAACAAACCAAGATCCAATCCCAAGTAAATAAGATCGAGTCAAGTCAAGCCTACACAGAAATAAAACTAAATGAAATGGAACAGTCAAATACCAAATTTTGCAGTGAGACCAAATTGGATTTCGAAAGGGGTAAAAAGGAAAGTAAAGATCTTATTGATGCACTACAGTCGCAATTTACTCACGACACTAGTCAAACGCAAAAGAGTTTGGAGCATTTGAAAGGTGAAATGAGCACGTTGCAGACTCAAGTGACTGATCATACTAAATTAATCAAGGCAGACTTTAACATCGCCCTCAAAGCAATTATTAATTAAAATCTTGCTCTTATTAAACAGGATCTGAGTAAGGTCAATGAGGATAGTTTTCAAGATGCTAAATCTCGTCTAGAGAAAAGTCTTGCTATCAAAATTTCCAATGCTAATAGGGAAATTATAAATGTAAGGACTGATTTAAACAAAAGAGTGGATGCTGTTCAGAAAAAGCAGACAGATAATATTTCAGGTTTAGAAACTCGAATTAAAGCCGTAGAACTTAAAATTGATCAGGGACAGATTGACTTAAACGAGATAAGGGAAAAGAAAACTTCCGAGATCATTGAGCTAAGGAAAAGCCTCGAAGGTATTAATTTGGGAGGAAGTATTAACTTGGATATACTTAGTGACCAATTGCGATTGCTAAATAAATACTGATTTTAGAGTCGTTGTAGATGAGCCAGTTAACCCAGTACAGGAACAGAGAGGGACTGACATTCAGGAATCTCTTAAGGCTCCAACGTCTGTTCAGTTTAGTCCAATGGAACAGTTGAATAGGGCTACACCTCGCACATCAGAATTCCAAACCCAAGCGGAAGACTTTACTTCTTCAAGTCCCAATGTAGGTGCAAGTGGTTATGTCACAAGAACGTCAGACAGGTCATCTAACATAACCATCATCAGGAACTTTGAAGATAAGCCCCGAAAATTTAATAATCTAGATGGAACCACTCCTATAGAGTTTATTAGAGGAATCCAAGATTATTTTGTGGAATCCCATGTGCCACATGAACGTAAACTGCGAGTAGTAGAGAGATTTTTATCTGACGCACCTCTCCAGTGGTTTAAAGCGTTCAGATACACCTTTGAGGATTTTGACCAGTTCTCACAAGCGTTTATTTAGCGTTTTTGGTCAATCGAAGTCCTACAGAACATAAGATCCGAAATTTATTCAAGGAAGTATGCTACTACAGGACCGACTAGCTATGCAGAATATTTTGCTTGTCAATTGGCGAAACTTAGATTTCATGATCCGCCCTAATCACAGGTTGAATTAGTAGAAGCTATATCGCGACAGCTTCCAGCTGAAGTTAGGAAGTCACTCATAACCTCTGGCATCTCGACCTTAGCATCGATGGATGATCTATTGCGTCGCCTAGATCAGATTAGTCTAATGACGCAACCGACAGTCGCCAAGAGTTCTAGACAGGAACCCAAGACGTAAACGCAGTCATGATGAAAAGGACACAACAAACCGAGCGTCCCCAACCTCGAAATGAGAATAGACCAGGTCCAATCGGAAATAGCTATCAGAACGATAGGAGATGGAATGACCAACACAGAGATGATCGTGACAGACCTTGGCAACGTTGTTATGACGACAGAAACTTTTACAACAGTCGGTATAATCAGAATGATCGGAGAGAAGCTCCATATGATAGGGATCGGAGAGGAGCTCCATATGACAGAAATCGGAGAGAAACTCCGTATAACAGGAATCAAGGGGATAACCGATAGAACCAAGGTTACTCCAGATATAAAAACTACGGAACAGAGGAATATGAGAGAAAAAGGCAGCAAGATAGGCTCAAGAGAGGGCGAGATAGGTCCTCAGAAGAAGGACGAATAAGGTCGAAGGAGAGAAAGGAGGGAGTAGAGAGATCAAGCACAAGCCAGCACCAGCAGAAAGGACGGAAGTCAGGAAAGAACCCCTGACAGAGAAAAGGAAAAGATTATACGAAGAAATTGAAGACTGATGCTGACATATCATTCGCATAAATAGTCCATTTAAACAGAAAGCCAGAGAGAGCTTGGACAGAAGTTGTTAGAATCTTGCCAAAGGACACTGAGCCCACAGAGCAAGAACGGATACATTCGGCAAGAGAAAAACTAATGGATGCAGCCGAGAAGCGGCAGAAAAGAATCAAGAACAAAAAATATCGTCCACCGTTGAGAGTGAATGATTTAATCCCCATCAAGAAACCGTCAAAAGCTGACGTGAAAAAGAAGATATACACGAAATTTTCTCATGTCTTTCATGGCCCCTATATGAATGCAAGAGCCTTTGGAAATAACTGCTACGAGATTGTAAGCACTAATGGTAGAGAAGTCATAGGACGTTTTAATGCTAAAAACCTTAAGCGATTTGTGGAGAAGATTGTTTAAAATCTGTATGAAAAATAACGATACATATATCGAAATTACCTAGATTGGTGCAAATAAAAGCTCAGGTGACTTTTATTTGAGATATCAGTGGGGAGGTGTGAAGTGTCATTCGGTTACAGATCGGAAGTTACGAGCATTCCCGAGTGGGTTGACTCATAGTCCGGCCAACCAATAAATCCATATGTGACGTCATGTCAGATATCGACCACGGCTAGGGGATAATCTTTACTGTTTTGAAGCTAATCAGAGTTATAGAAGACCTTTCGAAGACTGTAGAACGTGGACTACTATAGCAGAAAGCTCTTATGTATGAGGAATAGAATCTAACAAGTGAAACGAAGGAATATCTGTAAGAATCAAGCCACAAGCGAGATATTGGCATATCGATATATCGAGGAAGAAGAAAGTAGTGGGGGCACCTTCACGGGTCGTGTCGCAGCCAGCGAGAGAGGGTTACTCGGTGTCTGATTGTCAAGTGTACAGTTACGTGACTCAGCCAGTGAGACATTCACAGGTGCAAGGAGAGTGAAACTTACTCTGTGTCGTGGTGGCCAGCGTTTTTACTTGGCTAGGCCGAACGTGTTCTTTGAAGTGTGTTATCTCCGGATTCAAAGTTTAAGTCTCGTAAAGCGGTCATGTGTCGAGTGCGAATACATTCTGCGGCGAATACTTTCTGCGGCGAATATACTGTAATGGATTTGAGACAATTGCAGTACAGTTATAATACAGAATGTCGTCTCAAGGAAGACTAGTTTTAAACGGAGCGCGGGCTGATATATATTTCTCTGTCCAGCGTTGTCCGTATTGAGGCAGCCATTGCGGGACTCTCTTACGTGGTTTAGTAACGTGTAGTTCTGAGCCAGTATTGCAGACATCAAATTCTTACGCAGTGCATCATGCGAACATTGAAAGGCATATTGTCATTTGAGATGTCGGTGGGGATGATTAACGTTCTTGTTATGACTCCCAGGATGGCTGGTTAAAATATATGGGATAGCTACATGTGGAATGCATAAGTGAGATGCCTGCAAACCACAGACTGCATTTTACTTTTAGGAAAGGAGACTACTTTCTCAGTACTCCAGTGGTTGCTAGCTGATGACTTCGCAAGCTACGACACGCAGAACAGTACAATTTCACGGGCGTATTATAACTTTTCTGGCATGATTGATGAGGGCTCGGACGGCCACTCAACCGGTGTTCGCGTGTGTCGTATACCCGGGTTCGCATCCCAGCTCCGAGGAAGAAGAATGTATTATCTGATGATACCGTGGAGATTCATCAGATCCTTATACCCTTTTTACAACGCTACGAGAGTCAACGAAAGGTACTGCAACAGCAACTTCTTTATCGTAGCCTAGTGAGGGCATTTTGTTAGCAATTGCAAGTGCCATTCTTTTCTTTTTGTAGATTAAATGGACATGCACGAGTTTAGCTTCGACGGTTCTGTCGAAACTGATTTGTTGCATTCCCGGGATTTTGTATTCACTTAACGAATTCATCCCTTGCGTATTAATAGTCTTGACATTTAATCAGTAAATTCAGTAGTATTTTAGTTAGTAGTGCGTTTTTTCATTTGCCGTGAAGAAGGATTAGGGGAAGAACTTCAGTTTTTTTGTATAAGTATAGTTTTAATCGCGTTTTGTTGAATAGTGTTTAGAACGCTATTTTCTTTGTGGCCAGTACATATTTTCATGTACTACTGTTGAGTTGGAAACTTTGTTTCCTCACAGCGATTTGAATCTTGGAAAGTTTTTCTTGGTGTTAATTGCCTTTATAGTTTTAATCCACTTTTTGGATTATTTTCATGGAGAGCACTTCGCTTTGTGTGTGAAGATTTATTAGTGGATTTTCTTAATGACTGTCATTGGATTAACCTGAGTAGTTAACTTGCATTCATGGTGTAAGTTTTATCCACTGATATTTCGAAACTCACCAAGGTTGGAGGCTATCCTGATTTAGGGAAGAATCAGTTTCACTTTCTATTAGGTATTAATTTGAGAGTAACTTAACATTTAATGTCATTTCGAGACATTCATTTTCTATTTTCTGACAAACGTAAATAATTGCATTTAGTACAATTGTGTGAGTGAGAGATAAGTACAGCATTTTGAACACCATCCTGAATTTTGATTAAATTATTCCATGGAAGCTTGACTTTGAGTCAAGAGATTAAACTGTATATTTATTATACATCATTGTGAGGCCTGATAGTTTATTTAAGCAAGTGAAATGTTTTAGTTTCATGACTTGGAACAACGTGCTTGAGGTTAGTGTGTGGTTCAAGCATGTTTTGTACGTTTTTGAGATAGTAATGAGATTTAATGCATGGTGTTTGAAGGTTCTTATAACCTTATTTTGTGATTCGAATGCATATCCAGGATTATGCTGTAGTTTTGAGATTTTAAGCTTTTTGAAGCATTAGGACAGTTTTGATTGAGCGAATAAGAGCTTTTTAAGACAGTGAGTGCCAATCCGTTTTCGACTCGAGTAGTCCAACACCCATGTTTGGTGTTATATAAACCTAGGTGAGGTTTTCTTGTGTTTTCATGTCTCATTGAGACATTGGTGTTGTCGATCTGCTAGATCGAACCTACATGCTTTTCTTCACCTAACTAGGAGCAATGCTTGGATAATCTGTCTAAGGCATTTCCACAGCTGATAATCAAAACCTCTACAATTTTATACAATTTTACTTTCTACATGAAACATGAACGTAGACCATTGATTTTCTACTTAGTTTAATCGCTTGGTGAAATGTAACCCTGTTTGATGAATATTTCTTTCTTTAATATGTAACGATGCGAATGCTATGACCCAGATCAGATACTAAATTGAAACATATGAATGTCCAAAGACACATTTTTGTATAAATCCTGTAAATTCATTGTATATAATTTTGATAAATGCTATTGCATTAGAAGATCGTTTAGACGATTCACACATAATCTTTTCACGCTGATTCTTTTTTATTCATCGTCCAGTCTACGAAATATCATTGTGAGATTAATTCGTCATATTTGTGTAATATATTGCTAGTTATAATGTCTATGATCACTCCAGCGGGTAGGTGGTCATTATAACTTATTCTTATTATTTTTTTTTACAGAGTTCTGGTAACTGTGACTTTGGTCGTTTGACGACAGGGTATTTGATTCTTTTTCTCTGTTTTGTTTTCTTCTCCTTTTGGAATAAAGTTTGTTTTCCCAATTTTAAATCATGGCGTGATATTTTAACGAAGAGATGGGAGGTCGTGTTAAGATGACCATCGCTTGGAGTTTTCAGGGTATTCCACCTTTGAGATAGTTCTATTTAGAGTTGTTTTTCGTGTTCTTGAACTAGTTTTTTTTTTAATTCATTTCTCCTTCAAAGCCATGGTCATGTTTAAGACAGCCTGTTAGGATGACTAGTTCCCCATTCACTCCTATACTTGGTGGTAGGACCTGGGAGGGTTTTTCACCGGGAATTTTCAGTTTCTACGATCCAGCGGTCATCGAGGGATTTCACCAGGTATTGGTAAGTGTTTCGGGTACAGTACGGAGGGGTAACAAGATGTATTGGAAAAACAATGACTGAGCAACTGAGCATCAGAACCCTCAGAACAGGTAATTTACATATAATGCACAGAACAAGCGGCCATGTTTGTGCTCGGTAACAAGAGTCCATCTTCAGGCTGAATTAGCCAAACGTACATGACAACTTTGCTTCGCATTAAATTTTGTCATGTGCCACGCGCCTAGATTTGTTGTTGCTTTTGCTTTCTTGTAATAAGGACTTTCGCGAGGGTTAGTTAATTTCACTTTGAATTTGACTCACCATTGTAACTAGATTTACGGAATAGCCGAATTTTAACCCTCCGAAGTAGGATAGGGGTTTCTTTGTTGAATAAAACATTCACGAAATTTCACTTAATACTGGATCTCTTTATTGATAGCTTTGTGTTAGCGGGTGTATTTATTTGGGCGTCTTTGACATGATACGCGCAAATGGACCCGATCGCTGGAACCAAGACTCTCGTCCTTAAAGAAATGCATCCGATCCTCTCAGGTTGTGGGTTCGAAGGACGGGGTCATTCGAAGTACCATTTCTTTCGGTGAATGGTTCCCAGATAACCTCCTCTAACGGGCTCAATACTTACATAAAGTTTATTTTAGTAATTCTTGTAAATTGTTAAATGCGAGTATAGTTCGCACAGCAAACAACCTACTTGAGGTGATTATTGCCTTGTCATGTCAATTTACCTTTTAGATTGTAATTTTGCTTAACTTAGGGGTGTAAGTTCTTTCCTCCGCTAAACGTTTTTAAATTCAGTTTTTTAGTTATTATTTTTTTAATTTTAATATTTAATTATTATTTTTAGCTCAGGGCTACTACGCAAGATGGCTACTGCATACACTTACATAAATGGCGTGTTAACCTAGTCTACCTAACCTAACCTAACTTAAGATAACCTAACCTAACTTCCAAAGCTGAGACAGGGGCTAATGCATACACCCAATGTGCACGGGGCACACGAAACTGCTTACCGAGTGTGTTGTTCGTTCTGAATGCTATATTGAGTCCTTGTTTCTTGAAAATATTCGTTATTCATTTGTGTCTTTATTTACGAATTGAACCCCACATAACTTCCTCTTTGGGGGAGCTCCTTTATAATGTCCCCTACTTTGTTTTGATGTTTCATTAGTATTCGGATGACTTGTTGGTGTGAACTTGTTTAATCATTTCATTTTCTTTTTTAAATTCTGGTTTGACATCGGAATACCGTCTCAACTTCGTTGCCTTCTTTAAGAAAACCTGTCAACTAAATAACCTAGTAAATCTATTATATTACGAGGGCTGTTTTTAAGTAATACCCGTTGTGATATTACGCCGTTGCAGCGCTATGGTCGGCATTCCGTGCAGGTGCGCTGTGTACCTGCATCTGTTGGCATGGCTGAGACGCCATTACGGCAACAGTCGCCCATGTGTGGGTGTGTTGACAAGCTTTTGAAATGGCATCGCCGATCGCGAGGGCCGCCGACCCGTTAACGAGAGAGAAAACTCCACTGCAAGAAATCCTGCCATTTGACACCACTATCAGGCAAATTGCGTATGTGGTCAGGAGAACTCCTATACTGTAATACACTGTTTAGAGCACATGTATCTAGTGATAGTTGTCTTGACCTATACTATAATACAATATTTAAAGTACTTGCATAAAGTGATAATTGTTTTGGTTTTGGTTTACAGTACTTCAAGCACATGTTTGAATTTATGCATGTATTAGACTATATTGTACTACTCTACAGGACAGTCTACCCAATGTTTCCCTCTCTATAAGTCATGTCTACCCACACTGGGTAAGCTGGGCTTGTGAAAATTAGGAACATATTGGATTTTACTTGCTGCAACTTTGGGTCAGGAGGAAGCTATTTATGCTTTTAGTTTGGGTTACAGTAGACTTATTTGGGGTTAAAGACACAGTGGAGAGGGTTTGAAGTAATGGATGTTCCTTACAAGACTCATTCACATTCTTATCACTGTGGCATGTGTACTTCCTCCAAGCATACTTCTACAAGACAGAAATAGCACCCATCAACAGACTGACAAACGTTTCTTAAATACTTCAAGACAGAGAATACTCTGAACGAGAAAGCATAATTTGTGGGCTGCTAAGTAGAAAGTCAAAATCAATATCCACTTCAATGACGAGACACATACAATAAGAGACACATCTGACATTGCCAACACAACTTCAAAACTTACAGCTATCCACGATTAAAGCAGAAGATAATATTTTATGTATGTTGAACACTTACTCATTTAATGGATTTCCACTTCCATCACCTTCGCGTTCCAGGATTTCTTTTTTTTCATCCTAGGGATAAAACGGAATACTTTAATCCTGTGCTATCACCTTACACATTTACACACATAACACTCCATGTAATTGTACATCAATGCTCAGCTGAATTGAAGATATACGCTTAACGACCTCCGTACGGTCCATCACATCTTACTGCTAGTGATGAATATTATACAGATAAGTGGTAATAATCCTCAGTTAAATTAAATGCTAGAGGGAGGCTATTATAGAGTAACATCAATATTGTTGCTATATTATGCTGGTAACTACAAGAATTATATGTCTGCTAGAGTACGGGAGCACATAGTGGGTAACTAGTAAAACGTGATTGTGCCAACATATGCTAGCTTCACATAATGTACCTTCCTAAATGACATATATGATGCACCCCCCCCCCCCCCCCCCCCCCCCCAGTAGCTCAGTGATCAGAGCAACATCGCACAAAGGCGGCGGTCGCGGGTAGAAGTATCGCATGGGACAGAAATTTCAATTCGCTGCCCTTCAATCAAAATGAATTGTGCTGGCAGTACAAAACACAACCAAACAGTTTTGTCATCAACACAATTGTAAAATTACCACTCCTCATTTTGAAATGTTATTACGTGATGAAGAGATGTCTTGTTAAGAGGCATCAATATACTTACCTCTTTCAGATCTGAAGATGGTATATCTGTTTTGAAGCAAGGAATGAGGTCAGGAATAGAAGATTCCTCAATCTTAATATCCGTGTGAAGGTCTGTTTCATTCTGCAAAGAAATGACTTGTTTTACAAATATGATCCTTTGCGTAGGTGGAATAATTTCTTTCAGATGATTTGCACTGAAGGAATCAGGGAATAAAATAACATACCAAAGGTAATTGAAAACCACATTCATACTTTTGTTACGTCAACCTGCCTTTTTGTGGAGTTTACATCAGGAAGCATTTCAGTTCGTATAAACTCGTAAAACGTAGGTCTGGCATATTGTTACTAGCATTGTGTGTGTATGTTGCGACTTCGCGGCGGAGTTACTTACAGTTACTATAGAATGTTAATAATGACAAGCATCGTTGATAAATATCGTGATTGTTTTACCCTCTTTAGACCAGATTAAATCAAAGATGCGTAAGGTAGAGAAAAATTTAACGGGAAAGAGTAAGAAATCGAAATGTATTCGTAAGTACAGTGGCAGTAACTAGAAATGTCATTGCATAACAATTCACTTGTAATTCATAATACATGAACAATTGACGTTGCCAAGATTACGCATCGTATTAAAATAGAGAATTGTACATGAGAATGTTTATAGACAAGAGATAGAATGTTTTTCTAAATTAAATTGCCGACCACGGTCTAATAAAGGACGAGACACAGCGTCATAGACCATATCTGGGGAGTTCTTCAAAGTGAATTCGTGCCAGTACAAAACAACCCACATCCCTCTTTCTCCTCCGTGCAACGCTCCGAGAGGAACCGAGAAATCCTCGCCATAAAATGAATAGTATGTGCGCAACATTGGAGGCTGTCATGGAGGTGGAGGTTAGGCAAGCACCTTACTTACAGTAAGAGCTAGCAGTGAAGGCTGTCATCAAGTGTGTGTCAATGCCAAATTGTAGGCCATGCGAAGCAGTGGAGGCTCAAGCCCCACATTCATTGTCATTTGAGAGTTCAGATACTGATCTCATAATGTCAATTTCCGAGGCTAGAGTGCTGGGAAGAGTCAAAAGTGTCCTTAGGTCCTCGATAAGGAATGTTTCTCTTGCGAGAAGGTAGACCACATCCAGCTTTGAGATGAGGCACGTGTTTACCAGAATGGCGGTACACGGATTCCATTATCTCATATGTGTGAACACATCATCATACCATTAGCCAGCTGAGACGTGTGAGTGCAACTTATGCGGACAAACAGGTGAACGCTACCAGATAGAATTGTGCAAAAAACGAACCCAATCAATTACAGAATATGCAAACCACGGCACCAGAACGCAAACTTGAAATTACTTGAATAATTTGTATTGTATGGCTAATTGGCTGCAATAAAAGTATTCTTATTATAATGTAAATTTCCAGATGAAGACCGATGCGTTCCAGAACACAAACGCCTAACGTTTCGCAGGCTAGTCTAGGTTTTGACATGAGCTATTATTAGCATACAAAATGGACTCCCTACCTCAACATTCACAAATATGTGTTTCGTTCAAAAATGTTGGGACAATTTGCAAGGTATTCTCAATAATGTTAAATGATACCATAAAGACAATCATGGACAACTGTACCCATTCCAGAAAAGATTTTTAGCCTAATTTTCATATCTTGCAAAAATGAAGAAAAAGTAGACTTATGAGATCGATCCGGGCAAATGTGAGTCTGTCTGTCTGTCCTTCTGCCTGGCTGTCCTTCTGCCTGTCTGGCTGTGTGTGGTGTGTGTGTCCCACTATCAACTCCTAAACGGCTGCAGCAATCGAAACAAAATTTGGTAGGAGTAAAATGCCATATTTGAACCCCTCAAGCCGGTTGGCCGTACACTGTACGTCCGCTGGATTCTACTCGTTCAGCCAGTTCGACGTACCACAAACGGCCGGTGCAGGCGGAAGTTAGAATGCCTATTACACATGAACCACTGCTGCATCGCGGGATCATTTTGCACGGTAGGAACCGAGACGTTGTGTACTTTCATGCCATCTCTGTTTCATAATTAGAACTAATACGAAGTTGATCGATATCCGTTGCTTTTGACGACTCATATCGATCAGCGAAAGAACTTGAAACGCGCTCTATTGAGTTTCAAATTAGTTGCTTTAGAAGGTATCACGGTCTCTCCTGCCATCTCGAGAATGTTTTGTGAACTATGTCTAACTTGACATGTTTTGCCACTTATGAAGGGGAAGCACCGAAAGCAAATACTACGTAGATAATTTTTTGCTTCGTAGGCTTGAGGCTACTCAGTCGCAGATAAATAATTGCCGGGCTGTCTCATTATCTTACGGGTGCAGAGATTATTCATTTGATAGATGACAGTAGTGGAAGTGATGTATAGGGAAGCGATATTTTCGGTAGTGATACGGACTATGCACACACAGCATGATGTTAGTGGGGAAGTGGCAGACAGCGCTGATGAAGAAGAATTAGCTTCAGCTGTAATAACAACGACCGTTGTTCAGTGTTTGTGGCGAGAGGTTCACGGGTATGCCGGGAACAGGAAAGCATTTCACGTCTCTTTTAGATTCTATTTTGCTGTTTTTTGACAACAAATTGATTGAACTAATTGTTTGAGAAACAAATATGTACGCGACAGAATGTATAGTTGGTGCCCTTGAAACCAAGGTCGCGCGTCAAGAAGTGGGAGTTAGTGACAGGGGGCAATATTTATGTGTTCTTGGGGCTTGTAATGTTGATGGGGAAAATGCAGAAACCTACCCTAAAGAGGTATTTCACCAGGGATGAATTTTTAGAAACCCCTAGCCTATATTCCCTCAAACAATGCCAAGCGACAGGTTTGAACTAATATTGCGATATTTACATTTTGTTGACAATTCTACACGGGATACATATACGGGGCCTAAAAACTTTTCAAAATTCAACTTTTCCTGGAAATTATACCCGAAAATTATGTAGATTGAGCATTATCATATCTTGTTTTCATTGTAAATATACCTGAAACAAATACCAAAAGTGGAACTTATCAAATTATTATATTTTTGTAAATATTGCGTGTGATCATGGACAACCCTGAAAAGCAGTCGTTACATATATTACTGAGAAACATTGGACATGTTATCGGTAAGTATTCCTAAAATTTTCATTACGTTATATTTCGTAGATTTTGCATTATTCATTTTTTATATTGTTGGTGTCTACACCTCTGCTGAGCTACAAATTAAATACCGCCGGAGAAGGGAACACCTCCAGAATAAATAGCCGGCCTGAAGGGTTATGAGATCGATCCGGGCAAATGTGAGTCAGTCTGTCTGTCCTTCTGTCTGTCTGGCTGTCTCCTTCTGCCTGTCTGGCTGTGTGTGTGTGTCCCCCACTATCAACTCCTAAACGGCTGCAGCAATCGAAACAAAATTTAGTAGGAGTAAAGATCTATACCTGAATATCTCAATGGAATATTTGAAAATGATGTCAGTACTACCAACTGCTGAACAATCGCAATTGAAATTTGAGCTCCATGTTGGATATCTTGGAAGGTATGAATGGGAGGTATTTCAAAATTGCCACACATATAGATAATAATATTTCAGTTTAATTTCCAGGAGGCCATACATGGCAGTGTTGCCAAAATGATAATAAGCCTGCTGATAGGTCCAAATTTTAAATGCATATAACTTCTATACCATCAATTGTAATTCAACCAAATTTTGTATGTACTATATGTACATAAACAGATATGACTGAGCGTATTCTTAAGATTCACCAAGGCTGCCAACTGTTAATAATTGCTCTCAATTTCTTTTATCCAAATACCAATATATCAGAAAGTATGCAAGCCGACAGCCTTAAACAATGCACAAGTATAGTACCTGACATTCTATATTAATTTGGAGTAACTTATATACGTCAGTGCTACCAACATGATCCTAAGCCTGCTGAGAGGTCCAACTTTAAATACATGTAACTTCCATACTATCATATGGATTTCAACCAAATTTCGTATGTGCTATGTGTACCATAACAGATATGACTATGTGTATTCTTAAGAGCAACCAGGGCTGCCAGCTGATAATAAATGCTGTCTCTATTTGTGTTACCCTAATATCAATATATCAGACAGTATGCAAGCATATAGCTCTAAATTTTGCACACGTATACTACCTGACATTCTAGATTAATTTGGAGTAACTAATATACGTCAGTGCTGCCAAAATGATTCTAAGGTCCAATTTTAAAATGCATGTAACTTCTATACTAACTAATGGATTTTATTCAAAATTGGCACAACAATAGATCGTATTATTTCAGATTATTTCCCACCAATACACGCATGACATAGCTGCCAACATGATTTTACGCGCGCTGTTAGATCCAATGTTCAACTGTATGTAACGTCCATGCTATCCATTGGACTTCAGCCAAATTTTGTATTCTGTACCTTAAGTGATGGAACTAAGAATATATATTCAGTCACCAGGGCTGCCAACTGTAGTGCTCTATTAGGCTACATTAGGGTACATTATGCCAGGTATACAGTATTTCGAACTAATTTGAAATTCCTATATTACCAACTTAATTTCGTCATTATTCTGGATAGATCCATATAGATTAATCATTGGCATGAATCTTAAATTTTAAGAAAAGTAGGCTCTTTAGTTCGTCACGGAACTTCTTGTTCACCTTCAATTCAGCTACTGGCTCAGTGCTTGCAAATGCCGGCAAGGGAGGCAGTTATATAATTGTCATTCAGAAAACATAATCAGTGAGCCGCCTACACACAAGACACAATTTACTGAAACTGATAAGTATTCACAGATCACCTAAAAGTTGCCAGCTTTCACAACAATGCACTGCGCGCAGCTCATTACTGACACGGATTAACTCATGATCTGTCCACAGTACGAGTACAAGCACTACAGGTCTTCAATGACTGAGCAAACAGCCAAGTACAAGGTATGGTGATCATGATGTCCCTAGCATCTAAAGAAACAAATCCCATTGCGGCTTTTCAGTCTGGCATCCACGGTCGAAAACCTTCTTCTCATCCTAGTTTGCTCAACTTTCTGACGGCTAGGAAAATGATTTTATCCCGAAGATTACATATTTTGAGGGGATTTTCTTAGTGGAGCATGGGACTGTTAATTCCCTTTTAGCCATATAAGAAGGAACACTTTTGTGATTATATTTTATCCTCAGATTCAAATGAACCAGCCCTAGAAAGGCTGAAATTGTACGTATTTGAAACACTCGACAAACCTGGGGCAGCCCAGGAGGGTGTTCTCATGTTCTCCCCAACCTATTGCACTACTTGAACCATCCCCTCGGTAGAGTAATATTAGAGTATATGAGAACTCAGAAACTCTTCAGTCTTGGGCGTATTTTAGTGCGCCACATGTTATCCTTCCATGTATTTGGGAAACAATAATTACATCACATATCAATTCGGTTGCATATAATCAATACATGCGTCATTTTTCTGCGAGATTTACATTGGCGATGTACTCTTGTTAGTGTTACCATGATTGTACCATGCAAGGTGGGTTACACATCCACTGCCCTTATATAAACCTACAAGACTCTCTCTTCCAGAACCGGCAGTTAATACAGAATTGGGTGCGTATTTCCCTTACTTAGCATATCCACATATAAATTGACATATTTACAAACATTCTACATTTAGACGTTTGGGTTATATATACCTTAAGTGACGATCTGAACCCCGCTCCAGTCAAATTTTTTACGTAGCTCGGTAATGTATTATCGTAGATAACTCCTCTTCAAAAGGATCCTTTTCTGCATATTGTTTATTAACCCTTTCTTGAAAGTAGTCATTCCACCTTTTAGTTTCATGGCTGTGGAGATTTTTTTTATTGTGACAACGTATTGTGTTGAATTTTAGGCTACTTTTCACATTTTGCAAAAATGAGGGAAAAGTAGACCTATGAGATCGATCTGAGCGAATGTGTGTCTGTCTGTCTATCAGCCCCTGAACGGCTGCAGCAATCGAAACCACACTTGATATGAGTAAAGATGTATACCAGAATATCTCAAGGCCATATTTGAATATGGTGTCTGTGTTACTAACGGCTGAAAAACTGCAATTGAAATTTGACCTCCACGTTGCATTTCTTGGAAGGTATGTATGGGAGCTATTTCAAAATTAGTACACATATAGATAACAATATTTCGGTTTAATTTCCAGGAGCCATACACGGCAAAAGAAAAGCAAAGCCAACTCCGTACAGGCCATGAAGGCCCTGGGAGTAATGGAAGGTAGAGGCTTCCACTTTTTGTGACATCGGCACTAGATGGGATGGAGTTGTCAGTTCCACGCCCGTACGTCTTTGCTCCCAGGAATTACCCTGGTACTCATTTCTGGTCTAGGCTGACAGAACCCCAGGGCCATTTGTGTTTCCAGAAGTGGTAGTTTTGTTTCTAAAATCCACTACCTGGGTGGGGATCGAACCCACCCCCTCTCAATTAGAAGCTCAGCGCCTCTTCCGACTGCGCCACGCAGCCCCCTCCATACATGGCAGTGTTGCCAAAATGATTCTAAGCCTGCTGATAGGTCCAATTTTTAAATGGATAGAACTTCTACACTATCAATTGGATTTCAACCTCATTTCGTATGAACTACGTGCACATAAACAGATATGACTGAGCGTACTCTTAAGAGCCATCAGGGCTGCCAACTGTTAATAAATGATCTCTCTATATTTTTATCC
Organism: Meconema thalassinum; assembly: GCA_946902985.2. Lineage (NCBI taxonomy): Eukaryota > Metazoa > Arthropoda > Insecta > Orthoptera > Tettigoniidae > Meconema > Meconema thalassinum. Next base: position 66,831,476 of record OX336397.1, read on the forward strand.
AAATGCCAATACATCAGAAAGTATGCAAGCCGACAGCTTTAATCTATGCATACGTATGGTACCTAACATTCTAGATAAATATGAAGTAACTACAGTAATATATGTCAGTGCTACCAACATGAGTCTAAACCTGCTCATAGGACAGATTTTTAAATATATGTAACTTCTATACTATTGGATTTCAATCAAATTTCGTATGTACCATAACAGATACGACTATGCGTATTCTTAAGAGCAACCAGTGCTGAAAACTGTTAATAAATGCTGTCCCTATTTTTTACCCTAATATCAGTATATCAGAAAGTATGCAAGCCAATTGCTCTAAAATTTTGCACACAAATAGTATATGCCATTCAAGATACATTTCTAGAAACAAATATACGTAAGTGCTGCCAACGTGATTCTAAGCCTGCCGATATGTCGAATTTTTTAATACATGTAACTTTAATACTAACAAATGGATTTCATCCAAAATTCTCGTAACAATAGATCATAATATTTCAGATTATTTCTGACCATCAAATGCATGACATTGTTGCCAACATGATTTTACGCACGCTGATAGATCCAATGTCAAACTGCATGTAACGTCCATGCTATCCATTGGACTCAAGCGGCTGGTGTTTTCCAAACCGTATAACGGAAAGAGCTACTCTCACTGTGGGGGGTTACGGTTGTTATATTTTGGGGAATATAAATAGCGTTTTTCTTTAGTGGACTAATAAACAACACATTCACTTCAACAGTACGCCATCTTAGCCTTTATTGCAAGTCAAAGCACCAAGGTACAAGATATCACACTCACACGGCCACCAGGACCATCATGGAACATACATAGACTGTCGTCAAGGAATACTACAGTTCCCCACATTCTCCCCACCCTGGTCAACCTCAGGGGGATGACCAGCTGTACGGGGCGTGTGGTATGGTGTCCGTTGGGTCTTCGAAGGGGCGTGAATTTATTGCGGCTTCTACACTGGTAAGGATGGTGTTCAAAGTTTCATGGTCCACTTGTCTGCGTCCTAGGGTCATCCTTAAGCAGCGCTTTACCTTGCCGACCATTCTGTCCCACCATCCTCCCCACCAAGCCGCCCGTGGCACGATGAACTTCCAGTGGATGCAGTTTGTGGCGAAGTAGTGGGCAGTTTTGTTTGAAGGGCTGGAAGTTCGTAATTTTGGATTCCTTTGGAAGTGGTAAGTTTTTCATTAGAGCCTCGTATTCCGCTGGAAAACTCTCCTTTTGGGCAACTGAGATTAACATAGTGAGACTATTATCCATTTCGGAAGCTGTTAGTTCGCCGTGTTGAAGATTTGATCTGCGAAGATTATTGCAAAACCGAAGAATCCAGCCCATCGTACGGAGTAGCTTAGTGTAAGAGCTGAAGTTAGAAAACGTGATGACGGTTTCGTCTGTGGTGACTACGAGCGCTTGATGTATCGCTTTTCTTGCTTCTGGGAGTGAAGAATGCTTGGGTGCAAAGTCATGAGGCCATAATTCTGAAGATTCCTTGAGCCAATTGGGGCCGTGCCACCATGTGTCTGTCGATGCCAGTTCCGAGACTTGAAGACCTCTGGACAGGTTGTCTGCTGGGTTGTCAGTTCCTGGACTGTGTCTCCACTGGGAGGGTGAAGTTGATGCGACGATTTCAGTAACGCGGTTACATACGAAGGTCTTCCAGCGATGAGGTTCACTGCGTATCAGCCAAGGGTGATGGTGGAATCCGTCCATAATGTTGCCTTTGTAATGTCGCTACTCGTGGCCTGGCAGAAGTAATGCACAAGTCTTGCTCCTACTACAGCTGCAACCAATTCTAGACGAGGAAGTGTGACCCTTTTTATTGGTGCTAGTCTGGCTTTACTGCAAACCAGTTCTACTGTTGTTTTTACTTCTGACTGTGTGCGTAGATATATGACTGCACCATACGCCCTTTCAGAAGCGTCGCAGAAGACATGAAGTGTGGAGCCTTCAAGTTGGTGGTTTAAGGCTCCTACCCAGCGTGAAATGCGTATGTTTGACAGGTATGATAGATTTGAGCACCATAATACCACTTTTCACCGATATCAGGGGGGAGTGTTTCGTTCCAACCGATCCCTCGGCACCAGGTCTCCTGAAAAAGTAACTTCCCGAGTATTGTTATTGGTGAGTAGAGACCGAATGGATCGTACACTCTGGAGGTTATTTGAAGTAGGTTTCGCTTAGTAGCATGTTGCTCCGGAAGAGTTTTCAGGATATCATTGGACGAAGTAGAAAGTGAATGACGCTTGGTATTCCAATCAATTCCCAGGACCTGTGCATTTATCTGTGGTGTTAAACCTTGTGATTTCCAAGTTTCTTGAAGTGATACCGAGTTGGTGACCCACTTCGACATGGGAAGCTTGATGATTTCCATGAGTGCTGTAAGCTCTGTGTATATTGTGAAGAGCTCTGATTCTTCCTTGAGTGAAGTAACGAAGTCATCCATGTACGTGCATTTATCCACAAGCACGGCTGCGGAAGGAAATGAGTGTATGTGTGTTGTAGCTAATTCTCTAAGGGTTGCAGATAACAGAAATGGGCTGCATGAAAGGCCAAATGGTAATCTGGTAAACCGGTATGTGAGAACGTCGTTCGTAGTTTGATACTGGCCATCATCGGTTGATACCACACGGAACCATAAGAACCTGGTTAAATCTCTGTCAACCGGGTCCAAAGACAGTTGTAGGAATGCCTGCCTGACATGACTGAGGATGGCATGTTTGAATAATCTGAATCTAAGTAGTATAGCCATCATTTCTGGTACGATATTAGGTCCAGTTTCTAGGATATCATTCAGTGATGGGGATCCGGGTGCGTGAGATGATGCGACAAACACAATTCGCCATTTTTCAAGTCCTTGTTTTTCCTTCTTGACGGCGTGGTGAGGCAGATAAAAGGATGAAAATTGTTGAGTATTTGTGTCGACTACTTCTACCTGTCCTTGGATTATATAGTTTAACATCTGTTGGTGGTACATAACTTTATACTCATATTTTTTTCTCAAATGCACGAGTTAGAGTCTGCCAGCGCCTTTCAGAATTTGCGCGATTGTTATTCAGAGGTGAATGATCTTTCTTTGGCGGTGAAACTACTCTTCTGCCGTGTTCAATATTAAATGAGTCGTGAAACTGTTGGAGGATTTTGGAGTTTTTAGTACTGAGGGACTGCACCTTTGATTCAGTGTCTCTTATACCCATGCTTTCGAGATCCCAAAACCGGCGGACTTGGTTATCGTGTATGGGAGATTCTTCTGTAATCTCAACTTTGTTTACGTTGACATTGTTGATAGTGATTCCTGATCAGCTTCCGCTGAGTATCCATCCTAAGATTGAGGGGGAGTAGAACAAGTGAAGGGGATATGCGTATGTTTGGAGTATCCTTCATCAACTTCCAGTAGTGGTCAGCACCTAGTAGTATTTCTATCGGCAGGTTCGCTGAATCATCTCTCGGATCTGCTAACACCTTACGTGCACACGCTAATGAAGAAATGTCGTGTGGTGTTGTTGGATGCGCGGAGTACGTATTGTTGCTCTCGAGTGCATGGATTACTGTGGTTGACTTGTTACAAAGTCCCTGCATCTTGAAACGTGCCAATCGACGTTTCCCTGGAGTAGCTTCACTTGATTCAAAGGCAGTGATGGTAACGCTTCGTTCAGCTACTATTTCCAGATTGAGCGAATTGACGAGCGATGTGCATATAAAGCTCGATTGACTGCCTGCATCTAAGATGCAACGTGTCACCTTGCTCAGTCCTGTCGGTCCGATAACCCGCACCCTAGCTGTATGTAGGTGCGTGAAATCCTACAATTGAGTGTCAATTTGGTGGACTGTTGTCATTGTTGAGTCATAAACAGAACTTGCACATATCGAGTGATGATGTGATCCTTTGCACTTTGAGCATGTGACCTTCCCACGTTTTGTGCAGTTCCTAACTGAATGGCCGCGGTTGAGACAAAGGAAACATCTTGATGACTGCTTCAGTTTCTCAATCCTTGCCTTCACGTCAGTAAACCGCTTGCATTCTTGAGCTCAGTGCCCTCTTTTCTCGCAGAATACGCAGAATTGTGAAGGTATGTTATTGGTTATCCTTGCAGTCCATTTTGACTTCGTGTTTACGTGTAACGTTGCAGCCGTAGCAGTAAAATTATGTGGTTGAGTGAAATCTTCCCTAATTTTTTGAGTGATCATCGCGCCGCCTACCTCCTCGTTTATAAAATCTATCAGATTCAATAAGTCTCCTTCTGCAATATTTTGCCGTCTAACGTGAACGATCCATCTCTGGCAGATATCCGGCGGAAAAGCTCGTCGAATTTTGGGTGCTAAAATTCTCCCGTAAGCATTGATATCTTCCCCTTATGATCGAAGTGCTTGAATACGCCTATTACATTCAATAAACGTGCTGTTCAGTGTTTCGGGTGTGGCAAACTGAATTGGTTGTATTGTGTCCAAGTAATCCAAGTGTGCTTGAATAATTCTATTTCGATCTCCATAGCGTTGGTGGAGCATTCTCTGTGTGTCTTCGTAAGTGGCCGCTGTGACGGCGATACCATCGACTAGTAGCTTTGGTTCTCCGTCTAGATAGCCGCGTAAGAATACGTGCTTGTTGATCGTGGACAACGATGGGTTATCGTCAACAGAAGATTTGAACTGCTCCCAGAAGCGTTGCATTCTTTCAACGTCTCCTGAAAACATTTCCAACTTTACTGTAGGTAATTTTACCGAGTGACTGAATGTAGTGTTTAGAGCCTGATGTGAAGATGGAGGAGGATTTATGGTGAGATCTGCCATGCCTGAAGAAATCTTATTTTCAATGTGCTTAGTGGCATGTAGGATGGCTAACTTTGCTTTGTCAATGTAATCGTCACAAGATTTAACATCCTCGCAGTATTCCGTGTCAGTGAGGAGTTCGTGTAGTTCGTTATCTAAATCAATGAGTAATGTTAAACTTTCCTCCAAGCGCCCGCGATGGTGCTCGTATTGTATGATATCAGTGCTTTCATTAAATACGTTTATAGCATTTAAACTTATCTATGATGCCAAGGATAAGGCTTCCTTCTCTTCTGCACGATGGAACAAAGAATACACCCCGGATCTCTGTTTTGTAACGCAGTCACAACATCCACTTAGCAACATACGACGCACAGTGCTCAACAAATTTCCTCACAGTCAGCACAGACCAATAATTCTCCAGTCTGGATTGCTTGTGCCTATTGTTCACTCCTGCCCGAAACAGAGATGGAATTTTTAAAAAGCCAATTGGGATGAATTTTCTAAACAGATTGACTCCAACCTGCGATGGATAAGACCTATCCATAGCAACTACAGCAGATTCATCGGTGTAGTTAAAAGTGCAGCAAAACTATGTATCCCAAGAGGATATCGTAAACAATACATCCCCGGCTGGAACGAGGAAAGTGAAAGGCTCTTCAACGAATTTGAGGCCCATGGTGATCCAAATACGGCTTCTGAACTTTTACAATCCCTAGATGAAAACAGGAAGAAAATTTGGCAAGAAACTGTTGAGTCACTAGACTTCACTCACTCCAGCAGGGAAGCTTGGAGCCTGATCAGGAAATTGGACACATCAAACAGCAAAATTAGACCAAAAACAAGCATCAGTCTAAATGACATGGCCAAGCATATGATCTCTACCTCAAAGGTTTCAGTTGAAAAGCATCATAGAAGACACGTAAAGCAACTCTTCAAGGAAAAGAAACGTTTGGCTCTGCGATCCTCTGAATTCTCTGTCCCATTTCAACCACAAGAAACTAAGCAGGCCATAGAAAGTTTAAAACCTGGGAAAGCGGCAGGTGCTGATGGTATATATCCAGAGTTCATTCTACATCTTGGACCAGCTGCTGTCAAATGGCTTACTAACTTCCTCACGAACATTCTAGAGACAGGTCACCTACCTTCACTCTTCAAGAAGACAAAAATAGTAGCTGTATTAAAAACATCTAAGGACCCAACAAAAGTTGAGAGTTACCGGCCAATAGCACTCCTCAGTGTCACAATGAAGCTTCTGGAAAGGCTGATACATAACAGGATCTCTGCGACAATCAATCAGCATATTCCAGTCGAGCAGGCTGGATTCAGACCTGGACGTGGATGTGATGAACAGGTTTTAGCACTAGTTACCCATATTGAAAATGGCTTTGAGAACAAAATGGTAAGCACGGGTGTTTTCTTAGATCTGACAGCTGCATATGACACCGTGTGGCAAGATAAGCTCCTTCTTAAATTTATCAGTATCATCCCTTGCCTGAAACTCACCACATTACTCAGTAACATGCTGAGTAATAGGTACTTTCAGATATTTTCAGAAGACTCCAGGAGTAAAGTACATAGGATAAATGGTGGACTCCCTCAGGGCTCTGTATTGGCCCCTCTACTATTCAACCTGTACTCATATGATCTCCCAGCAACGAAATAAAAAAAAATCATCTATGCAGATGACATCGCATTGGTCGCCCAACACCAACGCTTCGACGAGCCTGAGTCGATGCTTACATCAGACTTAAAGATCCTAGACAGCTGCTTTCGTCAGAACAACCTTAGACCAAACCCTCAGAAAACTGTTGTGTCTACCTTCCACTTGCGGAATAGAAGTTCTGGGTACAAACCAACCATACCATTCAGAGGAGAGAATCTACAATACTGTAGTAACCCAAAATACCTGGGAGTCACCCTGGACAGGTCGTTGACTTACAAGAATCACCTCTGCAATGTGTCAGCCAAGTTCAAGACCAGGAATAACATCCTTCAAAAGCTGGCGGGTACATCCTGGGGTGCTAATGCTCAAGCCCTGAGATCCACTGCTCTTGCACTTTCTTATTCCGTCGCTGAATATTGTTGCTCAACTTGGCTTAACAGTGCTCACATTGGACTAGTAGACACCCAGCTGAACCAGGCAATGCGTATCATTACAGGGTGCATCCGACCTACTAACACACACTGGCTTCACACCCTAAGTCACATACCACCTCCATCCCTAAGAAGATCACAGTCACTGCTTAACTTATGGAAGAAAATAGAAAACAATGCTCAACTCCCTATTCATTCTGATATAGCAGCTTCTCCAGCCAAACGACTGAAATCCAGACACCCTTCTTGGCGTACTGCAATGATTCTACAGGACACCTCCTTTAATGTATCGGACGCCTGGAAAGAACAATGGCATCTGCAATCCTCGTTACCAAACCATCACATCATTAAGAACCCCTGCAAGTGCCCTGATGGATTTTCCCTTCCTAGACGACAGTGGAGGACGCTAAACCGTATTAGGACCGGCCAAGGTAGATGTGGAGCCACTCTCTTCAAATGGGGATGGAAGGCATCACCTCAATGTGACTGCGGAGAAGAGGAACAGACAGTGGACCACATTACATTCGAGTGTCCTTTACGTGCATATAGAGGCTCTATAGAAGACTTACACTGTGTCTCAAGCGAAGCCCTTCTCTGGCTCTCAACTTTAAACATAGAACTCTAGTTATGAACTTGAGATGGTAGTTGTACTGTATATAATGTATATAATATTTTATTCATCATACGCTAAATAAATAATAGCATTTATGAATCGTGTGACGTTTGCCTCTCTCGCGTGCGTTTCCTCTTAATATTGTTAAGTTTCAGAGCTATTTCTTCTGAACTCGTCATGATAAAGTATTCCTAAATGACTTCAGTATCCGTGTTGTCTAATGCGTGTTCAGTATTCCTATTAGGTATGGTATTTGTAAACAGATGGCGCTATCGTAACTTACACGAGCATGCGTTATTATATTGATGCTGTATTGTATGTGTAGCATGTAACTAGCGTTCAGTGTTTATATCGTGCGTAACAAATTGTACCTACGCTATTCTCCTCCAAAATATAGTGAGTAGCCGTATAGCTTATTGCAACTTAACTGTACTGAACAGCGTCTCTTGAATTTTCTTCTGTTTGTTTAAGGGACATAAATGTTCCTTCCCGTGCTTTCGGCACCAAAATGTGGGGGGTTACAGTTGTTATATTTTGGGGAATATAAATAGCGTTTTTCTTTAGTGGACTAATAAACAACACATTCACTTCAACAGTACGCCACCTTAGCCTTCATTGCAAGTCAAAGCACCAAGGTACAAGATATCACACTCACACGGCCACCACGACCATCATGGAACATACATAGACTGTCGTCAGGGACTACTACAGTTCCCCACACTCACAGTTATAGCACTAAATGACATCAAGCACATTCGATTGCTAAATTGAGAAACAGCAATGAAGTTATTCAAATGCAAAATTTTACGAATTCTGAAGTCATATGGAATCGCCACATAAAATCTATCCTTGCTACAATGTAAAGAGTGAAACCCCTATATCAAGAGAGACCTTTGAGAAGCAAAATCCTCAAGATCAAGACTAGTATACCTCCTGGCCAAAGAATCATTTTAATAGAAGACATCAGGTCTCAACTTCTCTTAAAATCCACTTAAGCATTTGAAAGCCTAAGGAAAAGGATGGTGACAATGAGAATAGAAATATGGCCAATATACTACTCTACTGGGGCAATGATTGACATCAGCTAACTTTGAGATGCGGCATGTATTCACTAGTCTTATCTATACATGGTTTTCCCCATCTACTGTGCACAAACAAGAATTACCATGAGCCAGTAGCGATGTGTACATATGTGCTCTATACCATAAGAAATATGTAGGAAAAGAGTCAGTTCAATAAGTGACCAACTAATCACAATGATAAAACTGTATTTCTTATATAAAAGAAAGTGTCCACTAAAAATTTTTGGATATACAGGTTCTAAAGAGGTGTTAAGGGGGTTAAACCTTCATTTCATTGAATAAAAATATCTCACGAGTGGTTTCATTTGGGGATGTGACATTCGGCATATAAACTAATCATTAAAAACAAGAAGTTCCGTGAAGAACTATACAGCCTATTTTCATATATACTACTTATGTTTATTACCACTATCAACATACAAAATTTCAGCTTAATTGCTGTAATAGATTCGTAGATATTGAGAATCGACTGAATATTTCGGATTGTCGCCATGATGGATTTTATATATGTAGGTCCTAGAGTTATGTACTGTTACATGAAGTTCATTGTGTACGTGTAGCATTCAAACTTAAATCGCATGATTAAGACACAAGAAGTAACAACGAGATTTTAAAATTTCGCACAGCTGCCATATTGTGGTTATGGAAACAACTGAAATAAATTAGATCCCAGCGGATTAACATTCATATAAGGATTTACTGTACCAAGTTTCACTGCACTCGGATGGTTAAATTACAAGAAACATCCATGTGAATAATTATACTTCGCGTCACCGCCATGTTGGATTTGTGATCACCAGGTTATTGAAAGTCCTTTAGGTGAGCTTATGTTCATAGCCCCTACGAACATTAAACAATTCAGTTTGATTGCTCTAATAGATTCGTAGCTATTCAGAGCCATCTAAATATTTCGGATGGTCGCCATGTTGGATTGTTAAATGTATAGGCCATAGAGTCATGTACCATTAAAGGAAAATTATTGCGTAGGTTCATTATTCAAACTTTCACTTCGATAGCATGATTACGACACAAGATATAAAAAACTTAATTTTAAAATTCGCACAGCCGCCATCTTGAGGTTATGAAAACAATTGAACTAAATCAGATACCAGTACATTACAATGTGTATAAACATTTCCTGTACCAAGTTTCATAGCGTTTGGAACATTAAATCGCGAGAAAGGTCTATTTAAAATCTTCAAATTCGCTTGGATGCCATGTTCGTTTTGTAGTTAAACGGTTTTTGAAAGTCTTATAAATGAACGTCCAATAGAGCCCTATATCTCCGTACAAAATTTCAGGATGATACCGCTCAAAGTTTCAGAGATATAGAATGCCGGTGAAATATTTCGCACAGCCGCCATGTTGTGGTTATGTAAACAATTGAACGAAGTTAGATGCCGGTGCATTACAATGTGTATAAACATAAACTGTACCAAGTTTTATTACGTTTGGTTGGTTAAATCGCAAGAAACGTCTATTTAAAAGTCGCAACTTCGCTTGGCCGCCATGTTGGTTTGGTATTTACCAGCTTTTCAAAAGTCACATAGGTGAATTTCTAGTAGTTCCCTTTATCACTGTAAAAAATTCCAGGGTGATATCGGTAATAGTTTCGGAAATATTGAATGCTGGTGAAATATTTCGCACAGCCGCCATGTTGAATTGGTGAGACGTAACAAAATTTGAAGCGCACGGTCGGGATCGTCCAGAATAGTGCTATGAACTTACCGAGTTTCATTGAAATCGCTCCAGCCGTTTAGAAGTTATTAGGGGGACACGCACACACACAGACACACGGACAAAAGGTGATCTCATAAGCCTATTTTTTTTAACTAAAAATAGGCTAATAAGCCGACATGTGTCTATAGGTTTTTTGATGTGGTGTACATTATGAGGTGGAAGGGGTGAAAAGTGCAGGAAGAAGATGTTGATTTGTATAATTATATGCTGTACTTTTATTTTCATAGGAATTCAGAAAAATGGATTTTGTGTTCAGTCAATGTGTTTAATTTATCTCATTTATTTTATATTTACATTTGTGGTCGGAAACCATGTTGTGATTTTGAGACAAATTTTATACATACTGAATTGCACATTTGTGCACATAACAATAAATAATAAGTTAGAATTCATGACCGCAACCATACTACGTTAGGCACTGTCTGGACAAAATTACTGCTTTTACTACAAGCAAGGTTTGTTTTTGTTTGTAAAGCCTCAATAACTCAATGTCGGCATTGATTACATCGACTACACGAAAGACAGTAAATGTTTATTTGGCAAGTTTACGGGAATACACCTGGGGGATAGTGGGTTTTGGGTGGGTTAAACGTAAATAGAAATTGGTATTTACTATACCATTTGGAAAGGAGATATGCATAGTGTTCTTCATTAGATCTACTGTATATACTGTAGGTCTAGTAAAGATGGGGATACACATTTTGTAAATATTAGGTAGAATGCAAAAACTTGGATGTGTATCAGGATCTTTACTATCTGTATATAAGTCATGTAAAGATGGGGATAAATGTTTTGTAAATATTAGGTAGAATGCAAACATTCGGATCCTTAGCAGACCTATATACAATAGGTGAAGTAAGGAAGGGGATACCTGTGTTCAACTACTATCAAAGTGCATATATTGACAACTAATTGATGTCATAAATATGCATGATATCAAATAGACCATGACATAAGGTCTGTTATATTTTTTACTATTCCCACTGTGTGTGCAAAGACCAGGGGGATTATATAGCATCATGTGTACGTATCTAGGGGAATTATTAGTGAGGTGGATGACATACGGATGTAGAAGTTTACAAGTTTGATGTTGTGGCTTCCATTGTCTCCATTTTTTCACCTGCTTGAGAGGTTTAAAACAGTGTGTCGTTAAATGCCGATGTCATCACACGTGTACAAGTGAGGTTTGATGAACTGATGAGTTACAAATGTTGATACATTACTTTTAGTTGTTGAATTAAATTGAACAGTTGCATTGTACCCATCTAAAACCATTGGTCGATACTTGGTTAGACGATGGTCGCTACTAACTTAAATGCTATTTGGATGAAAATTACTGCTTGTGCCACAAGCAAGGGGGTCTAGGGTGTGAGCACCCAGGTTAGGTTCATGTATATATGGAAAGCCTAATTAACAAGGAAATTACTACTTGAGCTACAAGCAAGGGGGTCTAGGGCGTGAGCACCCAGGTTAGGTTCATGTATGTATGGAAAGCCTTATTAACAAGGAAATTACTGCTTGAGCTACAAGCAAGGGGGTCAGCGGCGTAAGCCCTAGGTTAGGTTCGTGTTTGTATGGAAAGCCTTATTAACAAGGAAATTACTGCTTGAGCTACAAGCAAGGGGGTCAGCGGCAAAGCCCTAGGTTAGGTTCGTGTTTGTAGGGAAAACCTTAATAACAAGGATATTACTGCTTGAGCTACAAGCAAGGGCGTCAGCGGCTTAAGCCCTAGGTTAGGTTCTTGTATGTATGGAAAGCCTTATTAACAAGGAAATTACTGCTTGAGCCACAAGCAAGGGAGTCAGCGGCGTATGCCCTAGGTTAGGTTCGTGTTTGTAGGGAAAGCCTTATTAACAAGGAAATTACAGCTTGAGCTACAAGCAAGGGGGTCAGCGGCGTAAGCCTTAGGTTGGGTTCGTGTTTGTATGGAAAGCCTTATTAACAAGGAAATTACAGCTTGAGCTACAAGCAAGGGTGTCAGCAGCTTAAGCCCTAGGTTAGGTTCTTTTATGTATGGAAAGCCTTATTAACAAGGAAATTACTGCTTGAGCCACAAGCAAGGGGGTCAGCGGCGTATGCCCTAGGTTAGGTTCGTGTATGTATGGAAAGCCTTATTAACAAAATGGCTGCATTGATGAAGTATCGACGACATCACGAAGGACACTAAATTTTTACCTGGCAAGCTTATGGGAAAATGTTTGGAATAAAAGGTTTTGGGTTGGTGAGAAGTAAACAGAAATTGGCATTTAGAATAATACATGGAAATGAGATGTGTATTGTTTTCCAAATTGTTGTATTGTTGCTTTTTTTTATAAAATATGTAGCCCGATCTTTGCTTGACCTATATAGGTCTGGTAAATATCCTGATACACATCCAAGTTTTGGCATTCTACCATATATTTATAAAATATGTATCCCAATCCTTACTTGACGTTGATAGATCTGGTCAAGTTCCTGATACACATCCAAATTTTCGTATTGTCACTTATATCCAGCTAATATTTACCCTCATCTTTAATTTCTGTGTATGTTTCCCCCACCCTATTCCCCAGGATTTTCCCGTAAGCTTGCTAGATAGACATGTAGTGTCTGGTAGCGGTGAATGAAGATAGAACGCGCGATAAAATTCTCTACAATGCATGAATTAGTCAAAATAACTTATGAAAGTCTGGGAAATAAATCAGGGAGCAATGTTTTAGTAGATATTCCCTCATCCGATGTCTGTGACCCGCCCGGTCATCCCAAATAAGAACATGACTTATATAGCGAAAATTACAGCTGTCAGCGCTATTGTTCAAATTAATCGTTATCAAAACAGTACCATGACAGTACTGCCAAACTCGCGCTTAAGGTACAATGAAAAACAAAGAAATGCCCAATTCAGTCGCTAGTGCGCATCATTCGTGCGCACCACTCAGTTCATAGAAAGTGCGCCCAATTGAAATGTTTATTGATCATGGATTGTGGAAATTGCCTCCTAACAATCTGCAATTTCAATCGGCGGTTCTACGATGATCCAAAGAGGTTGCTGCAGCTATTGTAACAACACAATTTAATAGCTAAATCGCTAACGTGCCGCAAAATACCAGCGTCAAGTCAAAGTTTGCTGGATAAAACATAACCTTGCTGTAGCATGCAACAAGAGACTACCCGGACGTCCCAAAAGGTTTTCGCACAACTGTGGTTTTCACAATGGTTACAGCCTAACACGCCCAGATCAATGGTTTTCTGTCAAACGTGCCCTGATAGCTGCGCGCGGCCAAAGATCGCACCTACCCTCGACCTTATAACCTTCGTCTTGTCCAATCCATTGGTTTTTAACAATGGTTACAGCCTAAAACGTCCAGACCAATGGTTTTGTGTCAACCATGCCCAGCTAGCTGACCTATCCCCGACCTCCTAACCTTCGTTTTGTCCAATCCATTGGTTTTTGACAATGGTTACAGCCTAACGCGCCCAGACCAATGGTTTTGTGTCAACCATGCCCCACTAGCTGACCTATCCCCGACCTCCTAACCTTAGTTTTGCCCAATCCATTGGTTTTTGACAATGGTTACACCTAACGCGCCCGGATCAAAGATTGTGTCAACCGCGCTCCACTAGCTGTGCTCGGCCAAGGGCCGAACCTGCCCCCGACCTACTAACCTTCTTTTTGTCCAATCCAATGGTTTTTGACAATGGTTGCAGCCTAACGCGCCCAGATCAATGAGTTTTGACAATGGTTACAGCCTAACACGTCCCGATGAATATTTTTTTTGATCAACAGTGATTTTGTATCTCACATGTTGGCAACAATGTGTGCGCCTCGCTGCGTGCCGGTAGAGTGCACCTTGTTGAAAATTGAAAGAGATGAAAGCGCTATCGAAATATGGCGCCCGGTTTTTAGAATAGCAAGAAATAAAACACATATTTACGAATTTTAGCACATATATGAGGTTCAGTAGTGACCAGGGATCGTAATTTCATTACATAATATCGCCCAGACGATGAATCGAGGACACAAGGTATGTAAAAGCCACATTCATGTCTGCTGCAAGTGTATAATCCACGTTCCACTAACATTCACAATTAATTAGTGCCTTTCCTGATGTTATCGACGACGTCATCAATGCCATTTTGTTTTTAGGGTAATTTTATACGGAAATGTATCGCGATCTATACCAGTCCCACGATGAAAACGAGGAACGTTGCACACCTTAGTAAAAGCAATGTTGGGTTTAGCTCAGATTCCGTGGGTTTCAAGCAATTTCATTCTACTGCAGATGTGGGGAGTTATGTGTACCTATTCCATGGACCCATCTAAAATATACTACTTACTTACTACTTGGCGCTACAGCTCTTGTAGGGCCTTGGCCTCTCGGACAATCTCCACCCATTCTTACCTGTTAACTGCTTTGGTTCTCCATCTTCTGACTCCCATCCTTCTCAGATCCTCCTCCACATTGTCCAGCCATCTGGCCCTAGGTCTTCCCCTCACACGCCGTCCTCCTGGCTTCCCATTGAAGACCTTCCTTACTACCCTGTTCTCTGTCATTCTTTCTACATGTCCCAACCAACGCAGTCTACTACTCTTTATTTCCACTCCTATATCTGGCTTACCATACAACTCTCTTATCTCCATATTAGTTCTGATTCGCCAGATTTCACCCTCTTTTACTGGTCCATATACTTTCCTGAGTATCTTCCTTTCCCATCTCCTTAGCTATTCCTCATCACCTTGTGTCATGGTCCAAGTCTCTGAACCATACATCATCACAGGTCTCACTACCGTACGATATACAGTCAGCTTCAGATTTCTACTAAGACTTCTTGATTTTCAAACTTTGCTTAAAGCATAGTACCTCCTATTTCCAGCTGCTATCCTTGCATGTATTTCTTCTCTCTTATCATTGTTTTCAGCTATCATTGACCCTAAATATTTAAAATTTTTACAACGTTCATATTCTTTCTCATTCAGTTTCACATTTTTCTCTAATTCATTATATTTTCTCCTAGATGTTAGCATATACTTCGTTTTTTACTGATAAATCGTCAATCCAATCTCTGCCCCGTAATCCTCTAATTTCATTAGCTTCTCTTCCAAATCCTGTTTCCTCCTAGATAATAAATCAATATCATCTGCATAAGCAAGGTCTTGCGTCACTCGGTTAAGCAATGTTCCACCTGCGTTGCCCTCGTGTATCCTTTGCATTACATTCTCCAATGCAATGTTAAACAGTAAGCTGTCGTAATCCTTGGTTAACTTCAAAGGTATTTGATAAAATACCTTCAACCTTTACTTTACATGTTGTTCTTTCCAAAGTCATTTGTAAATTCTTGTTAATTTATTAGGTATTCCTGCCTCTTCCATTGCCTTCCATAGCTGATTCCTTTTAATGCTATCATATGCTTGTTTAAAATCTATAAACAGCTGGTGTACATCAATGTTGAACTCGTAACATTCTTCAGATGGTAAAAATCTGATCCGTAGTAGATCTATTAACTCTGAAGCCACACTGGTAATCTCGTGGATATTCCTCTACATTTATTCTCAACCTTCCAGCTATAATTTTTGCTAAAACTTTATACACAATACACATCAATGCTATCCCTCTATAATTACCACAGTCTGCTTTGTCATGTTTCTTATGTATAGGGCAGAGTATTGCTATGTTCCACTGCTCTGGCATTTGCTCCTTTTGCCATATCTCTACCATGATCTTATGCAACCGTCTTGTTAGTTTTTCCCTCCATATTTTATCATTTCTGCTGTGATGCTATCTTCTCCCGGCACCTTATTATTTTTAGGGCCTTAATACCACCTTCAACTTCTTCCAATGTGGGTTCCTTGACTGATTCCAGGTCCGTCTCTATTCCATTTTGTTCCTGTCACATCTCCTCCCTCTGTCCAACTTCTACCTCACCTTCATATCCAATTTCCGCATTCAGCAATTCACTAAAATACTCCACCCATCTATTTAACATATCATCTTTACCTCCAATCAAGTTGTCCTCCTTATCTTTACAGAAAGTTGCTCTGGGTTGAAATCCTTTCTTTATATCTTTAACCCTTGAATAGAACTCTCTGGTTTCCTGAGCCGTCTTTCTCTCTTCTAACTCCTCAATCCACTGCTTCTCAAAATCTCTCTTCTTCTTTCTACAGTCCTTGTCCGCTTCCTTTCTCTTCTTCCAATATTCTTCTACAGTAATTGTTCTTGAAACATTCTTCTTCTTGCCTCATTCCTTTCATCAATCTTCTTTCTACACTCTTCATCAAACCAATCCTGCATCCTCAGTTTCTTCTTTCTGCCCAGCACAGTTTCCGCAGTGTTTTGTATTATATGTATGACCGTCTGCCACTGTTGTTCTATATTTTCTCCTTGCTTCTCTTCCACTTCATTAAGCTTATTTGTCAAAACCATTGTGTATTGCTGAGCTATGCTTTCATTCTTTCTTAATTTAGCATCATCAAAGCTATGTATAACAGCTCTCTTCATCTCTCTGTACTTGGCTATCTTTTGTCTATATTTAACTCTTACCAGTCTTACCAGTTATTTGTCACTATCTCTGTCTGCTCCTCGACAGCTATCCACTTCCAACACATCTGAGGCATGTCGTCTATCTATAAGCACATGATCAATTTGGTTTTCTGTGATCCCATCAGGGAAGCACCATGTCACTTTCGTTATATCCTTCCTTTGCATCCATGTGCTTTTGGTAAGCATGTTACTGCCTATAGCAAAATCAATCAGTCTAATACCATTATCATTGGCCACCTCATGTAAACTCTCCTTTCCCGCTGTACTCCTGTAGGCAATTTCTCTTCCCACTTGTGCATTAAAGTCCCTCATAACAACCTTAACATCATTCTTTGCCACTCGTGCTAGTTCCTGTTCCAACTGCTCATAGAAAAGATCCTTTTCTTCCTCCTCTGCATCTTCGGTTGGTGCGTATGCACATATGAAGTATATACTGAAGAAATGGGCTTTCACTCTTAATACATACATCCTTTCGTTAACGGGCTTAAAATTCAGTATAACTTTTTATACTCGTTATCAACAAGAAAACCTGTCCCTCCATATCCTTTGTTCCCACAACTATAGAACAGGGTGTGTGTCCCCGTGGCAAGTATTCCACTTCCATTCCATTTTACCTCTTGTATTGCTGCCAGCTTTACATTATATTTCTTAATTTCCATCTTCAAGTTCTGCAATCCTCTATGTTTACTCAGTGTTCTTACATTCCATGTCGCAAAATACCAATTCATGTAGCGTTTCCGATGCCAAGGTCATTTATCCGTTTCATCGGCCCGGTTTTCTTTGTCCTTTGGCTCCGTAACAAGTGTTATTTTCCGGGGTAGGGTTGTCCACCCCACGCCCAACCCCCAACCTGGAGGACCAGGGTACCGCTCTTAGTCTGGCCCATCACCTTAGGCCTGTCCAGCTTGGGTGGCCCTACGAGGAGCCGAAGCTCCCACAGGCATAGCCCCAAGGATCATTTGAGCTCACAAGCCTCCAAACACCCGGCAATACCTGATTGCCTTCCGCAAGGTGACGGTACCGGCGGGAGGATCTATAATATAGATTTATACAAATTATTCCAGAGAGCATGCGACTCCATTAACTCCTCATTTATATCAAGATTTGACAGGCATATACAGTTCGTGGTGTAATTGCTTTGCAAAACTGCACGGAGCGTAAGATATTTTGATTCGAGTTCAGACGCGCTCTCGTTTCCAAGAGGAAGGAAAGATGTGGAGGTGGTGATGATTTCACATATGAAATATGATTGTTGACAGCCAAGTTAGGATCTAAACGTTAATTTAAGCCAGGGCAGAGCTCACATTACTAGGGCAGTCTTTCTTGTTCTCCACTATCCTATAATCACTGGCATAAACAAACAACAGCGCAACGTTGCTTAGATTCAATCACATCTCAAATGCCTTACATGATCGAGTCTGAGCATTGGCATATGGTGTAGCCTTCACCTACTATAGTGCCCAGAGTGCCAGAACAATAACATCAGCAACTGTTGGCTGCTAAAATAAGAAACAATACTGAATAATCCAAATTTTGAAATAATGGGAAAGTCATTCACATTATTATAAGAAAAGAAATATAGAATCTATGATCACCTGTATATCATGTTCCACTTTGACCACCTTGTTTTCATCTTCAAATATATCCCAAGATTCATCCAGAAGGTTAGAAGTGGGTAATTGGTCATTTGACTCCTAGAAAGAATTATACAAGTATGACACAACATAAAACATAGCAACATAATAACAATAATAAGTCACCGTACATGTAGGTTAGCCTACTATTTGGTACGATAGAAAGCTTGTCATGACCATCACAAGGGTTGCTATGTTACACGATAAACTCACAACATTTAGGAATTCATCTGTCTCCCTCTTAATGAATGGTTGCGGGTCCATGATGTTCAGGAAGCTAGAACACATAAACCATTATCATAACACATGAAATGAGGTAATTTCAGAACACCTAATTCAAGTTTGGCTAATGGTAATCCAAATATAACCCTCCAGATGCACAGAGAAGGAGTTAACAGCAAAACGTATTCGACAATGGCGTTCGACTTTATAAGATATGAATTAGGATATAATATCAAATAAATATTAATGTCTATCATTGCTATAGAATGAGGAATTAACTTACTGGTGCCAGCTTGTGGAGCAGTGAAATGAAGCAACCTTATTGGTTTCTCTCTTCCTAAGTAGGCTACACACAAACCTGAGCACAATGTGATGGGGCACGCGGAATAAATATAATTATCCGACGCTAAATTACATTACAAACCTATCAAAGTAATGTCAACTCAAGTTACTGCACGAGTATCAAGATATTGGCGGTAACTGGATACAGTGGGTTTCAGAAAACACAAGCAATACTTCGGCCTCGTGTTACAAGGATCCCACTTCAAATCAAAAACATTGGATCTCCCTCATCGTATCAACATTGAACGAAAGGAACTGAAAGATGTATTTATCCTTACAAATTTATGAATACTATCAAAGAATAACTTGTATAATTGCCATCATAAATCAATTCCCAGTTACACATTTAAACCAGTGTATCCTCGGCAAATAAATATTGTAAAATTATCCACACAGGCAAAACTACGATTGTAAAATATTATTATTGTCATTATATTAAATTTCGTCACGTCCGTAGAGAGCATTTCAGATATCCCAACATCATCAACATGGAACTGAAAATCGTCAAATCGTAACATTTCGCCGTGAGGTTCATCAAAGGCGTGTGCTAGCAACGCATCCGTAGCCTAAATTAAAGCACGATCCACCGATGATAAATAGGCACGGTGTTAGGAAAATTGTAATATAATGGATGCATTAACACAACACAGAAACTATCAGTTATTATTTTATTTTATGTACTTATGCCCATTATTACTACAGGCTATTACCCGGATGGTTCCTGACTTAAGGCCACGGCCGCCTCCTGTCCATTAAGTTATTCACCTGAATTAAAAATACCGTACACACTCTCTAATACAGACGCCACAGTAACACAGATTATCAAATTATACACACACCCAACTACACGGCGCTAAATGACCAAAATATCCAAGCCGCTCAAGTAAAACAACAACATGACGTCATCTTCACCCCCATGTTATTCTGAGTAACTATGCTACATCAAATCTTTATGAGTAAGGTAATAGAAATACAGAAAAGAATTCAATAGATCAGTACGGTACGGTATTCGTTTATCGGGGACCACTTAGTGGTGTAGTGGCTAGCATATCTAGCTGTCTCCCATAAAGTCCGGGTTCAATTCACGATTCTGTCAAGAAATTTAGATCTGGTCTCAGGGTTAGAACGGGGTAGGACACTAGGCCTCGTGAGATAAAACAGAAAAGTTGAGTTTCCTCGCTATAATTACAAAATCACACACATAAATTGCAGACACCACATTAATACTCGTTGACAGACAAATGTTAGTATTATGTAAGTTACTTCTGTAATCGAAAGAGCCCTTTAAAAAGCCATACACACAGAGAATTATATTTCTCGCCTGGCTGTGCAAAACTCTTCGGCTGCCACTCCGTTTGCTAAGGAACATTTGTATGAGTTAAAAACTTCAACTCTCAGCACTTTTTAAAGCTCAACTACTGAACTGATACAGCAACACTGCCATTCTAGTTTGTCTTCCCCCGGAGAACCTACATATTTCAACACATAATCTTTCACACTCTAATTATCCCTTCTGTTCTAGGACAGATGTTATCTCCCCGAATGGCTGGTTGTAGCGTTACAGAGATTGGACAGTCATCTTCTAAATGCTAAGCTCTGTAACATAGATTCATCAAAATAATTGAATAATTAATTGTTTCATTGTCGGAGAGAATTAAAGGTTTTGTACGGCACAGCAAGCCTAGCGAGTTCAGTTAGAGTTTGTTTACTGTACCGGTAACTTTGCACTTTTTTGACAGTTCTCGTGGGAACAAGTAGTCCTACTGAATAGATCAATCCACCATGCCACTTGCATGGCAGCCAGTAATTGTCGCGTGTATTCCTTCAATTGGTGAACAGCTGTTATGAGTTGCCTAAACCTCTATTCAACTCTCAATATCAATTCATTGATTGTGGGATTTACTCCCTCCATTTTTGGTCCGTATTGACTTTGCTAATTAATTCTAAATATATTTGCCCGTCAATCAATACTTTAAATTACATAATATATCAATGAAGCAGATCATCCTAAAAAGGTCAGATTCCTTTACAAAGATCTCAGAATTAAACTTTTGAACATCTTCTTCTTCTTTCCGATGAGGCCTGCTAGGGACCACGTGCCAATTTCAATTCTTCACACTTTGTTGTTTTCTCTTCCGTTCCCTCCAGTACTCCTTCATCCGTTCACTATGCTGCTTCTTTCTGTCCTCGGACCACTTCGCACCAGGTTTCTTTGGCAATCTTCCTTGGAATCCTTTCATACTTAATACCCTTTTTCTAAAGATCTCTCTGTTCACCGTTTCTTCTTCACTTATATTATTTCTTTCTAAATCTTTCTTTACTTCTTGAATCCAGCTAGTTGTTGCCCTTTTCTCCCAAAGGTACTTGAATATCCTTTTTGTTAATCTGGAATCATCCATTCTGTAAATATGTCCAAAAAATTGCAATCTCCATTTTCTTATCGTTTCTGTTATATTTTCTATGTTCATGTATATTTCATCATTAGATCTTAATTTCCATACTTCTGCTGTTTTCACTGGGCCTAAAATTTTCCTCATGATTCTCCTTTCTAGTACTTCAAGTTTATCTAATCTTTTGAACATCATTATATATGTAATTTAAAGTATTGATTGACGGGCAAATATATTTAGAATTAATCAATTCATTGCCCTTTTTAACAGAAACTTGCATTTCTTTGTGGCATTTATCTGATCAACGATGTGATAGAACAAATTATTGCCACTTACAGTACGACAGCTGTGTTTCGAATCACATTGAACAGCTGTAGAAAGTGCACCGGGATAATTACATCTCTTATGAGGTCTGTGTTGCACAGTTTTTCACAAACGTAGATGAGCATTTACATATCTTGTTCATTGCCAATCTTCCCCATAAATTATGCAACTAGACAATGCCTACTTCTGTAAAGAAATATAACCTAATCACCCAAGATTGCCAGTTATTTGGAGTGTTGGGGCAGATGACCTCGTACTTCCGCCCCGTAAAACCTCAATAAAATAGCAGCATTTGCCTGGTGTAGAAGTGAGAAACCACGGAAAACCACTTCTAGGATAATAATAATAGTACGGTAATAAGTTACAAATAAAATATAAACGGCCATCCAATTCTTCGCTTCCATTGCCGCACTCCTGATCAATTTCATGGTCAGTATCCGAGTCTTCAGTATCATCAACTAGCGATTCGTTATCTTCCAGCAGAAGATGACATACTTCATGTAGATCCTTAAGGTTATCGCACGGTGTAATGCTCGGGTCCAAGCTGCGTGAACCTGAGAGGATTGTGGATCGCGGACAATGAGAAGTGATGGTGACGAGTGATGAGGTTTCCCGGTATGTGCGTAGTAACAGAACCAAATACATTGGTCGCTGACGCACTCACTCACTCGCAACACCACAGTGGATTGAGCAATGGCTGTTTGTTAGCAGTATTGGAATAGAAAGGAATACCACATGTCACGGCAGGCTGTTGACAAACCCTTCTCTTCTTGCCTGCCCCTTCTCTGCCCCTTCCCCTCACCCCACAAGTTCACTGAGATTGGACCCGTGCAGTAAGTATGACGGCTTGCTGACAGAATGTTACTTCATTGGCCGCGCTAATACATCAGCTGATAAAATGTTACACGTGTGGAATTATTTCTAAGCTCATCACTTCACAACCCCACGAAAACTAAACTTATTTCAAGGGGAAAGGAATTGATCTGTATAAGAGGAACAATGAGCTTTCTGCATGAAACTATTTACTATTTACAAAAATAAATTATACAAATAAATTAGAGTTTGTATTTCTTTGCCTTTGTCATTCACCAAATGGCTTCATCAACTTCATATTTCTTACATAATAAGCAACATATTAAAACACATTACACACGTATGACAGCTAATATGATCAATAATTTTAAACACATCGACGATAGTCATATAGGCTACATTATTTCCTTCGATCAATGCCAAAATAATACATACATACGTTAATTGCATTTAAATGTCATCTTCTTTAAAAGCTCATGCTCTTATAATGGCTAATCCACACACCATTCCTTAGCCCCTTTTATAATTTACCTCATAGCTTCATTTGATTTCAATATTTGATTTCAACTTAGCAACATAACATGACGTATAACACATCTATATATTACTATGACCATGAAATTCAAACATATCTACGATTATTTGCTATTATAATAAACACAAATATTATAAAGTCTTTAGAATTCTGGTGAAGCAAGGACTAAAAGATTAAGTACTGTAGTTGCTTGGAAGAACAACCTTTAACATACTTTTACCAATGACGGGTCCAGTATGACCCACCCAGGGTTCTGGGTAAATGAGGATTCTTTTTTAAACAAGAAAGGGTTTGTCCCCCGAAAACTAAAATAATTATGTGTTGCTGTTGTTCTTCTTCTTCACTTCCCGGTTCCAGTGATCTGGTCGGGGGTTGAATCAAGGACCTCCATCCCAGGCCTCGACTCACACACTATCTTAATTAAGCTATTTGTAGGATGGGTTCGCCACACCCAAAGGTTGTTGTTGTAGTTGCTAAATTCAGTCGGTCAACACGAATGTACCCAAAAGAGTTGGGTTATACCCTAATCCTGAAAAAAATTACATCAGATTAATAAATACACTAGGATGACCAGTTTTGATCGTCAAGCGATCATCAGCAGATCCATTACACTTAGGCCATAAAATCTATGTTTGAATATATAGGTGAAAATATTTACAATATGTACAATTATTTAGTTGCAGTATTGGTGATGCAACTTGTCGGTGTATGCTAGTTGTAGTATACATGACGTCAGGTGAAACGCTAAAATGGTGATAGAAATCCGGAATCTGTCTGTTTGGAGTGACTATATGGTTGTACTGTATAGTGTAGGCTACTACTTATCTAGTTGGCCGTCATCCGCGCTGTCGCTGCGAGTACTGTGCACAAATGCTCATATGCTCTGTTAAGCACTGTTAACTACTGCACTGGCTCAACACCCTGCCTGAGTGGAACACCGCAGTCTTACAATATTGAAAGTATCATATTATATTATTGAATTGATGATTTGTGGATTGTACATTTTCAGGCTGTGTGGTTAATCTATGTTTTTCATATGCAATATTGCTCAATATTACATTACCCAACCTTATCCCTTTCAAATTGAACTCTCCTTTGTGTTGGTTTCTGCACTGGCTGATTTTCATGAGTTGAGCCTTGTTTCCAAGCACGCGGTAGAACAAGGACCATGGAACGTTTAGATCGCTCACTCTTGTATATAAACGAGCATTGAGATAGGGCCGCGACAGGCTATCATGTTGCACACGTAACATCAGAGTGGAGATCCCCGCGTGCCAGTCCCAATATTTAAATAGAGCCCTGTTGGCTATATCGGACGCAAACCAACCGTATTACTTGCGAAAATTGTAATTATTGTAATTTACTGTATGCGTCTCCAATGAAAAGAAGAAAGAAGCTTTCTGATAAATTACCAGTACCTGTTTTAATGTTTGTAACATATTTGCTAAAATTAGCATCTCTTATGTTATAACATATTGATTTATTCCTGCGTATAGATGTGGCAAAGTTCAGATGATGCCAAAATGCCCACTGCTTTCATTATGAGATTTCCATAACCTCAGTCATGGACCACATTTGCCTGTCCCGCACCTCACGATCAGTGCTACCAGTACCCATGGTTAACCAATAATTTCATTGAAATTGAATCGAATGGACGAAGTGGAGACAGACATTGAACAATACTTTTATTCAAATATAAGGGAAGGAGGATGCATCAATTAGGGAATCCGTGATGATGCTGAATTGTCACATCTAGGGCTACTTTGTTAACTCATCAGAGCACATGTTATTCACACTACAAGTAAGGAATATAGGAATAGCTGGTCTCAATAACGCGGCCAGTTCATGCTATGTATGAAATGTGTTATGAGTGAAAGCAAATCAGAATGATGATACAACTTTACACTCCGCCAACACAATATAATTCCAATCACTGGAACATCTGAAATTACAATTCAAAGAATGCAAACAAATCCCGAAAGTCTGTTTGGTAGGAGCATTGGCAAATGCCAACTTGCAAAATTGCCTGAGTCGACTCTTCATGTATTGTCAGAACTGCCAGAACACCACAAGCTCCCTATTATGTGTCGTAGGCCTGGACTAGAACAAGGAATACTAGTGGATCCATGCATGTGTATAAACCACCCGCAGATATGCAGGCTTGCCATGACCAAGTTCAGGCAGGGGGGCTGTCGTCTTGTGGATTTGTTTAGTCGCACTTCATACACAAATTCTAGATAATTAAGAAATCGGAATGCAATTCGTTACTCCTGTTAGTAACTCTCTTCTTGTTACGATCGGTTACTTGTATGACTGGCTGCGTGGTGCAGCTGTAACGTTCTTGCCCGCTGTTCCCAAGGTTGCAGGATCGAATCTTGGTGCAGTCAGTTGGCATTTGAGGGTGTGAAAATGTAAGGGAGCCGTGACAGTAGATTTACTGCCACATTAATGATCTTTTCGGAGTAAAATTCCGACATCCTGGCATCTCTAAAAGCCGCAGCAGTTAAAAGGGACATTATACCAATAACATTACTATAGGTTACTTGTGAGCGCCCCTTGTGTATATACCACCCGCTCAGATATACTGTTATGCAGGCAGGATTTGACATAGTTATCATGTTATTTGTTTAAACGCACTTTATACACAAACAGCCCATATTACGTTAAAAAGTGTTACTAGTTTGGCGCGCCAATGGCTCGGCGAGTCTCGGTTCTTTGGGGAGGGCCATCATATTGGGTGCCACAACTACGTCGATAACAGGCGATTTTCTAGATGCAACGAGAATGCAGCATATAATATGAATATTTAACAATAACCGCACGCCTGTGCAGTTGGTAGTTTTATCGACTTCTAAAAAATTTGGTGGCGAGGCGGTTCTTCTATAGGACAGCCTATATTATTTTATAATTAAATAAATGTAAGACTTGCATCACTGACACTGCCTGTGAAGTACGGTGAACAAAAATACACGTGGACAAATACGCCAACGATAATGGAACTTTTTTTTTAACAAAACACTAAGAAAACGCGTATTTAAGGCGAAATAAGTAAACATTTTGCGGCATTCGAAAAAATATTATTACAGTGAGGTCCCTCTCTATACAATGGAACCTCGCAGAGGCAGCGTGGCGGTGTCGAGCAAGGCTCTCACACTAGTTTAACACATTGACCCTTTTTAGCGTATTTAATAATCATGATTAACTTACCACACTACAAACATGAATTTCAGTCTGTCTGTTATACTGTATATGCAAATCTACACCGCTTCACCAAACTGAACCAAATTGTATGTACTTAATTTTGGAACCCTACGGGTAACACTGTCTACTTGATATTTTGGACAGTCCTCTCCATCCCATAGATTTAGGCCCTTTGTGACACAAATCTATACCATGCCACTGAACTGAACCAAATTTTATGTAGGCCTACTTACCATTTGGAACCCTGCAGATAACACTGTTTATAGATAGCGGCCGTTTAGCTGTGCACTCGACCTTTAGAGCTCAGCAGTAGGAGCGGGGTGTAGAGCGGTGCGGGGAGCAGGCCGAATACTTCCCTATCTGAGAACATTAACTCATGTGACAGTATAGTTTGCATCACGGTCTTTGGACATCAGTCCCGGTTTCGCAATCCTTCAGAGGACAGACTGTGAGACTCACGCATGTTCAATTGATACGTGAGTTTTCAGTTGCACGGAAAGCAACTCGTGTATCGATTGCACATGCCTGAGGTTCACCACCTCTCCTCTGTACGACTGCACTTGACATCAGTCCAAAAGGCCGACGACCACGAGGGCGACCGAGAAAGCGCTGGCAGGATAGTATGTGGGAGGACATGCAACTAGTGAATGCCACAACTAGAGACGCTCAAGATCAGTATGGAAGAAAAGTGCAGAAAAGCAGACCCTGCAATAAAGCGGGATTAATGCTAGGAAGATGATGATGTGTATTATGTTATGTTAATTTAAATAATAAACTGTATGCATGGGACAAGCTGTGCAAGGAATAGCCTATGGGTTGAAAATAAGTCAAAGTAAGACAGTAGTGTTGACAACCACTAATGCAACCATTTACGTGAATAATCAGCCTCTACAAATTGTTGAGCAATTTAAATATCTTGGTAGCACAGTGTGTAAGGATAACAACAGCAACATTGAAGTAACAAATAGAACTAGTAATGCAGCCTCCTTCTATGCACAAGTTAGAACACTACTGTGGGATAATCAAGTGCCCAGGAAGTGTAAACATATCCTTTTTAAGACGTACTACATCCCAATTCTAACTTACGGAGTAGAAACATGCGCCCTGTCCAGAAGAAAAGAAAGTAGGATCAGGCATCCAAAATGAAGTTTATATTAACAGTGCTTCAAAAGACAAGGAGAGACAAAGTAAGAAATGAAAGAAACAGGTCAGAGGCTGGCACAGATATCAGTGCTACAAATATTTGCAGAAGCAATGATTGGAATGGTATGGGATCTTCAAAGAATGGGAGACGAGAGGACACCAAAAGCTTACTTTAACAAGATTATCCCAGGCAAACGACCAGTAGGCTAATTTGGTATGGCCATGTACATCGGAAGACCTGTTGGAAGACCAACGAAGAGATGGATAGATGTTGTTAAGAAGGACATCGCCGGATAGAATCCAAGAGGAGGAGCTGTATAAGGATAGAGGAAGGGGGAAGAGGCTCGTCACCAGCACTTGGGACGCTTGATGATGAGGAAGACTAAAGAAGAAATGGATGGACCAAATCAAGGATGAACGTGAAGACAAAGGGCTAGACTGGAGAAGGACTCGTGAAGACCAGCTATTCATGGACAGGCGAGGACTCGTTAACAGTGAATAATAATAATTATAATAATGTTGGTCTGGATGTGTGTAACAGGCCTCACCTCCTGGCTGAATGCCACTGTAGCCTTGATATTAGGATAATGCTGCTTATGAATGTTAGGAACTCGAATGCTACTTGAAGTGGAGAATTCTCCACCGGACGAAGTAATCTTATCAAAACCATATTATTAAACAATAAAGCACACAACTCATAAACAGAATCACAACCATAATACGTAGATGCTACACAACAAAAGAACTATTGAACTAAATAAATACCTACCGTGCGGTACTGTATTAGAGCAAAATCCTGCGAAGGATGATCTTGTGGGCAGTATCAAAAGCTGATGATGAACTCAAACACACATAACTACGAGTAGGATAGCCAGTTTCCAGCCACATATTTAAATGTAACCAGGGGTATCTTTCATATCAATGTCAAGCCAAAGCAGTCGAGTTGGACAAGTGTTCCATGATTTGGTGCAGCAAAGTAGTCAGTTGGCCGGAAGGCTTTCCAAGCAAAGGACCTGTGATAGTATCATCCCCTGGATTATTACCATATAAGGGCAAAACTACTAAGAAGTGCCCGAGAAATTTAAAACAAATCTTGTATTCAGCCTGTTGCACACTTATATTGAAACCTATTTGTAAGAATTACTCTAAATTTGGGATAAACAATTCAATAAATTTTAACATGACACGTTACAGAAATTTTACACATATTTGTAATTTAAATATTGTATATATATTTGTGCCCGGCCCGCGGAGTGCTTGCCTCGCACTTGGAGGCCCTGGGTACGATTCCCGGCTCCATCAGGGATTTTAGGAACTGACGTGAGGGCTGGAACGGGGTGCACTCAGCCTCGTGAGGACAATTGAGTAGCTGTCTGACAGTGAGGCAGCGCCCCGATCACAAAAACCAAGATTAACGGCCGAGGGGACCCTATGCGCTGATCACGCGTCACCCCAATATCTGCTCGCCAAATGGCTGTGTAGCGGTCGCTTAGTCGGCCTAGGCCCTTAGCGGGTTGTTGTGCCAGGGGGGTGGTTATAACGAGAGGATTAGACAGTTGTGTTTTTGTTTTGGAGATCAGAGAAGGCGTACGATAGAGTACCCATGGAGAGAATGCTTAGCATCTTAAAGGATTATGGTATCGAGGAAAGACTGCTACAGGCAATCAAAAGTATTTATGTTGAAGAATTTTTGTGTGAGTTAACGGTAGGATGAGTTCTCAGTTCAAGTTTGTTCCAGGAGTGAGGGAAGGCCACTATTGTTTATTTTATATATGTACCATTTGCTGATGGGCATAAACTGGCTGGTTGGGATTCAATTAGACGGATACCAGGCATGCAGTGTGACTTATGCTGATGACCTGGTAGTAAAGACAGACTCCATGGAAAGCTTGCAGCCAACATGTTTAAACTTGAAGAGAAATGTAGGGAATATGGTATGATGATCAGCATTTCAAAGAAGAAGGTTATGTCGGTAGGGAAGAAATGCAAGAAAACAGAAAGCCAAATAGGAGGAACTAGATTGGAGCAGGTGGAACATTTAAAGTACTGGAGCTGGGTATTCCCTCAGGATGGTTGTGTGGGGAAGGAAATAGAGTTGAGGTGTAGAAAAGCCAATACATTGAGTTCTCAGTTGCGATCTACAGTACCGCAAGAGAGAAGTTAGTGTAGCGACGAAACTCTCGCTACATCGCTGTATACCTTGCTGTATGGAAGTGAGAGCTGGTCCATAAGCTAGAGGTAACTGATATGATGCTGAGACAAATAGATGGGAGCAATGGCAGGAAGGTACTCGTAATAAAGAGATGAAGGCTAAGTTAGAAATGAACTCGCCAGATGGAGCTGTTCGTATGAGCTGACTCGGATGGTGGGGCCATGTGTTGAGAATGGGGAAAGAGAGATTACCTAAGAGGTTAATGATTTTGGCTGTAGAGGGTAAGAGAAGCAGAGGTAGACCTAGAAGGTGATGGTTAGATTCAGTGCTTAATGATTTCAAAGTGAGAGGTGTAGAAGCAGTGCTAACTGCTAATAAGGGATCATGGAGGCAAACAGAGGCTTGCAGACTAGACTGGATGCTGAAGGGCAAAAAGGTCTAAAATGAATATGTATGTGTATTTGTCATCACTGCTGTTGTTAAGGAAGAACATTTTTAGCCTACTGTTCACATTTTGCAAAAATGAGGAAAAAGTAGACTTATGAGTTCGGGCAAATGTGTGTCTGTCTGTCCTTCTGTCTGTCTGTCTGTCTGGCTGTGTGTGTGTCCCCCCCTATCAACTCCTAAATGGCTGCAGCAATCGAAACAAAATTTGTTAGGAGTAAAGAGTTGATCCATAAGCTAGAGGTAACTGATATGATGCTGAGACAAATAGATGGGAGCAATGGTAATACTCGTAATGAAGAATATCTCACGGCCATATTTGAAAATGATGTCAATCCTACCAACTGCTGAAAAATCCCAATTGTAATTTGAGCTCCATGTTGGATATCTTGGAAGGTATAAATGGGAGCTATTTCAAAATTGGCACACGTATAGATAATAATATTGCGAGGCCATGCATGGCAGTGTTGCCAAAATGATTATAAGCCTACTGATATGTCCACATTTTAAATGCATATAACTTCTACACTATCAATTGGAATTCAGCCAAATTTCGTATGTGCTATGTGTACATAAACATATATGACTGAACGTATTCTTAAGAGCCACCAGAGCTGCCAACTGTTAATAAATGCTCTCATTTTTTTATCCAAATACCCATATATCAGAAAGTATGCAAGCCGACAGCTTTAAAGTATGCACACGTATAGTACCTGACATTAGTTTGGAGTAACTTATATACGTCAGTGCTACCAACATGATTCTATGCCTGCTGAGAGGTCCAATTTTAAAATGCATGTAACTTCTATACTCATCATCATCTTGTACAGTTTCCAGCCCCAGGCTGGGTCTGTTTCATGTAACTTCTATACTAACTAATGGATTTCATTCAAAATTGACAGAACAATAGATCATATTATTTCAGATTATTTCTCACCAATACATGTATGTCATTGTTGCCAACATGATTTTACGCGCGCTGTTAGATCCAATGTTTAACTGCATGTAACGTCCATGCTATCCATTGGACTTCAACCAAATTGTGTATTCTGTACCTTAAGGGATAGAACTAAGAATATATTCAGTCACCAGGGCTGCCAACTGTAGTTCTTTATTAGGCTACATTAAGCCAGGTATACAGTATTTTGAACTAATTAGAAATTTCGATATTACCAACTTAATTTCGTCATTATTCTAGTTAGATCCATATAGATTAATCATTAGCATGAATCTTAAATTTTAAGAAAAGTAGACTCTTTAGTTCGTCATGGAACTTCTTGTTGATTGTTGGGTTGGTATTGATACCTCTGTATGTAAATTGGAACGTGGAGGTCGTTTGTTTTTTCTTTAAATTAAAAGATGGTGTTGACACATCCAATTCTTGGAATAATCATGTCTCATTGTTATATTTTCAGTAGGTGGTCTGGAACTGTGAAAACGAGACATTCATCATCCTTGTTCATTCTTCTTACAAGTTGTATATTTTAGTCAGAAATGGGAGAAAAGATAGCTATTGTACCCGAGGATTATCCAAAGAAATATTTGTCCGAGTCAGAAATAGAAAAATGAAGGTGTTTATCTGTAGCAATATTATACGAGTAGATCGCTTTAGACCAGAATATCATCCCCGATTTGATATTTGTTGGGCACACCATTCAGGAGCCTTGTTACTAGAATGCCTCGATGAAGTTACCGAAACTTGGTTGAAGTTGCTGATTGGGGAGAAAAAGCCATGGCCAGATGCTGTTCTCAATTTCATTGATCCTAAGGACCTTATGGGCTTCTACAGGGTTAGTGTTTCTCTGCCCGGCAGCCCAAACATTGACTTAAGTTCTCGGCTGGAGATACTTGAGCACCAAAATCCTGGTCTGAATACAATGTACTGGAGAAGGCTTTCTAGCAAAACTGTAGGAGGGGGCACTTGTTATAAACTGTTGGTTGACGAACACTCATGGGGGGGGTCGTAGAGGCTTATAAAATACAATTGTGTTATTTTCTTTCACAAGTTGACATTTCTCTCCTTCCTTATAGAAGGCGAGACACACTGCAGAAGTTTTTAATGTTCAGTTTTTCAGGCAGGGGCTTGTAGCCAGAGGTACGCCACTTCACTTTCTGGTTGGTTTCCGTTTTTAAAGCTTGAGAATTATAAATTTGACACAATCGCCAAAGTAGCCATTTGTCCAGGTCTTGTCCATTAATGTATAATTCCACCTATTAGGCCATGTGTTGTGCAAAGAGTGGGGGTCATTATGGTACAGTGATCAAGCTGCTTGCCTCTCACTAGGGCAATTCCCAGTAAATGCATGTGAGATTTCCGAAGTGAAAGATAACATCCTGCGGTTCGTAGCCTACTCCTCGTAAAATGGCAGATTGACTGTTGATATTCAGTTGGTCAACACAAGATCATTCCAATTATTGGAATATGTGAAGAAATTACCTGAAATGAATTCTATGTGAGTAAGATATATATGTTGTTATGGACTATTGAAGAAGGGGAAAACTCAGGGATGACAATATTTCACTCGTCAAGCGAGCATCATCAGATCCCAATCTAAAAGACAAATAGCTCTACAAAACACTTGCGGTATCTGGAATTGTAGAATGTCAAAATGCTGCTAGACAACCACTTTTAGAAATACTGGTACACTATGTTCCATCTAGTCAATACTTTTTTGGGTTGATTTACTCACTAGGACATGTTTCGAGGCAGAGTATTATTGAAAATCTGCCCCTTCATCAGCTAGTAGTCTCAGTCATTATGACAGCAGAGTACTTGTTGGTATTAGTTCACAATTCTAATGTAGTTATAGCTTTTCCCCATCATCACAGCAGAGTACTTGTTGGTATTAGTTCACAATTCCACTGTAGTTATAGCTTTTCCCCATCATCACAGCTGAGTGCTTGTTGGTATTAGTTCACAATTCTACTGAAGTTATAGCTTTTCCCCATCATCACAACAGAGTGCTTGTTGGTATTAGTTCACAATTCTACTGAAGTTATAGCTTTTCCCCATCATCACAACAGAGTGCTTGTTGGTATTAGTTCACAATTCCCCTGTAGTTATAGCATTTCCCCATCATCACAGCAGAGTACTTGTTGGTATTAGTTCACAATTCTACTGTAGTTATAGCATTTCCCCATCATCACAGCAGAGTACTTGTTGGTATTAGTTCACAATTCTACTGTAGTTAGAGCTTTTCCCCATCATCACAGCAGAGTACTTGTTGGTATTAGTTCACAATTCTACTGTAGTTAGAGCTTTTCCCCATCATCACAGCAGAGTACTTGTTGGTATTAGTTCACAATTTTACTGTAGTTATAGCTTTTCCCCATCATCACAGCAGAGTACTTGTTGGTATTAGTTCACAATTCCACTGTAGTTATAGCTTTTCCCCATCATCACAGCAGAGTACTTGTTGGTATTAGTTCACAATTCTACTGTAGTTATAGCTTTTCCCCATCATCACAGCAGAGTACTTGTTGGTATTAGTTCACAATTCCACTGTAGTTATAGCTTTTCCCCATCATCACAGCAGAGTACTTGTTGGTATTAGTTCACAATTCCACTGTAGTTATAGCTTTTCCCCATCATCACAGCAGAGTACTTGTTGGTATTAGTTCACAATTTTACTGTAGTTATAGCTTTTCCCCATCATCACAGCAGAGTACGTGTTGGTATTAGTTCTCAATTCTACTGTAGTTATAGCTGTTGCCCATCATCACAGCAGAGTACGTGTTGGTATTAGTTCACAATTCTACTGTAGTTATAGCTTTTCCCCATCATCACAGCAGAGTACTTGTTGGTATTAGTTCACAATTTTACTGTAGTTATAGCTTTTCCCCATCATCACAGCAGAGTACTTGTCGGTATTAGTTCACAATTCTACTGTAGT
Organism: Meconema thalassinum; assembly: GCA_946902985.2. NCBI lineage: Eukaryota > Metazoa > Arthropoda > Insecta > Orthoptera > Tettigoniidae > Meconema > Meconema thalassinum. The sequence goes on from OX336397.1 coordinate 66,865,402, forward strand.
TATGGCTTTTCTCCATCATCACAGCAGAGTACGTGTTGGTATTAGTTCACAATTCTACTGTAGTTAGAGCTTTTCCCCATCATCACAGCAGAGTATTTGTTGGTATTAGTTCACAATTCTACTGTAGTTATAGCTTTTCCCCATCATCACAGCAGAGTACTTGTTGGTATTAGTTCACAATTCCACTGTAGTTATGGCTTTTCCCCACCATCACAGCAGAGTATTTGTTGGTATTAGTTCACAATTCCACTGTAGTTATAGCTTTTCTCCATCATCACAGCAGAGTACTTGTTGGTGTTAGTTGACAATTCCACTGTAGTTATAGCTTTTCTCCATCATCACAGCAGAGTATTTGTTGGTATTAGTTCACAATTCCACTGTAGTTATAGCTTTTCTCCATCATCACAGCAGAGTACTTGTTGGTATTAGTTCACAATTCCACTGTAGTTGTAGCTTTTCTCCATCATCACAGCAGAGTACTTGTTGGTATTAGTTCACAATTCCACTGTACTTTAGGCCTCACTGCTCAGCGACAGTAGCTACACCTTCATAGATTAGTTTGGGGGAGGAACACTGTTTTGCTATTTATAAGTTTTGCAACATTAAACTAAATAAGTTAGTTCTCTTTTTGGCTGCTTTATACCTTAATATTTATCAGTAATAATTACCACACTTACTAAGATTTCTGACAGTTTTTTGTTTTGTTCTTGGAGGACAGAGACTGTCTGTGTGTGTCACTGTATGGTTGGTAGTGCTTAGTAGAACTATTTGTCTTTTAGAATCTGATGATGCTCGCTTGACAAGCGAAATCTGCCATCTCTTAGTTTTCTCCTTCAATAGTCCATAACAATGGAGAGCACCAACTGAAAGCTACAATATTTATTGTTAAGATGGCAACACTGGAGAATGGTTTCAAAGCGATCTTTACTCAATTTAAGATTAACATTCACGTAAAATGACAAGCTTTTGTTGTGCAGAGAGTAACAAGCCTTATATAGATAAGTGTGAACCATTGGGTTTACTTGCAGTAGGGTGGCAACACAGCACGTGATCCCTCAGAACCTCTCAGGTGTTGCAGCTCCCACTAGGACGATGGCTGAGGTGAAAATCAAACCCACTTCTTCATGGGGCTTAGTGTATCCTGTTCCAACCCTCAGAAGAGAATTCAATTTCTTGGCTGAGCCAGGGATTTAACCCAGGACCTTTGGGAGGGGAGATTTGATACGTACCCCGTGACCACAGAAGTTGGCATCTTGCTGAGTATGCCTCCCTTGGTGTTTGGGGTTGCTGACCCAATAATGTTTTGGGGATCCAATCAGCCTTTGGTGGGCTCTACTGACGTAGATTGTCCGACAGACACTTTAATGCTCATGGCAACGGTTGTCTGTGAAGCTAGCCTGTGCCAACGCAATCATATTAATTCTCTAACATGTACTCCTTGTACAATACATGACCTAATGGCTGAAATGCCTCCTCCATATTTAATGACCTCTAGATGTGAATGTCGTATGATACCAATGAAATATTACATTATTCCAACCAGCATTTGTAAACAGGATAACAATTTCTGGGCTCCTGGAAATTCCTGATTCCAGAGATTGTTTCATTTACCATCGACATATTGTTGTCCTTCTATTTTAAAGTGATTTGTCGAGATATGGTGCTTTGTTTCCTTGAGGATTTGGTCTTATTGGATATTCCTCAGTTCAACTACAGATTAATTCAGCATCTTGACTGTTGTGCCTCTCATAGCAGGAAAGAACAGCTGTCCAAGTGTAATGTTAGCTGTGGGGTAACTTTGTGGAAAAAGAAAATTAATTGTGTAATTTTTCAGCTTGTTTACATCTCATTTGTCAAGATTTTGTATTCACTATATAAAAAAGAACTTTCATCCCATTTGTAATAGATTGATCTAAAAATATACCTTGATACCAAGATTGGGATATTTTTTAAAGTGTTATACATGCTATGTTGATCAAGGAACTGGTGGCTATTATTAATGCAATACAGGGTGAGACGTGGCATGTACTGTGAGTTATGAGTATTATACGCTACTTCTTTCTAACATGAATTAATCTTCTCAACTGACCTTGTTTGATGGAGCGCCAATCCGACGACTCTGCTCATATCCGCAACCAAACAGTTGTTTATGTTATTCCTAGTGATGCCAGGGTGTTAATTGTGATTATCTTGTAGTCTTTGCCGTCTATGAACAAGTGTTCAGATCTCAGAAATGTAGGCACAGTAGATCTTATATTTATTAGACACTTGTTCATAGTTTAATGCAATCTATCACCTAAAATATTGGATATCTTTTTTTTTTTACTTAAAAAGAAGCACAGCATTTTACTTGTTTTTCCTTTTTTACTTTGTATAGGCTTATATTAGTTGTTTGCATGATTTCTGTTTTAGCCTGTTAAGTCAGTGTTAGTTCAATTCCATTTAATTCTGTCATAATAAAAACTCTACAATAAAACCTGTAACTAGGGTATCTGGTGTTTTATTTAATACAAACGTAGGAACCGACTGAGGTATTACATGTTTGGCGTAAGTAAGTGTGCTGTCTGATGTATACCTCTGTCTATTGGTGTGTCAATGCGTGGGTGGGGCAGGAGGGAAGGATGTACACTCCGTTATCGATGCTAGGAGATAGCGTGCTGTTCTGCTCCTGGTACTAATACATTATATTGATTATACTAATAACATTCATTCAACTGTGATAATACACTATTCTTCCGTTAAGAATATGAATTCCTTAAAACTATTCACATATCACTTTTTTGAAATGCCCAACTGACCAAACACAAAGCTCATGCCACAATGATTCATCGACATACATTCAGACTGTACCGATATCTCCAGGAAAACGGACTGCATCATAACGCTTATAACTTAACATTCATACATCTTCCGCCGGCAAGGATTCGTCAAACGAGTAATTACTATAATATGCTCTAAGCCATGCTGAGCAAGCACGGAAAATAGAGCTGGGGCCACTTTCACAGCCTATCCAAACTCCTGCTGTCAGCATGGCAGATATCCTCCTCGCAGCCCCTCAACACTACACCTCTCCGTGCTCCTCTTTTGGCCTACCTGCCACTTGTATCTTCCACTTTTGTTGTCCTGTTTGACTGTTTTTGATGCTCACCGTGCACGGAGGCTAAGCCTTCTTATCAGGATCATGCCAATGATTAGAGTATTGACTGCGGAATCCCAGAGGCATAGGAAGACGATGCATTGTAAATTTGTATAATTAAGAATGACATTTCTTAAACTACATTTTGAGGGTGGACAGTAACTTTTGCACGCATTTGTGATAACAGTTTCCCATGTTTCAGAATTGCCTCCGTAGCAAATAAATGTCATCAACAACTTCCAAAGGCAATGCCTTGTCTCCGCTGTCATTGTTCTCTGTAAATACCAGTATTTTAAAAAAATATTGCGGGAATTTCGCAAGTCCTAAATTTACTAAGCTTGAGGCGATCAACTAATTTTCCTCCACTACCAACCAGCACTCTCGTTATCTGGGATTACAGTATAGTAATCTTATACAGCATGCACGCTTAGGCAAAACTAGAAGAAACGATTTTAGAAAAACAATTCATAAGGCCCCCTCTCCAAACTTCTGGTTTGCTGCACCACTTCACCTGTAAGCCGCTTGGAAGGACCACTTAACGATGCACACATGATAAACAGGCAGGCGCTGAGTATATATTTTATTTAATTTATATAACTAGATTTCGACACACTAGCTCTCTTGGTAATCAATCAATTATTTTATGAAAGTAAATAACAAGAAATTCAAGAGTGTTTATAGCTTTCGTCAGCCCGGAAGGTGGCCGGCTGTGTGGGATTTGCGCAGAGAGAGAAAGAGATATATTTCCACTGTTGCAACAGGTCCACCATGTCCGAGTTCCCACACCGCAGGCTGCTGCCATGAGTTCCTGCGGTATGACAGCACCGTCGCTTAGCTCACCGAGCCTGTCTCCTTAGCGCTGCTTTACGCTTAGTTTTCCTGACAACACACTAGCTCAGATTCTCAAGACAGACCGACTGTGATTGGTGGGATGGAAGTGAGCCATGACGTAATGGTAGCGTTGTGTTCTGTGCACCGCCTTCCCGGCTGGTTCGGGCTCTAATATTACTGAGTTGTAATTCTAAGAAGTGTGTAATTTAATGTTTAACACCCCATTCCTCCAGTTCTGTGGTGTCGCATTGTGATTGCATCGTAACGATTCAAGGTTTTAAATTAACACATGGTGTATTGAAAATTGTGGCTATTCTTTCGTAAACTTTCGCGGTCAGAGCTAGGGTTACCAGATGCTTTTTGCGGAATGTAGGACATTTCAGGAAAATGTAGGACATCATGAAATCTAACACTAAAAAGCAAAAATACCTAGTATCGTACATTAAAATGATAAATATTGAGTGCATATTATTCAGGTTATGTACAGTATTTCTATTGTGAAACATTCATATTTCAAAGAGGAACTGAATTGTTCTGCAGGATAAATTAGACACTGAGCTTAGTTGCTAAAATGTTCAATTCGCACCTCCTCTTTGGCATCATAGAAAATCGCGTTTAGCCGTGGTTTAATTCAAAACGTGTTGAAAGTATGCTATCACAATCAACAATGCTGGCTCGCCAACATTCAAGCAGTAAAGAGATACAATCCAAAGAATATGAAACTCTCTCCCCACAGATGATACACATTCATAGCACCATAGAAACAGCACTCTCCTCGCAGTCGTAACTTACTGTTTCTTAAAAGGAAGGTGAATTAAAACTCATGGTTTATGCCATGTCTTGTGTGGGGTTTCGCCTAGGAACACCAATCTGGCTCATCAGCGGGCTCTTGGTGTCCATTGTATCTTCTTCTCCCTCTTTCGCGACTGGGAATATTTTTTGAAACAACTGATGTGTTTAAATGCTTGTTTCTGAAAATGGAGGAATTTACGAAATTAACGAAATTCCTCCTGGACTTGGGACAAACGTTTGAATGGGTCTAGTCAGAGCTAATGCTATCCAAGTCCTCTACAGCAACTGTAAATAAGTGATAATTATTAATGTTCCCAACATAAAATCACCTGGGCAATTGTTTAATCAACAAGAAAGCCGTGTTGATGTGAGGGACTGCCTTATGCAATGTTATTTTTACATTTCATCATAAAATGAACTTCCTACTCCTCATTACTTAGCCTAATCATACTTCTGTTCATGATCTTGTTTTCCAAGAAGGCTTTAATATTCACATACTGTATGTGCTACAGTATCTCTTTTCTTTACCTTTATTAGTTCCAAGTCTTTGTATGGCTGTTACAGCCGCAACAAGTAGCCTACTTTATTTTATATTAATAATAAATAAGTTCATCTCCCTTAATGAACATCATTTGCCAAGTGCTACGAGCACAGAACAAAATCAGGACAACATGATATCTTTAAATAATGTTAAGAATTTATGGTATTATGGAGGGCTGAAAAGGAGTGTATGATTGACGGATTATGACTTAGATAATGTAGTCCTTGTGCCACAACAAGGAAAGTATAATTTTGTTAGTTATGAATTACGTGTGAGTGAAATACTTATAGCTTATAATTCAACAAATACATTTACTGATGGATTGTTTTGTATATAGATAGCCTAAAAATAAATTACGTAAAGCTAAAATACAAGCTCAGGGCTTAGGTACTGGCCAACCACCCTTCCTACAGAATCCTGCTTCTTTTATCCTAGAAGCCAAGGTCACACCCAAATAATCTCCTTCACTGGGAGAGCCTAAAATCGTCATGTATTTTTGGACTGGGTTTGATTCTTGGCTAATGCACGATAGAACTTCAGAGTCGCATCTAAAGGTTCTAATTGCAAGTAAAAAATGAAAGGTTGTGTGGCTTATGATCACGAGAGCCACAAGTTTGCTTTGCTTTCAGTCTCTAGTGAATGTGCTAATAACACTATGTACAATGGAGTCACCAATCAACCAAGTAAAACACACACACTCCCAAACTCACTCTACCTGTTGCTCAACACCAATCAGATCTAACGTTAACCTTCTCACGACCAACAAGTTGCCGTCTAACCGCACCGCACCTTTTACTGGTGAGTGGCATGTCTTCTCCTAATTCTCCCCATTCTGCAGGATTGAGGACGACGTAAGATGAGATTTCCCTGTGATGGATGGTTTTTACATCTGGTCGAGAGAAGTATTAATAATGGTGTCTGGCTTTTGGAGAGGCCTGGTGTACGTCTTTCCAGTTGGCACCTGTAGATGGCCTGCACATTATAGTGGAATTCATACTGGGCATTAGTAGGCCTAATGGTATTCCATAGCTTCAGTTACGAGGCCTACGTCAAGAGTTAACAAGAGGCTATCATTGTGTAATCAGTTCACACACTGCCCAGAGTGCAGGGATTCAGTTTCAAGTTGCAACAGCAGTCGTATTGTCAACACTTGGGTATCAAAGTATGTATTCCTCATGGAAATCTATAATCTGGAGTCATTTCTATGACCATATTTTTTGACAATATGTATAATTATTGTTGTACTTTCAATTGCCCCCCGGTACTGTATAGATTATTATTGTAGCGTCAATTAGGGGCTTAGGATCTCTTTGGTCAACGGCATTTGATAATGTGTTATTGTGGTGACTGTCAGTGTTTGTATTAGGGGTGAAGGATTTGGGACAGGTGGCCTGGGACTTGAAATAATATGCAATTCACTAACTTATACCCCTGTGGGTAGGGGGGGGGGGGGGGTTAGAATGCACCTACGGTCCCCTGCCTGTCATAAGAGGTGACTAAAAGATGGCGACATTGGCTATCCTTTCAGGTTCCCGCAGTGGTTTGTGAATTGGCTCTCCGTGTATCTAAATTATATTTTGTACGTATTTTCAATCTCAATTACATTTTGTGAGTCTTTTCAATCTAAGTTACATTTTGTGGGTATTTTCAATCTAAATTAGTTTTAGTTATAGTATTTATTTAATTATCACCCAGACCATTAAGGGCCGATAACCTAGATGTTAGGCCCCTTAAAACAACAATTATCATCATCATCATCATCATACACCGCCGGTGGGCTCAATACACATTGGGGTGTCATACAGTCTGCGAGTCTCAAATTCTGGGGCATATTGATACGTAAATTGTCAGTTGCCCAGAGAAGTTGACCGGGTCACAATCGTGCGCTGTTGGCCAATAGCACCTCCAGTCGGCTGTTACTAGACTACCGGACTTGTTTCAATACTCGAGCTCTCAAGGACACTGGCAGAAATCCGTGGAGTAAACAGTGCCATTGTAGGATTTATCTGGAGTGGGAAACATATGAGTAAAACTGCAGCCAGTACGGCCACCTTCAAATTTCTCAACTTTCAGCCCTCCAGTACTTTCATGGAGTGTTACTTAACATGCTCGGCTTTGCTGCTAAGTTAAAAATTATATCATAATGAATGGATGGGGAAGTGTGTTTACTCAGCTAGTATTGCCTGTTTCCAGATACACTTCACATTCCTTTCTTATTAAATACATTTTGAGCTGATATTTGAACACATTCCACATTATCAAGTACAGAAGATAAACACTATTCACATGAAGCGTGAAAAACTCATCCAACCCGCTGTTCTCAGTCGTAACTGGTGGTGCAGTTGCTTCCCAATTCACATGTTTGTGGTTGTACGAGGAATGCATGGCAGACCGGCTGGAAGATTGCACTCCTCTCTTGTGTGTTATGCATATAAACTAATCACAGAGGTTCTAATCTCATATTATTACAAATATTTTTGGATGTGCATGTAATTAAGAGTCTTGCACCTTATTCAGTAATTGTAGGTCAAGGACCAGGTTTATCACAGAGAGACCATGATTGTAGAGCTAGGGACTTGGATCTTAGATTTTCCTTTGGCAATGGTAGCAATTATCTACCATAAAACTATATTTTTACATGTACTTTAAACTCAGAATTGCAATGTCTCTTGAATCGTTCCGAGAACAACAATACTGCTCAAGTTCTTTCATTACTTAAGGTATAACCTTTTTTTTTTTTAAGAAAGGTGAAAACTAGCCAGGTTTAAAAAAAAAATTGAAAGCACTGACTGTAGTTCAACTTTCAAAAATCCTGGCACTTCATTGGTCATGTAACTTCAGGTTAATGAAAGAGGCAAACAAGAAATCAATGATTTAAATCTAGTTATGGTACTTACTGTAAATGTAATGGATGAAAAAAATTGCAGGGTAGATTTTTTTATTCATATTAATTAAGCTTATGACAACATACACAAAATATATAACATATTACAAGCAATCAACTGGGCACCTGATAGATTTAAAGGTTTAATTCTAAGTTGTCCAGCCTTTGTAGAGGCTTGCACAAAGTCTGCCAGCAGTCCCAATTACTCTGTACCAATATGGCGGATTGTCTGTCTCGGTGCACCGCAGTCACAGTTGGGTGATGTTTTCATGCCCCACTTATACAACGAGCCAATGGTTGGTTCGCACCCTGTTAAGGGCAACCCATGCTTTACATGGCAGATCAAAACCTGCTGGTGCATGTTGGGTACAAAGTAGTGACTGCCATTCCTTCGGAGCTGCGTTGTTCCACTCCTGCTGCCATTCTTCAGCAACGTTGAATCCTCTCCGAACCAACTCGTGGACTCTTAACACAGATGTTTAATAAGAACTCTAGAAAGAGTCTTTCATTTTTGCAGTGTGCTTTTTTGTATATACTACTTGTATCTAAATAAATATAGTGACTCAGCAGGTAAGACCCCCATAAAAGCGGTACAAGATTGACTTGCCAAGTTAAAAGACCACTGTAGAAGCACACACAGTTACAAGTTTCCAGAATTGTTGGTTCAGCCTTCATCATTGGAGGAGAGTGTCTCATCATCAAAATCATAAACTACTTGTCACCTTCATCCCCCCTCTTGCTCTGAGGGAGCTCAATGTAGGGTATCAAAAAAGAAAAGAAAAAGAAAATCTGGAGTCTTGTAACACTTTTTTAGCTTCTACACTGAACTTAACCTGATAAGTAACTGCATTCCATTTGTTGAATCAAGCATTTGCATAGTCTAGTGCTCCTTGTTAGCTTTCCTATTTGACGATGTATCTGGACAACGTATCTGATGTAATGAAAACACAGCATTGTACTGATAATGCAGAGATTGATCTGTATGACTTAACATTATACTAGCTTGCCACGGTTGCAGGTTCGTTCCTGGCTGTGGTAAGTGATTTTTTGAAAGGCGACAAAGATATGATACTCATGTCATACGATGTTGGCATGTTAAGGAACCCATTTGAATTCAGTAGGCCTTATTCATAATGGCAAAATTAATCTCGAGAGTTTCCGCCAACACAAAGTTCCTCATTTCTCTACTAGAAAGCGCTATAGTGTTCAAGGAGCTTTGATTATCTAACCTCCTTGACTTTCACAGTGCTTCAAGGAACAACGAAATTTGACATGCAAGCTACCCTCTGGGTGTCAAATAGCAAAGCCTGCCCCCCGCACCCGAGGCCATACGATATTATTATTATTAACATTATACTGTGCATGTGTACAAAGTGGTTGTATCACTTAGCAGGACAAGATGCAGGAAGAAGAAGAGGAAGTATTTGCTCGAGTCTAGTGTGCAAGTACATACCCGTCTGATCCCCCTAGTGGTGTAGTTCTCGCAGCCGAGTATACAGGGCTGATGACCATGATGTCCAACCCCCTATGGCTTCATGAGGTAGTGCTCCAATAGAGGAACAGTTTATGGCTAAATGCACTGTTCAAGCAGACCAAGAGGCACTAGGGAGCAATCTGGCTCTGTACATCTTGGTCATATAGCCCTGTGTACTTGGGTGAGTGTGGAAGTTTGTCTGATCACCTGTATTGGTGTGAGGATTGCAAAGGAGGTGACCATGGGCTTAAGTTAGGAACCATCCCAGCATTTACCTGCAGGAGAAGTGGGGAAACCACGGAAAACCACTTCCAAGATGGCCGAGGTGGGAATCAACCCGCCTCTATTCAGTTGTACCTCACTAGGTTCAGTGTACACTGTTCCAGTCCTCAGGCCAGAATGAAATCTCTTGACTGAGCCGGGAATCGAACCAAGACCTCCGGGGTTACAACCGCTAATGCTAGTAGCTAAGCCACGAGGTGGTTCATAACTGCAATCTGCATCCTATGGAAATATTGCCCATTACCAACACACACGGTATGGTTAGTTACTGTTTTAAGGGACGGAACAGTGAGGCCAACCTAACCGAGATAGTACAATACACATTTAGTCAAGTTTAAATTTAATGGTGGAAGCCTAACATTTACTTATTTACGCCCACATTGGAGCACTTAAATCAAACCAAATACATTTAAGTCATCTATGGATTGACAGGGAATTTAGCTGTCATCTTCCTCCTCATTCTAGCTGCCCTTTCCGCATCACATACGACATATTGTTTTCTTTGATTAATAAGTCTTAGATGTTTTAAGGGGTTTGAAGCCATTTTTCAGTGTTGCCTAAGTAAACAAAAGTTTGGTGCTTTTCAGTCGGTCAACACGAGTTGGGTTATGCCCTAATCCTGAAATAAATTGGTTTGTTCTTCAGAATACTTTTCTCTTCTCCATTTGCAATTTGTTTCATTCTAATATTCAAATCATTTTGAACTTATTTGAACCCATTTTTTGTTCGTTTTACTTTTCCAAAAGTAGTAAAATAGCCTAGTTGTTTTAATGGTCGATTGTCCTCTTGATACATGACAAGAATGCTACTCTCCTTCTTCTCATCGTGTCTTTTATTGAATCACTTTCCCGGTAGACAACTGCATTATACTCGGAGCTGCCAGAATGGTATTGACAAAAGTAGTAAAATAGTCGATTGTCCTCTTGATACATGACAAGAATGCTATTCAGGAAAGTTTCCTCTATTTATAGATAAATTAGAATTGTTACTCAATAACATGAGCAAAGTAAATTTCGATATAATAATTTGTGGGGATGTAAATGTGGATTTCTTAAAACTTGATAGAAATTGTGAATTATTAACACAGTTACTAATTTCCTATGGACTGAAACCTACAGTAAATACATCAACAAGAATAACAAAATTTAGTAAAACCACTCCTGATCAAATTTTTATAAATACAGATAAATATCACCATTCAATAGAAGTCTATTGTCAGGGTTTTAGTGACCACCATGGACAAATACTGAGTTTTGAAGTATCCGAAGTAATCAATAATAATGATAATGGAGTAAAATCAAAGTGCAGATCATTCACTGAATCAAATGTTACATATTTCAATGACTTATTAAATAAGGAAACATGGTCAGAAATTTATGAACTAGAAAATGTAAATGATAAATTTTATGCATTTAACAGTACCCTAAAACACTATTTTGAAATAGCATTCCCCTTTAAACGAAGAACTGTTCAAAATAACAAAACTAGCAATTGGATAACAACAGGGATTATAAATTCATGTCAAAGAAAGAAATTTCTACACAAATTATATAAACAATACCACACAACACCTGAATTCAATTTATACTACAAAAAATACACTAGCATATTAAATAAGGTAATAAGACTAGCAAAGAAAATGCATAATGATAATTTTATTTCCCAATCATCTAATAAAAACAGGGCTATGTGGTCCGTGATAAAGAAAGAAACTGGAAAATCTGCTAAAATACAAAGGAACATTACACTGACCAGAAATAATAAAGTGATTAATAATCCAGAGGAAATAGCAAACACTTTTAATGACTATTTTCTGGAAATTCCACAAAAATTAATAAATAAATCACAGGTAAATACACTAAATTCTAATAATAAAATAAATATATGCAGTGATTCTTTATTTATAAATCATGTCACAAGTGAAGAGGTAAGAATAGTTATAAAAGAGCTAAAAAATAAATTCTGTGCTGGCATTGATGGCATCCCTGATGCAATTTTAAAAAAATGTGCAGAAAATATAATAAATCCACTTACGCACTTAATAAACAGTTCAATTCTCTCAGGAACTTACCCGGATATTTTGAAGTTATCAAAAGTAATTCCAGTGCACAAAAACGAATCAAAAGATGAATTAGATAACTATCGTCCTATTACCTTACCAACTGGTATTGCAAAAATTGTGGAAAAAATGATGTATAAGAGACTGATAAGTTTCATAGAAAAAAATAAAATATTATCAAACTCACAACATGGATTTAGAACGGAAAAATCTACACAGACAGCAATTTACGAATGTAGTAATAGTATACTGAAATTAATTGACAATAAGGAACAAGTAACTGGCCTATTCTTGGATTTATCGAAAGCATTTGATGTTGTTGACCATAAAATCCTCCTTACCAAACTAAATCAATATGGTGTTAGAGGTCTAGCTAATAAATGGATAGAGTCTTACTTAACAAGGCGTAAACAAATAGTAAGCTTGAGACACAAGGATGATGGAACCAAATTACTTAATGAAACATTGTCCAATGAGGGAATTATTGAATTTGGAGTACCCCAGGGATCGGTTTTGGGCCCACTACTCTTTCTTCTATATATCAATGATATAACACAGAACGTTCATTCACATAAGGAAATTTTGTTTGCGGACGATACAACACTCGTAATAAAAGGTGAAACTAAACAGGTCATACAGCAGTCTGCTGACTCCGTTACAGGAGAGTTAACCAAATGGTCACAAGATAATCGCCTCATAATAAACTACAGTATAAAAAGACAGTATGTCTAAATTTCCACACTATACAGAATAGAATCCTGCGATGCCTAATATAACATTAAATGGTCATCAAATAGAAAATAAATCAGAAACAAAGTTTTTAGGACTATGGATACAACAAGACTTGAAATGGAATAAACATATACAATATCTGAATACTAAACTGAACTCGATGTGCTTTGCGTTACGTATTTTGAAAACCTGCACTAGCATGCACACATTAAGAAATACTTATTTTGCTTATTTCCATTCATACTTAAGATATGGGATCATATTTTGGGGTATGTCGCCAGATGTACTAAGCACGTTCAGGATACAAAAGAGGGCGATTAGAATTATGGCAAATGTAAACTCTAGAGAATCATGTAGACCTCTGTTTAAAGATTTAAACATTCTCCCACTGCCCTGCATATATATCTTTGAAAGTATTATGTTTTTTAAAAAGAATTTAATGAATAAAGATGTTTTTCTTAAAACAAACAATGATGTTCATAGGCATAACACAAGACAAAATCAAAACATTCATATTTCACACACACACACACACACACAAGCATATATCAAAAAGGAACTTTTCACACTGGAGTTAAATTATACAATAAACTACCCCAGTATATAAAACTGGCCCCAAAAATAAAAACCTTTGATAGAATGTTGAAAGCTTATCTGCAGTGCCATTGTTTTTACTCAGTAGTTGAATATTTTAGCATATAGGAGTGATGGAATCTATAACTATATTTTACTTTTTTTAATTTAATTTTAATACCTAGCTGTATGTTGTTGTATTTATAGAATTAAGTTTTCATATTATGATAATAGAGTGAGGTGTAAATAGTTGTGCAATAAGATTGTATCCATTAAGATTTGCTATTATAATAAGTTATAAATAGTTATAATCTTAGTAATATATACCTGTTAGTTCTTTTATTTTATGCATGTAAATTCTGACGTGTCCTATATCAAAAATGTATTGAATGCATGTATTTGATCAAATGGAATTAATAAAAATCTATCTATCTATCTATTCTCCTTCTTCTCATCGTGTCTTTTATTGAATCACTTTCCCGGTAGACAGCTGCATTATACTCGGAGCTGCCAGAATGGTATTGACATTTGGCCGGAAATTCCACGTCAGTCATCACCCCTTTGCCTCTTGACCAATCCATGTTCGCATAAATGATGTAATAGTACTCTGAGTTGCAATATCACAGCCCACATGCGTCAGTGCTTTGTCACTGGCTTGTACAGTGCGATTGCTTGCTATTTTAACTTTTTGGCAACCTTGTTCCCTGATCACACGGAGAGGCGAGAACTGTCAATCCCATTCTGGCATTTCACAGAGTATAGGCAAAGATCTCCATGCCCATCTACCTGGTGTCTTTCATTAACATTAATACATTAAAACAAAACTAATAAATTTAACAATTAACAAAAGTTTATGGAATAAAAAAATCTGAAATATAAAACAGAACACATCCAGTAGGTCTATCTTTCTCACCAAGATACGATGATTGGGGTCAGGATTTTGATGCAAGATGTTTACATAATAGTAGTAACGTGTGTCCTCCAGAGACTCGTGCAGGTATCATGATGAGGATAAAATGAATGATGAAGACTTTTGAAATGGGAGTCCCCGAGCTACCATTATTCCACTTAACTGGGCCTGTAAAATAATTTGGTGAACGTGTGGTTTCAAAAATTCTGGGAATCAGAAACCATAGAAATTCACTTCTATTATGATCAAGAGGTGGGTTAGGATCCATCCCTATTGAGATCAACTCATGGTGTAGTGGCTAGCACTAGCTCTGGCAAGAAATTTCATTCTGGTCTGAGGACTGAAATGGGTTACACTCAGTCTCATGAGGCAAAACTGAGAAGAGGTGAGACGATTCAAAACTCAATCATCTTGGAAGTGGTTTTCCATGGTTTCTCACTTCTACTGCAAGCAAATGCTGGGATAGCAGCTAACTTAGGGCCACGGCCACCTCATTTCCAATCCTCGCCTAAAATTACAAATACACACACTAATACAGCCATCACAATAACACACACACCCAAGTACATGGGACTACATGATCATGATGTTGTAAAGCCCCTACCTAAATCAAGAACAACTCTTCTCAGTTATGAACTTAAGTATACCTTATTCAAAACCCCATGTTACTCCTTGGCAGAGCCACGATTCACAACTAGACCAACCAGTAGGAAGCAACTATTGGGTAGTTTATTGGCTAAGGAATAACCCACCCACCAAGGGAAGGTGATTAAGAAAAGGAAGTAGATTTTGGACTGGAGAAAAAGGATAGGAAAGTAGGAGGAGAGTCCCACAAAAGTTATAAATTTAACCTTAAATGCACTTAGAAGCGGTTGCCACCGCAAATCCGCTCTCAGATACCTAAAGTGGGTAAGAGCTTGGTCCAAGCTGACGGGAAACACAGCTAGAACTTGGGCGGTTTGCAAGAGAGTGGCTTTAGTGTAATCCCTCTCAAGCATGTATCTGCGTACTATGGGGAAGAGTGATGGTCTGGCAAGACTGAGAGTAACAAATTTATAGTATGCCTGTTCAAAGCAATTCGTTTTTGCAAAGTAATTCGATGAATGCCAATGATTTGAATCAGGTTTGGTATTTCCAATGTTCAAAGTTATGGAGTTCCTGAAAAAGCGACCAAGTGCTTCCAAGAAAGAAAATAATAAAAGATTATACCTTGGGGAGTAATTTTGGTAAATGAACCAATGGTTGCATTTGGAAATGGCTAAGCTTTTACTCAGCGAGAAGCCGGCTAAAAGTTTAGACAAAGAAAAACACTTATCATTTAGAAAACTGACCATAAGTTTTCGGAGAGGATCTCCACAAGCAGGTAGCTGGCGTAGCGAGCTTTACTTGCCTTACTGGCCCGTTAGAATTAGCTATTAAAGCTAAAAGAAACTTTAATGAGGTCACCACTAAGAGTTCTTGCTCAAATGCAACAAGTGGTGAAAGCCCTATTAATGGATTTAATGGCATTTAGTCGGGAGAGCCAAGGAAGACAGGATTTTGCCTAACCGTTGTATTAGAAAAATGAGAAAGCGAAAAATATTCGTAATTTATTTAACAATTCAAGAGGAGTTGATAACTTTAACAAATATATAATATCTTTTTGACAAATATAGATCGTTTAAACTTTTTAACAACTGGGGTCGCAGACCTCCTAACATTTAGAGATTGCTCCAGGCAAATAACAATTTATGAGGTTTCAAACCTTATATATGTACTAAAATCCTTGTAAGATTTAAAAAAGACAAATAAAAGGCTTAAAGTTTAAACATCAAATTGAGTACTTTAAGGAATTTACAAGTAATTATTTTAGAAAAAGTTACAACTTTGAAAATAACAAAAAAGGAAGCGAGTAAATGAAGAAGAAGTTCCTATTACTTCTTATGTTTATGCTGAATTACTTCTATTACTATTATACAAAGAGGGGCAGGTCACTTACTGTGAAACCTGAAGAAAAAAATCAACAAGGAAGGTTCTAGACTTCCTGTATTTAGAGAGGAATCACTAGATAAATGGGGCAGGTACTCTTTCGTGAGACCTAGAAACAACTCACTAATGAGTTAAAAGAATTGTATTCTCTCGTTATAAAAGAGAAACAATGTGAGCTTGAACCGTGTATAAACCACGTAATTATACAGAAATTAAGTAATGATAAACCAGCAAAAATGGAAGGGCACTTCGAAGAGTGACACCTTATGGAGAAGGTTACAATTTTATTAATATGTTTTGTTAGTAGAAGGTTGAGGAAAGATCATTGGGATTTAGGATCAATGTTCCTGGCCTGATTTAATGTAAACGGACGATCGCGACGCGGTCGAAAAGTGGAGCAAGCACTAGTTATCACTATAGTCTGTAAAAAATGTATGCAAAGTTTACTGTAGAAACACGGAAGTTTATGAAAATAAAGTTATTGCAATGATGAAGATAACTGATTGCGCTAGGTAGGCGAGAGTCTATTTCTTGAGAAAGTTGGGAATTACAATTAAATGTACCATAGAACATTCCAGCGGTGGAAGAAAGTTAGCTATTGAGCTTTTAATTCAAAAGTAAGATTCTTCAATTATGAACAGTACTCTCACAAGTGAGTGAAAATACATGACGACAGGACTTGTAGATCAAGTACAGAATCTGGAAGGTTCCAGAACGATCTTTATAGAAAAATGGGGTCAAGAAAATCCAGCGGAGGAACTTGCTTTGTAATTTATAGACAGCGGGTATTAGATAACATCCCACGTAGTGAGAGGATTTCTCATTTGAATAGCTTAAGAAAAGCTCTTTTTTAGTAAGGTTGGGTTATACAAACAAAAGATCAACATGGCAAATCCCACGAAGAATGATTTTTGCCCCCAAAATAAGCAATCTTACGCTGTCTATAAAACATCTTTAAAAGCACGTGAAAGTTAAAACCATGAAGATGAGGTTAAAACTTTAAGATGGTACTTATCTAGATTTCATGTAGAAGGTGAAGTTCCCCTTGACGATAACTACTTTGCCAACATGGCGTAGAAGAGAGTTTGCCTCTTGGGTTGAGGAGACTGGCTCTAGTTGAGCCCTGACTGATCGAGTCAACTGCCGACTTAGAAGTGAGACCTGCTCAGCGGAGCACGGAGGGTCCAAGGAAGGGGAAAAGAGTGGGGGGTAGGAGACAAAAGGAGAACATATAAACATTGCCAACATTATAACAAAAAATGATTTTCTCTTGATGAGCTGGTCTTCAAAGAGTTGATAACAGGCGATACTAGCACAGCATGGTGAGTGAAAAAGTAGACAGAGTTCTCTTGCTCATGGAGATAATAGCTGGCGATGGCAGCAAAATCTGGTGGCCAGATGGAGAAGGAAGTCCTCTTGCACCAGGAAGAGTTGAAGAGCTTCAGAGATTCGCTGCTAGATAACGCTAGGTGGGTCATGGAAGATATATATCCAGAACAGACTCATAAAAGACATAAGAGACATGAACCAAAGAGAAAATAGAAGATCACTGTTGGTGTTTGACAAAGAGGAAGGAAAGAACATGCAAAGATCATTAAAAATTGGACACGTACAGTGTATTCAAAGAATACACCATACTGGGAGTGGAAACACCAACAGAGAATAAATAAACAGTTACACATTCAAAGGCAACGGAGCGATCAAAGACAGTGGTCTTGTGATCGGGCCTTTAGTGGTCAAGATTTTGGCCACCCTGACTCTCCCATCTCTTCCAGGATAACACTCGGTCATTCTACCAGAGATCCAGACTAGGGGAGGAGAAACATCCCTAACCAAGACCAAGTCCCCCACCTTAATGTCGGGACTGGAAAGAAACCACTTCTGTCTCCGTTGCAAGGAAGTTAAATATTCCAAGTTCCACCTCTTTCAGAAAGAATTACGGAGGGCTTCAAGTTTACGCCAAACAATAGGTAAATTAGAATCCCTGAAAGAATTGGGAAGAGGAGGAGGAGCAGAAAGAGAAGTGCCGATAAGGAAGTGACCAGGTGTGAGTGGAAGCAGGTCCTCAGTGTCATTGGAAAGCGGAGTTAATGGGCGAGAGTTAACAACACCTTCAATCAGAACGGACAGTGAATTGAATTCTTCATAAGTCAGAATGCGATTACCTAAGACTTTTCTTAAATGACGTTTAGTGAGCTTTACACAAGATTCCCACCTACCACCGTGATGAGGAGCGTAGGGAGGTATAAAGCGCCATTTGAAACCCTTTGAATAGGAAAAATTAGAAATTTGTTCCATGGCAGGAGAGGAAGTGAGAGCTTTCTTCCACAGGGAAGCTGCGCCCTGAAAAGTGGAAGCGTTATCAGAGAACATCTCTGAAGGAACACCACGCCTAGCAGTGAAGCGAGAGACAGCTGATAAAAAGTAAGATGTAGAAGCATTCGTTACTAGTTCCAAGTGGATTGCGCCTGTAACCATGCAAACAAAGAGAGAAACATAAAGCTTACCAAACAATTTGCGTTTAGCTTCAGGAGAGTTTCGTTGATATTGGAACGGACCCATATAGTCCACACCAGTTAAAGCAAATGGGCGTATAGGAGAAGAGCGAAAAGAGGGCAGATCGCTAATTAATTGAGTATTAATTTTAGGTTTCGCTTTAAAGCAAGGAATGCACTTATGAATTACAGAAGAAACTTCGTGAATTCCATTTATGATCCAGTAATTTTCCCTTAAGAGGCAAAGCAAAGTGCGTGTACCAACATGCAGATTACGATAATGAAAGTCACGTATAATTAAGGAAGTTACGTGATGTTTGGGAGGCAAAATAACGGGATGCTTTTTGTCCTCAGAGAGCAAAGATTGCGAGAGCCTTCCACCTACCCTGAGTAACCCATGGTCATCAAGGAACGGGGCTAAAGCACGTAGACGACTGGATTTGGGAAGATCCCTTTTAGAAGAAAGTAAAGACAATTCAGAAGAAAAGGCTTCTTGCTGTGTCAGTTGTAAAACCTTAATGGTAGTGCGATTCAATTCATGATTGGTAAGGTGTGGTTTGGGGAGAAGAGGTTGGTCAACCACAAGATATTTCCATCTAAGGAGATAGGCGACAACTCGAATTAATTTGTGAAAGGAAGAGTACCGGGACAACATGGGATGAGAAACGTTGGAAACAAGACACGAAGCAGTAGGTAAAGATACTTTAGCGTCAGGCAAGTTGGAGTTTGTAGCTGGAGGTTTAGAAGGCCACGAAGAAGAGTCTTCAATTAACCACGAGGGCCCATGCCAGTACAAATGGGAAGCTGCCAATTGAGAGGGTAAACAACCACGAGAGATAATATCGGCTGGATTATCAGCACTGGGCTCATGCCTCCATTGACATCCAGAAGAAAGAGTTTGAATTTTGGAAACCCTGTTTGCAACAAACGTTTGCCAGTGCGAGGGGTTCTTAGCGATCCAAGAAAGGGCGATCATGGAATCGCTCCAGAGATAGATTTGCGAGAATTCGACTTTTAATACTTCCCGTAATTTCTTAACAAGTTCTGCAGCCATGAGTGCAGCGCATAGTTCGAGTCTAGGCAAAGTGATAGTTTTAAGAGGAGCGACCTTCGATTTGGCACAAACAAGGTTGGAAACTGAAGATCCATATAATGAACCGTGATAAACTAAATATGCGCAGCAACCATAAGCTTTTTCAGAACTGTCCGCGAACACATGAAGAAAAAAGGATGCATTAGAATGAGCGTTAATTAAATTCCTAGGAATTTCAATAAGGGAAAGATCCAGCAGATTGCTGCGAAACGAGAGCCAACGATTAAGAAAAGAAAGAGGGACAGTGTCATCCCATTCACATTTGAGCGACCACAGCTCTTGCATAAATAGTTTGGCTATAACAATAACTGGGGCAAGGAATTGAAGCGGATCAAAAATGTTTGCAATTTCAGAGAGGATTTGTCTTTTTGTGTTAGGAAGCTCTTCTGCGAGCGAAAATTTATAGATAAGAGTGTCAGTGCTAGTGCACCAATGAACTCCTAGAGTTTTTATGGATTCGGAGTTTCCATAAATTTCGACAGAAGAAGGGTCTACGTCTTCGATGGGAAACTGAGCGAGAAACTCAGGGGAGTTGGAATTCCACTTATGGAGTGGGAACCCTCCATTCCTTAGCAATGCTTGAAGTTCTAACGACACAAAAGAAGCTTCCTCCAAAGTGGGGAAGGACTGCAAATAATCGTCAACATAGAATGACGTAGTTAGTGCTTCAGAGGCTTTGGGATTAAATGAATGACCATCTTGTGAGGCTAGCAAGTGTAGGGATCGAATAGCAAGGAAATCAGAGGGTTTTAAGCCATAAGTAACCGTTTTTAAGCGAAATACCTTAATAGGCTTGCTGATTTCATCACGCCACAAGATTCTTTGGAGATCTCGTTGTTCCGGTTGAATTAACACTTGACGTTACATCTGTTTTATATCGGCTATGACAGCTATGGGAAATAATCGAAAGTTTAAGAGTATAGCAGATAGATCTGATTGAATAGCAGGACCAGAATAAAGAGTGTCGTTAAGGCTGTTGCCATTAACGTCGGGTGATGAACCATTGAAAACAACTCGAATTTTATCTTTTACAAGGGGGTTTTTCCACACAGGATGATGATTTAGATAAACCGTTTCAAGTGGAGGGTGCAATTCATCCTCAGATTTGTTAACAACTTCCATGTGATCCAAGCTTTCATACTCATCCATGAAATCAGAGTACTGCTGTTTAACAAGAGGTTCTTTCTTGAATTTGCTCTCGATAGCAAAGAGAGCTTTTCGAGCTTTGGGCTGAGAATTAATAAGTTTTGGAGGATTATGTAATCTTGGCATTTGAACAACGAACCGGCCATCAGAAGAACGAGTGGTGGTGTTCAAAAAAAGTTGCTCACAGAATTCATTTTCTGAAGAGGTTACTTTAGGAGGATCAACATTTTCAAGCCTCCAGAACTGTTCCAGGTCAGTATTGGAGAAGTAACATTGCGATGCAGGTTGGGGAGAATAATGGGGAAGTTGACCTGTGACGATCCATCCAAAGTTAGTGTCTCTGGCGACCACGTTTGAGGATAGCTTGCGAACCTGTTTGCGAAGGCAATTCCAGAAAACATTGGCACTAAAGAGTATGTCAATAGGGTTTTGCATGTTGAACAAAGGATCGGCTAGCCTTAAATGCGAGGGAATATTTAACCCTGAAATATCCACAGAGTGACTGGGAGTATCTTCTCCAATGCTATTGAGAATGAGACAATTAAGTTTAAAGAAGTTGTTTCTATGACAAATATCTCTTATGGTTAGCTTCGAGAATTGTAACGCTTGCGATTTTGAGTTGTTGATGCCCGACACATTGATAGAAGTGGGGTTTACAGGTAGGCCTAGTTTTCTAATTAAGGAATTAGACACAAAATCATGAGTTGCCGCTGAATCTAGATGACCGCGTGCACGAACCCAGTTGCCAAAGTTATCCTGAACTTCGATTTGGACAGTAGACAACAATACTTGAGCACTGCGAATGGACTTGGCATTTTGAATATATGATGAAGCATTAGAACTGTTAGCACTATCATTTTTCGGAGGAGTAGATGCTGTCGATGACCTTGCCTGATCATGACGATGTAGCAAAGTATGATGAGCCTTTTCACAATGGTAGCAAAGTCTTGTGGACTTACAATTAGAAGCAGAATGAGTAGGCGCTAGGCAATTGAAGCAATGTTTATTCTGGGAAACTAATTTTCTTCTGTCGTCGACTGACATTTCTTTAAAGGATTTACAGAGGTATAGGGCATGGAGATCTTTACAAAGTATGCACTTTAAAGGTTCGTTTAAACTCTTGCGAGGTTCGCTTTGAGTGTTTAAAACAATAGAGCTAGCAACACGACGTTCACTAGACCTAGTTGGGTAACCAGTAGTGTTTCATTTAAATTTAGATGAGCTGGACCCGGGTTTTTGGGTATTAGACGCTAAGCGTTCGCTTTTAGGTTTGATGGACATTAATTCAAACTTAGAACTAGGAGATGGGGTTTCACTTTGATTGGCTAGAGCGGTTAAGAGTTGGCATCTGGCATTTATGAAAGTGACTAAATGCTCGTAAGAGTAGTCGTCTTCTTTAGAAAGTTCAATTTCCCAAGCTTTGAGGGTAGCAGCATCAACTTTAGAAACCACTAAATGTATTAGGAAAGTGTCCCAGTGTTCAGTGGGTTGATCTAGTTGGGACAAAGCCTTAAAGTGAAGTTGTGTAGTATCAACTAGAGTGCGCAAACTGGTGACGTCATTGTGCTGTGACGCAGGTAGGTTGAATAGAGCCTTCATATGGCGTTGAATACGTAACCGTAAATTTCCATATCTTTCTTTTAATAAGTTAAAGGCAATGGGGTAATTTTCGGCACGCAGAGGAAGTGCTTCGACCAACTGCAAAGCTTGACCTCGGAGGATAGATCTCAAATAATGATACTTGTAAATGACTTGAATGTCTTCATTGTCATGAACAAGGGAGCAAAATAATTCATAGAAGGAATCCCAAGTAGATTCATCTCCAGAGAAATGGGGTAAATCAATTTTCGGCAAAATTGGTTTGGGCTTGTGAGTACCCTCACGGAAAGAAGTGTGTGGTTCGTGAAGGGAACCAAGAACAGAAGCGTCCTTTTTCTGCTCCTCTTCGAGTTGGCGTATTATTTTGAAAGCAGAACCTATGCCTTCGTAATATTGGTTTTCTACTTCGACTCGATCTTCGGTTTGATTGAGCATACAAGTTTCTATTTCGGTTTGAATGTCACAATAATTTTCATAAGAACGTTCAAAATCCCTTACACGATGTTTCAACAAGTCTAATTGCGCTTCTGAGGGATCTAATTCTTTTATGTACTTTCTGAATCGGGTAATTTGCCCTTTATAGGATGCTCGTTTAGAAGTAAGTTTTTCATCCTTATCCTTATCAGTAGGAGCCATGTTAAAGAAGATAGATGAAAATGTAACTCACGAAACTGTGGAACCTTGGAAATGCTGTCAAGCTGGCAGCAGCAAATAAGTTGAAAGAACGGGACACACCAAAGGAGACAGGAGCTGCCTCTTTCCCCTTCACAGGCTTTGCACGATGTGGTTATAGCCGAAAGATTCAAAGCAGATATTAATAATTTGCAAAGTATTGCCAAACAGAAAAATGACAAATGGACTCTCCCGAGTCTCGGCACCAAATTTTGGGTAGTTTATTGGCTAAGGAATAACCCACCCACCAAGGGAAGATGATTAAGAAAAGGAAGTAGATTTTGGACTGGAGAAAAAGGATAGGAAAGTAGGAGGAGAGTCCCACAAAAGTTATAAATTTAACCTTAAATGCACTTAGAAGCGGTTGCCACCGCAAATCCGCTCTCAGATACCTAAAGTGGGTAAGAGCTTGGTCCAAGCTGACGGGAAACACAGCTAGAACTTGGGCGGTTTGCAAGAGAGTGGCTTTAGTGTAATCCCTCTCAAGCATGTATCTGCGTACTATGGGGAAGAGTGATGGTCTGGCAAGACTGAGAGTAACAAATTTATAGTATGCCTGTTCAAAGCAATTCGTTTTTGCAAAGTAATTCGAAGAATGCCAATGATTTGAATCAGGTTTGGTATTTCCAATGTTCAAAGTTATGGAGTTCCTGAAAAAGCGACCAAGTGCTTCCAAAAAAGAAAATAATAAAAGATTATACCTTGGGGAGTAATTTGGGTAAATGAACCAATGGTTGCATTTGGAAATGGCTAAGCTTTTACTCAGCGAGGAGCCGGCTAAAAGTTTAGACAAAGAAAAACACTTATCATTTAGAAAACTGACCATAAGTTTTCGGAGAGGATCTCCACAAGCAGGTAGCTGGCGTAGCGAGCTTTACTTGCCTTACTGGCCCGTTAGAATTAGCTATTAAAGCAAAAAGAAACTTTAATGAGGTCACCACTAAGAGTTCTTGCTCAAATGCAACAAGTGGTGAAAGCCCTATTAATGGATTTAATGGCATTTATTCGGGAGAGCCAAGGAAGACAGGATTTTGTCTAACCGTTGTATTAGAAAAATGAGAAAGCGAAAAATATTCGTAATTTATTTAACAATTCAAGAGAAGTTGATAACTTTAACAAATATATAATATCTTTTTGACAAATATAGATCGTTTAAACTTTTTAACAACTGGGGTCGCAGACCTCCTAACATTTAGAGATTGCTCCAGGCAAATAACAATTTATGAGGTTTCAAACCTTATATATGTACTAAAATCCTTGTAAGATTTAAAAAAGACAAATAAAAGGCTTAAAGTTTAAACATCAAATTGAGTACTTTAAGGAATTTACAAGTAATTATTTTAGAAAAAGTTACAACTTTGAAAATAACAAAAAAGGAAGCGAGTAAATGAAGAAGAAGTTCCTATTACTTCTTATGTTTATGCTGAATTACTTCTATTACTATTATACAAAGAGGGGCAGGTCACTTACTGTGAAACCTGAAGAAAAAAATCAACAAGGATGGTTCTAGACTTCCTGTATTTAGAGAGGAATCACTAGATAAATGGGGCAGGTACTCTTTCGTGAGACCTAGAAACAACTCACTAATGAGTTAAAAGAATTGTATTCTCTCGTTATAAAAGAGAAACAATGTGAGCTTGAACCGTGTATAAACCACGTAATTATACAGAAATTAAGTAATGATAAACCAGCAAAATGGAAGGGCACTTCGAAGAGTGACACCTTATGGAGAAGTTACAATTTTATTAATATGTTTTGTTAGTAGAAGGTTGAGGAAAGATCATTGGGATTTAGGATCAATGTTCCTGGCCTGATTTAATGTAAACGGACGATCGCGACGCGGTCGAAAAGTGGAGCAAGCACTAGTTATCACTATAGTCTGTAAAAATGTACGCAAAGTTTACTGTAGAAACACGGAAGTTTATGAAAATAAAGTTATTGCAATGATGAAGATAACTGATTGCACTAGGTAGGCGAGAGTCTATTTCTTGAGAAAGTTGGGAATTACAATTAAATGTACCATAGAACATTCCAGCGGTGGAAGAAAGTTAGCTATTGAGCTTTTAATTCAAAAGTAAGATTCTTCAATTATGAACAGTACTCTCACAAGTGAGTGAAAATACATGACGACAGGACTTGTAGATCAAGTACAGAATCTGGAAGGTTCCAGAACGATCTTTATAGAAAAATGGGGTCAAGAAAATCCAGCGGAGGAACTTGCTTTGTAATTTATAGACAGCGGGTATTAGATAATATCCCACGTAGTGAGAGGATTTCTCATTTGAATAGCTTAAGAAAAGCTCTTTTTAGTAAGGTTGGCGTATACAAACAAAAGCTCAACATGGCAAATCCCACGAAGAATGATTTTTGCCCCAAAATAAGCAATCTCACGCTGTCTATAAAACATCTTTAAAAGCACGTGAAAGTTAAAACCATGAAGATGAGGTTAAAACTTTAAGATGGTACTTATCTAGATTTCATGCAGAAGGTGAAGTTCCCCTTGACGATAACTACTTTGCCAACATGGCGTAGAAGAGAGTTTGCCTCTTGGGTTGAGGAGACTGGCTCTAGTTGAGTCCTGACTGATCGAGTCAACTGCCGACTTAGAAGTGAGACCTGCTCAGCGGAGCACGGAGGGTCCAAGGAAGGGGAAAAGAGTGGGGGGTAGGAGACAAAAGGAGAACATATAAACATTGCCAACATTATAACAAAAAATGATTTTCTCTTGATGAGCTGGTCTTCAAAGAGTTGATAACAGGCGATACTAGCACAGCATGGTGAGTGAAAAAGTAGACAGAGTTCTCTTGCTCATGGAGATAATAGCTGGCGATGGCTGCAAAATCTGGTGGCCAGATGGAGAAGGAAGTCCTCTTGCACCAGGAATAGTTGAAGAGCTTCAGAGATTCGCTGCTAGATAACGCTAGGTGGGTCATGGAAGATATATATCTAGAACAGACTCATAAAAGACATAAGAGACATGAACCAAAGAGAAAATAGAAGATCACTGTTGGTGTTTGACAAAGAGGAAGGAAAGAACATGCAAAGATCATTAAAAATTGGATTCTCACGTACCGTGTATTCAAAGAATACACCAACTATACAGGGTCATCCGTTTGGGATGTCAGAAAAGTAAAACGCTATACACAAGAAACTATGCACATTTATTGCTTGTTAATGGTACATACGTGTTAAGGAGAGTCTGGAGTTTGTGTCACTCAACACTCAACATGTCCACCATCGCGCACGCGGCACACATGATACCTCGAATCCATGTTGCGCCACGTTGCACGCAGCATTTCTGGAGTGATTTGCTGAAAGGCTGCTGTAATCTCCCTCCGTAGGTCAGCCAGATTCTGTGGTCTTTGTGCGTACACTGTCGACTTGACGTAGCCCCATACAAAGAAATCTGGAGGAGTTAGGTCAGGGCTATTAGGAGGCCATGGGATAGGTCCATCACGGCCGCACCAGCGATCGTTGAATATGAGGTTTAATTGTTCCCTCACCATGATAGCCCAATGCGGTGGAGCACCATCATGTTGATAGATAATGATGTCCAGTATCCCATCTTGCTGTAATTGAGGGACCACATACTGCTCGACATGTCAATATAATTGACGGCACGAACAGTCTTCTCCGCAAAAAGAATGGTCCGTAGACTTTCTCAGAGGTCACTCCGCACCACACATTCACTTTAGGACTGGCTCTTTCGAGTTCGTATAAGACATGTGGATTTTCTGTTCCCCAAATGATACAGTTATGCATGTTGACTCGGCCACTCACATTCCATGTGGCTTCGTCCGTGAGCATCCATCGTTTTAACCATTGATCGTCACCTTCCTGCCGTTCACACATCGTCATAACAAAACTTGAGTCGAGCCTCGTAATTCACCTGTGTCAATGCTTGCAGGCACTGCATACGGTATGGACGCATGTGAAGATAACGCCTAACAATCATGTGACATGTTGTGTATGGTGTATTCTGCTCTGTTGATAAGTGGCTGAGTGACTTTCGTGGATTCTGCTTCATGTCTTGTCGAATATCTTCCTCCTTGTTGCTATCACGCCGCCTTCCACCTGTGTGAGGCATCTGCAATCCATTTTCCAAAAACATGTTGTACCATTTAACAATATCCCGATGTGATGGGACATCCCTAACGTTGTACTGACGTCTGAAAGCTCGCTGGGTCTTCACTACACTCGAAAATTTGGCATACCATACGACACGCTGAGCGCCTTGTTGTGGTGTAACAACCATCTTCACCCAACTCTGTAACAACACTGAGCGCGCTAACATGTACCGCTCTGTACCTGACATCTGGTGATTGAACTATGAACTACACTGCTGCGTTTTCACGCGGAAGTCATTGCTGCAAAGAGAATCATTGTTAACTCCCATCATTGTCACGCAGGGCCGTCGCGAGGGCGGCTCGAGAGGTGCGGTCGCGCCAGGCCCCGCGCTTCACGCCTTTTTTTTTTTCATAAATGAAAAATATAAAGATAGTGTGTTTGATTCAGTCCAGCCCAAATTAAAATAAGCCAACAATGTAAAATATGCTGTGGTTGTCTGAATTAAAGTCAGTTTGTTGACAAAACTTACGTCGGTCCTCGATATCCCAAACAAAATTGACGTCACATCTTCTTGGAATATGAGTAACAGATTCTATTTTTAACTTCTCCAATGGTCTGTCTTTGATAATAAAGGGCTTGTGGCGGCCGAACGGCCACACAAAATCAGAAAAAGGAATAGCGACAGCAGCGTTCTCCAGCACAAACCTGAATAATGCGGACGGTTATAGTGACTGGGGTCCTTGCGGAAGTAGCCTAAAGTCACACCAGCGATCGGCAGACCATAGCAAGTCTTTCGCTAAATGGACGGACCTTAGCACCAGCCAGCTAGCGCAAGCATTAAAAAACACTCCACCATAAATCAGGCGCATGCTGATATGATCAACGCGGAAAAGAAACACTGGAAAGATGTACTCACAAGAATCATCGCAGCATTACAATATTTGGCTGAGACAAATTCTGCCTTTCGAGGGAATTCGTGCATACTGTTCAAGAGAGAAAATTGGAATTTTCTTAAGTTGGTGGAAATGCTCGCTATTTTTGACGGACCGATGAAGGAACATCTTCGGCGGGTGCGTGATGACGAAACCCACGTGCATTATCTCGTTCCCGAAATACAAAACGATATAATTTCGATGTTAGGTAAGTTAAAGTTAAACTAAATGTAAACATTAGGTTAGTTCTTTAAATGGAATTAGCGAAAATGTTAATAATTTTCTTTTTTTTTTCTTTTCTTAAGGCGCTGTTACGAAGGAAAAACTACTGAATGCTGTTCGTGTCGCCAAATATTACGCGGTTATCCTTGACTGTACGCCCGATGTGAGCCACAAGGAGCAAATGACCTTGGTCCTCCGCTATGTTGATATGATGGCAGAAACTCCAAGGATCGTCAAATCGTTCATCGAGTTTTTGAAGGTACACGACGCTATGGGAAAGGGGTTAGCTGAGGTTTTAGAGGGAGTATTGGAGGATAATGATCTTGATATCATGGACTGTAGGGGACAAGGGTATGACAACGGTGCTAATATGAAGGCCAGGTATAAGGGAGTGCAGACGCGAGTATAATATATTAATAAACGAACAATGTTCATGGCATGTGTTGCACATAATCTTAACTTACAGTACTTTTGGGTGACATGGTTAAATGCAATAAGGACGCAGTGACATTTTTTGGTATAGTTCAACGTCTGTACACTTTGTTTGTAGCTTCCACGGAAAGGTGGGACATTTTGTGCGAAGTATGTCCTGGCCTCCTCATACCAAAATTTTTATCTAGCACGAGATGGGACTGTAGAATTTACAGTGTCAAGCCCATCAGGTACCCGTTAGGCAAAGTAAACGAAGCTCTAGAAAAAGTGGCAGAAACTACCTAAGATCCTGTTAACCGGTCAGAGGCCCAATCTTTGTTGCTTCATACAAGATCGTATGAATTTGTTTTAAGCCTCGTTATCTGGTACTATATTTTATTTTCTGTGAAATCAACAAGTAAAACTCTCCAATCTGAGAAGACTTCGTTAGATACGACTTTATCCGAACTTCAGGGCCTAAAGTCATTTTTTTTTTCAAAATTATCGCAATACTGGCTTTAACAGCGCAATGTCCACCGCTAGAGAAATAATGGAAAATTTGGGCTATTCAGAGAAATTTTCTATTCGCCGTCAAGGCAATCGTAAAAGGTTCTTTGATGAAATAAATCAGAAAAATGATCAACAGGTGGAAAATACCGAAGAGGAACTTCAAAAAGGAGCTGAAAATAAATTTCGGGTAAATTACTTTTTGTCTGTCGTAGATACTGCACTGAGCTGCGTAAAAAATAGATTTAACGAAGTTAATGTTTTTTCGGAAAACTTTGGATTTCTTTTCGATCCTTCCAAGCTTTCCAATTTGGAAGAAAAGCAATTGAAAGACCATTGTCAAACACTCTCTAATTTTCTAAACGACGGGGAGCTTGAAGATTTGGATGCAGAAGATCTTTTTCTGGAGCTACAATTATTTAGGTACGCTGTTCCGTCATCTGTAAAAAGTGCTTTAGGTGCACTACATGATTTAGCCCCGCAAAAGGATTCCTATCCTAATTTAACGACGGCCTATCGAATTATGCTTACAATTCCTATAACGTTTGCGTCGGAGGAAAGGAGTTTTTCCATTTTGAAACTAATCAAAAACTATTTGCGATGAACGATGGCGCAGGAGCGTCTGAACGGTTTGGTTACTCTGTCAATCGAATATGAAACGGCCAAAAAAAATAGAAATGAACGATTTAATCAGCACTTTTGCCCTAGCAAAGGCCCGCAAAGCACTTTTTACATAAATAAAAACGCTCTCAATTCTAAACAAAAAACATTTTTTTTTTTTTAGTAAAAGAGCCTGCCTTGTAAACCAAAGGGGCCGTTCACCTCATATTTATCGGTAAAGCGGACTTCTAGCATTTTTAGTAGTTTAGTTTATGAAAAACTGTATAGCCGTAGAAATGTTGAAATATGTAAACGTGATTGCGTATTATTATTAATTATGTGCGTTTGGGTAAGAAAATACATCAAGCTCATGCTTCGTTTTCCATAATATATTATTTATGCCAAAAAAATCACCTGTGTTAGCTCATTATATCATGTTTCCATTGATATTGCTTGTTGCTTTTATCTGATCAGGTGCTTCCTGTATCCTATTTTATGCTTATCCTATTTGTTGAGGTTTGTTTAGAAACTAGAAATGTAATAAAATGAGTTTTAACTAGCCTAAAATTGTAATTTCTTTTAAAACATCACTCTCCGTACAACACAGCCACTTACAGTCTGAAATTTGCATTTACCACCCCACCCCACCCAAACGTGAAGTCATGCCTACTAGGTCCCGCGCACCCTCGCGACGGTCCTGTTGTCACGTACATTACAGAAAATTGCATAGGTATATTATGCATTAACATAATAGCTATAACGTTATACCTTTCTGACATCCCAAACGGATGACCCTATACTTCTAGACCATGGCAGTAGCTGTGGAAACAATGGGCTTATATGTTTGGCTATTTTTATTTCTTAGATATTAATATTTCTTTTATCCCCTTACCTCACTCCCAAACTCTATATCATCCTAATTGGCAGTGTCATGGAGCCTTGTGATTCTAAAGAAAAGGATCACCCAAGCAGCCTCCGAGTCGAAGAGGCTAAGGAAGTGACTGTGGTCTATGGGAAAACGACCGTCTCAGCTTTTTGAGAAGAGAAACAAAGAAAATTAACTTGAAGGGACATGAACGCTTTTATTTCACAAACCAGGTCTTCAGTGTGGTGAGCTAACTTGGTGATGTGGTTTCCAGTTAATGTTGTAGAACATCCTTAGGTCTCGAACCATAATCCTTCCATTTTCTAAAGGGATGGGACAACCCATAACCAATTGATCATTCCACCTATCTAAAACCATGGAGGTATTTCTTCAAGTCCTTTGACTATCCCAACAGTTTTAACTTATTTTGATTTATAAGTACTGAGGTTACTTCCAAAACCAGTTAATGTTACTCCTTTGTTGTAATGCAGTAAACAAATCCTTCTATCCTGAAATTGTCATGGATCCAGATCACGGACTTGATTTCCAGCTGAGAGTCCGTTTTGGAAATACAGACATAATCCACAGTACTTCAAGTCATATGAATGAGCTGCTTCAGACCTCTCACATCACATTTGGTGACAGCAACACAAAATATAGTTATCAGTTCACAGGTGCCGCAGGTTAACCGACACAAATTCAGTTTCTCTACTAGACGGTAGCGAACCGGTATGTTGATTTTGGTGCTCAGATTTGCCTAGGTAGCCAAATGTCTTGCAGTTATATTATTATTAAATCACTTTCGTGTTCAGAGCAAATTAATGTTTTGCTTCTCAGTGGCAACGTCAGGGGCTTTAAAAATCACTATTGAGAAAACCTCTTTACGATTCAACTCTCATTACCATATTTTATAATGGCTACTGGCTCTATACATACCAAAACACCTCAGGATATAGCCATAAAACTGGAGGGTTTCACCTCGGATCTTTGAAGACAGGAACAATGTTACTTCAAAAATAACTTGTGTAACATGTCAATCTTATTTACAGAAATTATTGCTCATTCGGTTTGAAACACTTCTCGCTCACCTCGGACTGGTTGCTGCGAGATCCGTTAGCTTCCTAGTTACAAAGTACTGATGGTAAAAACTGAAAGAACATTTATTAATCTCCACAAAACCACTCGCACAACGATGATGGTTAGATTCAGTGTTCAACAATTTCAAATTGAGAGGTGTAGAAGCAGAGTAGGCCACAGTGCTAACTGCCCATAGGGGATCATGGAGGAAAATCATTCTGAAACAAAGGCTTGCAGACTAGATCGGAAGCTGAAAGACTAAACACTCTCATATGAATGATGTTTTTATACAACTTCAAGTGCTTGTAGGATAAGGAGCATAATGGTTGTGGAAAAAAAGAAAAATATTACCAGCAATAGAAAAATATATATTTGATGGTAAATGTTCTGATGTTAGTAGTTATGATAGTACATATAAGGATTGAATATGTTTATTAATTAAATGTATCTCCTAAAAGAATATAGTATATAAATTACAGAATCTAATTGGCAGAAGATTTGCTTTATGGCGAACCAACTTTCATCTTTTGTTTGTGGTCTTGAGACGCCACATACATCGCTTTGATTTCTTCTGGTTTCTGACACATATCAAACTCAGTCATAGGCATTTCATGGCAGTCATAATTAATGCAAACCTTTTCTTGCCAACAGGAGGCAAGAAATTAGTATGCTTCAGAACAGTTGGAATTCACAGATTTTTATCCAGAGGCTTGACTTAATTTACACAGAATTGCCCAAATAGCATTTTCTATGAGTTCACTGAACCTTAGAGCATACAGAGATAGGATACATTAAACAACTCGCACCATATATCACTCCATGAGTTCACTGAACCTCAGAGAATAGAGAGGTGGGATACATTAAACATCTCGCACCATATATCACTCCACGAGTTCACTGAACCTCAGAGAATAGAGAGATAGGATAAATTAAACAACTCTCACCATATATCACTCCAGGAGTTCACTGAACCTCAGGGAATAGAGAGATAGGATACATTAAACATCTCGCACCATATATCACTCCACGAGTTCACTGAACCTCAGAGAATAGAGAGATGGGATACATTAAACATCTCGCACCATATATCACTCCAAGAGTTCACTGAACCTCAGAGAATAGAGAGATGGGATACATTAAACATCTCACACCATATATCACTCCAAGAGTTCACTGAACCTCAGAGAATAGAGAGATGGGATACATTAAACATCTCGCATCATATATCACTCCAAGAGTTCACCGAACCTCAGAGAATAGAGAGATAGGATAAATTAAACAACTCTCACCATATATCACTCCACGAGTTCACTGAATCTCAAAGAATAGAGAGATGGGATACATTAAACATCTCGCACCATATATCATTCCAAGAGTTCACTGAACCTCAGAGAATAGAGAGATGGGATACATTAAACATATCGCACCATATATCACTCCAAGAGTTCACTGAATCTCAAAGAATAGAGAGATGGGATACATTAAACATATCGCACCATATATCACTCCAAGAGTTCACTGAATCTCAAAGAATAGAGAGATGGGATACATTAAACATCTCGCACCATATATCACTCCACGAGTTCACTGAATCTCAAAGAATAGAGAGATGGGATACATTAAACATCTCGCACCATATATCCCTCCAAGAGTTCACTGAATCTCAAAGAATAGAGAGATGGGATACATTAAACATCTCGCACCATATATCACTCCAAGAGTTCACTGAACCTCAGAGAATAGAGAGATGGGATACATTAAACATATCGCACCATATAACACTCCACGAGTTCACTGAATCTCAAAGAATAGAGAGATGGGATACATTAAACATCTCTCACCATATATCACTCCACGAGTTCACTGAATCTCAAAGAATAGAGAGATGGGATACATTAAACATCTCGCACCGTGCATCACTTCACGAGTTCACTGAACCTCATAGCATACAGAGATAGGATACATTAAACAACTCGCACCGTGCATTACTGGAGGCAATAATTAATTGGTTTTGCATGCAATTATAATAACAGTATTAAAGATCAAAGTAAAGAAAATATCTCCTTGTGCAAGTCTAAAGGTCTTTACAATTTATTTTATGAAGCACTACTCAGAATTTTGATAAAACTCTGTACCATGAGCAATTAGGTCCAGTCCATGGTAAGATTTCTAATCTGAATACAGTCAAAGCAAAGGAAGCTTTTAGTTTTACCCGACCTTTAATCTCACCATCATGGGCAGTGACAACCAGTGGCAATTAAACTCAATAATAATAATATGTGTCTTGTATTTTGTATAAAGTCTCTTTACCTACACTGCGTTGGCAGGACGTAAAATCATATAGTGTCCAAGACTGCTCCAAGCCTACAGAGGAAGGGAGGCCATGTGTCAGCACAACACTTCCCTCAGCCACATTTATTGGTTTTGTGACCGGTGCTTCCATGCATTGAAGCTCCCAAAATGTCATTATGACGCTGGGTCAACGCCGTTCCAGACCTCCTGGCCAGTACTGGGAATATAACCCAGGCCACCTGGCTCAGGAGCTATGACGCTGCTCGCAAAGTCTTTCTTTTCGGCGATCGGCTGGCGGATTCATGTTAACGACTTAACAATTTTATTTATTTTTGACTGTTAGATATATTTTATAGGAAGAAAAGACACACACTTGGTTCCAAGCAGCGATATCTGCCACGCCCCGTTATTATTAATAGTAAATTTATATCAACGATTGAAGGATATTTGACAGGGTCGCCTATTTTACGGTGACCACACCCATTGTTGCTTAACTGTGAGATACCATTTAATGAATGTTTTAGCATGAACATCGTAATTGATGTGAAATATGAATCAGAGCGACCTCTAATGGGTTCTTTGATAAGTAGGAGGTGAAATTATAGTATTAGGGGAAAGATCTAGGTTTGGCATTGGTCGGCATTTTAAATTGGAATATGAAAAGCCTCAGGTTAGTGTACTTACCCATTCATAGAAGATGCTGAAAATGTTCTCCTTCAGCTGACAGAAGCCCGGATTTAACACCATGTGATTTTTATTTGTAGGGTAGCTTAAAAGACATAGGGAATCAGTCTAGTCCCTGTACCCAAGAGAAGCTGGGGAACAATATATGGCAGCAGATATCCCTCATTACGGAAGGAGAAATACAACGTGTAAACTCTAATTTATTTATACGGTACAAGGCCTCTGTGTCAGCTGAAGGAGAACATTTTCAGCATCTTCTGTGGAAAGGTAAGCCTTTAATTATGTTTTGCTGGTGAATTTATCATTGATCAATACACTCTGTTACGGTTTGTGCCTCTTCGCAATCTGCGGACCGAGTTTGGTTGGCTGGCGGAAGGGGTGCGCGAGCCTGGTAACTGGTCCCCTATACAAGTGCAGTAGAACAAGTAAAACAGTTTTTCTTGTTTGAAATGATTCAAAACTTTTACAAGAAACACAATATCTCAATCCAGACTTACATCATTGGCTGTCATCTCCATGCACCGTGAATTGTTGTTGAAACTGATTGAAGACCAAACCTTCTAATGAGGACTTCATAGATAAGTTTGCTGACCTTAGGGAATGGAGGATTGATTTTATCTATAAAAGAAAGTTGGGCTAGTACGGTAATTTTACTTGGCTTTAAGTGTTGAGCGTTTTAGTAGATACCTTAGCATTAAAATACGTAAAAGAATATGTCAATATTCACAATCGCAAGCATCATGCACTGCTGAAAGGCTACTATGATGCCACGAGCAGTGCCAATCTTCTATGCATATGATACAGAGTCCAGGCGTCACATCCTCAGAGGAGGGCGGAGATGACAACTGTCAAATGTTCGGCCCTCCACCAATGGATAGATTTAATACACATAAAAATAACTGAACTTTATTTATCTTACATTACATGCTGTCCGTTCCATTGGACGCCATTTTACTTAACTACTTCAGTCAATGCCTTCTGGATCCTAGGGCTGCTTAATATATAAAATAAACAAAGACAACTCAATCAGTGTTCCAAACATTCTCCCACCAAGTTAACGGATGTGGAACAGTTAACTTCACATAGTCCTGGGAACATTATACATTCTGCTCACACCTGAAACAAATTGGCACAAAACAGACATGTTAATCAAAATATCTTTTTGGCACTTTTACAATTCTTCCACTCCGTGTCCTGTTTTCTTCCCCTACGTCACTCACATTACCACATGAAACACCACTATCTTCTTTAACAGTCAGTTCACTGTCTGAAGTAGAAGGTTCACTACCTTGGGCTTCTAGGAGGAGGTAGAATCTTTGAACTGGGCGCAGAAGCTCTCCATATGTAGTCTTCAGGCGAACAAGACGGGTGACTCCATCCTTTCCGGGCAAAAGTTCTAGGACCTTTCCTAAAGGCCAATCTAGTCTTTTTGAGTTGTCATTGCCAATGAGGACAACATCATCAACCTGAACAATTTTTTGCTGCTTGACATCCATCTGCTGTCGCAGTAGACTCAAGTACTCTCTACGGAACCTCTTTCTCAGATTCTCCTTAAGTCTTAATCTGTACTTCAACCTCTTGTTCAAACTGGAGGACTCGATGACATCAATCTCAGGCACAGCAGCTTCACGAATATCCTGAAGAAACATGGCAGGGGTTATTGCTCCTAGTTCATTGGAATTATCATCTGTATATGTCAGAGGTCTCGAGTTTACTACACTTTCACAGTCACATAGCACTGTTTCCATCTCCGAGTATGTAAGAGATGAACCTCCAAGTGTTCTCCGAAGTAATCTTTTTACTACTCCTATCAACCTCTCCCACCAACCTCCCCACCAGGCAGCAGTGGGTGGGTTGAACTTCCACTTTATTCTCTCCACTGAACAGTACTCGTGTACCTTCGACCACTCGATTCGACTGAAAGCACTTTCAGTACCAGAAAAGTTAGTCCCGTTATCACTGAAAATCACAGCGGGTCGTACTCTCCTAGCTACAAGTCGACGAAATGCTTGCAAGAAAGCATCTGTTGACAATGACAGGAGTAGCTCCAAGTGAACAGCTCTGGTAACTCCACACGTGAACAAGCAAATCCACGCCTTTTTGTGGTTTTTCAGATGAAGAGGTCCAGCCAGGTCGACACCCGAAACTTCAAAGGCAGCAGCATCTCTTACACGTTCTGCTGGAAGTGGTGGAGTGGATACTACGAAGGGTTTAGCTTCCTGGCGCTTGCAGAGTGCACACTTAATTAACACTGACCGTAGTGTTCTTCTTCCTCCCATCACCCAGAATCTTTCCCTCATAATCGAAAGCAGACCTTGAATGCCAACATGACACCTTCGAATATGAACATCTATAATCAGCCGTGACACAAAGGGATGATTTTTGGGCAAAAGTACAGGATACCGAAAGTCATGGTTGTCGGGTCTATTGGAGATCTTGGTTCGCAAGCGGAGGAGACCGTCATGATCTTCAAAGGGTTGTAGGCTGGAGATTCTGGGGTCCGTGGTACTGGGAAATGCATCTTTATGAACTAGTTTGAAGACCCTTATCTCAGCAGAAGTGACTTCTTCGGTAGAAAGTGGTCCCGTCTTCTTCATAAAATGTTCAGAGCCAGCAGCTCTACAATTGTTTACAAAACGACCCATCCAAGCAACCATTCTAATAATTTTCTCACTCTTTGAAAAGTACCTGTAGTACCAGTCACTTGGAAGAGAATCAGCATCTGCACAAACCATAGAGGAAACAACAGTACTCTTTCTTTCTTGAATAATAACATCCTCTTCAAACTTGACTTCGGCCGAAGGCCAACAGCTACGCTTTTGGTGCAACCATTTAGGGCCCTCCCACCATGATGAATGAAGCAACTTTTTACCTGAACAGCCTCTAGATGGCAGGTCAGCTGGATTACAAATCCCTGGAACATGATGCCACTGTTCTGGTTGAATCAGCTTCCTTTTCTCATTCACCCGGTTCGCCACAAAGGTAGCCCACTGATCATTTCTTCTAATCCATGCTAAGACTATGGATGAATCACTCCAGAAATATGACTCACAGCTTTTGGGAAGATCTTCAATTATAGCTTCATGGAGCCTAGCACCGATCAATGCAGCAAGCAATTCTAGACGAGGTATCGTGACTGTATTGTTTGTGAGGGAAACTCTTGTTTTTGCCTGAACCAACTGTACATTTACTTGCTGAGTCGTCTCCACCCTCAGGAACACAGCTGCAGCGTAGGCATCCTTGCTGGCATCACTAAATGTATGCACACTCCATTCAGCAGGTCCACTGTTAGAAGGTAACCATCTTGGGATCTTCAAGTCTTTCAAGCATGCAACATCATCTGCCCATTTCACAAATCTGTTGGCAATGCCTTGATCCACCTCTTCATCCCACCCAATGTTTACACTCCATAATTCCCTTAAGATGAGTTTTGCCCCTAGGGTCACAGGAGAAGAAAAACCAATTGGATCGAACACCTTATGGGCAGTGGAAAGGATAGTCCTTTTTGGTAATTTTCTCTGGATAATTCTGGAAACAGTCTGGGCTTATGGCCAGAGTGTCATGCTTTCTGTCCCAGATTAAACCAAGTACATTAGTGAGACAAGCCTCTGTAAGTATATCTGGATCTGAGAACTCCCATCCACGCAATTCGAACTTGCCATCAGCCATGATAGAGGTGGCTTCGTGAATGAATGTTTTAAGCTGATCATCATCAAGACTAGTGACTACATTATCAACATAGAAACAATCCAAAATACTTTTAAATGTGGTCTCAGAGTATGCAGAAATTCCCTCATGACATTCATCTAGAATCCTTGAGAGATGAAGTCTGATAACTGCATTTAACAGATAAGGACTACAAACAACACCAAACACAACTCTCCTGTGTCGATAAACAATTATATTCCCCAAATCATCCTTCCATAAAAAACGTAGGAAGTTCCTGTCATTTGCATGTATACTAATCTGCAAGAAAGCTCGCCTGATGTCAGCCACAACTCCCACTTGCTTCAGACGGAATCTTAAAAGAAGTGGAGGTATCTGTTCTACCAATGATCCCCTTTCTCCAAGCACGAATTCAATGATGGATTATTCTTTTCACGAGCTGATGCATCGAACACAGGTCTAATTTTGGTGGTGCTATTTTCTTTCACTACATGTCTGTGAGGAAGATAATGACAGCTAGGCCTATCACTAACAATCTCCGAGTCAGGAACCCGTTCAATGACACCTTCTTCAAGCCATTCCACAAAAGCATGTTCATAATCTGGGTACAGGTTATTATCCTTCAACTTCTTTATAGTAGAATCCAGTCGTTTTTCTGCAGGATGTAATTCGATGGAAGAGGGGGGTGCCTATCCTTCCAGGGAAGATGGACTTCATATCGACCTTCACCATTCACCCTTATAGTCTCTTGAAAATGCTTGTCGACTTCCAACTGCAATTCAAGCTTAGTTTTCCGATCAACAGGATCCGTAATGCCAATCAACTCCAATTTCCAAAGATCTGAGATGTTTAAATCATTAATCAACATTGATGTGACAATCATAGCAGTTGTAACTCTGGGTTGTTCACTGGGATATTTACCAAAAATGGTCCAGCCTAACCTGGTCTCCATAGCTATCAAACCACATGATACACTTCTAACATTACCCGTGAAGAGTCTGGCAGCAATGTCAGCAGCACCTATCAGAATTTCTACAGGACCTGCAGTACCTATGGCTTTCTGTACAGTATATTGTTGGTGTCATATAAAATAAAAACAGCGTTCAGAACCAACAACACTAATCATAATAAATTTTTCAACTCACATATTCTCAACAAAACCAACAAATACAGCAATTCAGGTATCTACAAGATTAAATGTAACGAATGTAATGCCGATTACGTGGGACAAACGGGGAGAGGGTTCAACACCAGATTTTTGGAACATGTCAATGCCATCAAACATAATAAATTTTCAGCGATGGGTAACCACATGGCAGAAACTGGGCATAAATTCACAACCATAGACAATGACTTAGAAATTTTACATCAAGAAAATAAAGGCACGCTCATGAATATTTTGGAACAAATAGAAATTGATAAAGCACAGAGATTCAACCCTTCACACAATCTTAATGAAATAATATTTGAAACTAGCATTTTATACAGAACATTAATAGACGAATTATATTGTAATAGATAAAATTCCCGCTATATTCCACTATTCACACCCATCATTTTTCATAACATACTAAAGATTGACACACTCATTCTGCGCATTGATCAATTTCCATGGTGGGCGCGTCAACGGGCCTCACTCGTTCTCATTTCCTTGGCCTCCCATCTCCCGCAACCCAAGCGCCACCTTTTCCCAAGCACGTCACTAACACTCAGCTGTAAAAAACTTCGCAAGGTGAATTCCGGTTTGTTTCTGTTCACGCCCTGCGCACTGCAGTTCCTGACGGCGCGTGACGCGGTCACAAATTTTCTCGCCTTGACGTTTGCCAAGAACAACAAGGAGACTAGAGTGGGCCCACGATGACGCAAAGGGGACAGCGGACCGCAGCACCGGCCCAATTCAGGAGTTCTGATGCGCCTAGACCTCGTGATGCAATAAAAGTATCTTCTTTGGAGCGTCGAGCGGGACTGTAAATAATATTTCTTTATTCTTTGTTCTTCATATATTTTGTATGAACTTGTACATGGAAAGTTTTTCCATTGTGTAGTTTTGTTGGACAGGCTGAGGAAGGGGGAGTATTTACCCCCGAAACTAGTCCCTGTAAGTAATAATATTAAACAGTATTGAAGGCGGAAAATACATAATTCTTTCAAAGTCATCAAGTATTTCATTAACTAAGGCACTATTCTGAATATGAGGTACATTATCACAAATATTGTCTTGGTCCAAGACCTCAAAATTGCACAAATAACCATTATTGAGACTGGCAAGATGAATTCTATATTTATTGTGCTCACAAATACCGGTTTTCTGACCTCCGAACAGAGAATGGACAACAGTTTCTCTCCCAACAGGAGAATAATTCATTTCCCGTGCTGTTCCCTTCAAGACATATGACCGTTGTGACCCCATATCAAGAACTGCGTTCACAGTACGTTCACATCCATTCCCTCGAACCTTCACCAGAAGCGTAGGACGCAGCACACTATTATCACACGTTAAGTTAGCAAGGGCTTCATCTTTCTGTACAGTCATGACATCAGACCTTGGGGAGTCAGTACTGTTAACTACGTTCTTACTTCTCTTAAAATCGGGACACAACAACATTACATGGCGCTTATCACAAATCAAACATTTTTGCTTGAAGGTGCACTTTTTAGCTACATGATTTGGTTTAATGCAAATAAAACAATATTTCCTATCCTTAATAATTTCAATTTTTTCCGAGAGAGGCATATCACGTGCTTTATAGCAGTCAGCGCTGCTATGGTGTTCATTACTACAAAAAATACAAGCAGAACGCTTATTTTCCTGTAACGAGAATAAACCCATTGCTGTAGGTACATCTTGTCTAGAACATGATTTGGGACTGCTATCTTTCTGCACTTTCTTTGCCCTATCAGCTGACTGTTTAAACCCGACATGGCTACATGGATCCTTTCCTCATTTTGCACTTCCGCCTTCATGAAGGACATGAACTTATTAAGTCGTTGTTCTGCATTAGATATATCACTATATAAAGAACTTCGCTGCCATACTCTTAAAGTCTTCAGTCAGGCACGATTCTAACAAAGGACAAAGGATTGCTGCACATTTCCCAGTTGTGACACCAAGAGATTCAAGTGCCCTTAAATGACACTCCAGCTTATCATACATCTCCGTGAGTGAACGGCATGTTTTACTAGCAGGCAGGGTCAAACTGAGAAGATCCCTGATGTATTCTTCAATTAGAAGATCTTCCCTACCAAAACGTTCCTGAAGTGCTTCTATCACTAGCATGTAATTGTCATCTGTGGCTGGAAAACTGTCTACAACAGACCTAGCTCTGGAGTTGGGTAACGTAGCTTGTATAAGATAATAGAATTTATCAACTGGTGCAATACCTACATTCTCATGAATACGCTAGAATTGGTTCCAAAACGGCAACCAATCTCTGAGCTCACCGCCGAACTTCCGAAATTCTATGGTTGGAAGCTTTATTTTCCTATTTACTTGAGCATTACTTGTTGAATCTTCACTTGTGATAGATTGTCGGTCTAGGGAATCAATTTTTAAACGCCGTACTTTTAACAGTTCGTACTTGCTGCGATACTCGTCAGCCGCCAGCGCTTCTTGATCCAGTTCTTGTTCACTAGCACTTTTTTCCAACATCCATTCCATAACCTCTTCATTATGGACATTGATATTCTCGAAGTACTGTTCCAATGAAGCAAATGATGCTCGAGCTTCTTCATACTTTTCTTCTTCAAGAAACTTATCAAGTGCAACGGAATGACTCGTAAACAATGCTCTGTCGATTCGTCTTCTACTTTTAACCTTCTCCATTGCGGAAGTAATCACAAAACACTGACGAGAAAAACTATCGTGCCGTTACGCTGGGCGCCAAATGTCAAATGTTCGGCCCTCCACCAATGGATAGATTTAATACACATAAAAATAACTGAACTTTATTTATCTTACATTACATGCTGTCCGTTCCATTGGACGCCATTTTACTTAACTACTTGAGTCAATGCCCTCTAGATCCTAGGGCTGCTTAATATATAAAATAAACAAAGACATCTCAATCAGTGTTCCCAACAACAACTGAGCAACCTGGTGAATATTTCTCATCAGTCAGATCCAATGTGCATGTTTTCTGTCCTTCGCCAAAGAGCAGCAACAAGAGAGAATACTTACAAGTTATCTACTTGTTCCAGAGACAGAAATACTGAAATATGGAAAGACAGTTCCAAGTTTCCATAACCTAAAAACCTGAGAACACACTGTGGATACTCTTAACAGAGTTGTAAATAATTTGGCCAAGTCTGTAGATCGCATGGAGAGAAACCCCACAAACCAAGGGAGTGCTATAATGAGACATACCAGGCAAGGTGAGGTAGCTTGCTATGGCGTTCCTTACTGAGTCAGTACAGCAGTACCAACCCTGCGAGTAGCACCTTCCACATCATCCACACGTAGAGGAGTGGGCAAATAACTGTGCTGCACTGCTAGTGTATACTCTATGGCTTTACTCACTGAGTCAGTACAGCACTACCAACCCTGCGAGTAGCACCTTCCACACTGGGGAAAAGCTACATTTCCCTCTAACCTATGCCAATAGCCCGGGAACGAGAAGGAAGTTGAAATGCACGCTACCTTATGGGACGGTTCACAATCAATCTCCGGGAACGGGAAGCTAAAAGTAGCCCGGGTAGGCCAACGGGAAACATGGTCAAGTTTCATGTTTGACGTTCTCGGAGCTTCCCGGAGCCAATCAGAAACATTGTATACCTGCACATGTGCAGTACGGAAGGAGTAGCCAGCGATGTAAACATAAATGTACCTGTAAATGCGCTCTCTAACTTTGCTTCTCTAAAGCGCACAATTTGTGTTTAATAAAGTTATTATAACCTTACTATATCCCTCTCAAGCATTTCAGTTGTTTAATTGGTGTTTATCAGTGGGCGCTTGCTGATTGTTTTAATATTATTACGCTATAGCTGATTGCGCGCATGTACAAGATCACGTTCCCGGGCCAAATTGAGAACCAGGCTTTTACACCACATTCAAGGGAAGAAAACAAGCTATTGGTGGACTAGCAATGGTCAATGTCATTCTCTCATTCTTCAGACATCTTCCATGTGCCCTATGGCTTGGCCAAATTCAAATTCAAATTCCGTGAAATATGCCAAGTGAAGCAGCATTGGGGATGGTCAGAACTTGGATGGATAACAGGTTCTGAGGGACCACTTGCCATCGAGGAGCACAAAGGAATTAAGACACCCTACTGCAAGTATACCCAGCTTATAGAAAAGCCTCTTAGGTCATCCAATGCGATAGAATCCAATGCGTGGGGGCAGGGTAGTGCAGTGGTCAACCAGCCTGCCTCACGGCAGGTCAATGTACACTAGATTTTCGAAGTGATTTGCGACGAGTCCTGTGGCTGTGATTTTACGTAAAAAGGAGGTCTCGTGGCTTATGATCGCGAGATTAACGCTCACATAAAACTAAAAATTTCCTTTCTACTTCCTCTACATAAATTGACACTTACTCCTAATGCTAAAACCACAAACTCAATTGACACCATTATCAACACTTCAGAATTTGTTACCAACTCTCAAGTACAAAAGGAACTAAGGTGTCCCTAGCTACAAGCTCTGCCCCTGATCAATACTGTGCATTACAGACATCCTGTAGTGGGATCTCGCACCATCTTGCCAAGATTATCAAATCTAACTTTGGAACATAAATAGTAGAAACTGTTGTTATTTGCCTTCAACACCTCCATGGAGGGTTCGTCAACCATCAATTCATAGGTAGATGGTGCTTCATTCCAGAGGATATCAGGATTATAAATACGAAGAGGGCTTGTAATCCTCCAGTACGCGGTGTTCACACCACGGTTTTGGCGCTCAAATAAATGTAACTTCATATGAGTTTTTTCAGGGAAGGACACAAGGTATTTGGTGAACTGGGGTATGCCCTCTATATTAATTACCTTGAGGTTAGATGGCTTCTTCTGTCCAATAAGCAATATTAACCAAGTTTCAGTATGTTTGTCAGGACAAGCTACAATGCAAGTTCCTTCTTGCCTGAACAAACAAGAATCGACTCGGGGATAATATTCTGGTTTAAAGCCATTGACAATATTGCTAGAGATGAGACTTTTGATTTCGCTTGCTTGACTTTGTGCCATATAGTTCTTTGGAAAATCATTGGGTACAACAGCTAACTTTCTAGGTAAATCACCTGAAGGAATCTTCTGGTCCGCCATTTCTGATTAAAGTATGAAACACCGGTGACTCTGAAGATCTTGCTATGTTGACAATTCTTC
This sequence comes from Meconema thalassinum, assembly GCA_946902985.2. Classification (NCBI taxonomy): domain Eukaryota; kingdom Metazoa; phylum Arthropoda; class Insecta; order Orthoptera; family Tettigoniidae; genus Meconema; species Meconema thalassinum. The sequence goes on from OX336397.1 coordinate 66,910,227, forward strand.
AATGCTTGAGGTAACTGCCTCCTGAAGACGAGCAGCTTGGGAATTCAGTCCTGAAAATAGAACAATGATTATTTCAATAATTGGTTTCTCACACCAGCGATCACATATTGCATACAGGGTGGCCAGGAAGTTCCCTTAAATGTTATAGCATAGGACAGTTCAACATGTATTATCTATATATTTAAAACACTAAAGTGTTTTTTTGTTACCACGAGATCGAGAAATTGGCTGAACCAATTAACTTGGTAAAGCACTCTGACGGAAGCTCTTGGCCTGTAGATTTTCAGAGTGTCTTTAAAAGGAAAATATATATTACGGTATATTTTTAAATTATTAAAGAAAAATGTAATATTTGTGGCAGTTGGACATGCGCACAATGGAGTTTCTTCACAAGAGAAATGGCGGATAAAAGATCCACCGCATCGCAGCGGGATCTTTGTTTGTGTGAATTTAAAAGGGGGGAAATATCGTTTGTGATGTTCTCATGATATATCGAGGATGAAGTTGAAACATGACCTGTCTCACTTTTTGGACATATTGGCATCGATGAATTCATAATATCCGTCGCGATCGATCTATGGGCCTCTTTTCAAGCTACAGCCACTGACAGCGGTAGTTCAGCCTGATTAATCAACACGATCTATCTTGGAATGGCAATGCAACATAGCCTATCTCGGTTGTAATTCATTTATCTCCATTGCCATCGTGTGACTTCTGTTGGCGTTCTTAGTTCCAAGGTAAGTTTAATTTTGATTTCGGTAGCTGGTAGAAATATATGAAGACTCAATTATGGATACAGAATGTTCTTTTCTCTCTCCTGTAAAGTTAAGGAAAATGTTGCAACTTCACCCACGATATACTGGAATAGAATCATAAAAGAGGGGAAATATTGAAGAACTTCAACTGGCAGTTGAGTGCGTTTGTTGTTTACGAAAGTTAATATTGCACTCGGAATCCGTTGTCTGGGTGACTCAGCTGCTAACGTTGCGGACAACGAAATGAATTTTGCATCGTTGAAGGAGTTCGAATCCCACCTCAGACATGTATTTTTATTTCCGAATTATTCTTCTTGCTATTGGTATTACATTGTTTAAGCATATTTTACTTTTATTATTCCCGTAAAGTAACAAATTCTCCACGATTTAAGTTGTCATATACGTTTAAATTATTAAATATAAATGGCCACAATCACTTTCGTCATGAGAGATGATTGGCGAACATAATTCATTTGATGGACTCTGACATCGTGGTCACTCAGCCCCGTTTACCTTGGTGTGTGTAGGTAAAATTGTCTCTGATAACCTGTGTTATTGTGATGACTGTATTAATGTGTGCATTTGTAATTAAGGTGGGAAATGGGGAGTTGGCAACCAAGGCTTTATGTTAGAAACTATACCGGTATTTGCCCGGAGTGGAAGTGGGAAACCACGGAAAACCACATACAAGATTGTTGAGGTGGGGAACGGACCTTACTCTTCTTAGTTTTGCCTCAAGAGTGCGCCCCGTTCCAGCCTTCACACCAGAATTAAATTTCTTGGGAGAGCAACTTTTCTTAAAATTTAAGATGTATGCCAATGATTAATCTATATGGACCTATCTACTAGAATAATGACGAAATTAAGTTGGTAATATCGACATTTCTAATTAGTTCGAAATACACCTGGTATAATGTAGCCTAATAGAGCACTTGAGTTGGCAGCCTTGGTGACTGAATATAAGCCAATTCTTAGTTCCATCTCTTAAGGTACAGAATACAAAATTTGGTTGAAGTCCAATGGATAGCATGGACGTTACGTGCAGTTAGACATTGGATATATCAGCGCGCTTAAAAACATGTTGACAAATATGTCATGCATGTGTAGGTAAGAAATAATCTGAAATATTATGATCTCTTGTTGTGCCAATTTTTGATGAAATCCATTTGTTAGTATAGAAGTTACATGTATTTTAAAATTGGACCTATCAGAAGCCTTAGAATCATGTTGGCAGCACTGACATATACGTTTAAATTACTACAAATGAATCTAAAATGTCAGGTACTATACGTGTGCAAAGTTTAGAGCTGTTGGCTTGCATACTTTCTGATATTAGGGTAACAAAATAGAGACAGTATTTATTAACAGTTGGCAGACCTAGTTGCTCTTAAGAATACGCATAGTCATATCTGTTTATGTACACATAGTACATACCAAATTGGATTGAAATTCAGGTAATAGTGTAGAAGTTATATGCATTTAAATATTGGACCTATCAGCAGGCTTTGAATCATGTTGGTAGCACCGACGTTATTAATTACGCCAAATTAGTCTAGAATATCAGGTACTATACGTGTGCATAATTTAAAGCTGTTGGTTTGCATACTTTCTGAAATATTGGTATTTGAATAAAGAAAGTAGAGAGAGTATTTATTAACAGTTGGCAGCCCTGGTGGCTCTTAAGAATATGCTCAGTAATATCTGTTTATGTATACCTATTACATACAGCGGCGTATATAGAGTTTTATTTCGGGGGGTGCCCAAAACGGGAGTTACGGGGCATGGTATAGGCCCCAAAGAATAGGGGGCCCTGGGTGCTCCCCGGGAAACTTTTGGATAATTTGGTGCAAAATGACGAATCTTATGGCTATCTGGCATCACGTTTTCAACCAATGATGTTTTAGGTTTGGTTAATGTCAAACACAACTAAGACCATTTTTATTCAGTCATCTTCCTCACTTACTGTACATGGAAGGAATTAATGTTACTGTGTTTAGCCTACTTTTCACATTTTCCAAAAATGAGGAAAAAGTAGTCTTATGAGATCGATCCGGGAAAAAGTCTGTCTGTCTGTCTGTCTGTCAGTCTGTGTGTGTGTGTCCCCCTATCAACTCCTAAACACCGGGTGAGTTAAACACCGGGTGAGTTAGCCGTGGTCGTTGCGGCATGACTGTTGGCAGTCGCTCACATCCGGGAGGCGAGGAGGTTCGAATCCCCCCGCCGGCAACCTTGAAGATGGTCTTCTGTGGTTTCCCATCTTCCTTCCAGGCAAATGCCGGGGTTGGTCCCTAACTATAGGCCACAGCCGCTACCTCGACCCTCCCTTCCAACTTTCCTCCCCAACGGTACATGTAGCTCACCCATTGGGTGTCCGTCTCGAAGCAGCTACAAAACTGGCGAGCCGAACATGTCCTCGGACACTCCCGGCACTGAAAGCCATACGCTAAAAAAAATAAAAAATAAAACTCCTAAACGGCTGCAGCAATCGAAACCAAATTTGGTGTGAGTAAAGATCTATACCGGGATATCTCAACGTCATACTTGAAAATTAAGTCAGTGCTACCAACTGCAATTGAAATTTCAGCTCCATGTTGGATATCATGGAATATATACATGAGAGCTATTCCAAAATTGGCACATATATAGATAATAATACGTTAGTTTAATTTTCAGGACGCCATACATGACAGTGTTGCCAAAATGATTCTAAGCCTACTGATAGGTCCAATGTTTAAATGCATATAACTCCTACACTATCAATTGGATTTCAACCAAATTTCGTATGTACTATGTGTACATAAACTGATATGACTGAGCGTATTCTTAAGAGCCACCAGGGCTGCCAACTGTCAATAAATGATCTCTCTATTTTTTTTATCCAAATACCATATATCAGAAAGTATGCGAGCCAACAGCCTTAACCTTCGCACACGTATAGTGCCTGACATTCTAGATCAATTTGGAGCAACTAAGGTATGTCAGTGCTACCAACATGATTCTAAGCTTGCTGATAGGACCAATATTTAAATACATGTTACTTCTATACTATCAATTGGATTTCAACCAAATTTCGTATGTGCTATGTGTACCATAACATATATGACTATGCGTATTGTTAAGAGCAATCAGGGCTGCCAACTGTTAATAAATGCTGTTTATATTTTTTACCCTAATATCAATATAGGCTATCAGAAAGTATGCAAGCCAACAGCTCTAAACTTTGCGCACGTATAGTACCTGCCATTCTAGATTAATTTGGAGCAACTAATGTGCGTCAGTGCTACCAACATCATTCTAAGTCTGCTGATAGGTCCAATTTTAAAATTCCAGTAACTACTATACTAACAAATGGATTTCATCCAAAATTTGCACAACAATAGATGATAATATTTTAGATTATTTCTGACCAACACATGCATGACATTGTTGCCAACATCATTTTACGCACGCTGCATTAAGTCCAATGTTTAACTGCATGTAAATTCCATGCTATTCATTAGACTTCAACCAAATTTTGTATTCTGTACCTTAAGAGATGGAACTAAGAATATATTCAGTCACCAGGGCTGCCAACTGTAGTGCTCTATCAGGCTACATAATGCCAGGTATATTTCGAACTAATTAGAAATTTCTATATTACCAACTTTATTTCGTCATTATTCTAGATAGCCTAGGTCCATATAGATTAATCATTGGCATGAATTTTTAATTTTAAGAAAAGTAGGCTCTTTAGTTCGTCACGGAACTTCTTGTTATTTACAACTTACACTATTATATCATTTGAATTCAGTAGGCTGTGTTCATAATGGCAAATATAATCTCGGGAGTTTCCGCCAACACAAAGTTCCTCATTTCTCTACTAGAAAAACGCTATAGTGTTCAAGGAGCATAGATATCTAACCTCCTTGACTTTCATAGTGATTCAAGGAACAACGAAATTCGACATGCAAGCTACCCTCTGGGTGTCAAATTACAAAGCTTGCACCCGGCATCCGAGGCTATACGATATTATTATTTACCATTATATAAAGTCAAGGTTTCTTGACGCATTACTAAATCGGGTTATAACCTCATCGTCAGTGAGATGTAACTTTTGTCTCGGTGAATAAATAACAATACTAGACGACCGTTGAGTCTGTTTTCAGAAGTGGAATTTCTTAAGTATGTTTTCAACCAACTCAAACTCCGTTCGACAGTACCGGTAGCGGTAGCCAAAAGTTTGATAAGGGTATAAAAGTTACGGGATTTTTAGCCTACTTTTCACATTTTGCAAAAATGAGGAAAAAGTAGACTTATGAGATCGATCCGGGAAAATGTGTGTCCGTCTGTCTGTCTGTCTGTCTGTCTGTCCTTCTGTCTGTCTGTCTCGCTGTGTGTGTGTCCCCCCCTATCAACTCCTAAACGGCTGCAGCAATCAAAACCAAATTTAGTATGAGTAAAGATGTGCACCGGAATAGCTCACGTCCATATTTGAAACTGATGTCAGTGCTACCAACTGCTGAAAAAATGCACTAGAAATTTGTGCTCCATGTTGGATATCTTGCAAGGTATGCATGGGAGCTATTCCAAAATTGGCACATATGTAGATAAGACTATTTCAGTTTAATTTCCAGGAGGCCAACCATGACAGTGTTGCCAAAATAAGTTTAAGCCTTCTGATAGGTCCAATGTTTAAATGCATATAACTTCTACACTATCGATTGGATTTCAACCAAATTTTGTATGTAATATCTGTACATAAACATATATGACTGAGCGTATTCGTAAGAGCCACCAGGGCTGCCAACTGTTAATAATTGCTCTCTCTCTATTATTTTTTATCCAAATACCAATATATCAGAAAGTATGCAAGCCAACAGCTTTAAACTATGCACACGTATATTCTGACATTTTAGATTAATTTGGAGTAACTTATATACGTCAGTTCTACCAACATGATTATAAGTCTGCTGATAGTATCAATTTTTAAATACATGTAACTATCAGTTGGATTTCAACCAAATTTCGTGTGTGCTATGTGTACCATACCAGATATGACTATAAGTATTGTTAAGAGCAATCAGGGCTGCCAACTGTTAATAAATGCTGTCTATATTTTTCTTACTCTAATATCAATATATCAGAAAGTATGCAAGCCAACAGCTCTATACTTTGCACACGTATAGCACCTGACATTCTAGATTAATTTGGAGTAATTAATACAAGGCAGTGCTGCCAACATGTTTCTATGCCTGCTGATATGTCCAATTTTAAAATACATGTAACTTCTATACTAACAAATGGATTTCATCCAAAATTGGCACAACAAAATATCATAATATTTCAGATTATTTCTGACCAGCACACGCATGACATTGTTGGCAACATGCTTTTACGCGTGCTGATAGATCCAGTGTCTAACTGCCTGTAACGTACATTGGACTTCAACCAAATTTTGTATTCTGTACCTTAAGGGATGGAACTAAGAATTTATTCAGTCACCAGGGCTGCCAACTGTAGTGCTCTATTAGGCTACATTATACCAGGTATATTTTGAACTAATTAGATATTTCGATATTACCAACTTAATTTCGTTATTATTCTAGATAAGTTCATATTCTGTAGAATAATCATTGGCATGAAAAGTAGGCTGTATAGTTCTCCACGGAACTTCTTGTTTTTTGTCACATTATGCTTCAAGGGCACTTATTGCTGCTCTTGGGTCATAAGAGCGAAGGCACTGAAGAGTAATAAGAGGTTATGTTGTTACACATAAGATCAGAGCAAACTGATTGTCACACTGTTCACATCGCTCTACTTTCGCATTGCTTTGCAACGTTGTCATGCGTCGCTTAGGAACAATACTACGATAAGTTCAAGTATATTAGTTTTTAATGTCTTTCATAAACAAATTGACAAAAATTTCGGGGCGGGCAGCCCCTCCCCCTTATATACGCCCCTGGTTAATTCGTTTATTTTACAGAACATTGCAGAACAAACCTGAAAATGTACAATCAGCAAATTGTCAGTTCAATAATACGGTACAGTACCTTCAATATTGTAGGAATGCTCTCCCCCACAGGAATATGTCTCCAGTTAGGACAGAGCATCCAGGCAGTCCCTTCCAGAACACACAGCGAGCAGACCCTCAGTGAAGACGAGACCAGTAACAATAAATTTGAGATTGTGCTGAAGCAAGCCCAGCCCAACCTAGGGTCGCGGGGTCGCGATAACAAGAAGGGTACTTCCCCCACACATCAAAATGCGCATTACCGACAGCGGTGGCTACGCTCTCTGCTGACTCGGTCGACGCGCGGGCCGTCCTTGAAATGGTTTTCCGAGGTTTCCCATTTTCAATACCAGGCAAATGCTGAGACGGTACTTTCTGACAGACCACGGCCGCTTCCTTCCACATCCTTGTCCACATTCATCTCATTTCGACGCGCAGGTCGCCCTCGGGCGTCGACTAGAAAGACCTGCACTCGGCCTCTCAGGAGGCCACGCGTAAAAAAAAAAGTTCATTCAATTGAATGGTTTATTTTTCAGTAGAAGGATCGTACCAGTGAAAAAGCTTCAGTTACGGTATTTCCATTTTATCAAATAAATTGCTAATCTCCGTTTATACCTCAGAGGAAAGTAATCCCTCTCGGAGGGCGGAGGTAGATTTCACCGGGAAAAGAAAAAGATTTCGAATGTACTAAATTTGCCAATGATGTTATAACGTATACCTACACACGTTCCCCTGTTCAGCACACATAATTCTCATAATTCTGAAAAACATTTTTCTCATTCCCTCGCGTCAGAATGGGTCATATCGAAAATTCTTTCAGACAAAAGTTTTAGGTAATTTTAGTGGACTATTGATCATTTTAAACGGGTTTGAAATTGTGCCTATTAAGGGTGGAATGATTTATTTAAAAAAACAATATTTTCCCCTCCCCTTTGGTCAATGGTTGGTCCTATCAAGAAATATTTTTAGATAAGTTTTTGGCCTTTATTGGAAGAATTCTATGAACTTTGAATGGATTCGATTTTGCACATACGGTATTAAGAAAGTTATAGAGATGTTTTCACTTTTTCAAAATGGAACACCCATTTCCACCCGCTTTGTCTGATTTTGCCCATTAACGAACTAGACCGAGATTTTAAAGGGTTCAATTTTTATGTATACAATTGAAAGTGATTGGTCCAAAATGACAGTAGTTATCGTATCCACAAGAAAGTGATTTACAGTACAGTATATATAAGCAACTTCAGTGGCGTAGTTGGTAGCATGCAAAGCTTCTATGCCCAAGATCGCGGGTTCAAAGCCGGCCGAAGTCGTTGGATTTTTTAAGAGCGTTAAAAATCCCACAGAGTGTCTTCCTTCGGAGGGGAAGTAAAGCCGGCGGGCCCACGTCATAGTTTTATGGCATGCAAAATAACCTTCCACTAACTACATCTGTATGAAGCTAAAATTTGTGGGTTAGATTTGATTAGCGCTCAAAGTTCCAACGTTCGCCGCCAGGTGCTGGTTGTGATGATGTCTAGTGGCCAAGTTCACGCCTAGGTGTCGCGGACGGTAGCATTTGGTGGCAAAAGTGGGAACAACTTGAAAATTGATTGTCTGCAGTCTCTACCTGAATTACAGATAACACACACTAATACAGCCATCACAATTAACACCGGTTATCAGACAGATTCTACACACACCCAAAGTACACGGGGCTATATGACCGCGTTGTCGCAGCCCCTAAACTAAGGATCCAACCAACAACAGTATATAAACTTTTAAACTGACGGTGATTTTGGGGTCTGGGAATGTGAAACGCAAATCGCATCATGGTACCGAAATCTACCTAAAGCACACACACATCACCCTCTCATTCCATCTCGTGCAACTCCCCAACGAGTCCACTCTTTCTGCTTTTGCAATGTTGGCATTCATGCGGCTTACGATCTTCATGTTAGCAACACTGTTGTCAACTTGTTCGATACGAACAAAAAGAAAGAAAAACTATGTAATTAAAGATGGCTTTAATAGGGAATATGCATGATCCGGGGTTTTTATTTAAAATGCGCTAATCTGATTCAAAATGTCATGCAGAATTCAAAAATGTGGTCAGAATGTACGAATATTAACTCCAAACATGATAAAAATCCGAAATAAAATACGCAAAATGTCACGTGACGTGAGTACACGATCTTATTGGTCTGACGTCATCGTTTATGTTGGTGGTGTTTGAGGCGGAATAAACAGATGTTGTGCTTTGAGACACAGTACTCGTATTTCTGTTATATTTTAGTGACCAGTAAACTTCGGTTCAATCTGCATTGCGTTGAGTAATTCTAAGTGTGAAGTTTTGTACTTAACATGAATTCAGCGCAGTTAGTGAGGCAGAAAGGTTATAGATGGTGTATAGTTCCAATGTGCACTAATACTTCGCATGCTACTCCAGATAAGTTATTTATCAATGTTCCAAAGGACCCAAAAACTAGGAAGAAATAGATTTTGGCGTGCCGGAGAAATGTCAGTGATATATCGGAGAAGTCTACAGTTTTTTGCTGTGAAGATAATTTTAATGTAAGTTGAATTACCTAGTTTGAAAGGACTCTTGATCATTTAACCACGTCTGCTTTTCTGGTGATTTTGAATTTGAATCTATGATACTTGAATTAAATTTTGAAATATGAAAGTAATGAACAGTCCATAAGTTAATGGAGATTATTAAAATATTCTCCAACCTAACCTAACTTTTAGAGTTTTCCATGTCCCTAATAATAGGCCTAAACCAAGGTTTCACGATCCAAATTGATTTCTCAAGTTATACCAATTTATCTTGGCAAGTAGGTAAGTAGTTATTGAAAAGTTTACTTTTGTAAACACATTTAGGCTACAACAAAATACCAGTAGCCTACTCTAGGGCCTTTAGGCCTAATGCAACAAAAAGCAAAGTAGGCCTATGTACAGCATGAAAAAGAATTTATAAAGAACAAGTGTAGGCAACATCTGTAAAAAAACAATGCTTGTCAGTTCGGGTGGTCTCAAGTCTTATAAGTGAAATATGCTGATTAATAATAATAACAATAATGAATTACATTTTATTATTAATTACACAGCACAGTAATTTTAACAAAATACATATTCCTACATTAGGCCTACCATACTACAAATAATGGTGATGAGTTAAAAATATTGTCCTAACTTAGTTCAAGTTACAAGAAAAAAAGGGTAAATCAATAAATAAAATCACAGCACCCAAAGACATTCCTATATTATGTGACTTAATGCCACCAAGACACTGTTCTTGCTTGATATGCTAAAACTGTGTGAAAAGCTAGATGAAGTCAAATTCATCTTCAGAAAAGTAGCACATGGTCAGCAAAGCTTGTATCATTTATGCATGAAAACTTTGTTAGGATTTTTACATTGTGCTAATCCTGTTTTTCCAGCTGGAAAATGATATGGAAAACTGGGTTAAATTCAGAACCATTGGATGTCCAATTAAAATGAAGTCTGGAGTCATCCCCCATATATTTCAATGCCAGTCAGACAGGAGGAGAACAATGATTCATTCACCAAGGCCTGCTGCTGCCAAACGTTTGCGAGCTGAGGTGATTGAAGAAGCACTTAGGTCAAAGGAAACACAAGAAATACCCCTATCACAGAACGTAGCTATGGAAAGTGATTTTGAGGGTGTGGAAGTAGATACTGGAAGTACCTTGTCTTCACAAAACTACGAAAAGTGTACACTAAATACCAGTAGGCCTACTGGTAGTTCAGATGTTGGAATTCAAGTAAACCTAGTTCCTCATTTTAGAAGTAAGGCTATTCAAACTAAATTCCCTGTGACAAGTACTGCCTCATCTCCAATTAAATTTAAGTGTCCAATTCCACCTCCAATTGAAACAGACACTTCCGAGCAAAGCTGTAGTTCTGACTGTGAGAGTAGGGTCTCCGATTTTAAAGTCGCAGATGGTGACAGTGACGAAGAACTAGATGAGGAACTTGCACGTGAAATTACGTTATTAAACAAAAATGAAGTAGTCAAGGGTCGACTTGAAGTAATAATTAAACGTAATACTAAATTGTATCTTGGTTTGCCAGAGCAAAGTTTATATGTACTGGATTTACTTGTCAAGCAAATGAACCTTGAAATGAACCACATTTTACTAACACTAAAAAAATTAGGCTAGCTGAACCATTCTCAATTCTCGCAGATGACTTTGGAATTTCAGCCAGTTGTGCTAGTCGCATATTTTGTAAAACTGTCCCATTATTAGCACTGTGTCTTAAGGAGTTAATATTCTGGCCTGAAAGAAAGAAAATTGTAGAACTTTTGCCCATGCCTTTCAGAGCAAGATACAGTAATGTCCAGTCTATTATTGACTGTCTAGAAATAGAAATTGAGAAACCATCCAATTCAATGCACCAAGCACTTACTTGGTCAGAATATAAGCACTGCAATACTATTAAGTACGGTACCTTATATCTTCCACACCAGATGGTTTCATTAATTTCATTTCTGAAGGGTATAGTGGTCGTATAAGTGATTCCCACTTGTTTGAAAGATGTAACTTTCTCAAAAAGCTACCTTCTGACTGTGCAGTTATGGCTGACAGGGGGTTTAAACATGTGGAACCACTTCTGATACAAAATAGATGCTCGCTGGTTCGACCACCTAGTGTAGGTAATGGAGAAAAAATATCAAAGGAAGATGTAATGCAGACCAAGAGAATAGCCAGCTTAAGAATTCATATAGAACGTTTAATTAGAAGACTAAGAGAATTCAATATGTTGAAGCCTCATGCATGTGTTGACCATAATTTTATACCAGTGATTGATGAAGTTATTGTAATAGCTAGTGCACTGATTAATTTGCAAGCACCACTGGTAAGGTATTAAGACGAGTAACTTAGACTCATTGAATCAATGAAACCATTCGTATATAGTCAGTCTGTCCATACTGTATATACCTACATGTAGGCTTACATATATATATATATGTGTATGTAATTATAATTGTATTTACATTTTGAAGTAAGTTAAGCCTACAGTACTTACTTTATTTTACATATTGGTGTTAATGGCACAATCTTATTTAATTTTTCTTAGGAATGTTTTCTGTGGAGCCTTTTAACACACACATGTATTACACGAAGAACAGTTTAGGCCTATTATTCTCATGTTAATCCATTTTAGTATATGGTATAATCTTATAGAGTACATATGGGGAAATATAGTAGGCCTATTTTACTACAAAAGGAACTTCATAATATGAATCAAAATATAAACAATGATCTGCCTACTAACCACTTAGGCTATGGGCTTAATGATAGAGCGTACAGTCACTCGTCCTGCTAGAAGGACCTTCCGGAAGTACTTTTGTACACAGCGGTGCGTCCTTCCAGCAGGACTTCGGACCCTAATGGCAAATGTTTGAACTGGCCTTCCAGCAGGACGCGTCCTTCCGGCAGTACTTTGGGTTATCGAAGCGTAATAATACTGAAGATCTGGTACTGGGCAAACAATTAAAGTCTGCAAATATTCTAAGACAGTGGAATTTGACTTATATTGACTAATACAATACCTGTCTCGTAATCACTTCAAATGTATAAACGTATAAATATAAACGTGTTTTCTCACAGTACAGAGACTATATAAATGTATGAGAAGTATAAGAAAGTTGTAAACATTTTAAGATCTAAAATAGGCTATATTAAAATGTATTTAAAACGGGATTTATTACCCTACAACTTTAGCCATTTCAAAGAAGTAATATCTAAAATATCTAAAATTGACATCTAAAATATATAATGAAAACATGTTCGATTTCTTGCTTTTCGGCTGTTATCATTTCAGTACACATCTACCGGTACGTAAGTGCCATGACATTTAGTGGTATCATAATTACTAGCAAATAACGAGCGACTCCATGCATTTCCGCTGTTTGGAGCATCGAAATAGGTAGCAAAAACATAAACACGGTCACCCTTAGGTATAATTGCCGCCATTACTGAACGGTCAGAGCTACCAACTTCGGACTTGCATGCGCTGATTCGTTACATTTCCCTCTTTATAATGGAAAAAGAACGGTCTTCCCAGCAGGACGCTTCGTCCTCATATAAGCAATTGAATTACGTACTCAAATGAGGACGTAATGTCCTGCCGGCAGTGCCTTGTACGTTCTATCATTAACACTCCTCATTAGTACTGGAAATATGCATTCTTTCCAGAACTTTTCAGCTTCATTAATGGCTCTAATAGCCAGTTCCTCATCGTATTCTACCCAAAAAATAGAAATATGCTTTTTTTGCTTCAAAACTTGGATCAGCAACACAAAAAACACCCTTTTCCATGTTTGAAAAATGCATCTGCATTTGAATCAGCAGTAGGAACTTGTCACTTATTTTGCCATTGTTGACATAATTTCCTACTGAAGCTTCTCTAGCTGGAGACTTAACTTACACAACAAAGTCCTTTCCAATGCCATCTGGTGAAGCTCCCATTACAGGATGTGATACAGAAAGCAGGAGACCACTCTTTTGTATGTTGGTGCCAAGTAGGGCTTGTAAAGTGGCTATGACTTCAGTTTCAAGTGTACATCCCCTTTTCATTGCTTTAGTCTGTGTTGTTTTCACAGCACCGATCACTCGTTCCACAAATGTCCCATCAGATGTTCTGCACCTAGTTGCTTCATGGAGCTTGGAGGCTGTGATTCTCATATATCTGAGTTCATGCCAAGCTGGATCATTATGTTGTTTCAAAGTTTGCCTTTCTGCCAACTTAATAGACTCGAAGTCCATGTTCTCTTTTGCAAATGTGAGAAAAGAATCACTATCTCCACCTCTTTCTGCAAATTTAATCGCAAGATAGTGCAATGACAGCTTCTTGATGCAGTCACTTTCAGTGAAATACCTGCAAGGTTGGTTTTCAATTTTAAGCTATTTACCTGCAACAACTACAGCATTTAAGAAGCTGCCATTAGACGAACTACTGTCAGTTGTTACCTCAGTACTTTGCTTCTTTTTACCCAAGTCCTTTGCAGTGACAAATTTCTTCGATGTCCCAACAGCAGATAGCTCTGATTTTTTCCAGTAGCACTTCACAGATGTCGTGGCTTTCTCCTCACTTCGACGATGCACCCACATCAGAAATGCTATTGCATGTTTACAACCACCTGTATGGAAAGAAATCAAAATGACAGCACCTATGGATTTACATATAAATGGGCAAAGGGAGAGAAACCCATAGGCTGTGTTTGTATATTGAAAATAATAACAATAAAAATTATAATGTACGAAATGATGAAATAATAAGATAATAATACAAATAATAGTATGACAGAATTTTATATTTTCCTCTTTGGTGGTTTTATGTGGGCCTACATACTGTAGGCTATCTTCTTTTTTTCTGTTTATATTATAATTTTTCAAACTTAAGATTACCAGTACTTGCAATTATTATTGTTATCATTTTATTTTCCTCGAAGGGGTCTACTCCTTAGCATAAGAGTTAAAATTTTTAGGCCTAAATATGCTGTTTACCAAGTTTATATAGGCTACTCACCAGATGATGCAGCACAGTCATGGCGTTCTACACTATCTATGCAGTACTGTTCCTCATCTACAATTAGTGTGACTGTATAATTTTTGGATCTGACATTGTGCTCAGGACATATTTTGCATTTTACTATGCATTTCCCACTTTGTGGCTTCACTTGAACATACCCTATAGCGCTGTCACCATAATTTTCTCTGCCAGCACTGTAACACTGGGAGGGTAGGGCTGACTCTCAAGAACATTACCAATCGCTGGCCAACAAAATCATATGGGAGGGGGGCTTTGTTCAAGTTATTGAGGGATGCACTAGGGGGAACAGCTTATTGGATGTGTTTTTGATAAAGCCTGAGGATATTTGGGTCAAATCAGAGATAATTGAAGGGATATGTGACCACAAGGCTGTTTTAGTAGAGGTAAAGTTGAGCATTGAGAGGCAGGTCAAGAGGGAGACAAGATTGGTGAAACAGTACTACAAAGCTAATAAGGAAATGATTGGCAGTTACTTAGCTGAAAATTTCAATCAGTGGATAGAGAGGGGACTAGATGTAGATAGACTGTGGGCTGGTTTGAAAACAATAATTCTGGATTGTGAAAAATTACATGTGCCATTTAAAAAAGTAGGGGCGACTACTGATCCACTTTATTACAATAAGGAGGTAAGAAGATTAAAGAAGAAATGTAGATTAGAAAGCAATAAGATTAGGAAGGGGATAGGCCACCGAATAGAATTAAATAGGTTGAGGAGGGAACTGGTTAGGGCTAAGATAGTAGCAAAGAAACATTTTATGGGTAGGCTAGTTGGCGGGGGGACGACTTTCAAGGAACGGTGGAGGAATATGTATGTCTATTTCAGGCGAGTAAGAGGGGTTCAAGGCCGCATACCTGATATCGAGGGAGAAGATGGAACGCTGCTGGTGGAAGATGGGCAGAAGGCTGAGGCATTTAATAAGGTATATGGTAAGGTGGTAGGAATTACAGGGGAGGGAAATGTGGATCAGGGAGGAGAGCAGGGTATTGAGGAGGGTAAGAAATTAAGTTATGTAAATAAGGATATCTATAATGCAATACGGGGATTAGGGTCAAGAAAATCAGCCGGGGTAGATGGGATAAATGGGGAATTGTTAAAGGTTATGGGATGGAACATTGTGCCTTATTTAAGATTTCTGTTTGACTTTTGTCTAAATAATGGGGTAGTGCCTGAAGACTGGAAACAGGCTCTGGTAGTTCCGGTATATAAAGGGAAAGGGGGAAGGGGGGATAGTGATAGCTACAGACCTGTCAGTCTAACATGTATTATATGCAAAATTTTTGAAGGAATTATGAATGAATACATAAGGGAATGCTTAGGGAGTAGTAGGTGGTTGGGAAATAAACAGCATGGTTTCAGAGAGGGATTTTCGTGTGAATCGCAGCTAGCAGGTTTTCAGCAGGATATCAGTGAGGCCTTGGATAACAGAGGTCAAGTTGACTGCATTGCAGTTGACCTATCAAAGGCTTTTGATAGGGTCAATCATGGTATTCTGTTAAGGAAAATGGAGGCTATAGGATTGGACAGGAGAGTAGTTCAATGGGTGAGATCATTTTTGGAGGGGAGAAGTCAGAGGGTAAGGGTTGGTGGGTCAGTGTCAGAACAGTCTAGGGTGGGGAGGGGGGTACCTCAGGGGAGTAAATTGGGTCCTTTACTATTTCTCATTTACATAAACGACATAGGAGTTAAAATATCATCCCAGATAAGATTATTTGCTGATGATATAGTAGTATACAGGAGGATAAATCACCCGGATGACTGCGGCATATTGCAGAGGGACTTGACGGACATACAAAGCTGGGCGGATAAAAGTGATATGATGATAAATTCAAAGAAATGTCAGGCAGTGAGATTTGTTAACAAAAGGAATCATATTGTTTTTGAATATTCAGTGGGGGAAAATAAAGTTGTATTTGGGGACGAATGTAGGTATTTAGGTGTAACTGTGGGGGGTGGGAATTTTCACTGGGGTAAGCACATAAGGGAAATAGTAAAGAAAGCATACAAGTCACTACATATGGTTATGCGAGTCTTTAAAGGCGCTGGCAGAGAGATTAGGGAAAGGGCATACATGTCCCTAGTCCGTCCTCTGCTGGAATATGCTGGGGGAGTGTGGGATCCATACCAATTGTATTTAATAAAGGAATTGGAAGGAGTGCAAAGGAAGGCCGCCAGGTATGTAATGGAGGACCACAGATCGACGAGTAGTGTGAGTAGGATGATACAGGATTTGGGATGGGAAAGTCTGGCTGATAGACGTTCAAGAGCAAGACTAGGGGGTATTTTCTTAGCTTACAAGGGGGAAATTGCATGGGAAGATATTCATGAGAGATTGGGAAAGGAAAGTTCATATATGGGCAGATACAGTCATTGTTGTAAATTGAAATTAAGTCAGTGGAAAAGTAACTGGGGCAAATATTCGTTCATTGGGAGGGGGGAAATAGAATGGAACAGTTTGCCAGGGGGCATTTTCAGCCCTTTGCCTTCTGATGTTGGTATATTTAAGGAGTTGGTGAAAAAGCACCAGATTAAGAGGCAGTGATGAACGGTGCATAAGTTGAAGCAATGAAAGAAAGTGGAAATGTTTAGTATTTTATGTTTATTTCTGTTATTAGAATGATTATTTTTACGATTACCGGTTTCTTCTCTTAGCAACTATTACTTATTTTCTAATTAGTCCTAATTTTCTAAATTTTTTGTGGTTGTGAATTGTTTTGTGTATTTATTGTAATTTGCCACCATGGACAGTGTCCACATTTGCAAATAAACCATGTATGTATGTATGTATGTATTTTATTGTACAATATAGATGCAAGGAAATTAACTGAAGTTACTTAATGTTTCCTTTTCATTGGCCTTTGGAGGGGGAGGGCAGTTGCCCCAACTAAAAATCTACCTATTTTCAAGATTGATAGATTATAGAAGCAGTTATTTTTGAAATTGTACAATAATTGTACTCCTAAGTATAAGAGTTATGTTTTAAAAGTTTTTAGGCCTAAATTTGCGTTTTTTATGTTAGTTTTAGGCCCGTCTTGATCCGTACCATACCTTGGTAATGGTGAAAATTGATTGTATTTTCTAACATGTGAACCAATCTAGAAAGAAATATGGGAAATGGGACTTAAGTGATATGTTTCTTTTCACGTTCCTTGTTATCCTAACACTAAGAGTTACAGAACGTATATACAAGATCCCACTTACCTATTTGCTTTTGATCCGCGAATTTCTGCAGCCACAAAACAGTCATTAGTTTTCAAGAATGATGCTACCATGATGGCCTTCTTCTGTCATTTTGAAATCAATTGTGTTTTTTTTCGCAATCATGAATAATGATTATTCGGCTTTTAGTAGCAGCAGATGCACGATGGCTGGCGAAGCTTCATGCGGTGCTAAACGGTGACGTCACATCCCGCCGCTTACGTCACAGGACGTTTTACTCGCCTTGCGGAAAGAGACTTTTAAATATTTTTTTAATGACAGAAAACAAAGCAACTTATCACAATGCAATATGTTTCCATACTATTTAATGTTTGAAAATTACGCATGTTCCCAATTCCTCGTAATTCATGTAATAATTTTTAACTCGGCTAATATTTCACTGATATTATACTTATATGCACGTGCTCAGTCTGTGTTGCGCGTCATAGCCATGAGTCAGCTGACCTCTTCATGAACTTGAAATAACACAGCTTCCTTTGTCCTCACAGAGGTTGGTGACGCACCTTTTTCCAGAAGTCCGCGTCCCTCAGCACACTACCGATAGTATAAGGCAGGGGCGTAAAGCACGGGGAGGGAAGTGGGGGGGGGGGGGGGCAATGCCCCCAGGGCCGTGGAGAGCGGCGACGGGCCCTGGGGCTGGAATCTCCCGGTCACCCTTTATAACCAAATTCTGTAAATTTAAATTATAATCCTCGTAAATTTGCACAAACTGATTTTGCACATTTGTTTTCTTTTTTTGCACAAAATGTCAATCATGAAATCAATTACAAGAACATAAAAACAGCAATAATAATAATAATAATAATGATAATTGTGGCATGCTGAACTGCTATGCCCAAGATCGCGGGTTTAAACCCAGCCGAAGTCGTCGGATTTTTAAAAGTGTTAAAATCCTTCATTATGCCATTATTCGGAGGGGAAGTAAAGCCGGCGGGCCCATGTCGTAGATTTATGGTATGTAAAAGAACCTACCACTTCAATTGGTAGTGTGTAGCCAAAATGTGTAGGTTATTTGGTTAGAAACGCTCTCAAGTTCCAACGTTCGCCGCTGGGTGACAGTTAGAGTGGCGTCTGGTGGCTAAAGTTGGAACTACTTGAAATTGAACTAGTTAGCAAGCCTACGGGCGTTCAATTGAAATGTCCTGATTTGACCAATGGTTGCAATAAATACTGTATAATAATATTTCAATGATATATTCCTCTAAATCCAGGCTATATTTATTATCACAAGCAGAGCGTGAATTACCATCAATATAAATAAGTTAATACTGGTACCGTATGTTAAATTTACAACAGTGAAACTGGAGGAAAGCACGCAAAAGTATTAGCAAATTCAATGTGTATACCTGAGAAGCGCGTACCAATGCATTATTTTCAAGTAACAAAATTAAATATTAGAGTAAAGCCATCGAAAACTAAGTAATAATTTTCATTAAATTCACTACACTGCTTAGTTTTGGCGTTTGACAGATCTAAATTTGTCCCGATGAGGTAATACCATGACGAATAGAAGGACCTAGTGTGAGGACTCCGCCATTATAGCATGGTAGTTTGTGGTCCCGCCGCTACAAGCACTGCAAGCGATAATGTCCAACAACGTGTCCTGTTGTTGGGTCGAGCCGGGTCTTAGAAAAATGTGGGAGAAGTTACTGTGTGAGATATTTGTGTGAATTAAATTGAATTTTTCTTGCTTTCAGTTCTTAAATTCAGTTCATTGGGTCTTGTGTACATCAGCGTTTTGTGTTTTGTGAACTTCTAACATATTTCTGATGCGGCTTTGTTAATTTAATAGTTCAACATGCCGTACTGTTTAGTGCCTGGCTGTAGGTCAGGGTATGGTAGAGTAGTTGACGATATACGATTTTTTCACCACCGAAGGATACAAATCAATTTGAAAAATGGGCCAGAGCTATTCCACGAAAGGATACGGAGTTAACGCGAAGTAGTAGAATTTGTCAAATTCATTTCTCTGATGATTTGATAGTATAATCAGATAATTGTATAGTGAATGGTGAAGAAGTGGAAGTCTCTTGTGTGAGGTGGAAGTTACTTCCTGGAGCAGTGCCTCATTTCCCCCCTAATTTACCGAAGTACCTGTCATGTGAGAATAAGTCCCGTAAAGCTCCCAACAGGAAAAAGAATCTCGACACCACCAGAAAAAGAAGATTGAAGATGGGAGTGGAGCAACGAATGAGGCATTAAATGGTCAGTCTAATGTTGATAAGAATTTGGGTCATTCTAGTGTACTTACTGATGCTGAAAAGACTATAATATTGCTCAAAAGGCGCCTAAAGAATGCTAACCGTAATTTAATTCGCGTTAGATTCTGCCTCAACTCAGCAAAATCGAGAATTAATTTCCTGGATAAGCAGGTTCGAAATTCACAGGCATTTAATTACAAAGATAACGAACACCTTAGCAAGAAGGAAAAGATGATAATAGACACTATGCTCAAGAAATGCCAGGTAAAATCTCTCAATGGAATGAGGTACAGCAACGAATTCATTTTAGAGAGTTTATTGTTGAGAATAAAATCACCGAAAGGATTCCGTCATTGTCGGCGACATAATCTCTTGCCTCTGCCCTCAGAAAGTCACTTGAGAAAACTTTGTAAAGGACATAAGTGCCCTTATGGAGTTAATACGCATAGTATAAATGCTATTTCAGACTATTTTAAGGAAGAAAAGAATGATAATTCACGTTACGGTGTTGTAATTTTCGATGAAGTGAAGCTAAGAGAAGAAATCCAGTTTAATAGTTTTTCTCATCAAGTAGATGGATTAGTAGATTTAGGTGAACACACACCTGACCTCCAGAAGAACGTACTAGCAAATCACGCTCTAGTGCTCATGTTCGTACCATTCATGCATAAGGGTGCAGCCAGTTGCTGTTTATGCAAGCAGAAATGCTACTCCAGGGGACATTCTCGCAAAAATTCTAATACAGGTGAGTTTGCAGTAGGAAGAGGCTGGGGCGAGGGTGGTTGGGTTCACTTGTGATGGTAGTCAATCAAATAAAAAGGCCTTGAATTCGTTAGGAGTAGGTGGCAAGACAACCTCTCTGCAACCTCACATCCTTAATCCTGCAGATGTTGCGAGAAAGATCTGGGCTTTCTCCGACTTCGTTCATGTATTGAAGTGCTTAAGAAACCACTTTCATGATAAAGTAGAACTTCACTATAATGACAAAATTATTGATTTCAATTTTTATAGGGAACTGTTCAAAGAAGATCTCTCAGGGTATGCTGGGCTTAGAGCCTGCCCTAAACTGACAGTTGCTCATTTAGACCCATAATCTTTCCAGAGAATGAATGCTAGGTTTGCACTCCAACTTTTCAGTGACAGTGTTGCCAAAGGTATTAAATTTTATCGAGAAATGGGACTGGCGGGATTTCAAGGTAGTGAGGACACAGACATTTACCAGTAATATATAAATGTTGTTGCTGATGCACTAAATGCATTCATTCCGTCTGAGGCTCTTCGTAAAGTTTCACTTTCTCATACAGCTGTTGTTAATTTTCTTCAGACCGTGAGATCTACCAATAACACCTTTGCCTCCAACAGAACCTTGGAATCACTAGTAGTAACCCTACAGAGTACTTTGGAGATGTGTGAAGGGCTTTGGGAGAAAGGTTATACGTATGTGTTGACAGGAAAGCTCACCCAGGATCCCTAGGAACGGCACTTCGGAATTATGCGATCTTTCCGTTCAGATGATCATCCATCAACAATAGATTTCCTTCATTTCAATGTATATACGTCCCTATAAAACAGGCTTTAAATGTTGGTGGAACTAGTGAACCTAAACGGGAGCAGATCTTGACCTCGTATGTTAATCAGATGCGTATATTAGCCCGGAATATGAAGGTGCATAACAAGACAGTGAACGAATCAGTGGAAACATCCATTAAGAAAAAATATGTGGTTCAAGATGCAGTAAATATCGAAGACTGGGGAAGCTCGGTGCCTGAATTTGACAGCGCAGTTCGAAACTCTTCGATTGATAAGGGTCTAGTGTACTATTTGGCTGGCTATGTTGTTAAGCACTCTTCTAAATGTACTAAGTGTTCGCCTTGTGCTCATTCTCTACGTGAGAATATTCTAAGTAAATGTTCAGTTCATGCCGAAATAAAGGACTACGGTTCAATGAACAATGAAGTGTTTCTAACAGTCCTTCGAGAAGGGTATGTGACATTCTTTTCCAGGCCGAGAAAGTAATTACCGGAAAATTAACCTCAAAATCGATGTGGAACGAAATATTTTTTGATTGTATCGATTCCATAGAAACAATTTCAGTTGATCATTCAGGAGTCGGCTGCTGTCTTCAACATGTCATGGATATTATCCCCAGACTTGTTTATAATTATATGAAGTGCCGATTTTTCTTCAGAACCAAGGAAATCCGCCGAGATTTTCAATATAACAAAGGAGATTTGCAATCTCGAACATCCGCCAAGTCTTCACGCAAGCTTTCGAAAGTCCAGTAGCTAACAATATGAATTGGTAAGTAGAGTGTTACTTTAAATAGTTTATATGTGCTTGTTTAAAATGCTGGGGATTATGTTTTTTTTTAAATCTGTGTCTGTATACTCCAGGAATCGGAGCGATCCGCAACATGTAATGAAGACCGCAGTTATTATTTCCGTGAATTATACTGTATTTTCCATTGTGCCCTGCCATGCTATTTTAATTGTAACCGCTAATTGCTTTTTAAAAGAGTATTACTCGTAGTTACAAAGTAATTCGTTTCCCTTATCACCATCCCTAAGACCAGCTGACCCCGGCAGTGTGGAACTTGCCCACTCTAGCGCTGCCTGGAGGGGCGCGCTTGAACTTCAGGAGTCTTCTCACTTTCTCCTTCTATTCGTCATGGTAATACTGTAAGGATGCACAGTGTTCAGATTTAAAGTTCTGCAGAGCTCTTTGATGTCAATAATTTTAGAACTTCAGTGATACTCGTAAAAGCAATATGCTCGTTTGTCGCACACAAATTTGAAAAGAAAATGCATTTGCCGGACCGTAATTTTATCGCTTTTACAGTATTTAACTTGGGAAAAAATCACATTGAAGGAAACTGTTGTCCATGAACTCGGAAAGAGATGGGTTCGAATTCTACCGTCAGTGATTCTAAGCTTATTTTCCATGATTCATCGTTTTAACCCTATAGCGAAAGACTGTAGTTGCACCATCGTACATTCATTTCCTCCCCAATTCTATCCCAAATTAATTAAAAATATATTATTAACTTCAGATATACTGTAGATTGTCGGACAAGAGTTCTACACGCACAGTAAGTAGAAATGACTGATGACCACGACGTCCTCAGACCCAAAAATTAATCAACAGGAAGTTCATCTCAGTGAACTGAATGCTAAAAGAGCTGAAAAGGGTGTACTGTATACAGTGCAGTACTACGGCCTCTGTGACATATGACGTAATCTCTTTTCGTAATAAAAACATGATTTTTACACAAAGTCAAGACTTATTTTAAAATACGTTTTACATATACCGTAGTGTGTTTATGTTGACATTCTTAAAATTTACTGCCCTTGAAGAGTCACGCCCCTGGGTCTAAGCCTAACCGGTAAGTGTTTTGGTTGAACGGCGATCACACATCTTTGTACATTAAACAAAGCAAAATATATTTTCATAATTAACCACAGGTATACAGTACTCGTACGTAAGTCAAATTATTATGTGCTATCAGTCGATTGCAGCTGATCAGTGATTTGTTTTCACAAAAGAAGAAAATATGAATTTGATCTATATTTTGTAATTTGCAGTCAGTGGATTTCTAATAATTGAATATTGCTTTGCAGTAAGCAACACTAGAGCCAGGTTCTCCTAAAAATCCTCAACCCTGTCTATGACTAGTGACCATCAGGGGCGGAATTAAGCCACGATTATGGGGGAGTGGACACACAGGGGATTTGGGAGATGGAATATCACCAAGCTCCGAGTGGGGTCCGGTGATCCTCCTCCAGAAAATATTGCAAAAATTAGGTCCAAATTATTGAGTTTTAGGCCATTTGGGTCATTAGTTTTGTGATGTTTTGTATTAAAAATTTGGTGACCATTGAAATTTAGTGGCTATAGAAAAGATTCTCCGATATTGAAGTAAAAGCTCTCGCACCTTCAAGAAAGACCGCGCGGTGTAGCTCACCAATGACCGTGCTGGGAGCCTACAGCAAGTCTGCAGATCAGAGGTTCGAATCCCGGTGCTGACAGCGGCTATCCTGAGTGTGGTTTTTCACTCCCTCCAGACAAATGCCGGGATAGTACCTTATTTCAAGTCCAGGGTCACCCACCCCACTCTTAACCCTAATAATTACAGTAATAGTCGCGATGGCTAACGCTTTCCCAGTCGGCAACTAAGAATACGGCACGCGATTGATCATGTCACATAGGCTATAGCACAGCACAGTGTATACATGTTTTTCGTCCAGCAGTGGGTGGTTTTAAGAGGGTCTGAGTTTCTACTCTCCAAGACAAATAGTTACAACAATGTTGCCAATACACCTCTCTTGTCATACAACAATCACTAGCCACCCCTTCAGTCTACACAATTCGCACGTTTTTTGGTTTTCGATTCTGTTCGCTGTTTGAGAATCTTGTAATTTACTTCATTAATATTTGTGAAAACTACTGCTTTACAGTCAACTTCATTCAATAACGTGAAGGCCTTCAGAAACAAACCGGAAAATTAACGCGTCAGCAAATACTGAATTATATCTACAGTACTAGTTAATGCAAACGATCCCCAACCGAGCGACAATGGTTCATTACCCGCCAGTGATACTAGACCTACTAGTTACCAAGTGCACGGGTTAAATGTCGTAAACCCCTAAATGAATTAACAACTGTAACGGCAAATAGGCCTGTTAGGCCAGTCATCTAAGACATTCTAGGTCGCAAAAAATTGCAAGGTTCTGATTTTTTGGGATGTTGTTAGGATAGATACCAATAGTGTAAAACCAAGTTTGCAACCTCGAAAGACCTGTGCTAACTTCGTGGTGTTCGAAAAACCTCGACATTTTCAGACGGTTTTTTTTTCGGATTTTGGCTTACAACTACCAAAATATGCATTCTATGGCAGTCACCCCGTACACTTTTAACCCTCCGGCAGGCGCGCGCTGTAATAAAGTGCAACATCAACACTAATTTGGTAGTTCCTTTGATGACTTTCAGCGGGAAGACGCGCGCACCATAATATGAACAGCTTGAGAGATTGCGCTCCATGTGGTCACAGTTTCATCATCTTCTATTGTTTCAACCAGTGCCAGCAGAACAGTTTTCTGAATAGGTGCTTCTAACGTTGCACTGTGTTCACGCGCGCCCGGTTATGTTTTTCTTTTTGCTGTCTTTTGCTCTTTTAATTTATTTTAATGTATTTTCTCCTTTCAAAACTCTAGTTATTATCATTAGCTATGAGTCTGCTTGAGAATCACCTGAGAGTACGAGCTAACATACCGTCCCTTCCAGCCGACGTATCTGCCTTCCTGAATGTGTATAGAAGCGAACATCCAGTCAACCAATTGGGAGGAGTGGGAAAGAAGAGAGGGAAGTGTGTTCCATGTGGCCGTGCAAAGAATACGACCACAACCATCAAGTGCGATACTTGTGGGCTTTTCACATGCAAAAACCATTCTAAATGTGTTGTAACTTGCGTCAACTCTGTGTAATACAATCATAACTATCAAATGCAGTACTTGTGAGCTATTCACGTACAAAAAAGTATTCAAAATATATTGTAACATTCGTTAACTGTTTGTAAAACTGTTAGTGAGATATTAAATGTATATTTGAGATAAAATAAAAAATACATTTTCATTTTTCGCACCATAAATTTAAAAGAACGAACTGTTGCACTCAGTGCAACGCGCGCCCGCTAGCGTAACACAATGAGTCGCGTCCGCCGGAGGGTTGAAGAAGACAAATTTATCGACATTTTGAGCGCAACTCCAGCTCTGTATGTCTTATAGATCTCGAGATACAACACTTCGAAAATGGGCAATTTTTTTCAAATTGTTCAAAATTTGTAGTAAGCTAGTCTTTCGAACAAATTACCGCCTAAAATACTCATTCTACGAGGAAAGTCATCAAAAGTAAAGTTGTAGAGCAGTTATTTAGCTTTAATTTAAGCAATATCAAAACGCTATAAGACAAATAGTTCTCTTGTTATCAGGTAAAACACAAAAATAGGAAATTGGATTCTTAAAAAAATGTAGCCTGACGAATTGTAGGACTTTTTTAAAGGATAAGAAAGACATCAATCAGTGGACATTTATATTTCATGCAAAATGAAATTATTGTAAAACCAAGTTTGCAACCTCGAAAGACCTGTGCCAACTTCGTGGTGCTCGAAAAACCTCGAAATTTTCAGACGTATTTCGGTTTTTGGCTTACAACTTCCAAATTATGCATTCTATGGCAACGTTACCCATTCCATTTTTAAAGAAGACTAAATTACCGACAATTTGAGCGCAACGCCAGCCCTGTATGTCTTATAGATCTCGAGATACAACACTTCGAAAATGAGCATTTTTTTTTCAAAATGTTCGAAATTTGTAGTAAGCTAGTCTTTCGAACAAATTACCGTCTAAAATACTCATTCTACGAGGAAAGTCATCAAAAGTAAAGTTGTAAGCATTAGCAAAACGATATCAGACCAATAGTTCTCTTGTTATCAGGTAAAACACAAAAATAGAAAATTGGATTTTTCAAAAAGTGTAGCCTGACGAATTGTAGGACTCTTTTTAAGGATAAGAAAGACATCAATCAGTGGAAAATTGTGTTTCATGTAAAATGAAATTGAATACAATTAATGATAATCAGTGATTTCTTATCAATATTGATGTCACAGTGGTGAAGTGATGGACGGGCCTCACCTAACAAGAATGGGGAGGAACTCGAGCAATGGGCAGAGAGGGAAGGATTGAGATTGATTCACAACCCCAAACTGAGACCATCTTTCAACAGCGGTAGATGGCATAGAGGTTACAACCCTGACAACATTTTCATAAGTGAGCAAGTGATAAAACATGTAGTTAAAGCGGTGGAGGAACCCATCCCTAGGACACAACATAGCCCAATCACACGTTCAGTTCGAGGAGTGGTCAGCCCTGAGGAAGTCCCTTTTAAACGACGTTTCAATTTTAAAAAGGCAAACTGTGGGTAGTTTATTGGCTGAGGAATAACCCACCCACCAAGGGAAGATGATTAAAAAAAGGAAGTAGGTTTTGGATTGGAGAAAAAGGATAGAAAAATAGGAGGAGAGTCCTGCAAAAGTTGTAAATTTAACTTTAAATACCTTTAGAGGCAGTTGCCACTGAAAATTAACTCCCTGATACCTAAAGTAGGTACGAGCTTGGTCGAAGCTAACGGGAACCGCATCTAAGACTTGGGCGGTTAGCCAGAGAAAGGCTTTAGTGTATTTTCTCCCAAGCATGCATAAAAGTACTATGGGGAAGGGTGATGGTCTGGCCAGACAAATAGTAGTAGATTTGTTCTGTATTAACGATGGCATAAACTTGGGAAGAGTCAGGGAAGACAGACTCTTGCTTAACTGTAGTATCAGAGAAATGATGAATCCAAAAACAAATATTTAATTTATTTAACAATTCAAGGAAGTTTGAGGAAATTAACAAGCATGTAATATAATTTTGACAAACATAGTTCATTTAAACTTTTTTAAGAAATGGGGTCGCAGACCTCCTCACATTAAACGATTGCTCCAGGCAATTGACAATTTATGAGGTTTCAAACCTTATACATACTAAAATCTTAGTAAGAATTTAAAGGGACAAATGAAGTAATCAAAGATAAACATTAAATTGAGTACCAAAGTGTACCTTGAGAAATTCCTGAGAGAATGTTCTAGAGAGAGTAACAACTTCGAAAATAACAATAAGAAAAACATGAAGAATAAGATAGAAGTTCCTACAACTTCTTATATTTATACAGAATTAATGTTGGTTATTATGCAAATAAGGGCAGGTCACTTACTGTGAAACCTGAAGAAAGTTAAAAGGAAGGTTCTAGACTTCCCAAGTTTGAGTAGGAATCACTAGCCAAATGGGACAGTTTCCATTTCGTGAAACCTGGAAATGACTCGCTCAAGAGTTTAAAGAATTGTTTTCCCTGATTATAGGAAAGGAACAATGTGAATTTGAATAGTGTATCACACACGTAATTATACAGAAATTAATTAATGTTAAACAAGCAAAATTGGAAGGGCACTTCGTGAGTGACACCTTATAGAAAAGTTACAATTTTATTAATATGGGTGGTTAGTAGAAGGTTGAGGAAAGATCATTGGGATATAGGATCAATGTTCATGGCCGTATTTAATATAAACGGACGATCGCGACGCGGTAGAAAGTTGAACAAGCACTGGTTTTCACTATAGTTCGTTGAAATATATGAAAAGTTCACTATAGAAACACGAAAGTTTATGACAGAGAAAGTTATTGCAATGCTGAAAAGAACTGGTTGCACTAGGTAGGCGAGAGTCTATTGCTGGAGAAAATGGTGGATTACAGTTAAATGCGCCATAGAACATCCCAACGGTGGACGAAAGTTAGCTATTGCAGTAATTTGTAAGGAAGATTCCTCATTTTAAATATTATTTTCACAAGTGAGTGAAAAATACCTGACGGCAAGACTCGCAGATAGAGTACAAGATCTGGAAGGTTCCAGGACGATCTTAGTAGAAAAATGGGGCCAAAGTAAATCCAGCGGAGGAACTTGCTTTGTGAATTATAGACAGTGGGTATTAGATAATATCCCACGTAGTGAGAGGATTTCTCATTAGCATAGCTTAAGAAAAGCTCTTTTTTAGTAAGGTTAGTTTATACGAGCAAAAGCTCAACATGGCAAATCCCACGAAGAATGATTTTTGCCCCAAAATAAATAATTTCACACTGTCTATAAAAGTATCGTTAAAAGCACGTGGAAGTTAAAACCATGAAGATGAGGTTAAAACTTTTAAGATGGTACTTATCTTGATTTCATGTTGAAGGCGAAGTTTCCTTTGATGGCAACTACCTTGCCAACATGGCGTAGAAGAGAGTGTGCCTCTTGGTTTGAGGAGACTAGCTCGAGAGGAGCTTTAACTGACCGAGTCAACTGCCGATTGTGAAGTGAGACCTGCTCAACGGAGCACGGAGGGTCCAAGGAAGGGGAAAAGAGTGGGGGGTAGGAGACAAAAGGAGAACATATAAGCATTGCCAATGATACAACAAACAAGTAGTTCCGTGAAGAACTATACAGCCTATTTTCATATATCCTACTTATGTTAACTGCCACAATCAACATACAAAATTTCAGTTTAATTGCTGTAACAGATTCGTAGATATTGAGAACCGTCTAAATATTTCAGATGGTCGCCAGGTTGGATTTTTATTTTTGTACTATTACAATAAGATTATTGTGTACGTGTGGTATTCAAACTTCAATCGCATGATTAGACAACAAGAAGTAAAAACGAGATTTTAAAATTACGCACAGCAGCCATCTTGTGATAATGCAAACCATTGAAATAAATTAGATGCCAGTGGATCAACATTTGTATAAGCATTTAACGTGCAACGTTTCACGGCACTCGGATAGTTAATTCGCGAGAAACGTCCATTTAAATATTTATACTTCTTGTCGCCGCCATGTTGGATTTGTGCTCACCAGGTTCCTGAAAGTCCTATAGGTGAACATATGTTCATAGTCTCTATGAACATTACAAAATTCAGTTTGGTTGCTGTAAACGATTCATAGATATTGAGAACCGTCTAAATATTTCGGGAGCTCACCATTTAGGAGTGTTATGTGTATAGGCCATAGAGTTATGTACCATTCAAGGACAATTATTGCCTAGGTTCATTATTCAAACTTTCACTTCGATCGCATGATTACGACACAAGAAATTAAAACTTAATTTTAAAATTTCGCACAGCCGCCATCTTGAGGTTATGTAAGCAATTGAATTAAATTAGATGGCAGTGCATTACAATCTGAAAAATCAATTACTGTACCACATTTCACTGCGCTCAGAGAGTTAAATCACGAGAAAAGTCAATTAAAATATTTTAAATTCGCTTGGTCGCCATGTTCGTTTCGTACTTTACAGGTTTATGAAATATACATAGGTATACCTGTATCAGTACCCTTTATCACCGTACAAAATTGCAGGGTGATATCTGTAATTGTTTCGGAGATATAGAATGTCAGTGAAATATTTCGCACAGCCGCCATTTTGAGGTTATGTAAACAATTGAACTAAATTAGACTCCAGTGCATTACAATGTGTATAAACATTTGCTGTACCAAGTTTCATTACATTTAGATAGTTAAATCGCGAGAAAAGTCTATTTAAATGTCTCAACTTCGCTTGGCCGCCGTGTTGGTTTTGTAGTCACCAGGTTTTTGAAAGTCCCATAGGTGAACTTCTAGTAGTTCCCTTTATCACCGCACACAATTTCAGGGCGATATCGGTAATAGTTTCGGAGATATTGAATGCTAGTGAAATATTTCGCACAGCCGCCATGTTGGATTGGAGAGACGTAACAAAATTTGAAGGGCACGGTCGAGGTCGCCGGAAATAGTGCTATGAACTTCCCGAGTTTCATTGAAATCGCTCCAGCCGTTTCGATTTTATTAGGGGGGGGCACACACAAGAATCACACACACACGTACACACACACACACACACACACACGCGCACACACACACGGACAAAAGGTGATCTCATAAGCCTATTTTTTCAAAATTGAAAATAGGCTAAAAATTGATCTTCTCTTGCTGAGCTGGTCTTCAAAGAGTTGATAACAGGCGATACTAGCGCATCATGGTGAGTAAAAGAGTAGACCTAGTTCTCTTGCTCATGGAGATAATAGCTGGCGATGGCAGCAAAATCTGGTGGCCAGATGGAGAAAGAATTCCTCTTGCGCGAGGAAGAGTTGAAGAGCTTCAGAGATTCGCTGCTAGATGACGCTAGGTGAGTCGGAGAGAATATATATCTAGAACAGACTCATGAAGACATAAGAGACAGGAACCAAAGAGAAAATAGAAGATCACTGTTGGTGTTTGACAAAGAGGAAGGAAAGAACATGCAAAAGCATTGAAAATTATAATCTCTCGTACCGTGTATTCCAAGAATACACCATACTGGGGGGGGGGGGGTAAACACTAACAGAGAACAAATAAGCAGTTAGACATTTAAAGGTGATGAAACAATGAAAAAAAAGTGGTCTTGTGATCTGACCATTAGTAGTCAAAACTCTGACTGCCCTGACTCTCCCATCTCTTCCAGGATAACACTCGGTCACTCTACCAGAGATCCATACTAGGGGGGGGGGGGGTGAAACATCCCTAACTAAGACCAAGTCTCCCACTTTAATGTCGGGACTGGAAAGAAACCACTTCTGTCTCCGTTGCAAGGAAGTTAAATATTCCAAGTTCCACCTCTTCCAAAAAGAATTACGGAGGGCTTCAAGTTTACGCCAAACAATAGGTAAATCAGAATCCCTGAAAGAATTAGGAAGGGGAGGATGGGCAGAGAGAGAAGTGCGTGTAAGACAGTGACCAGGTGTGAGTGGAAGGAGGTCATCAGGGTCATTAGAAAGCGGAGTTAAATAACGAGAATTAACGACATCTTCCATCACAAAATAACTAGAAGCTGAGGGAAATAAAGCACTAGTAAAGATGGCGATACGATGCAAAAGGAGAATTAACAAGTTTAAACAAAGCGTATAGAAACAAGTACATCTATTCAGGATAAGAATATACCAAATAAACAAAGAAACTATGCGAGTAGAAAGCAAGAACGCCATATGTAACAACCTAGTAGCCATAAGCAATGACCTTAAGTCATAATAAGTATCAAAGGGGTTACTCAGAAAAATACTTAAGTCAGCGAGAAACGTGACATAACAAGTATAAATACAAAAACACATCGAATGTGACGACGAGAAAAAACAAGTTTGTTCATCAATGAACAATAAGATTGCAAAATATGTAAGCAGAGTGCAATACATGAGCGCGTGAGAAATACGCAACGAAGTTTTGAAGCAAGAATCGAAGCAATTGTAAGATACGAGCGTGAGTAAGTGAGAGACATAAGCAAGCGCGGCCTTGACCCACAGAGTACAGCGAGATAACGAATATAAATATCTGAAAGAGTCCTTGACTAGAACAAGTTTATTTTGGTGATGAGTTGAACGGCTTCTGCACTTGCAGCAGCGACTCACTAGACAATGGTTGGCAATCAGCCAAAGTTGAGATAAGAGAAACTTGCTTTGAACTTTGGCAAGCATACAGGAAATGAACAACAACTTGGCGTTATTCAGGCTTGTATACAAACAGGTTTGAAAAACAAGCAGTTCGGAATAAACAAACAACACAATTGAAATCAGCTGAGACTTAAAGCAGATATTCAGGTTGGACGGCATGCAGTCAATCGTAACTTGGACGTGAAAAAGCAATTTGGAAACATAAGAAATAAAGTATGAAATCAATTTCGCATAATTGAGAGGATCACGGAATCCGACAATTTTCAAAAGAAAAAAGCTTAATTCTTCCGAACAGAGAAGAAAAGCTGGGACATTGAGAAGGAGTTTATGCATAAGAATAGTTATTCTAGATGCTAGAGAATTTAGATTTTCAAGCGGTTTCAAAAGCGACTTCCAATTGTGAGGAAGGAGGAGGGAGCCGGCCGTGGCCGTTCTTCTAAATAGTGAAAGAAGTGAAACATAGCGTACAGCGAAGTGATGGAGACTGATAGCCATGGTTTTACACAAGGGGAAGATAGTTTTCAATAGAAATTTTAAGCAATTACCTGCTATAAAAATGACATGAGAAGATAGACGAAGTAACACAAAGTGAGGCGAACTTGATTGCCATTTTGTGCGGGAAGAAAGCAAAATCATTTAAACAACTTACAAAGGTAGCGTAGTTGTTCACGATAAGACATCGTTTCGGCAAGTGTTTCTCAAAAGTATCGAGATCGAAAACATGAGCGTTCTCTTTTTCGGAAATGGGATTTATGTCAGCAGTAACGAAATGACATTGCGCTTTAGTTTGAAGACTGGGTTGTTGGATTTCACCAGTAATAACCCAACCAAAATCGGTGTCTCTAGCGACCACGGTTGAAGATAACTTGCGTGTTTGTTTGCGAATGCAATTCCAGAAAACACTGGCACTGAAAAGTACATCAATGGGACCTTGAGCATTAAACTGAGGATCAGCTAACCTTAAGTGCGAAGGAATCTTTAAACTGGAAGTATTAATAGCGCTGCTAGGAGTGTCTTTGCCAATACTGGTAAGAATGAGACAGTTTAAATTAAGATTGGTGTTTCTTTGGCAAACGTCTCTGATTTTCAATTTTGAAGACTGCAAGACTTGAGTTTTCAAATTGTCAATGCCGGTCACATTGATAGAAGTGGGCGATGACGAAAGACCTAGTTTTTTAATTAACGATTGCGAAACAAAGTTGTGCGTTGAAGCGGAATCGAGAAGACCACGGGTTCTAAGCCAATTTCCAAATTTATCTTGGATTTCGAATTGTACAGCGGTCAAAAGGGTTTGCGCACTGTGAAAAGTTTCGGCGTTAGAAATGCAGGAAGAAGCATTAGTTTGTTCGGAGCTGCTCTGCATGGAGGTTGAAGAGGCGGGTGCTGGTGACCTCGATTTCTCATGAACGTGCAATAAAGAATGATGCGGTTTTTTACAATGAAAACAGAGGTTGGATGACGTACAGTTCGAAGAAGAATGCTTAGGTGACAAGCAATTGAAGCAATGTTTGCTATTGAAGACAAACTTCCTTCGATCTTCGACAGACAATTCTTTAAAAGATTTGCACGAATACAATGTGTGAAGCTTTTTACAGAGCGTGCATTTTAATGATTTGTTAAGCGGCCTGATATGTTCTCTTGGATTATTGAAAGAAGAACGGGTTTGCTTGTTCTCGACAGATGGGGGCTGATAACCATTTGAAGAGACAAGTTTTTTTTTCAAGAGTGCGACACGGATGACTCGTTTCGATATTTTCGCACTGAAATGCAAGTGCTGTAAGGAATTGACATCGACTGTTGAGAAACGAGATTAAGTGTTCGAACGAAAATTCCTCTTTGCGGGCAAGTTCGACCTCCCAAGCCTTTAAAGTCGAAAAATCGAATCTGGATGTAGCAAGATGAATAAGTATGGTGTCCCATGTTTGGACAGGCTGCTTAAGTTGGTATAATGCTCTAACATTTAACTGCATAGAGTCTAAGAGGTCTCTTAAAGAGGTGACGTCATTAGGTTTGACGGCTGGTAAGTTGAACAAGCAGCGAATGTGACGAGCGACACTCAAACGTAAATTGCCATATCTCTCTTTAAGGAGATTAAAGGCGATGTGGTAGTTGTCTGCGCTTAAAGGCAGTGATTGGACCAAGAAGTGCGTAAGAAGTAGAATTTATGAATGTCGGAAATTACAGTATTTTCATGAATTAGGGAGCAGTAAAGTTCATAAAAAGAATACCATTCACCTTCCTTGCCTGAGAAGTGAGGTAGGCTTATCTTTGGAAGTAACGGTTTCGGTTTGTTTTCGTGAACTGAAGCGGGTGCGAACTGGGCCGGATTGATGACCCTAGTGTCCGGTTCTGAGATACTGCGGATCAATTGGTGGGCCTTGGCAATCCCTTCAAAGTACAAGGGTTCAACCTCGTCCCGATCCGATTGAAGTTCTGGGCAAGCGGATTCAATCTCGGTTTGAGTTTGATCATAATAATCATAGGACCGTTCATACAACTTAAGGCGTTGTGTTAAGATATCTAAATCACACTCGGCGGGATTTAATTTGTTGATGAAATTTCGGAATCTAGTGAGTTGCCCTTTATAAGAAGAGCGTCTAGCAATGAGAGTTTCATCGCTTTCAGTAGGAGCCATGACAAAGAGAATAAATTGAAATGTAACTCACGAAACTGTTGAACTTTGGAGATGCTGTCAAGTTAGCAACAGCGTTTAAGTAGAAAGAATGGGACACACCATGGGAGACAGGAGCGGCCCCTTTCCACTTCGCAGGTTTTGCACGATGTAGTTATGGCTGAAAAATTCAAAGCAGATATTAATAATATGCCAAGTATTGTCAAATAGAAAAAATGACAAATGGACTCTCCCGGGTTTCTGGTACCAAACTTTGGGTAGTTTATTGGCTGAGGAATAACCCACCCACCAAGGGAAGATGATTAAAAAAAGGAAGTAGGTTTTGGATTGGAGAAAAAGGATAGAAAAATAGGAGGAGAGTCCTGCAAAAGTTGTAAATTTAACTTTAAATACCTTTAGAGGCAGTTGCCACTGAAAATTAACTCCCTGATACCTAAAGTAGGTACGAGCTTGGTCGAAGCTAACGGGAACCGCAGCTAAGACTTGGGCGGTTAGCCAGAGAAAGGCTTTAGTGTATTTTCTCCCAAGCATGCATAAAAGTACTATGGGGAAGGGTGATGGTCTGGCCAGACAAATAGTAGTAGATTTGTTCTGTATTAACGATGGCATAAACTTGGGAAGAGTCAGGGAAGACTGACTCTTGCTTAACTGTAGTATCAGAGAAATGATGAATCCAAAAACAAGTATTTAATTTATTTAACAATTCAAGGAAGTTTGAGGAAATTAACAAGCATGTAATATAATTTTGACAAACATAGTTCATTTAAACTTTTTTAAGAAATGGGGTCGCAGACCTCCTCACATTAAACGATTGCTCCAGGCAATTGACAATTTATGAGGTTTCAAACCTTATACATACTAAAATCTTAGTAAGAATTTAAAGGGACAAATGAAGTAATCAAAGATAAACATTAAATTGAGTACCAAAGTGTACCTTGAGAAATTCCTGAGAGAATGTTCTAGAGAGAGTAACAACTTCGAAAATAACAATAAGAAAAACATGAAGAATAAGATAGAAGTTCCTACAACTTCTTATATTTATACAGAATTAATGTTGGTTATTATGCAAATAAGGGCAGGTCACTTACTGTGAAACCTGAAGAAAGTTAAAAGGAAGGTTCTAGACTTCCCAAGTTTGAGTAGGAATCACTAGCCAAATGGGACAGTTTCCATTTCGTGAAACCTGAAAATGACTCGCTCGTTTAAAGAATTGTTTTCCCTGATTATAGGAAAGGAACAATGTGAATTTGAATCGTGTATCACACACGTAATTATACAGAAATTAATTAATGTTAAACAAGCAAAATTGGAAGGGCACTTCGTGAGTGACACCTTATAGAAAAGTTACAATTTTATTAATATGGGTGGTTAGTAGAAGGTTGAGGAAAGATCATTGGGATATAGGATCAATGTTCATGGACGTATTTAATATAAACGGACGATCGCGACGCGGTAGAAAGTTGAACAAGCACTGGTTTTCACTATAGTTCGTTGAAATATATGAAAAGTTCACTATAGAAACACGAAAGTTTATGACAGAGAAAGTTATTGCAATGCTGAAAAGAACTGGTTGCACTAGGTAGGCGAGAGTCTATTGCTGGAGAAAATGGTGGATTACAGTTAAATGCGCCATAGAACATCCCAACGGTGGACGAAAGTTAGCTATTGCAGTAATTTGTAAGGAAGATTCCTCATTTTAAATATTATTTTCACAAGTGAGTGAAAAATACCTGACGGCAAGACTCGCAGATAGAGTACAAGATCTGGAAGGTTCCAGGACGATCTTAGTAGAAAAATGGGACCAAAGTAAATCCAGCGGAGGAACTTGCTTTGTGAATTATAGACAGTGGGTATTAGATAATATCCCACGTAGTGAGAGGATTTCTCATTTGCATAGCTTAAGAAAAGCTCTTTTTAGTAAGGTTAGCTTATACGAGCAAAAGCTCAACATGGCAAATCCCACGAAGAATGATTTTTGCCCCAAAATAAATAATTTCACACTGTCTATAAAAGTATCGTTAAAAGCACGTGGAAGTTAAAACCATGAAGATGAGGTTAAAACTTTTAAGATGGTACTTATCTTGATTTCATGTTGAAGGCGAAGTTTCCTTTGATGGCAACTACCTTGCCAACATGGCGTAGAAGAGAGTGTGCCTCTTGGTTTGAGGAGACTAGCTCGAGAGGAGCTTTAACTGACCGAGTCAACTGCCGATTGTGAAGTGAGACCTGCTCAACGGAGCACGGAGGGTCCAAGGAAGGGGAAAAGAGTGGGGGGGGGTAGGAGACAAAAGGAGAACAAAGAAGCATTGCCAATGATACAACAAAAAATTGATCTTCTCTTGCTGAGCTGGTCTTCAAAGAGTTGATAACAGGCGATACTAGCGCATCATGGTGAGTAAAAGAGTAGACCTAGTTCTCTTGCTCATGGAGATAATAGCTGGCGATGGCAGCAAAATCTGGTGGCCAGATGGAGAAAGAATTCCTCTTGCGCGAGGAAGAGTTGAAGAGCTTCAGAGATTCGCTGCTAGATGACGCTAGGTGAGTCACAGAGAATATATATCTAGAACAGACGCATGAAGACATAAGAGACAGGAACCAAAGAGAAAATAGAAGATCACTGTTGGTGTTTGACAAAGAGGAAGGAAAGAACATGCAAAAGCATTGAAAATTATAATCTCTCGTACCGTGTATTCCAAGAATACACCAAACTGGGAGGGGTTTTCCATTGAGCTGGATGAGGAACTGTCCAATTTACAACCAGAGCCAAGTCATTATGAAGACTTTGTTGACCTTGTGAAGAAGATCTCTCGTAGACATATTCCCCGAGGCTGCCGTACCCAGTTCATTTCTGGCCTCAATGCTGATTCTAAGGATCTGTTAAAAGATTACCAGGAGAAATACGAGACAGACCCTTTCGCAGATGACACCATTCAGACGGGTGAAGAACTCATGAGGAGCATCGCTGACGGAAGAAAGGAAAGATGGATGAACTTACTAGCAAACCTTGACATGGCCCAGAACAGTAGAAGAGCAGGGAAGCTGGTCAAAAACTTGATCAACGACCCTAAGAGTCCACCAGTGGATCTCACCAAGGTTACACCAAATCAAATAGCTCATCAGCTGCTCCGTAACGGGAAAACCATCACGAAGACTCAGCCTGTGAAGCTGAAGCCTAGTGAAGATGAGAATAATTTTCTCGGTCGTCCTTTCACATCAGCAGAATTAGAACATGCCATCAAGCTGATGAAAGTCAACAAAGCTGCGGTCCCGGATGACATCAGGACAGAACAAATCAAGAACTTTGGACCAGGAACAATCCAGTGGCTGGTGAATATGATGAATAGATGTATCGAGACCCTGCACTTACCAAATCTGTGGAGGAAAGCTCTTGTGGTCGCACTGCTAAAACCAGGCAAGGAACCAACGGATGCAAAGAACTTCCGTCCTGTCTCTCTTCTTTGCCACCTATACAACGCATTTGAAAGGTTGATCCTTGAAAGAATTGCAACATTCATTGATAACCGGCTAATTCAAGATCAAGCTGGATTTAGACCAGGGAAATCATGTTCCAGCCAAATTCTGAACCTGACACAGCATATCGAGGATGGCTATGAGAATAAACTTATCACTGGTGTCGCCTTTATAGATCTCAGTGCTGCATATGATACAGTGAACCATAAGAAGCTCATAGCCAAGCTGTACAACATCACTAAGGACATGAATCTAACAAATGTCATACGTGGGATGCTCCAGAACAGAAGGTTCTATGTTACACTTCAAGGGAATAAAAGTCGATGGTGGAACCAGAAAAACGGGTTACCTCAAGGCAGTGTGTTATCCCCATTACTATTCAACATTTATACAAATGACCAGCCAGAATATTTAGAGGCCAGGCGATTTATTTATGCGGATGACACCGCTATTGCTGTACAGGGTAGGAGCTTTGAGGAGGTGGAGGGAAAACTGTCCAATGCTCTTGAGAGATTAGACAATTGTTACACCCAGAATCACCTGAAACCTAACCCTGGAAAGACACAAGTATGCGCATTTCATCTTCGCAACAAAGAGGCCCGGAGAAAGTTGAATGTTGTCTGGAAAGGAGTGACACTCGAAAGCTGTGAAACGCCTCGATATTTGGGAATCAAGCTTGATCGTACCCTCAGCTTCAGGAAACATTGTAGAGAATTGAAGTGCAAGATCAGCTCAAGAAATAGCATAATGTGGAAGTTGATAGGTTCAACATGGGGCGCGAACCCTCAGGTTCTACGTTCAACAGCATTGGGACTTTGCTTCGCAGCAGGAGAGTACGGATCATCAGTGTGGGGAGCATCTGCCCATACCAAGCAAGTGGACATAGCTCTTAAAGAGTCCACACGTATTGTCACTGGATGTCTGAGACCTACTCCAGTGCCGAAGATCTACCCTCTCGCTGGCATTGCACCTCCAGTTATTCGACGCAGGGTGGCAGCAGAGAAAGAGAGACAAAAGCTTGAAACAGATCCCAGACATTCTATGTTCAACCACAAGGTGACCACTCCTCGTCTAAGATCCAGGAAGAGTTTTATTAAGAGAAAAGTACCCCTCCATACCAAGCCAGACGTCCGGCGTGTGTCACTCTGGAAACAAATAGTACCAGAGGGGTTTACCCCTAAAGAAGAACTGAGGAGTGGTAGTCATTTGCCTTATACCACCTGGAGGTCCTAAAACCGGATGAGAACAGGAGTGCCTGAGTGTCGTAGCAACCTTGTGAAGTGGGGTTATGCAGACGTTCCACGATGTGCCTGTGGAGAAATCCAGACTCCACAACACCTGCTCACGTGCAAAGATCTTAATGAAACCTGCAGCCAGGAAGACCTTATGTTGGCCACAGACCGAGGGATAAGAGCTGTAGAGTTCTGGAAAGGAAGAATTTAGTGTGTCTCCCGGACACTGAAAGTAAAGTAAGTACCTAACACCTGCGACAGAAACACGCAACACGTCAATTACCTACTATCTATATATATAAAGCTCAATGTTTGTCTGTCTGTCTGTCTGTTTGTCTGTTATGTATACAAATCCCCACCGTTTCACCGATCTAAACCAAAATGTGTATACTTACCCTTCGGAACCCTGCGGGTAACCCTGTCCACTTGAAATTTCCGACAGACCACCCCATTCCCTATTTAGGCCCTTTGGCCCAAATCTACACCGTTTCACAGATCTCAACCAAAATGTGTATACTTACCCTTTGTAACTCTGTGAATATCACTGTCCACCTAAAATTTCGGACAGACCACCCCATTTCCTGCATTTAGGCCCTTTGGCAAAAATCTATATCGTTTCACCGATTCGGACCAAAATTTGTATACTTACCCTTTCGAACCCTGCGGGTAACCCTGTCCACTTGAAATTGCGGACAGATCACCCCATTCCCTGCATTTAGGCCCTTTGGCACAAATCTACACCGTTTCACCGTTCAGACCCAAAATTTGTATACTTACCCTTTGGTACCCTGCGAGTAACATTGTCTGCTTGAAATTGCGGACAGACCACTCCATTCCCGGAAAGAGGACAGGGTCCGTCCCAAAGGCAATGGAAAAAAAGGGGTAAAACCGGACCCGCTCAGGAAACCCTCAGGGTTGCCAGCTCCCGAACTCACCAGCCATGAGCCCTTGAGGATCTAGCACTATCCAGGGTGCACCAGAAGTGGTGGGGTTACCCACACCCTGCCTTCTTGAGGGTCTTGAGCAGAAGACATGAGATATTAAGAAAAGAAAAAGAAGGCTGACACCTCGAAGAATGAGGCAATCAGGAATGATTAGACAAGGGCCAATTAAGGCGGGAAAGTGAAAGAGTCGCTAGGCCTCGGATACCCTGATACCATCGGGGTCGGAAGAGAACAAGAGTTTGACCAAGGGAGGCTGACAGGAAAGAGAACTGAAAGGAGCCCGGCACCAGTAAGTAGAAGCAATGCCGGACTCAGCTGGGGTCCCGTGGTCGCAAACCCACGTCCCACAAGTTGTGAGACCCTGGCGGGTGGAGGGGGGAGGAGGGGGCAGGTGTGAGAATAGCTTGCTGATTCATCGCGAGTTGACATGAGAGGAATGTCCAGACC
Organism: Meconema thalassinum; assembly: GCA_946902985.2. Classification (NCBI taxonomy): domain Eukaryota; kingdom Metazoa; phylum Arthropoda; class Insecta; order Orthoptera; family Tettigoniidae; genus Meconema; species Meconema thalassinum. The sequence continues at coordinate 66,950,758 of OX336397.1, forward strand.
CCGCCGTGTTAACCTGGTATTGCTGACTATGCTGATGTTCATACAGGGTCTTTGCTCAAACCACTGTAGTTTTACGAAAGAATGAGTGATTCACCGGTCAATGTGAATAGGACCGGGAACCCCCTCGAACGTCTGTCATCATATATCGTCATCATCTGCGATATTCTCAGGTTCGTGCAGCTTGGACCCGAGCAGTACTCGATAAGCTCTTTCACTACACGCATCGAGTATAGGCCTAAGTCAGAAAATAACGTTCAGACTTTGGAAGACATCGAAGGTAGAAATCTGAATTACCTATATCAGATTTAAAATTACACCATGTTCGTTTAGTAGTCATTTTTCATTACCTTATTATTATCATAAGGGCAAATGACCATTATACCACTAATCATCACACACAATAAGTCTTCATCACCTGTGAATTTTGAAATATTTCTATCACGGTAGTTTGTAAGTTTGTCGTGTCAATTCAACAGCAGTTTTCATTACCATCCTCATCAAAAGGGCAAATGGCCTAAATGTTACGTCCATTATACTACTAAGCAACACCAGAGTCTACCTAGCCCGTGATTTTAAAAATATGTATTTGCATTAGTTTGTAAGGTTGATATACCCGTTCAGTAGCAGTCGTCTTCATTATCATCCTCATCAAAGGGCAAATGACCTAGATGTTACGTCCATTATACAGTACTACTAAGCAACACCACAGTCTTCATTGCCTGTGATTAATCAAATGTGTATTTCCATTAGTATGTAAGTATTAATATACCCGTTCAGTAGTAGTAGTCTTCATTGTCATCCTCATCAAAAGGGAAAATGACCTAGATGTTACGCCCATTATACTACTAGGCAACACCACAGTCTTCCTCGCCGGTAATTTAAAAATATGTATTTCTATTAGAGTGTAAGTTTATTATACCCGTTCAATAGTAGTCGTCGTCAGTATCATCTTCATCAATGACGTGGAGTGTTAAGGAGACTGAAATATTATCATCATTCCACCGGGCGAAGCCGGGTACTCCTGCTAGTTTATTAATAAATTACAACAAAAGTGTAGGTATGTGATGTTAGGCTTACCTGCACTCAGCGAGACAGTAGTATACGTTTGGAAGGCCTAGGTTCTTCATACGGCTCTTCTTGGGGGCTCCGGAGACTCCTGTGTATTTGGATCTGGATGTAAAAGGGGGTCGTCGAAGTCGTCTTCTTCGTCTGACTCAAGTCATTTCTAGGGTAGGAGAATTAAGGCAGGTCTTCCCCCGACAAATTTTACAGAGAACAGAGCATTTCAGCCCTGCTCTCCGGCAGGAGCATCTACCTGCTCCGCACTCTTTCAGGCACCTGTATGACAAGAATTTCAGCAGTTATAATAACTCCAGGTTACAACAGATTCAAATGTTTTAATTCTAATCAGAAAAATACCTATGTCCAGCATTAGACATTGACTACAACCGACCTAATACGAATGGATTACCTTACCTGCATGACAGGAGTTTGAGAAGAGTTTGCGGCGCTGGTTCCTTGTGTGGGGTCACCGGAGTCAGCCCCTGCTGACACCTTGTGCATCCCCACTTGGTGGGCTCTTTCTCAACCCCCAACAACTGCTGCATCTGGTGGTAGGTTCTGTAGGAATGTTGGGCAGCAGCCTCTTCGGTTGGGGGCAGACGAGCGAGGTTGACTTGAGCGCTGGCAGCAGATCGGACAAATGTCCCGTAACGCAAGGCGTGGAGAGAATCGTCTTTTCTACCGCCATACAACGCCACGAGGCATTTGTTGCCAGCAAGGGCTATCTCCTCATGGGTGGCGTTATTGTTCAGAAAAGTAGTAGCCGCGTCAAGAAGGTCTGGCTGTTTTGAAAGGACGCTCAACATCTTCGTTTTCCCTTGCCCGAAAAGGGTATAGGTGGTGTGGCGTGGAGGAACAACTCTATTTCAGGGGGGGGGGGGGGGGGGGGAGTGAGAGATCTCCTCGAATGAATGATGTTGACAAGAACTGCTTGCAACCTGTTCCACCTCTGGCACTTTTCTGGAAGGAAACATTTTGTTTGTTGGCGCCCAATCCATTTACAGTGTTGGAAATATTTATTGCATCACCTTCCACAATTAACATTTTTTTAAAATAATAATTGAATAACTGAGATAAATTGGCCTGAAATCTCTCTACTTCTATCAGAAATGAATATACGAGTAATTTTTGACAATTTTATTTTATTCTCAAGTTTTGTTTCTATAAAAAAAATGTATTTTTTCATAATTTAACACTTTCTTGAAAAGTGGGTGTAAACGGATATGTCAGCTATTCTATTTGCTCTTCTAAAATATGAACACTAATGTTGAAAGAAAGCCTGCATATTAATGTTGTAACCTAACACTGACCAATTTTAGTGTTTGTAAATACACAATTGCCTTATATGAATGCACTGTTGCCATTTAATAGTTTGTTGCTCCACCACGTGCCTTAATCACCGCTGAGCATCGTGAGGGCATTGAAAGAATTAACTTTTTACAGTACTCCTCACTCAGTTCATGAAACCACACACGTACAAGGGCCTCCAACAGTTCCCGTTTATTCCGTCGCTTCTCTTTGGTGATAGCGTTACCCATAACCTTCCAACAGCTCTCAATAGGATTGAGATCAGGGTTATTTCCAGGCCACTCTAACACTTGAACCCCATTTTGTATAAGGAAATATTTTACCCGAAATGTAAAAATATGTGATAATTAACCAAGAACGTCATCAACTTCGTGCTTGGTATAATTATTAACAATAGGACTCACCTTCAAAGCTCTGTGGCAAGGAGCGGAGTCATTCTGAAAAATGCAACTGGAAACTCCTCCAAACTGGTTTCTTACTGTGGGCATAGGCTTTCTTTGATGGATGCTTACGTAGACATCCGCGTTGACAGTGCCATTTATGAAGTCCAGACGACCTACTCCGTGATTAGAAATCCCTCCCCCCAGATCATCTGTCCTTGTGGGTGTTTGACTGTATGTGTTATGCATGATGGTAAAAATTCTTCACCTTTTCTTCGACGCACTAACACTTTTTCATCTGAGCCGTGCATATTAAATTTAGACTCGTCTGAAAAGATTACTCTGTTCCACGTCTCTGGTGTCCATGTCGCATGTGTTTTTGCCCATTTTAGCCGCTGTTGTCTCATTTTCTTGGTCAATAAAGGCTTCTTTCTAGGACGACTGGCTGCAAGTCCAGCTTCCAGAAGTCTATTTCTTACAGTTCTACTGGTTACTGAGATGTCGCACATTTCTTCGCAACCTCGCTTTAGTTCAGTTGATGACATGCGACGATCTTTGGGTGAAAACCTTTTCAATACCCTGTCGTATTTGGAGTAGGCGCCCTTCTTCGACCTCTTCCTTTCTCTCGATCAATATTTACTTCCTCTCTGTATTTTTTCAGTAACCTCGAAATCGTAGACTGGTTAAAACCTGTCTTAGAGGCTATTTCTCTGGTGCTGAGACCAACTGACGAATAAGCAACTATAGCAGCTTTCTTTTCTGGCGTTAATTCATCTGACCTGCCCATCTTTTCATTGCAAAGTCTCAACTCTATATGACTGTATTAACACTGGCCTCATTGTAAAAACAAACGACAACAACAAAGAGTTGTGTATTATTGGAAGAATATGAGAAGAAGTCAAACTATCAACGCAAGAATGTGTCTACAATGTTTAACAACAATTAGACTGGTATAACTTTAAGCAAACAGCTGTAAAAGACAAAATTACGAAGTAATTAATGGTGATGCAATAAATATTTCCCCCACTGTAGGAGCACCAAGAGGTCGATATCTTCTCCAGCGATTATGGCGTTCTCGTACTCCTCGCTCTTCTCCAATGCTGTCCTCACAATGAGGCAGTCGGCGTCCTCTGGAGCTTGCTTTGTTTCGATCCCTTGTATATCCAGTCCAGTACACATTAAGTTGATCAGGCGCTGCTTATTTTTGGGTTGGACAAAACTTTTCTTGGGGCACCTCGATCAGTGTCGATTCTTCAAAAAAGATATCGCTGACGCTGAGGCTGCATAACGTCGTAGCCGTTCTGCTGTTTTTGTGCTCTTAGCTGTCCCCTCTTCTGGGTAGCCATCGAATACTACTGAGACATTTTATCCAAAATGGTTGGTCGTATAGGTGATAAAAGTAGCTACAATTTCCCTCACTGAGCTGTTCCTTAGCCATATAACCTTATGGAGCAAGTATCCTCCATCCACTACAACAAAAGTTCTTAGTCCAACGGTGACGTTTTCTGGGAGGGGCGTAAAAGCAGAGTAGAACGATGATTTTGTTCCTTTTCGCATTCCCTCTTCGGAGAATAGAGCCATGGGATATGGGGCCAACTCGTATTAATTATCACAAAAATAGATTAGATTAGATTAGAAACACTTCATTGCAATCAACATAACATAAGTAAAAGTACAGCGAGTTTTACTCAAAGAGTAGGTATAACATTGACTGCAATGGACGGCCTTATCGCTAAGAGCGATTTCTTCCAGGCACCCAACCCACAAAAAAATATGACATTAATATATAAAAAAAACTTTCTTCGGCTTTTCCCATTTAATTGGGGTCGCCGGAGCCAACCAGGCTCATTTTGGTTTTGGCCGGGGATTTAAGGCCGGATGCCCTTCCTGACACCATGTGATTTTTCAGTTGAAAATTCCACCCCACTGTCATCGGGATTCGAACCACGGCCGTCCGGGTGAAAGACGAGCAGCTCGGCCACTCCACCATCACGCTCCCCATAACATTAATAGATAACTGTGCAATATTGATAACAGTGTACATTCGAAGCCCTATTTTTTGCAATATCCGATTTCTTTATTTTGTTTTTACCTGATAACAAAATAAGTATTAGTCTTACAGCGTTTTGCATATGCTTAAAGTAAAGGTAAATAACTACTCTACAACTTTACTTCCCATGCCTTTCCTCGTAGAATGAGTATTTTAGACGGTATTTTGTTCAAAAGACTAGCTTACTACAAATTTCGAACTTTTTGGAAAAAATGGCCCATGTTTGAAGTGTTGTATCTCGAGATCTATAAGACATACAGAGCTGGAGTTGCGCTCAAATTGTCGGTAATTTTGTCTTCTTTAGTAACGTTGCCATAGGATGCATATTTTGGAAGTTGTAAGCCAGAAACCGAAAACCGTATGAAAATTTCGAGGTTTTTCGAGCACCACGAAGTTAGCACAGGTCTTTCGAGGTTGCAAACTTGGTTTTACACTATTGGTATCTATCCTAACAACATACCAAAAAATCAGAACCTTGCAATTTTTTGCGACCTAACGCGATTTTTGTGTCTACCGTGACTGGCCTATGTTATTAACTGTCGAGTAAGACTACGAACGACACTTCAATCGGGAAGCCGAATCTTGTATTCCTGCAGCGGCTTCGTCAGGTGTCGAACATCAATTCCCCTCGATTTTCCTTAATTCCTCTCGGTCCTCCAAGGGACCCAAAAATGAGTTCCTCAACTCCGCTCAGGCTTTGGCAAGGGGTCGGCAAAGGGGTTATCCCCTATGACGTAAACATTTAGCTAAAGATTTATGTGATTTTAAGATGCTGATTTTTCTTATTTTATTAAATTTTCTGTCCATATTTTTGTTTAACAACAGTGATTAATAATTAGTTCTTCATGTAGCATATGTGTGGCTTAGCTTGCCAAGCTGAGTGTAGTTGTAATGGCTTGATGTTTGCTGTTGTTGGTTCCTCTGGGGGTGTGACGTGAAAAGGGGTGAAGGGTGATGCAGGGGGTCGATAGGGGGTTGCCATACCCTGTGGGAAAACAATATCTGATTTAACGAATGAGCGGACTTGACTTCAGAGCGCGTGGTGTTGTTCGCAAGACATTGTTGTGCCATTGATCAACCGCTCTGATGTCAATTCCGCTCATTCGTTAAATCAGGTATAAAGTGTTTGGCACATTATAACTTATATGGCAGAAAATACAAGTGATTTAAAAGTAATCATAAGATTCTTTTAAATAAGTCTGCCAAGTTTTCTATTTTTTTCTACAAATTTTATGCATTGTTTTTACATGTGCATAATTAAATGTTTGTAGGTTTTTAACCTAGTCAGACATTATAAAATTAAATTTAGATAATAATAGGTGTATAATTTGTACCTAAAAATACTTTCTATATCAGCTGCGGATGCTGAAAATACTGTTTTCCAGCCTAGAACGGAAAAATCAGCTGCATTCCCACACAAAAAATTAGTTATGAATTCCAACTCTTATAGAGCTAGGCTTGTTTACCGTAACAGCTATTCGGATTTAAAATATTGTCTGCACACCACTTTTTCTATGCAATCATCTCGTCTGTTCTTATCAGTTTACAAGTGATAAGAAATCGTTAAATGAGGAGTAGACTAAGTAACAACAAAACGTTAAACAATTCTACTCTATGTTTTGAAATTGAAATTTGAAATTTTAGTAAACTTAAAAATGTAAACACTGAAGCAGTGGTATTGTACTGCTGAAATATAACTGACCACGGTAGGTTATTTTGAGAAGTTATACTTAATTTGTTATCATTATTAGAAGTTATATTAGTTATATTAGTTATATTAGAAGCATTGATTATAATCAATGGTAGAAGTGAGCATGGAAGACTTGTGTCGTTTTAAGAATGCAAAAGGATAAAGAGACCGCGACCGAGCGGAGTTGAGGGACTCCTCTGGTGACTACTTGGAGTGTCGAGAGGAATTGAGGAAACCCTGGCTACCTGACTCAGGTACCTGAGTGGAATTGATGCCCGCCCTCGTGAGGACCCGGAGCCATTTCTATGTCGTAGATAAAGAGAGCAACTCATTTTATGTTTAACGGTACAGAGACGTTAAAGCGTATCACGAAAGGGCTTGATTCGCAAGGGAAAGTGTCTCTTCGCGTCCTGATCGATGCTGCTCTTTGGAATAAACGCGTTGAAATGTCCAATAATAATAATAATAGCCACTGCACCAGCTCCAAACAAAATTGTATTTATATTATTATTCGACAATACTTCATCTTAATTTTCTTCTAAATTAAGCAGAGTTCAAATAGTTGGTCTTAGGAAAATATATTAATTTCTCCATCGCCATGCACACTACTGGCGTTACTTATTGTTGTTTTAAGGAGCGGAACAGATAGGTCGTCTTCCCATACCACTGACGTTCCATGAGAGGAATTGGAAAACAAAGTTCAGTGCCCTAGCTTAATTGTCATTTTCCCCCTGATTTATTAAACACTCAGTCCAGATAAATACTCGAATGTTACCTTATTTTCAGCCTTTGGATAAATTTTGCAACTCTAGTACCAATAGTAATGTAGGTTTTCAATAAATCCCTTAATCAGAAATGATTTGCGCACGAACCCAAGTACCTAGGATTGTTGATCGTATTGAATGAACCAGTGAAAATCCACAGTCTGCTTCCAGTCTCCGACCGGGTCGGGAATGGAATGAATGAAGCCCCGAACTAGCGGCGAGGATATGAACTGTGCCGGCTGCCGAGGCCTGACGCACTCCTCTGGGGCAATGATTAAATGAATGACAGATGAAATGAAATGATAGTGGAGAGTGTTGCTGGAATGAAATTTTGACAGGGAAAACCGGAGTACCCGGAGAAAAACCTGTCTGCCTCCGTTTTGTCCAGCTCAGATCTCACATGGAGTGACCGGGATTTGAACCACGGACCCAGCGGTGAGAGGCCGGCGTGCTGCCGCCTAAGCCACGGAGGCTTTGAATGAACCAGTAATAATAATAATTATACTGCACCTAAACATACAGATTATTCAAATGTTAGCATTGTTTTCTCAATTCAGTATACGAGAAGATGAACAATTTCGCATGCATTTCTTCTATCTATGTTTGACAACAGAATCACCCCACCCTTTCGCAAGATATTTAACCAGCAATGATAATTTTTCACATAGCGCGAAAGTGAATTACTAGGGGACGATGTCCTCACTGTTCCGCCCCTTAAATAAACAATAACAGTGAGGCAATAATAAATCAATGCCTGATCGGGCCCATCCTCCTAGGACGCCGAGCCCCCTGGGAGAGTCGGGCCCCGGGGCACCAGCCCTGCCTGACCCCCTCTCGTCGGGCCTGTATGCCCCCCAGAAATATCAACAAATATCTTAGAGCATAGTTACTATAAAGTGAATTACTGTGTGTACGCTACTTTAAAATTTATTTTACTTACCTGTCTGAACGGCATACGATACGTCCAGCTAGACAATATATTCATTTCAGACACTATCACCTCTAAATATCTAAGCTCGACGTGACGCACCAAATTTCAATCTCTTGAGCTAGCTGACCAAACACACCAGGGCAGCCCAGGCTCTCGTGGCCTTGGCGAAATAAGTGAAGGGATGAGAAAGTTATTTGAAGGATTGGTGCATAAGCCGAATAAGCTAAATTTAGAATCTGAGAACAATACATAGCGAAGCCTCATCGCCTAAGTTGACCACTTTGAGACAGTTGTTCTTCCCACAAGCGCTTCGTAAAGAAAATATTGTCCACTTGACAGAATACGTTTTTCAATCCTTGTACCTTTGTTCACAGACAGTTCATTGCATTCACTAAATGATTGCCAGTAGAAAATTCAAGTCACATAAAGGCAATAATAAATCAATGCCTGATCTGGCCCATCCTCCTAGGACGCCGAGCCCCCTGGGAGAGTCGGGCCCCGGGGCACCAGCCCTGCCTGACCCCCTCTCGTCGGGCCTGTATGCCCCCCAGAAATATCAACAAATATCTTAGAGCATAGTTACTATAAAGTGAATTACTGTGTGTACGCTACTTTAAAATTTATTTTACTTACCTGTCTGAACGGCATACGATACGTCCAGCTAGACAATATATTCATTTCAGACACTATCACCTCTAAATATCTAAGCTCGACGTGACGCACCAAATTTCAATCTCTTGAGCTAGCTGACCAAACACACCAGGGCAGCCCAGGCTCTCGTGGCCTTGGCGAAATAAGTGAAGGGATGAGAAAGTTATTTGAAGGATTGGTGCATAAGCCGAATAAGCTAAATTTAGAATCTGAGAACAATACATAGCGAAGCCTCATCGCCTAAGTTGACCACTTTGAGACAGTTGTTCTTCCCACAAGCGCTTCGTAAAGAAAATATTGTCCACTTGACAGAATACGTTTTTCAATCCTTGTACCTTTGTTCACAGACAGTTCATTGCATTCACTAAATGATTGCCAGTAGAAAATTCAAGTCACATAAAGGCAATAATAAATCAATGCCTGATCTGGCCCATCCTCCTAGGACGCCGAGCCCCCTGGAAGGGTCGGGCCCCGAGGCACCAGCCCTGCCTGACCCCCTCTCGTCGGGCCTGTATGCCCCCCAGAAATATCAACAAATATCTTAGAGCATACGGGTATAACTTTGTGTACTTATTTTAGATAAGAGGTAATTGTAAAATTCTAAGTTTATATAGCCTACAATTAGTGGCAATACTAAAAAGTCGTAAAACACAACACAACACACAAATAAAAAAGTACACTTAGATAATGAATTTTCTATTATGGCCTATCGAGTATGAATGGCAAATACCGGGTATCTAAATATTTGTCAATTTAAACAGTTTTTTTTTTTTTTTTTTTTTGCAAATTGATAATTTATTTATCAAAAGTACGGTACTGTGGAATTCTCAGTTTTGCCTCACAAGGCTGAGTGTACCCCGTTCCAGCCCTCAGAACAGATTAAAATTTCTTGGCAGAACCGTGAATCGAATTCAGACCGGCAGCAGGGAATGCTGGTCACTACACCACGAGGTAGTCTAGTTTCAATCTTAATGTTGTTTATAACTTAGCCAATAAGTTAAGAATAGGGTACAACCAAATTTACAATTATTTTATGCTTTCACCAAAGCACTTAATTTTTATTGACTTTCTTCGGGGGGGGGGGTTGAGTCCCCAACGCACCCCCCTTATATACGCCCCTGTCGCTATCACTGTTTCTAAGTCGCCCAGCTCCATTCCAAAACAGGCCACTCAATTCTCAGTTCTCAATTAGGCCAAATCTTGTAAATCATGTCAACATCTTACTGAAGTACACCACACATCTCTTACGCTCCAGCAATTTTTCAAGGTTTATACCGTGTCCCTGTTGGCTTTGAAAGCCAATATTCCATCTTTTGGCACCTTTATAGGGATAAGATAATGCTGAGGGAGCTCTAGTTCCACCAGCAAAGAAGTACTATAATATACAGGTCATCACTATCGTAGCTTGCCACGGTGGGTGAGTGGTTATAGTGTCGGACTACCAACCCCAAGATTGCAGGTTCGCCCCTGGCCATGGTAAGTGATTTTTGAAGGCGACAAAAATCACGACACTCATGTCATACGTTGTTGGCATGTTAAAGAACCCATTTGAATTCAGTAGGCCGTGTTCAATGGCAAAATTAATCTCGGGATTTTCCGCCAACACAAAGTTCCTCCATTCTCTACTTGAAAGCGCGGTAGTGTCAAGGAGTTTAGATATCTAACCTCCTTGACGACGAAATTCGACATGCAAGCTACCCTCTGGGTGTCAATTAACAAAGCTTGCACCAGGCACCCGAGGCCATAAGATATTATTATTATTATTATCACTATCGTGATGGGGTCCAGCCACGCTGTAAGATGAGCCGTTCCTCTTAGGCTGTTCGCAATGGTATATCCACGCACAGTGAGCTTTGATACGTTTGAGAACAGTACAAATAAAGTGCACATTGTGCCTTTCCGCAGCGCACTTTGAGTTCGAACTTAGTGTTCTACTCGCGCTGTCAGTGTATGGTTCGTGCCGACAACAAAGCAATGTGTGAGAGCCAAGAATAGTGACCAAAGAGGTGCTGGGCAGGTGTGCCAGAAGACTTTTAAGGGTATTTACATGATATAATGTAGAATTGCTCCAAACTACTTTCCACGTGCATACGACTGGCCACTCATACCAAGAGTCTGCTGAAAGAGTTTTTTATACATCTGAAAGAAACTCCGCACCAGACACTGCATAAACCTAGAAGAATTGCTGGAGTTTAATTTCCTGACCGTGAAAGCCAACATTCCACACATCTTTTATCTCTATCTTCCAACCAGGAATGAACAACATCTGCGGGTTATTCAATTCAAGAGGGAACAGAAGGAATTTCGGACAATATTAGGGACATAGGCCTAATTCATCTTTATTGGGGCATCCTTCTTCATCATTGTAAATCATATAACAGACACAAAATTAGACAAATGTTGCAGCACTGTAGTAAGTAGTGACACGTGATTCCATTTATTTACAATGAGATAATCAACTGTATTAGTCGAAAAGGCGACGGCATTTTAACTCATACATGATGAATAAATTTAATATACAGTATAGCCTATAAAACAACTCTAAACACGAGGGAGGAGCTAGATTCGCTCGCTCATGACAGCCAATAGATGGTTGGTTGGTTCCTCAGTTTACGAGCTGCGACAACGCGGTCATGTAGCCCCGTGTACTTTGGGTGTGAGTAGAATCTGTCTGATAACCGGTTTAATTGTGATGACTGTATTAATGTGTGTTAGCTGTTTTTAATTCAAGTAAGGACTGCAGACATTGAATTTTTCAAGTAGTTCCTGCTTGTGCCACCAAACGCCACCGACAACGACTACTACTTCAGAACTTGGCTGCTAGACGCCACCGCAGTCGGCTCCTGGCGACGAACGTAGGAACCTAAGCGCGTTGTTTAAACTTAACCTATATAATAAAGCTTCACACTGGTGTAATTAGTGGAAGATTCTTTGACATGCCATAAATTTATGACATGAGACCACGGGCTTTACTTCCCCTCCGAAGGAAGGCATACTGAGCGATTTTAACGCTCTTAAAATATCCGACGACCTCGGCCGGATTGGAACCCACGATCTTGGGCATAGAAGCTCAGCATGCGACCAACTACACAGCCAATGGAACAGCACGATGTTGCCTAGATAACCAAACTCACTAGGCCGATGTGCCGTACGAAATCTTTATTTCTATCAGCGCACAAAAATAATTAATTATTCAATTATTTTGATGATCCTATGTTACCAGGCGCGGATTCAAGAGGGGAGGGGGTCATGAACCCCCCCCCCCCCCCGCCAAAACGGAGACCAATTTTTTTTGCAAACTCAAAAAATGAAAACACAATAACCAGACAAATAAAACTTAACGAATTTTAACTGAAAAACAGTTTTTTTTTTTTTCATTTTATTCAATACTGAAAATATCTTTATTGCAATCATGTTCTGTTACAACTTTACATATTTACAACTTCATACCTGTTATATAAAAACAATTATTTATTTATATAACAAAATCAACTCGTCTATTTTGTTTAGCAAACCTTGTGATTACCGAATCGATGTCTATAGTGATGTCACGATGAATGTGCAGCAATGCACGGATAGGAATTTGGGTCTTTTTTCGCACCAAAAATTTTTGCCGACGTCCAAACTGCAAGCTTGGTTGGCAATTTAAGCTGTGACGTTCTCCCTTTGTCGGTACCATCTCGACTTGCCGAAACTGTAACGTACCTTGATACTTTTCTCGAAGCTCGATGTAAAAGTCGCAAAACACGCCGTTGCAATTCGTACGAATATTTTTGGTGCGCTAAACGCATCAAATTTCTATCCATGTAGCTTGCAAAAAAATTGGTCTGGTTTTGTACGTTTGGTTATTTTGTGATTGCGTTGTTAGTGATACCATTTTTCTTAACAATTTCGACTCTGTGATCCCCTTCCCAAAGCCAAATTCTAGATCCGCGCCTGTATGTTACAGAGCTAAAAAGTTTGAAGCTGACTGTCCGAACCCTGTGGCGCTACGATCAGCAGTTCGGGAGTTAACATCTGCATTTGAACTGGAGGGATAATTTGAGTGAGAAAGTTTATGTGTTGATATACAAACTAGAGTGACAGTATTTCTGTATCATTGCAGTGTACAGTAGTGAAGCTTTAAGAAGTGCTGCGAGCTGAAATAATTGAATTCATACCTATGTCCCTTAGTAAGCCGAATGGCAGCAGACAGTTTTACACAGCCAGGCGAGAAATAATATAATTTTCAGAGTGTATTGCTTTTTAAAGAAGCTTTCGAATTAAATTGCGATAACACACATTTATCAGACGTCCTGTGTTATTGTGGTTTCTCCAAGTGTGTGTGTTTTCGTAATTGAGTTTTACCTCACAAGGTATATTGTACCCCATTCTAATCCAGACCAAAACTAAATTTCCAGACTGAACCGTGAATCAAATCCGGACCTCACGGGTGAAAGCTATGTATGCTAGCCACTACACCACAAGGTGGTCCCCGATAAACGAAAATTGATCCCATCTTTGCATTGCCTCGTTACTCAGAATGACATGGGGTGTAGATTATATCACGGTTAAAATGACGTTTCATTACAGGGGCTTGGCCATCTTGGTCATTTAGCCCCGTGTACTTGGATATGTGTAGAATTTGTTTGATAATCTGTGGTGTCTGTTTTAGAGTGTGTGTATTTGTAATTCAGGTGAGGAATGGGAAGGAAGCGGCCGTGGCCCTTAAGTTAGGAACCATCCCAGCATATGCCTGGAGGAGAAATTGAAAAACTCTTCCAGGATGGTTGAGGTGAGAATAGAACCCACCTCGTTTCAGTTTTGCTTTACGAGTCTGAGTGTACCTCGTTCCAGCCCTCAAACCAGAATTAAATTTCTTGGCTGAGCCAGAAATCGAACCTGCACCCCTTGGGCGATAGCCACACCTGGAGGTGGACTTGTGCACGCAAAACTTGTGTGACACCTTATAACTACATCTGCTTCATTGTGCGCACTCCGTTGTAAGCAAGGATATTCATCGGATTAGACCCTCCATCTCATACATGCCCTTAAATTTGAAGCGCCTTGTGTTCAAAGGGAAGGCCACGTGCATATTGTGAGCGTAGAGCGGTGGCCTCTCTCCGTTTCTCTTGAGAGTCTTTATTCAGCAACATAGCTCTGTAGGACGCACGCTACAGTTGTTCAGTTTGGTACCGTACAGACAAACGTTCTGATAGCCTACGGTAAGCGTTCTACCCCTTGCTAACATGTATTGCTCAAGCATTTTGTGTAATGATATTCCCTCAACCCCCATCATCAACCTACAGCACATTTTGACCAGAATTACCGGTACCGTAGGCTACTTCTAACCCTGAAAACAATTTATATTATTTCATAGGTCTACACCATGATATTGTGTACGGTACTACCACGTATTTTACTACCGTATTGAAGGAAACAGACATCGACCAATGACTTTCTAAGTTTTTGATGTTTTCTATTGTGGAATTTTAGGCTACCGTACATTAATATACATGGGTTGGTTTTTCAGTTTTGGCACCTTATTTATAACTGGATTAATAACTCACTTAGATGGTTCCAAGTTTCACAGGCCCTCGATGTAGTTCTCACCGTTGCGTACAACGTGTTCCCAGCGATGCGGAAGTCGTTGGATCCCGTTGGCACTGTCCAATCTATTGATGGTACAAAGAGAGCGCTCGGCCGCTTGCTTAACGTCTCCAATGGTACGGAAGCACTCCCCGCGCATTGTCATCTTCATCTTCGGGATGAGATCATAGTCGCAGGGACTGATGTCGGGAGAATATGAGGGGTGATAGAGGACCTCCCAGCCCCAGCGATCCAACAATGCCGACACAACGCCTGCTGTGTGTGCCCTAGCATTGTCATGCAGAACGATGGGCGGTGTAACCATGTAGTGGCGCCGTTTCCTTCTCAGAGCTCCTCGGAGATGGTCTTGCAGAAACGCACAATAGTACGCCACATTAACGGTTTGCCCTCGGGGAACAGTATGGTGAATGATCACACCATCCCAATCATAGGCAAGAATCAATATTACCTTCACATTGGTGGGGGTTGGTCGAACTGTTTGTTTCCGTGGTGATCCGTGGTGCCGCCACTCGCTCGATTGGCGTTTTATTGTGGCTCATAAGATCTGGCCCACGTCTAGTCAATGGTTAGGATACGCCGTAAGAAGGCTTCTCCTTCGCGCTCATAACGCTGCAAGTGCATACGACAAGCGTCATATCGCAGCCATTTGTGCATGTCGGTTAAGTCATGCGGAACCCATTTGGACGCAATCTTCCTCATTTTCAGTAAGTCCTTCAGGATGTGGAGGACAGTTGAATGCGCCAGTCCGGTATCTTGCTCTAATTGACGGATCGTTACGTTCCGATCCACCTCTACTAACGCGGACACCATCTGTACATGGTCATCACTTACTGATGGGAGACCAGATCGAGGCATGTGCTCCACACGTTCGCGCCCATCTCGAAAGGCTGCAACCCATCTTTCTACCGTTCTGAACGTTAACGCAGCGGCACCGCACGCTTCCTGCAATCCTCGCTGACACTGTTTAGCACTGCGACCCCTTGGGTAGTTTATTGGCTGAGGAATAACCCACCCACCAAGGGAAGATGATTAAGAGAAGGAAGTAGATTTGGGATTGGAAAAGAAGGATAGAAAAATAGGAGGAGAGTCCCACAAAAGTTATGAATTTGACTTTCAATACATTTAGAAGCGGTTGCCACCGCAAATCCGTGCTCGGATACCTAAAGTGGGTACGAGCTTGGTCGAAGCTGACGGGAACCACAGCTAAGACTTGGGCAGTTTGACAGAGAAAGGCTTGAGTGTATTTCCTCCCAAGCATGTATAAAAGTACTATAGGGAAGGGTGATGGTCTGGCCAGACAGATAGTAAAAGCTTTATTGAGTATGAACGAGGGCATAAACCTAGGAAGAGCTAGGAAAGCCAGGATCCTGCCTAACTGTAGTATCAGAGAAATGATGACTCCAAAAACAAATATTTAATTTATTTGACAATTCCAAAAAGTTTGAGGAAATTAACAAGCATGTAATATAAATTTGGCAAACATAGTTCATTTGAACTTTTTAATAAATGGGGTCGCAGACCTCTCAACATTAAATGTTTGCTCCAGGCAATTGACGATTTACAAGGTTTCAAACCTTACATGTTTCTAAAATCTTTATAAGATTTAAACAAATAAACAATGAAGTAATTAAAGTTGGAAAGTGAATGGTAGTACAAAGAGTGTACCTTAAGAAATTCTTGAGAGAATGTTCTAGATAAACTGACAACTTCAAATATAACAATAATAAACCCATGAAAAATAGGATAGAAGTTCCTACAACTTCTTATATTTATACAGAATTATTATATGAGAGCAGACTTTAATTAATGTTAAACTAGCAAAGTTGGAAGAGCAGTTCGTGAGTGACGCCTTATAGAAAGTTACAATTTTATTAATAATGGTGGTTAGTAGAAGGTTGAGGAAAGATCATTGGGATATAGGATCAATGTTCATGGCCGTATTTAATATAAACGGACGAGCGCGACGCGGTAGAAACGTGGAGCAAGCACTGGTTATCACTGTAGTCTATAAAGATGGATGCAAAGTTCACTATTGGCAACTCCAGCTATCTGATATGACATCTAGCGGTAAAAATAAGAAACTTACCAAGTAGGGTACATTTGTCACGAGGTGACTGTTTGTATATGGTTTCTTGTATTGGTAAACAGATCGTGGTAAATTGTTCGTGTCTTTATACATAAGTAATAAGTTTTACTCGTGGATAGAGTGAAAAATGAGTAAAAGCAAAGTGTATTGCTCAGTTTACGGCTGTAAGTCGATGTATAAGAGGGCTGCGGATAAATGTCATTATCACTTTCCAAAAGATGCAAATAGCAATAGCCGAAATGTGATGATACCTAATAATATCTAATAATAATACCTTTCCACCCCGGGAAGGATCTAACACTTGTCGAGGTAGACAAACAGAAGACCTGCGACGTATAGCCAGCGAAGGTTATTCAGTTTAAAAACAGCTGTTACGATGGGCGAGCTGGTAAGATTGAAGTTACTTGAATAATTAATTATTGGCTGCTTGGTAGGGAGAAGGGATGAGTTTAACTTGTATTAAAACTCGGGGGGCGACAGGAATTGCTTGATTTGGATGGTTAAAAGGTGGGTTTGGTGTTGAATATTTGAATGGTAGCGGAATCACTCATTCTACAGTGCCCATGGGGAGGCAAATTAGGCCTATATGACTCGTAGTGGAATAGCTCGAATATCGAAGAACTTAGCGATTACGAGGTGTAGGCTTGTCGGAAAGGCTGGCTGATCATTAGTTTGACATCAATTCACGATATAAGTCGGAGCTTGGAACAGTGGCGTCTGGTTTGCGTGGATGCTAGTCTCGGAATGATAAAAGTAGCACAGCTTCGGTGTGTTATTTATTTGTTTATGTACCGTATTTCTCTATTTGAATGTCCTCGGCATTGACTCAGGATCGACATTTACATTATATTGCGCATAATAGTACCGAAATAATGTCCAAAGTGTAGCCCTGTGTAAATTTGAATCAGCTGATCTACATCACCCATAAAAACTGATGCTTGATAATATGCAAATGACACCAAAAAATCCAGTGGAACACACAAATTAGATCACGTGTATCGCACAGTTATACATATATACAATTAAAAATAACACTGTCATTACTTTAGAGACCATATTTACTGATTATAACCGAAAAATAAAAAGTGTTCCATATCAAACGCGTGTTATTGTGTATTTTAAACCCTACTTATTCAGACCGACCGCAGCGCCCCAAGTGTTAGTTTGAGTTGCCAATAGAAACACTAAAGTTCATGAAAAAGAAAGTTATTGCAATTATGGAAAGAACTGATTGCACTATATAGGTGAGAGTCTATTTCTTGAAAAAGTTGTGATTTACAATTAAATGCGCCATAGAATGTTCCAGAGGTTCCAGCGGTGGACGAAAATTCACTATTGTAGTAATTTAGAAGTGAGATTCTTCAATTTTAAATAGCATTCTCACAAGTAAGTGAGAAATACATGACGGCAGGACTTGCAGATAAAGTACAAGATCTGGAAGGTTCCAGAACGATCTTAGTAGAAAAATGGGGTTGAGAAAATCCAACGGAGGAACTGGCTTTATAATTATAGACAGCGGGTATTAGATAATATCCCACGTAGCGAGAGTATTTCTCTTTGAATAGCTTAAGAAAAGCTCTTTTTTAGTAAGGTTGGCTCATACAAGCAAAAGCTCAACATGGCAAATCCCACGAGGGATGATAATTGCCCCAAAGTAAATAATTTCACACTGTCTATAAATTATAATTAAAAGCACGTGGAAGTTAAAACCATGAAGATGAGGTTAAAACTTTTAAAAAGGTACTTATCTTGATTTCATGTTGAAGTCGAAGTTTTCGATGATGATTACTTAGCCAACATGGCGTAGAAGAGGGTGTGCCTCTTGGTTTGAGGAGGCTAGCTCGAGCGGAGCTTTGACTGATCGAGTCAACTGCAGACTGAGAAGTGAGACCTGCTCAACGGAGCACGGAGAGACCACGGAAGGGGAAAGGAGTGGGGGGTAGGAGACAAAAGGAGAACATATAAACATTGCCAACTTCAAAACAACAAATTGATCTCTTGCTGAGCTGGTCTTCAAGGAGTTGCTAACAGTTGATACCAGCGCAGCATGGTGAGTAAAGGGGTAGACGTAGTCCTCTTGCTCAAGGAGAAAATAGCTGGCGATGATAACAGGATCTGGTAGCCAAATGGATATGGAATTCCTCTTGCGCGAGGAAGAGTTTAAGAGCTTCAGAAATTCGTTGTTATATGACGCTAGGTGGGTCACAGAATATATATCTGGAACAGACTCATACAAAATATAAGCGACCTGAACCCCTAAGAGAGAACAGAAGATCACTGTTGGTGTCTGACAAAGAGGAAGAAAAGAACATGCAAAAGCATTGAAAATTATAATCTCAGGTACCGTGTATTCCAAGAATGCACCATACTGGGAGGGGCAGACACCAACAGCGAACAAGAAAAACAAGTACAGTAATAAGCAATTGCGGAAAAGTAGTCTTGTGATCTGACCATTAGTGGTCAAGACTCTGAATACCCTGACTCTCCTATCTCCTCCAGGGTAACACTCGGTCACTCTTCCAAAAGGCCAGACTAGGGGGGGGTGAAACATCCCTAACTAAGACCAAGTCCCCCACTTTAATGTCGGGACTGGAAAGAAACAACTTCTGCCTCCCTTGCAAGGAAGTTAAATATTCCAAGTTCCATCTCTTCCAAAAGGAATTGCGGAGGGCTTCAAGTTTACGCCAAACAATAGGTAAATCAAAATCCCTGAAAGAATTAGGAAGGGGAGGAGGGGCAGAGAGAGAAGTGCGTGTAAGGAAGCGACCAGGTGTAAGTGGAAGGAGGTCATCAGGGTCATTGGAAAGCGGAGTTAAGGGGCGAGAGTTAACAACACCTTCAATCACAAAATAACTAGAAGCTGAGGGAAATAAAGCACTAGTAAAGATTGCGATACAATGCAAAAGGAGAATTAACAAGTTTAAACAAAGCGTATAGAAACAAGTACATCTATTCAGGACAAGAATATACCAAATAAACAAAGAAACTATGCGAGTAGAAAGCAAGAACGCCATAGGTAACAACCTAGTAGCCATAAGCAATAACCTCAAGTTATAATGAGTATCAAAGGGGTTACTCAGAAAAATACTTAAGTCAGCGAGAAACGTGACATGACAAGTATGAATACAAAAACACATCGAATGTGACGACGAGAAAAAACCAGTTTGTTCATCAATGAACATTAAGATCGCAAAATATGTAAGCAAATTGCAATACATAAGCGCGTGAGAAATACGCAACGAAGTTTTGAAACAAGGATCGAAGCAGTTATAGAATACGAGCATGAGTAAGTGGAAGACGTAAGCAAGCGCGGCCTTGACCCACAGAGTACAGCGAGATAACGAATATAAATAGCTGAAAGAGTCCTTAAACGGAACAAGTTTATTTTGGGAAGTAGGTGAACGGCTTCTGTACTTGCAGTAGCGGCTCGCCAGACAATGCTTGGCAATCAGCCAAAGTTGTGATAAGAGAAACTTGCTTTGAACTGTGTCAAGCGTACAGGAAATAAACAACAACTTGGCCTTCCTCAGACTTGTATACAAACAAGTTTGAAAAACAAGCAGTTCGGAATAAACAAACACTTGTTGAATCAGCTGTAACTTAAAGCAGATATTCTGGTTGACCGGCATGCAGTCAATCGTAACTTGGACGTGAAAAAGCAATTTAAAGATATATGAAATAGAGTAGGAAATCAATTTCGCATAATTAAGAGGATCACGAAATCGGACAATTTTCAACAAAAAGAAGCTTAATTCTTCCGAGCAAAGAAGACAAGCTGGGACATTGAGAAGAAGGTTATGCATAAGAATAGTTATTCTAGATGCTATAGAATTCAGAGTTTCAAGCGGTTTCAAAAGCGACTTCCAATTGTGAGGAAGGAGGGAGGAGCCGGCCGTGGCCATCCTTCTACATAGCGAAAGAAGTGAAACATAGCGTACAGCAAAGTGATGGTGACTGATAGCCATGGTTTTAGACAAGGGGAAGATAGTTTTCGAGGAAGAGTTTAAGCAATTACCTGCTATAAAAAATGACATAAGAAGGTAGACGAAGTAACACAAAGCAAGGCGAACTTGAATTGCCATTTTGTGCGGGAAGAAGGAAAAACCATTTAAACAACTTACAGAGGTAGCGCAGTTGTTCACGGTAAGACATCGTTTCGACAAGTGGTTTTCAAAAATATTGAGATCTGAAACATGAGCGTTCTCTTTTTCAGAAATGGGATTTATGTCAGCCGTAACGAAATGACATTGCGCTTTGGTTTGAACACTGGTATGTTTGATTTCACCAGTAATAACCCAACCAAAATCGGTGTCTCTGGCGACCACGGTTGAAGATAACTTGCGTGTTTGTTTGCGAAGGCACTTCCAAAAAACATTGGCACTGAAAAGTACATCAATGGGACCTTGAGCATTAAACTGAGGATCGGCTAACCTTAAGTGCGAAGGAATGTTTAAACCGGAAGTATTAATAGAGTGACTTGGAGTGTCCTTGCCAATACTGGTAAGAATGAGACAGTTTATATTAAGATTGGTGTTTCTTTGACAAACGTCTCTGATTTTCAATTTTGAAGACTGCAAAACTTGAGTTTTCAAATTGTCAATGCCAGATACATTGATGGGAGTATGCGATGACGAAAGACCTAGTTTTTTAATCAACGATTGCGAAACAAAGTTATGAGTTGAAGCGGAATCGAGAAGACCACGGGTTCTAAACCAATTTCCAAATTTATCTTGGATATCGAATTGTACAGTGGTCGAAAGGGTTTGCGCACTGTGAGAAGTGTCGGCGTTGGAAATGCAGGAAGAAGCATTAGTTTGTTCGGAGCGGCTCTGCAAGGAGCTTGAAGAGGCAGGTACTGATGACCTCGATTTATCGTGAACGTGCAATAAAGAATGATGCGGTTTTTTGCAATGAAAACAGAGATTTGATGACGTGCAGTTCGAAGAAGAATGCTTAGGTGATAAGCAGTTGAAACAATGTTTGCTATTCAAGACAAACTTCCTTCGATCTTCAACAGACAATTCTTTAAAGGATTTGCACAAATACAATGTGTGAAGCTTTTTGCAGAGCGTGCATTTTAACGATTTGTTAAGCGGCCTGATATCTTCTCTTGCATGATTGAAAGAAGAACGGGTTTGCTTGTTCTCGACAGATGGGGGCTGATGTCCCTTTGAAGAAGCAAGTTTTTTTTTCAAAAATTTGACACTGAGGATTCGTTTCGATTTTTTCGCATTGAAATGCGAGTGCTGTAAGGAATTGACATCGACTGTTGAGAAACGAGATAAGGTGTTCGAACGAATGTTCCTTGTTGCAGGCGAGTTCGATCTCCCAGGCCTTCAGTGTCGAAAAATCGAATCTTGATGTAGCTAGGTGAATGAGTATGGTGTCCCATGTTTGGACAGGCTGCTTGAGTTGGTATAATGCTCTGACATTCAACTGTATAGAGTCCAACAGGTTTCTTAAAGAGGTGACGTCATTAGGTTTGACGGCTGGTAGGTTGAACAAACAACGGATGTGTCGAGCGACACTCAAACGTAAATTGCCATATCTCTCTTTAAGGAGATTAAAGGCGATGTGGTAGTTGTCTGCGCTTAAAGGCAGTGACTCCACTAAGGCTAAGGCCTCACATTCCAAAGAAGTGCGGAGGAAGTAAAATTTATGTATGTCTGGGATTTCGATATTTTCATGAATTAGGGAGCAGTAAAGTTCGTAAAAGGAATACAATTCGCCTTCCTTGCCTGAGAAGTGCGGTAGGCTTATCTTGGGAAGTAACGGTTTCGGTTTGTTCTCGTGAACTGAAGCGGGTGCGAACTGGGCCGGATTGATGACCTTAGTGTCCGGTTCTGAGATATTGCGAATCAATTGGTGGGCCTTTGCAATCCCTTCAAAGTACAAGGGTTCGACCTCGTCCCGATCCAATTGAAGTTCTGGACAAGCGGATTCAATCTCTGTTTGAATTTGGTCATAATAATCATAAGACCGTTCGTACAACTTAAGACGATGTGTTAAGATATCTAAATCACACTCGGCGGGATTTAACTTGTTGATAAAATTTCTGAATCTAGTGAGTTGCCCTTTATAGGAAGAACGTCTG
Source organism: Meconema thalassinum (assembly GCA_946902985.2). Lineage (NCBI taxonomy): Eukaryota > Metazoa > Arthropoda > Insecta > Orthoptera > Tettigoniidae > Meconema > Meconema thalassinum. The sequence goes on from OX336397.1 coordinate 66,973,363, forward strand.
GCAATGAGAGTTTCATCTTTTTCAGTAGGAGCCATGACAAAAAGAATAAATTGAAATACAACTCACGAGACTGTAGAACCTTGGAGATGCTGTCAAGCTTGCAGCAGCAAATGGGTAGAAAGAACAGGACACACCATAGGAGACAGGAGCGGCCTCTTTCCCGTTCACAGGCTTTGCACGATGTGGTTATAGCTGAAATATCCAAAGCAGATATTAATAATTTGCCAAGTATTGTCAAATGACACTTGACAAACAATGGACATAGCAAATGGACTCTCCCGGGTTTCGGCACCAATTTTTGGGTAGTTTATTGGCTGAGGAATAACCCACCCACCAAGGGAAGATGATTAAGAGAAGGAAGTAGATTTGGGATTGGAAAAGAAGGATAGAAAAATAGGAGGAGAGTCCCACAAAAGTTATGAATTTGACTTTCAATACATTTAGAAGCGGTTGCCACCGCAAATCCGTGCTCGGATACCTAAAGTGGGTACGAGCTTGGTCGAAGCTGACGGGAACCACAGCTAAGACTTGGGCAGTTTGCCAGAGAAAGGCTTGAGTGTATTTCCTCCCAAGCATGTATAAAAGTACTATAGGGAAGGGTGATGGTCTGGCCAGACAGATAGTAAAAGCTTTATTGAGTATGAACGAGAGTAGTGTGGAAAACTGGATCCGAACACAGTCCTTATATGGTCATGTCAAGGTCATCCACTTTTTGCACCTGTGGCGACAGGTGCGGGGACGGGGGAGGGGGAGTGGGGAGGGGGCGGGGGAGGGGTAGTGGGGCGGGGGAGGGGGAGTGGGGAGGTGTAGGGGGAGCGGGGATGGGCATGGCGGAGAGCTCCGCACAGGCTGACGACTGTCAGCCAACTATGCTCTTGATGGGAGCAGTCTCTGTGTATATGCAAGTGGCTGGTAGCCTGCGGGCTTGAGCCGAGCATTAGCGAGACCAGTCGAGGTCAGCCGAAGCTGGTATAGCTCGAGGCAGTATGACGTACTGAGTGGTGGGAAGCTGGGATGTGTTTTCTCTCTTGGTCTACATGCTGGACTGGCGCGCTCAACTTGCCCGGTGAGAGGAAGGGGAACCTTGTTTTTGTGTTTTGAGCCGAGCAGTAGTGAAGAGAGCCGAGTGAAGCCGAGTGGGTGTTTGTTTCATTATTCCCTCGAGCCAAGTCGAGCTTACTTGAAGAGAAACAAATTGATGTCAAAAAGGTATTGATTTGTTTAGTGTTTTACAACGCAGTGTTGCCAACCAATGTTGAGATAAAAAAGTTGTGTCGGGTGAGGGATTTGAACCCTCGTTTTCTATGTAGAAAATTCGAACTTAAGTCGAACGCCTTAGACCACTCGGCCAACCCGACAAGGAGAGGATTAGAGAGGTTAAAATAAAATAAACAAGAATAATTATACAAGATCGGATTTATTAATCCAAGAATTAAAAGAGGAATTAAAACCTAACCATTTGACATAAAGTTTATTGCCATTTCTTTTAATCACTTTTTCAACAAGATAATGCTTAGGATATAGTGTCTTTTGAAGTTCCTGTACGTAGAATCCTCCTTTGATGGGCTGATTGTTACTGTCCTGAAGTAGATAAGTGACTGGATGGGTACGTTTCACTTGGCGAATGGTGAATATTTCTGTGCTCCAGTTTGGTGTGTACCCTTTTGAGAAGAGTGATTTATGTTTACTGACGCGTACATAGTCACCTACGTGAAAACGATGACGTTGTGGGTCAGCTGTTTTGATGCTATGATGAATGCGATTCAGCCGTGGAGTGTTTTTTATTACCAAACACGGCTTTACTCCAATAGTTCTATGTTTGGTATTGTTGTAACGTGATACTAGATTCTGCACTAGGTTTACCCAGCGGTAAGATCCTCTTGCTGTAAATTCCCGGCACATGTATGTTTTTAACGTTCGGTTGAAACGTTCAACAACACTCGCCTTTAAATTACTATAGGTGGAATAATGATGAATGCCAAGTTCTTGCATATACGTAGAAAACTCCTTGTTGAAAAACTCCTTTCCTTGATCGGTCTGGAGGAGGCGAGGTTGTCGTTTAGCTCTTTGAATAATCTGTTTAAAGGCTGCAGTAACTAGGTTACCTGTTTTATTTTGCACAGGTTCAACAAACGCCATTTTGGAATAGACGTCAATGACTGTGAGCAGATATTTGATACCATTGTTAGTATTGGCATAGGGAATCATTTCAACGAGATCGGCTTGCCAAAGCTCATCAATTCCTTTTGAAACAACATGACGCCGTGGATAGATACGGCGAGCTGGTTTATGCAACTCGCGAGCAATTGCTGTTTTTATAGGTGAAGGGGTGTTGCCACGTGGATCCATCACACAATAATGCCAGCATGACGAAGCTCCTCTTCTATTTCTACAATTTCACCTTCATGACCGGTATGTCCAGCCTGTTGGGAAGCGTGCAGGAGGTGTAGACGTTTGACCAACTTATTAGGATCGTTCCAATAGGCGAAATCGACAAAAGGTTTCAAAGTTTTAAACGTGACGCCGGACGCTGAGCTTGTATGACGGACACTTGCATAGGTGGGAAACAATTTGGATATGATGGTCTTATATTTGAAACTCTTATTTGCATTGATTGGTTCAGAACGTTTATAATTACGTCTAAAACCATTTGTAGCCATCAATATATCCTTATACTTTTGAAGATCGTCTTCGTCATACCCATCCTTAGAAGGAACACGTGCAAATAAAAGTTCTAAAAGACCTGACGTCAGTTGATATCGAACCGTTTTAACAATCAAAACATTATCTTTTATTTTGATCTCCGAGTCACCAATTCGAAAACGTTTATTTTCATAGCGAACGCCGTAGGTCGTATCAGTTTTTCTAGTAAAAAGGTCTTCTAGGTAGGGTGTTACCAATGGGCCAAAATGCTCTACCAGAATACTTTTCAGCTGCACATACTTTTCAGGTGTAGTCAAGATTTCTGACAGTGTAGGTTTTTTTTCTCTAGAGCTAGACGGCGTTTGAGCAATGACTGTAGTTTTTAGAAACTCTGGAAGCGGTGATTCTGTTTCAGAAGTAAAAACATCTTCAGCTTCTTCATTGTCTTCTTCTTGTTCTTCCTCCACAATGGTTTGCGTTCCTTTTGATACTGTATTTGGCTTATTGGACTTTGATGTTCCTTTTAACACAGCTTCCAGAGGTGATTTCAAATGTTTTGCGATCAACAGCTCACTATCGGCATGTGTGCGTTTCAGTTCGCGGAACTTGCGTCGAATATTATTTCGTGCACGGATAATGTGTTTCTTTAATTGACTTCCTGCTGTTGCCATGATAGCTAAAGAAATGACGAATGAAAAAGCGACGCAGCACCTTAAATACGTATGAAATGATCAAATCCCTTACGGTAGCGGCCGTTGGTAATGTCACTCTGCTTATCGATAACAAGACAGCCGTGGTGATGTGCGTTCCAGCATGTGGCGCACAACTGTGTAAAGGTTTGAAAGGTCATGTCTGGGTTCACGTGATCATCATAGACGTGACGCATGTTACGTTCATCCTGCCGGAAGAGAACAATCACGTTTGCATTGTCACGAATTAATTGTTTCGGTATTCGTGAATAGGTTTGACACAGATAGAAGCAGTCAATATGTTTGTGTCGTCCCATGCTGAAATAGGCTTGAATGATAGCCTGCCGTTCTGTGGACACATCATCAAAAATCATAAGTGAATTGGGGCGAACATGATCTGGAGAGATGACATCTTCGTGTGCAGGGAATGTAAAGTACCTCATGTTATTGTTGCGAAGACCTGACATGACCTGTTCCAAGAACACATAAAGAGGTTGATAGAGGGACTTGGCAAAAATGTAAATATTTTGAAAGCGCACGCCGTTTAACGACGTGATTAGGGTAAGCAGAAGATTTGTTTTTCCACATCCTGATGGTCCAGTGATGAGACAGCGAATGGATGACGGGAAGAGCGAGCCGTGACGTTGTTCAGACGTTGTCGAGAAGAGGTTAGAAACCAAATCTCCCACCGGAAGTGAATGTTGCTGCTTAATAATCTGCATATTAACTAAACGTGAAAAGGATAGAGGTGGTCTCTATATACATGAAGCAAGTGTCTGTTTCAGATCTAGTGTAACCATGGATGCCTATGGAAGAACACATAAGACAAAGAAAACAAATGCATCATCTGTCTCAATAAACGATCCAAAACATGATACAGATCCGGCTAATAAACGATATGTTGATGCCAATGCACTGCCACGCACAACGGATGGTCATTACAACTTTAATGGAAAGCGATTAACCAATATAACAGAACCTCTATTACCTTCAGACGCATGTTCGAAAAAGTATGTAGATTACTATCGCTTACGCCGTATCAAGGGAGATTATGATGCACAGAATAAACGTATCATGAGTGTTGCAGACCCTGTGAACAATCAAGATGTGTGCACCAAAATCTACATGTTAACCAATGCTGTGGTGTTAACAGAAGCAAAGGACTATGATGTACACCATCGTCGAATCACTCAGCTGGCTCTTCCAACAAATAACACGGACGCTGCTAGAAAGGACTATGTGGATAACAAGGTGAAACAACTTCTCAGCATTGTGCCTTCCCTAACTGAAAAAGGTTATACGGCGAATAATGCACGTCTTGTGCATGTGGCCGATCCTGAGGATGATCAAGATGTTTGTACAAAACGGTTTTTGACCTCTGAAATGAGAAAGGTGTGGGAAATTAAGGAGAATGCACTACAGATGAAACGAAGACGAATAGCTGAAGTTGCTGATCCTGTACAACCTCACGATGTAGCGACCAAACGTTTTTTGGAACAACGGTTATCGCTTTTCATTAAATCAATACCCTCCATAATTTTGCTGCACATTGTAAACCAACAACCGGTAAAAGACCCCAATGAACTCACCTATATACTACGTTCGGGTTATAGCAATTACCGTTTACTGTATGATGGTGCCATTCGTGTTATTGAGTATACGCCAGATTTTAAACATTTAGACTTACTATTAAACGGTAGTGTTATATCATCATCACTCATCGATCTGGCGGTGAAAGCCGAGGACAAATTATCCTTTCAACTGAAATTGTCGTCTGAAGAAAAAGAGGCGGGGAAAACAATGAACGATTTTCCGCTGTATGTAGAACTTGAATATACCGCCACCATTAATTAAATAATTGCTCGTTCTCCTCCCAAGAAGCGTTAGTTGTGTTCCATACTTTACAGCGTGAGGTTGTCTCGTTTCTCGCTCGCGATGGTGAATCGAAGATATGTGGGGAAGAAGATGAAGAAGACGTCATCGAGAAAGGGAGGCTTTAAAGCAATTCTTCATGCGGCACGTCAAGCTTCACGTGGAGAAAAAAATAGCGATTTGGCCATTAAAAAAGCTCTCCGAGCAGCACGATTGCATGCAAATCCCAAAAGTAAACTACGTTTTAGAAAACGAGCGCGTGTTATTCCTGTACCGAAACGTGGCGGATTTTTACCCGCACTATTTGCTGGACTAGCAGCTCTGGGTTCACTTCTTGGTGGAGCAAGTGCAGTAGCACGAACAGTGAAAGCTGTTGAGGAGGCGAAGCAACAGTTGAAGGAAAGTGAAAGACATAATAAAACAATGGAAGCCATTGCACTGCGCGGTAAAGGTGTGAACATGAAGCTGGCACCTTACAGGAAAGGACTTGGCATTTACATGTCGCCAAAAAACATTTAATAGACGCACTGCCGCGGCGAGCTATGACGCATGAGGAAGTTATGAGATATGCAAAACGGTTGAAGATATCACGCTTTCGAGGTGAGTTTATGCGTAATCAATTACCACCTCGACCTTGGATGCGTGAAAGTGCTGTTGTTAATTTGGATGAGAGTCATGGACCAGGAACACATTACGTGGCCTACATAAAACAAGGATCTACTGTGTGGTACTTTGACAGTTTTGGAAACCTTCCTCCTCCGACAGAGCTTATTCGCTATTTCGGAAGCAGTGCAATAATAAACTATAATGTGAAACGAGTACAAAATTTTAACACTCAACACTGTGGTCGCCTCTGTCTGACCTTTCTATATAAGACTCAGCACATGAGGTAACGTGAGCAGTATAATGGCAGAAAGTAGAACGTTTACAGTGCACGGACAAGGAGCTGAAGTAACTGTTGACTTTTATCCTCCTATTGAATTGGGACAACGACCCTACGTGCTGGGACTTATTTCGTTCGAAGGTTATAATAGAATCTACAACGTACATGAAGACATCAACGATAAGTTCTACTACGATGACTATGAGTTAACTCTACCACCTGGCAGTTACACGGTAGATGATATTTACGATCACATCTACACAACTCTCATCAGAGAATTTACTCTAAAAGCATTTCTTGACGGGACATACAAGTTTGAACTCATAGCCAACAACGTAACACATCGTTGCAGTATTCTTTCTTCCTTTAGGATTGATTTTAAATCACAACCAGACTCAATTGGTCCATTGCTTGGTTTTTCAGCACGAGTTTTAGAACCAAATGTGTTGCACAAGTCTGACCAACCTGAAAAAATTATTGAAGACCATCACATATCTGTCACGTGTAACATAATCACCGACGTTTACACCAATCAGGAACCATCGCATTCACTCTACGATTTTATTGTCACTTCACCCAGTGGCTATATCATCCGTGAAAACCCATCAGTAGTGCTCTATCATCCTGTGAGTGTAACCAATATTAGGAATATTACCTTAAGACTGGTGAATAGAAACCAACGTCTCATCCAGTTAGACCGTCATACACCTGTAACCTACAAATTGTATCTGAAGTCAGCATGAAACAAGTGTATAAAGCACCAACACCATCCAGGCTGGGTGTTAGTTGTTTGCAACGCGTGTACAGGTTAACACGTGTCAACAAGCAGATCTTACAACAACTGGGTTACACCTTACATCATGAATTCAATCCTCGACGTGACAAACCCAGTTGAAGTGCAGGAGGGTATTGTAAAAATTGAACAGCATTCCTACCAACCGTATACTCAAGGATTAAATAATAATGATGAGATCCGCATTACCATTAATCAACAAGATATCTACACCCTACCACATGAAAGTTACATCCTGATTGAAGGTCAACTCATCAAATCAGATGGTACCATCCCGACAACGTCAAAGTTGGCCAACAATGCTCTTGCCTTTCTGTTTTCTGAAGTTCGCTATGTCATCAACGGAATCGAAGTGGATACAACTCGAAATGTTGGCATAACAAGCGCTATGAAACTTTATCCTGCGTATGGAACTGAAGAAAGTAAAGCTTTTCGTATGGCTGGCTGGTGTCCCGACACAAGCAATGACTGGATGATTAACACTGATGGTTCATTTACCGGTCATTTACCTTTAAAATTAATACTAGGCTTTGCAGAGGATCATAAGCGCATCGTTGTGAACGTAAAACAGGATCTGATTCTTGTGCGAGACAGGAGTGATTATAATGCACTGAAGGGTGTTGATGGTGCCGCAATAGATTCAAAAATTTTATTGCAACGAATTCTATGGAAAGTACCGCACGTTACTCTGTCCGATCAGAAAAAATTGAGTCTACTCAAGATTGTGGAGAAGGATACACCTTTACCCATACAATTTAGAAGCTGGGAGCTGCATGAATATCCGGTATTACCACTCACCGATACGCATACATGGTCTATAAAAACCTCACGGTACACAGAGCGACCTCTCTACGTCATTGTTGGATTTCAAACAGATCGTAAATATCAACAGAATAAAGATGCATCACAATTTGATCACATCCAATTGCGAAATATGCGACTCTTCCTGAACGGTGTTACTTTCCCCTATGAGGGAATGGACTTAAACTTTACCAAGAACAAATATGGAAAGCTCTATGACATGTTTACAAATTTTCAGTCATCCTATTATCAGAAAGAACCATGTCCGCTATTATCACCACAAGACTTTAAGACCAAAGCGCCTCTGATTGTGATGGACTGTTCGTATTTGGAGGAGTCGATGAAGGAAACAACTATTGATATCAGACTAGAATTTGAAACATCTGCCGTTATTCCAGAAAAAACAACAGCCTATTGCCTTATTGTTCACGAGGCACAGGTGTATTATCAGCCGCTGTCCAACATCGTGACCAGAGTATAAATAGCATGTCTGCCTGCATTCCCCTGCTCAGTCATGGAAAGCTACGATGAAGTCAACACCCCTCCTCCAAGGGGAGCAACAGACTGTAAATGTGAAAGTGACTCACATAGTGAAGATGAGGATACGAGGTTTATCATCTATCGTTCTCTAGTGAGTGAAGCTATTACTGCCTATCACAAGACTCATACTGTGCATAGAATTCCACCGCATCTGGTTTCCTATTTACCAGATGGATTTATGTCAACGTTCGGCATTCACGATAGGGGGTACAAAAAGCATTGCTCAAAAAAGAAGAAAGATGATGTCGCCAAAGCATCATGTCATGATGGAGAGCGGGCGGATGGGTTAAACTGTAAATGTGATCGTTGCTCAACAAGTCGAGACGCCGATGCGGTATTTAAAATTTATCGTAGCCTGATAAGTTCAGCCATCACCGCCTACCATAAAGCAGAATTGCTTCATAAAATGCCGCAGCATCTGATCCCCTATTTACCAGCTGGATTTCTGTCCACGTATGGTGCACACGATATTGATTTCAACTGGGATAAACTACCATCACACCTCCGTATGTCAGCGGATGTTGCAGCCTGCCGCAGCTGCCGTAGACATTTCATGCATCGAGGGGATTCCCACACTGATTGGGATGGCCCTAATCCTATGATAAAAAATTGTAAACAATGTTCAGATCTCTTTACAAATAAAGTAGTGTAATTTATCTCATTATTTTAATTTTTATTTAAACCACTCCCTTTTTGTTTCATCTTTTTACCCCTTTAACTAGCAGGACTATAGGTAGAACTTGGTTAGTTGACAGAAGTCGGCGGCGAAGAAAGGTGTGTCATCAAGCAGTAATCATGTCTAGAACACTGATTGTTGATATTCAGGGCTTCAAAGTCAATGGAAACAAGTTTGTCTTCAAAGAGGTTGCCATTATAGACTGTACAAACATGTTGGCGCCTAGAGTAAGTGCTTTCACTTTTGAACCACCATTTCCATTGCACATGCAGTCGGACGAAGATAGAAAACAAACCGAGTGGCTACGGCATAATTTAGGATTAAACTGGAATCAAGGAGACATTCCTTATCATTATCTATCGTTTGTTTTAAAACCCTATTTTTTCGCTGCCAACCATGTTTTTGTAAAGGGAGGCGAAAAAAGGGAATGGTTGCGTCACCATGTTCCACCATCTTGCCAACTCATCGATCTTCACGAGATGGGATGTCCTGCACTACATACCTTGTGCGAGCCTGCTGAACGTGTACAAAAGAAGACACTTCTACATGTAATGAAGCTCTTTGATTGGCTAAGTCGCAATGCATGTCGGTACGTGGAAGACAATTGTAAAAATATGATGCATGAATGTTGACCACCACGGTGAGTTAGAGACTTTTGTGTTGTGCAGACGTGTAGAATGGCTACCATTGAAAGTTTAAATTCTAACCCTATTGAACGGGCAATTGTTAAGTTTTTCGCTTGTAAGAAGAAACTGCATGCTTTTACAGAAGAAGAATTAAATGCTCTACCCAAAGCGTTTTTGTTTTATGTTGCGTCAAATGCTGTGAAGGAGATTTGGGATAGCGTGCCTAGTCATTGGACTCAAGATCCTGTGCTGTGTGAACTTCAACCATGCACTAATTATGATCATCATCAACAAGTGGCCGTTTCCAAAATGCCATCAGTTCACACATGTAGAACATGTCAGTTAATTAAACTGTATAATGGACATAAAACCTCATGTAAAGACTATGTTTCCTCATTCCACGGATGTGATGGCAAGAAAGAAGCATCATCCACAGCAGCAGAAAAGGAAGAAAAGTGTACGTCATCGACTGAAAAAGATATGCCAGACCTGTACTGGTCATGGTCTCGTTGACAAAGTCATAGATCTTCTACCCTTCGAGCTGCATCTACCTGGTTATCAATATTGTGGACCTGGCACTAATTTGGACGTACGACTTGCACGTGGTGATTCTGGAATTAACATTCTGGACGCTGCGTGTAAGCAGCATGATCTGGCATACAGAGCTTCTAAACATGAAAAGAACATTTCTGAACTAAGACGTGTTGCCGATCAGATTCTTTTGAGAAAAGCCATGGAACGTGTGTCATCGCCTTCAGCATCTGTCGCAGAAAAAATGGCAGCTCTTATTGTTGCAGGAGCTATGAAGGGAAAGCTCACAATCAGTGGTGGACGATTACAGAAACTAAAAAGATAAACAGGATGTATTATGTTTTATAATTAAAATAAATAAATAAATAAATACAAACAAAAAAAGCGTTTATTATTTTTAGTGTTAGCAACGTTACAAGCATTATTTACGAGCAAGATGAAGAATAGTACAAGATCATTCTACCTCTTTAAATTTCCAATTTTGTTAAAATGAATATCATACTTTAGTTTCTGTTAAGTTTTAAAATGTTAAAGTTTTTACACATCGTATTATATATTTTTTCGTCTTCATCATTAAGTGACTGCGATTCCAATTCGATAGACACATATTCCAATTCGGTATATGGTAACCGCTTGGCCGGAAAGTCAATGAAACAGTCCGGTGAATTTTCCCATGTACACCACCACAAATTTTTTCCACAACCATTACACCAGTATGTTTGACGTTCAGTCAACACAACCTCAAACACTTTTTCAAATGTCATATTATAGGTTACTACTACTCTCGATTTCTTTAGACCCATCAATTCAGCGCATGGTTCGCAGTATGAGAGTTCATTAATTAATTCATCAAAGAGGACACCTTTCTTCAGTGAAGTCAATCCATTCGTTGATAATGGTGGATACAAAATGGAGTGGGTGTGTGATTCCATAAGTTTCGTGAAATCGTCTAGTGTTGTCGCATCATAGAGTACAACACGTTTTTTCTGCTCTTTTTCAGATGAAGAAGATGGAATACTGAAAAAGATTTGAAACAATATCTTGTAGATTTTATATATTACGCTATATAATATATCATTGTGCAAACTTTTCTTTATCCATTATAATTCTATATTCTTGTGAGATAGACAAATCAATCACAGCAAATGACATTATACATACCAATTTGTTTAACATTGAAATAGAACATTAATTTAAATCTGATATAAACATTGATTTATTCAAAACAATCATGTACGTTTAATTTCACTGATCTCAATACTATGCTATTTTTGAATTTATTTTTAGTGTACTCGTGTTACAGAACACCAATAACTAACTTTGAAAGGGAAACTACTGCTTATTTCAATTACAGTACTTGAATGTTTGTGAAAACTTGAACTTCTTAGCTGATATATTTTCAATTCTTTTGCACATTGATATGTTTAATTGTTACAAATTTTTACACTTTACAAGTGTCTATGGAACAAAATGTAACTCACCAGTTGTTTGCTCTTGACGATGATGGTGTACATTCCATCCATCCGTCTAATGTACTGCTGTCCATCTCGCTTGTAAATAATGCTTGCTTGTCCACTTGCTAGTACTGTTGACGATGCTAATGTTTTCAAACTCATTGTCTTCCCTTTATATACATAGCAGACATCCTTCCATCTTCACCAAATTACCCCTCCATCGAGAACATCATGAAACTGCGCATGTGTCACTTTTCCCTCTCCCCCATGTGGGAAGATCTCTTACGCCATGCAATTGTGCATGCATACATTGTCATAAGCAGTGTGATTGGTTCACTTTTTATTTTCTTGTTTTTGTTTCCTGTAAAGTTAGAACAACCTTACCTTGACTTTCTTTACTTGAAATATGAGGCCACATGTGTGAGGGTCATCTGTCTAGACAATACAAGTTCGAGGACGGTTATATCCATCTGTGATGATTGTAAATACATCTGGATGGCGTAACCTTTTCTTTACTCTCAAGGGTAGTGTGTTGTTACCTTGAGGTTACATGTGTGAAAATCACTTGTCTAGACAAGGTAATTTCGAGGTCGGTGTTATATGTATAGGATAATTGTACACTCATCTGGGTGAAGTAACCTTGCTTCTTTTTTTTACTCCCAAGAGTAGAGTGTTCTTACCTTGACTAGTTTTTTTTGAAACATGAGGTTACATGCATAAAATTTCCATGTCTAGACAAGTCAAGTTCAAGGTTGGTTATATCCGTATAAAATGGAGTAACCTTGTTTTTGCTCTCTAGGGTAGAGTGTCCTTCCCTTGTCTTGCTTTTTTCTTGAAACTCGTGGTTACATGTGTGAAGGTTACTCGTCTAGACAACACAAGTTCGAGGATGGTCATATCCGTCTGAAGTAATTGCGCACTTGAGACAATAGTGACCTTGCTACATCCACTTTCTTTCTCTAACGTGATTGGACCCCTACCACTACAACCATGTTTAAACTCCACCTATTTGAGAGTATAGCAACCATGCCACACCCAGTTAGCTCTTCTAACGTGATTGGACCCCTACCACTACTGCAACATTTAAACTCCACCCAAAACATGTTCCTAGACTAAGCAAACCAGTTTGTATTACCATCTCTCCCTTGATTCATAGAACAGCGCATGCTCAATTTGTATGATTTAATGTCATTGGTTCCCTACCACCATCCCTACCCATCTCCTTCCACAACGATATTTGTTTCGTGTGCAAAGAGATTTTTAAAAAAAATTTCATACACTTCTTGTAAATTGATATATATACAGCCGCATGCAGCAAACACTGTCATATTGTCATCAACATCTGTCTGAAGTGAACACATCTTCACTACCTAAGGTAAGATACCTTATTTTGTAAATTCATCAGTTCAGCTTAAAGGAAAGAACAATGCTTACAAATATATTCTTTTTCATTATAGACTAACTATGGACGCTCTTCAACAGATAAATAAAATTGGAGCTCAGGCTGGACTGGAAACGCGGAGACTTAAGGATCTTCCCATTAATCAGCCGTTTCCAGTGGAAAATCTAAAAAAATAGATACTACATTTGGAGCAAGAATACTTTGCCAGTGTCATGACTTTGTTGTATTCTTGCCAACCAGATTTGGTTCTTTAACGGAGGAAGCATTGGCAGCATTGAATGCACGCAACCTCGTCCTAAAGTATTTAGGTGTGCGAAACAATGCTTGCATTGTGAATTTTGAAGAGGAGGAGAGTTAACTTAGCGCAATCATATCCTATTGTATTTAGATGTGCTAAACAGCAGTGTGATCATTCTAAATTTTGAAGAGTTGAAATGGTAAATTAGAATTGTGTAATTTTTAAATTTTGTTATGGAGACACTTGTTTGGGAGGATACTCGCAACTGTTTTCAGCGACGAGTATGTAGCGGTCGCATACACAATGTTAACAACATCATCAATCTGAAAGTATTTCTGCTCGCATGTCTTGAATTATTCGTAATTAAAATTACTGAATATTTATCACATTTTACAGCGCTAAAAGTAAATTCAGAATTGGCATGTACCTTTGTTTTTGTAAAAAGGAATGGTGACGAAGTTCGCGAAAAATTTTATTTTATAACAAACATGCGACCATTGTATCCATCTGACACTATTGAAGATTGGTTTAAAATCAATATTGTAGATAATCTCTTAGGTAAATTGGATAAATTTCAGGAAGGTGAAAGTGGAAAAGCTCTTGAAACCATTCTATTTTTACAAATAAATATATGTAACTTTGATCCTTTAAACTCTGGTGCAATGTATATTAATTTACCTACATCAATTAAAAAGAAAAATGGAGTTGTAAATATATGTAATGAAGACGTTTACTGTTTTGTGTGGTGTATAGCGGCCACATTAGCACCTGTTAAACATAATAGAAACAGACCAACAAAATATAAGAAAATGTTTAACAAGCTTTTAGAATCACTCAACTTGACCAGTATTGTTTTTCCTCTTGAGTTAACATCTATTTCTAAATTTGAAAGACTTAATCCTGATTATTCATTTAACGTGTATGGTCTTAACAGGAGTACTGTTATTGGTCCTCTTTATTTTTCATCATATAAAAACAGAAAGTATCATATTAATCTTTTATACATTTCCAACTCAGACACAAGTCATTATTGTCTCATCACTAATCTTGGTAAACTTGTGGGTGCGCAATTCTCTACCAATCATTCAAGGAGATTCATTTGTGAACGATGCTTACAATATTTTACCACGCAGGACATATTGAATAATCATATGATCGATTGTACCACTCACAGTGCTGTAAAATTAACTTTTCCTGAAAAAGCAAAAGCAAAAATGAAATTTGTCAATTATCATTGTAGAGATACAGTTGCATATGTTGTGTACGCAGATATAGAAACTCTCTCTGTCCCAGTGCAGCGATGTCAACCAAATCCACTTCAATCTTACACAGATGATATTCAAAGACATGAACCGTTCTCTGTCGCTTTTCAAGTCGTTTGCTCTTACAATTCAAATTTATCATATTTTGACTTGTATCGTGGACCAAACTGCATTCAGTGGTTATTAACTATGTTGTATCAGCTTGCTGATCGTTTGCATCACCTTTTACATAACGCTGTAACCATTCAATTAACTATGGATGATATAACACGACATGATAATACAAATGTATGTCATATTTGTGAAAAAATCATTTTACCTGATGAAATCAAAGTTCGCGATCACTGTCACTTTACAGGTAGGTACAGAGGACCAGCACATAACGACTGCAACATCAATTACCGTGCAGCTAAGTTTATTCCATGTCTGTTTCATAACTTGAGTGGCTTTGATTCTCATTTTATTATTCGAGAATTTGCAAATGTTGATAAAGCTAAATTTTCCATTATTCCTCAAAATCATGAAAGATTTATATCTTTTTCCATACGACATGGAGATATTTCAATTCGTTTCCTTGATTCTTTTCGGTTTATGTCCTCATCTCTTGATGCATTAGTAAAAGGAATTTCTCACAAAGACATGCACTATACACAAAAACACTTTCCAAATTCTGATCATTTTCAGTTATGCATTCAAAAAGGTATTTTTCCCTATAATTATATTAATAGCTGGGCATCGTTAAGCGAATCACGTTTACCTGATGAATCTGCCTTTTTCAACACGTTAAACAATGAACCAATTTCAGATGAAGATTATCGTCACGCCTGTAATGTTTGGTCTACATTTGGTATTACAACGTTAGGTCAATATGCAGATCTATACCTTACTGTAGACACACTTTTACTCACTGATGTGTTTGAAAAATTTCGTCACATGTGTCTCAAAATATATGGACTTGATCCCTGTCACTATTATACAGGTCCGGGTTATTCCTGGGATGCAATGCTCCGGTATACAAATATTGAATTGGATCTGCTCACTGATGTTGATATGCTTTTGTTTTTTGAAAAGGGGATATGAGGTGGATTTGTTTCTCTCAACAAGAAGCATGTTCAGGCAAATAATCTATACATGTCTTTGTATAAACCTGAACAGCCTACCTCCTACCTCATGCATTTCGACGTCAATAACCTTTATGGTTATGCAATGTCTCAACCACTTCCATACGGAGATTTTGTATGGTTGACAAATCAGGAAATTGAGCAATTTGACATTGAAATGGCTGGACGTGATCCAAACCGTGGGTACGTTCTCGAAATCGACATAGATTACCCTGCACATCTACACAATGACCATTCTGATTTTCCATTTTGTCTTGAGCGCATGATCCCTCCTGGTTCAAAATCTAAACAAACAAAATTGATGGGAACCTTGTATTCTAAAAAGAAATATGTCATACACATTCAGATGCTCTTACAATGCATAGTTTATGGTATGAGACTTGTAAAAGTTCATCGTATTATTTCATTTGCACAAAGTGCATGGCTGAAGTCATATATGGACTTGAACACACAGCATCGGCAACGTGCAACACAACCATTTGAGATGAACTTTTTTAAGCTGATGAATAACGCATGTTATGGAAAAAGTATGGAGGATATTCGCAATCATCGAGTAATTCATTTAGTAAATTCTTGGGAGGGTGGATGGGGTGCACGTAAGTTAATTGCAAAACCCAATTTTAGGTCTATCAAGATTATTGAAAATGATTTGGCTACCATTGAATTAAACAAAGTGGAAATATTTTATAATAAACCTATATTCTTGGGCATGTGTATTTTGGAGTATTCAAAATTACACATGTATGCATTTCACTATGGATTTGCTCGAAATCATTTTGGTAATGTCTCACTAATTTACAGTGACACTGATAGTTTTGTCTATCATATCAAAAATGAAGATCCCTATCTTGTAATGAGTAAGCATTTTATGCAGTTTGACACATCTTCGTTTCCTAGCGAAAACGTGTTTGGAATATTACCTAGAAATTCAAAAGTGTTAGGACTTTTAAAGGATGAATGTGGTATTAATCTTATGACGGAATTTATAGGTTTAGCTCCAAAAATGTATTGTTACAATACAGAAACGTCCCGTCAGGTTTGTAAGGCAAAAGGGGTACGTTCCAATGTTGTCCGTTCATTAAGTATCGAACGCTACCGAGATGAATTGTTTAATGATACATCTCTGTTACAAAAACAATTGCGACTACACTCCCAAAGTCATCGTGTGTTTCTTGTCGAACAAATGAAACGAACTTTATTTTCGTTCGACAATAAACGCTCATGGCTAAGTGATGGCATTTCAAGTTTACCTTGGGGACATTCAACACTGTAAATATGGATTTGTATGTCTAAATCTTTGTATCGCTGTTTGCAATGGGATTGGTAAAAGATAATTGAAGTTTATTTTACATTGTATGTATATTACCTTATTGAATAAATGTATATATTTGATGTTATATTTTTTATTTTGTATGCTGTTCTATTACCCTATATCCTATTGGGAAAGGTTTGGATATGGAGATATGTAGCATAGATCATATTACTCAGGAATCAAATTGAGCCAAAATGTTCATTCTTTGTACTTAATATGAGAGACAAGTGAGTTGAAGACAGAGGAATGAAGTGCTGTAAAAATTGTGTGTTGATATCGAACCCACAGTCTGCTAAGGATCAGCCGTGCCCTGCAACTGGAGTAGATAGCCTGCAGCACCACGGGGTGTGTCTTGACTGCGGTTAGAGTGAGTAATGGGTACTTGGAAGGCGTGTTTTGTAACAGGATTTGAATTTATAATGAGGTGTAGGCGTGTTTTTTGTGAGGGCGGCTATGATTAGTTGTTGAGCTGTGCGTTTGCTGCATATGTAATGAGCTGGGAGTATTTTAGTCTAAGTGGATTGTGATTGGTCGTATGATACAATACAAATGGCTGCCAGGCGTGGCATAATCAACTGTTGGTTTTTACTCTGCATATGACGATTTTATTGTAATTGGTAGTTTTGTAAAGGGTAAATTTGATGTTGAAATGAATCCCCGCTTGGGCTTGGTTGAAATTAAATGCTGCCTAGTTTAGAAGTTTCATAGTTACTCATGAAAGTTCAAATTAAGAGGAGTGATGGCCTATACACTCTTACCGTACTTTATTTTGTAACTTTATTCGACCTCACTCATAGTTATTTAGTGTAGGTTCTATGTAGTTGGGTGTGTTTGTGATTCCCTAGTCCATGGTACATCATCCCGAGTGGGCAGACATGGCCTTGAACCCTCAGGCAGATTATACCACGGGCTAGAGACTGGGTTTGTTAGTTGAAATTTATGTTGTTTAATTGCAAGTGTTTAAAGTTTTTTTTGTGATGTTTGATGAGAGTAGTTGGAAGGAATTTTATGTTTATATTGTAGCTGTGGCCAAGTGCTGAATATGTGTGTAATATGTGCGTTAGAGCCACGATCTTGTTGAGAGTAGTCTATGAAACTTGAAGGGATATGAGGGCTGGAATGTTTACCAATAAATGTTATTTTACTTTCAACTGCCTGCGTTTTATGATCGTTTTTAATATAGCTGTGATCATGGTAAGACATCACATATGTTCCTCCACAATTGTAGCACTTAGAGCTGTTCTGGACACCTTACTTTGATTGTAGCAGGTAGCGTGAGAACATTTTGTTGTGTTATGGAGTTGCCTTTAGCAGTTGTTAATGCTGCTAGTGGTTTGTTCAATATTTTATCAAAACAAGAGAATTAAAAAAGTGTTGTCTCACCTTTTACAGAGCAGAGTAATAATGTTCACTTGACTAGAGATGTGGTGCAAGCATGATTGTAGGTACCACTCACATCGAATATATACTATCCGTCAAGGTGATTTCCTTGAAACTATATCCTGTTTTTACTATTAGAATTAAATAACCTTTAACCTTTCAACAAAACAGCTTTCAGTTATCCTTGGTTTAGGGTATAAAAGAGAGTGAACACCTCAATGGGTACTGTCATCCTGTGGTGTGCACTTGGAGGAAACAAACGTGTACGAATCAGCAAATCTACTGTACGGTAATTATATCTCGTTTTATCCATCTTACTATTCATCTTTCTAACTCTGCAACAATGACTTCCTCAAACCAACAGATGAAACAATATTTGTTGTCGCCTGACACCTGGGCTTATCCAACTAGTCATGGACATCGAACTATATATTATAATAGAGACTACGCCACATTTCGACGTACTAATACTTATACAAATTACTTAAACAGTGTTATTAGGGAATGGCCGCTACAATATTTTATAACGCCTGACACAACTCGATATGACTATAGACTGCACTACACAATGGGAGACAACAAAGGCGATATCATTGTCTTTCCTCGTCAATTTCAAAAATTCCCGTGTGTGACATATATTCATGACTATCATATACCAGGTAGGCCTACATCAGACATATTTGAAGACGGAAACGTTGATCACTGTTATATTATGTGTCTGAAATGTTTTATTTTACAAAGAGGTTTATCATTGTCATTGGATGAAGATACTAGTAGCAGTGATGCTTCATGTGCCGTTACTTTGGCACTAATCTCTGATTGAACGTACAATTTTTACTTTGGCATAAACTTTTGAATCGAGCGGCGGAGTTAGTTGTGGCTGGCCTCGATAGGTAGCATATCTTGTCGGTGCTGCCTTGGACTGGGATTGTTGTTTCTCCCTCTGTCCGATAGGAAGAGCTATGTTCTAGCGACAAGTATTTCTCTATCTCGATGTTGATCTAATGGTTTTGGAAGGCTGGGATTTTCGAGACATGTATGATTCTCGTAATGAGCTTGTTAGGCCAGTCATCATGGATCTACGTGGTTTTATAAATACTTAAGAAGTAAACTGAAGTTCTACGGTATGTGAAAATATTGAATGATATTATCCCTCTTCGTCAAGTTATTGACTGGTTACCTATTGTAACCTTACTGGAGATAAACGTCTGGATATGCTTCGTATATTGTGGAATTAAGGTAGGCTATTTTGTCATCGTTAGTACTTGTGACTGTATCGACTGGCAAGGTAAATGTATTTATTTTGTATTTTACTACGTTGCATGACAGGGCCTTTCAAGGTTATACATTCAAACTTTATGTCATCCTCGGGTATTCACTCTGGTAGGCTAACTGACACTCATATTTTCTTTGCGTAATTAATGATTTGTTTTCTGTTTTCAGTTAATTGTAAAATGCATTTTAATTACAAGTAGTATGCCTTATGGTCTGTGGAAAATTTATTAATGTAGGATTTATTTTGATATCGATAGCCCTAGTACGGTGATCGTTTTTCTTCTGTTTTTCATGATGGCTACTGTCGTATTGTTTTTAACTATGTGCGATCATCTGTTGTTAATAAAAAAAAAGATTTTTGGTAGCCATTGAGGTGAAAAGACGTAAATTGAATTAGCTCCGTATATTTTGTGTTGGAAGACATTAATTCTTCAGTTTTAGGCAACGTATTATATTGGATATTGTAACATGCGTAGGCCTAGCTTTGTGACATGTATTGTCTCGGGAA
The DNA here is from genome assembly GCA_946902985.2 of Meconema thalassinum. Lineage (NCBI taxonomy): Eukaryota > Metazoa > Arthropoda > Insecta > Orthoptera > Tettigoniidae > Meconema > Meconema thalassinum. The sequence goes on from OX336397.1 coordinate 66,993,369, forward strand.
TTAATTAATTATTTATTTGTGTGGAAATGTATGAAATACGGTATGATGCATTATGCAGGGGCATAATGAAGCTATTGAATATTTAATTCGTCATCCTCTTGATATTTGGCTTGGATTCTCACTAATGACAACAGATGATTGGTTGAAAGCACCGCTTATTTACTTCATCGTAACAACTTTGGCTGGATTACTAAAATATGTATTACAGTCAACTGGAAGGAACAAATATTTGATGTCAGAATCCACATCTTGATTTGTAAGTGTTTTGTTAATTTGTATGCATGTTTATTGTGAATATATTATGATTTTACCCGATCACCTTAGTATTATTTCTGGGTTCCGGGGTTCGAAGATGGTCTCAGACAATTGCCCTCTGAGTATGAATTCACTATGGTCCAGTACCTTCCCTCCCAAGGCCTTTACTTTACTATGGGGTTAAATGTGTTATAGCAGTAGCGTGGTTAGATTTGTACCACTTTCAGTAGTTGTTTGGGGCTAGTCTTTGGATCTTGGGGCTTGGAAGTATGATTGGGCCTGAAGTGTGATATTTTAATGTTTGTTGTTATTGTTTTATCTTTGTATAATTTTCTTGTTATTTTTGTTTCATGTGATAATATACTGAATGGACGAGAGCATTTTAAAAGCTGTACAATATTTATCCAAAGAGGAACTGGCTTATGAAATACAAATAAGGAATGGCAACCCTAATTTTCATCGTGAACTGGATATTATTCTTCTCAAATCCTTAAAGTCAGCTTCTGTTGTTAGTCTGACTGATCAACATTCTTATGGGACAAAAGGTAGGTCTGATGTTGTGATATCTGTTTCAAACCTATTAGTGTCCTGTGATGAGTTAAAGCAAGTTGCCAAACCTTCGGCATATCGTGTGAACAAATTAAAATTTCGTTCGATACACTGGATTAATCGTTTAGTGAGCTTAATTGAATATTGGTCCAAGTGTGATATTGTTTTTTCAACCAAGTTAGTTGGGCTTCGCGACAAGCTGATAGATAGTTTTAATCGGTTGTCCTCGAGTGATATTTCTGAGAATATTAGTGGACCTGTTGTGTGTTCTGAAAGCGTTTGTTCATATGTTAGTGAGTCTTGTGATGGCGTTGTGAATAATAGTAATTATATTGGTAATTTGGAATCAGTATCGATGGAGAATAATGAAAATATGGTAGGCGCTTTACAAACTAATAATACTACTGAGGTAGATAAACAAATAGGCTCGTCAAGAAATACACCAGAGGTCATGTATTTCAGAGGCGTGCTGAACAGAGGTTTAATGGGAGTAGAGTTAGCAAAGGCAAGAGATGTGATTTTTGTGGCTCGTATGACCACATTAGTCGATGGTGCGATGCAGATTTTGATAATTTAAGTTGATATTTGTTGTGGTGTATGTTATTGTCAAAATTGTGTAGATGAATTCTGGTCATTAGTACATGCATGTGTTTTTAATGTGTGTATTTGTCTACACGTGTGGTGCACATTCTGCTAGATTGTGCAAATCCATAAAAGGTTCTTCTTGTTTGTTATTGTCAAAATTGTGTAGATGAATTCTGGTCATCAGGACATGTATGTATTGTGGATGTTATTGATGCTTGTATTTGTCTACACGTGTGGTGCTCATTCTGCTTGATTGTGCAAATCTATAAAGGTTCTTCTTGTTTGTAATTGTCTAAATTGTGTTAGGTCTGAAGTGACAAACTTGTGTAAATGTATTTGAGTGCATGAGTGTGGGTGATTGTTATTAGTTTTGTTTTGTAATCGGGTGGGTATCTTGGTTGTTTCTTGAGGTGAATTAAGGTTAGGGTTTGTTTTTGCTTAATTTATAATTGAATTTAATTAAATACGCCGTACGTATAAAATGATACTATGTTGGGATATCATAGGTAAGTAAATACAAACCTCTTCTGTTCTCCGAGTGTTGACTTAGTCATTTATCTGCTTGTTGATTCATGAAGGTAACTACTTGCCGAAATGTGTTTTGGTGATGGAAAATCATGCTATGCCAGGGTAAAATGCGGCTAGTATGACATGTTGATTTCAGTGTGATTTATTTAAGGGTTATTATTTATTTTGTGTATGTCGATGTCCTAACGGTGTGTCAATTTATATTTTGGAAAATTATGGGGATTTTGTGGGTAGTAAATGGTTTTATTAATTTTGGGAGTTTGTAAGGTCGTGTGATTTCAATGAATGTTTGGGTACGTTTGTAGCTTGGTGGTCTGCACGAGTGGTCAGTTGATCTTCTTTCATTTAGGGTCTTCTGTTGGTCATTTATTGAGGGATTTCTGTCTAGTCTGTTCTTGTTTTAGTCTTGTTCGCTATATTGCTTACTTAGTTTGATATACTAAGCTATGTCAAGAGTGAATAATTGTATTGTTTATGTTATTGTCTAAATTGTGCATTTCCAAAGTCGGACATTCAGAAGTATAAATGTGGTGTGATTTGTTTTGGTAATTGGGTTGGTTTTCTTGTTGTTGTTTTGTGGGTGTCCAGATAAGTGTGGATGTATATTAATTTAAGGGGTAAAAGGTCATTGTATGTTACTTTGGGATCGTGGATGTAAATTAGCATTTTGTTGACGCATCTGTCAACTTAAGTCTACCAGATGAATGTTATGGGGGTTCATTTGCTTAGATTTGAGTTGAATATGTTGGTAAGTATTTATAAACAATTCTCCTAAGTCTTCAGTTGATTGAGTGGGCTCAATTTTTTTTTGCTGTCTGACTGAGAAATAAATACTTTAGGTTAAGTAATGTGATGTGATATGATGAATTGATTTGTGATATTTGGTCAATATACGGCGGCTCACTATAGGCCTCATGAAATACGTGCTTCTCTCGTTTACTAGTTTCGGTTTGGTCTGGGTCTGTATATGATAGGGTATTTATGTATTTGTGTTTTGTGTGGATGTGTTGACAAGTGCTAATTCATATTCTGGTTGTTGTTTATTAATTATTTGATGGTTTAATTGTAATTTTTTTCTGGGGATTTTAAGGTTATGTGTCATGGTGTAAGGTTGTTGTGTGATTCTGCTTTGGTATGCACGTGTGTCCAGTTATTTAAATGATAATAGGTTCTTTCTATTGTTCTTCTTGGAATTTTCTTGTGTTTTCCTACTTTGGGTGTTTCTTTTTGCCTTATTTCTTCTGTATTTTAGACTAGTCGGTTGAACAGATATGCAATGTGAGACAATTGCCTTCGTCTTTTGGGGGATAAGTTTTTTTTTTTTGTAAATATGAGAGCTCACGTGCCATTCAGCATTATTATTGAAACTTATTTTTGGAAAATACTGTTATTATTGTAATATTTTCGGGATATTGTAATTTTCTAAAACATGCATGCAATTTTCTGTGTTAATTGAGGGTCATTGTTATACCTTTCACCTGTAAAGATGTGGATTCTTGATAGTACTGGGTTATTGTTATAAAATCTGATGCCATCATATAATATTTTATTGTAATTTGTTCTTTGTAAATGAGTGTCAACGTTAGATATTAAGCTTTCCTTTACACATTACTGTCGCAGTCGAAATTTGATTTCAGCTAATTTCTTCGAGGTCTTATTCTGCGTTTGGAGTGTTATGCAGTGCGAGAAGATGTCTCTGGCCAGGATATTGGACCAATCTATGTAACCTTCGGATGAAACTGTTCCTGCCATCGTTTATTCAAGATGCCATTTGTAATAATGTTGTGGAAATTGTACAAAGAAAATCCACTCGATGTATTCTACACTTAAGTATTTGTTTATGTTCTTGGCATGACATATTTTGGTGGTTATGGTGCTGATGAAAACTGAAATGAACTTTCAATTAAGTATTTCACATTCGGAAGCTACTGTGTTTGTGATAATTGGCAAAAACTTTTCTATGCTTAAAGATTTGCTTGATTATGCATGTTGATACACTTGTACCATTTACGTCGTCTCTGTTCTGCGAACCATCGACAAGTTTGGGGCCCGGGAGTCTGTGCCGTTACTTTGGCACTAATCTCTGATTGAACGTACAATTTTTACTTTGGCATAAACTTTTGAATCGAGCGGCGGAGTTAGTTGTGGCTGGCCTCGATAGGTAGCATATCTTGTCGGTGCTGCCTTGGACTGGGATTGTTGTTTCTCCCTCTGTCCGATAGGAAGAGCTATGTTCTAGCGACAAGTATTTCTCTATCTCGATGTTGATCTAATGGTTTTGGAAGGCTGGGATTTTCGAGACATGTATGATTCTCGTAATGAGCTTGTTAGGCCAGTCATCATGGATCTACGTGGTTTTATAAATACATAAGAAGTAAACTGAAGTTCTACGGTATGTGAAAATATTGAATGATATTATCCCTCTTCGTCAAGTTATTGACTGGTTACCTATTGTAACCTTACTGGAGATAAACGTCTGGATATGCTTCGTATATTGTGGAATTAAGGTAGGCTATTTTGTCATCGTTAGTACTTGTGACTGTATCGACTGGCAAGGTAAATGTATTTATTTTGTATTTTACTACGTTGCATGACAGGGCCTTTCAAGGTTATACATTCAAACTTTATGTCATCCTCGGGTATTCACTCTGGTAGGCTAACTGACACTCATATTTTCTTTGCGTAATTAATGATTTGTTTTCTGTTTTCAGTTAATTGTAAAATGCATTTTAATTACAAGTAGTATGCCTTATGGTCTGTGGAAAATTTATTAATGTAGGATTTATTTTGATATCGATAGCCCTAGTACGGTGATCGTTTTTCTTCTGTTTTTCATGATGGCTACTGTCGTATTGTTTTTAACTATGTGCGATCATCTGTTGTTAATAAAAAAAAGATTTTTGGTAGCCATTGAGGTGAAAAGACGTAAATTGAATTAGCTCCGTATATTTTGTGTTGGAAGACATTAATTCTTCAGTTTTAGGCAACGTATTATATTGGATATTGTAACATGCGTAGGCCTAGCTTTGTGACATGTATTGTCTCGGGAATTAATTAATTATTTATTTGTGTGGAAATGTATGAAATACGGTATGATGCATTATGCAGGGGCATAATGAAGCTATTGAATATTTAAATCGTCATCCTCTTGATATTTGGCTTGGATTCTCACTAATGACAACAGATGATTGGTTGAAAGCACCGCTTATTTACTTCATCGTAACAACTTTGGCTGGATTACTAAAATATGTATTACAGTCAACTGGAAGGAACAAATATTTGATGTCAGAATCCACATCTTGATTTGTAAGTGTTTTGTTAATTTGTATGCATGTTTATTGTGAATATATTATGATTTTACCCGATCACCTTAGTATTATTTCTGGGTTCCGGGGTTCGAAGATGGTCTCAGACAATTGCCCTCTGAGTATGAATTCACTATGGTCCAGTACCTTCCCTCCCAAGGCCTTTACTTTACTATGGGGTTAAATGTGTTATAGCAGTAGCGTGGTTAGATTTGTACCACTTTCAGTAGTTGTTTGGGGCTAGTCTTTGGATCTTGGGGCTTGGAAGTATGATTGGGCCTGAAGTGTGATATTTTAATGTTTGTTGTTATTGTTTTATCTTTGTATAATTTTCTTGTTATTTTTGTTTCATGTGATAATATACTGAATGGACGAGAGCATTTTAAAAGCTGTACAATATTTATCCAAAGAGGAACTGGCTTATGAAATACAAATAAGGAATGGCAACCCTAATTTTCATCGTGAACTGGATATTATTCTTCTCAAATCCTTAAAGTCAGCTTCTGTTGTTAGTCTGACTGATCAACATTCTTATGGGACAAAAGGTAGGTCTGATGTTGTGATATCTGTTTCAAACCTATTAGTGTCCTGTGATGAGTTAAAGCAAGTTGCCAAACCTTCGGCATATCGTGTGAACAAATTAAAATTTCGTTCGATACACTGGATTAATCGTTTAGTGAGCTTAATTGAATATTGGTCCAAGTGTGATATTGTTTTTTCAACCAAGTTAGTTGGGCTTCGCGACAAGCTGATAGATAGTTTTAATCGGTTGTCCTCGAGTGATATTTCTGAGAATATTAGTGGACCTGTTGTGTGTTCTGAAAGCGTTTGTTCATATGTTAGTGAGTCTTGTGATGGCGTTGTGAATAATAGTAATTATATTGGTAATTTAGAATCAGTATCGATGGAGAATAATGAAAATATGGTAGGCGCTTTACAAACTAATAATACTACTGAGGTAGATAAACAAATAGGCTCGTCAAGAAATACACCAGAGGTCATGTATTTCAGAGGCGTGCTGAACAGAGGTTTAATGGGAGTAGAGTTAGCAAAGGCAAGAGATGTGATTTTTGTGGCTCGTATGACCACATTAGTCGATGGTGCGATGCAGATTTTGATAATTTAAGTTGATATTTGTTGTGGTGTATGTTATTGTCAAAATTGTGTAGATGAATTCTGGTCATTAGTACATGCATGTGTTTTTAATGTGTGTATTTGTCTACACGTGTGGTGCACATTCTGCTAGATTGTGCAAATCCATAAAAGGTTCTTCTTGTTTGTTATTGTCAAAATTGTGTAGATGAATTCTGGTCATCAGGACATGTATGTATTGTGGATGTTATTGATGCTTGTATTTGTCTACACGTGTGGTGCTCATTCTGCTTGATTGTGCAAATCTATAAAGGTTCTTCTTGTTTGTAATTGTCTAAATTGTGTTAGGTCTGAAGTGACAAACTTGTGTAAATGTATTTGAGTGCATGAGTGTGGGTGATTGTTATTAGTTTTGTTTTGTAATCGGGTGGGTATCTTGGTTGTTTCTTGAGGTGAATTAAGGTTAGGGTTTGTTTTTGCTTAATTTATAATTGAATTTAATTAAATACGCCGTACGTATAAAATGATACTATGTTGGGATATCATAGGTAAGTAAATACAAACCTCTTCTGTTCTCCGAGTGTTGACTTAGTCATTTATCTGCTTGTTGATTCATGAAGGTAACTACTTGCCGAAATGTGTTTTGGTGATGGAAAATCATGCTATGCCAGGGTAAAATGCGGCTAGTATGACATGTTGATTTCAGTGTGTTTTATTTAAGGGTTATTATTTATTTTGTGTATGTCGATGTCCTAACGGTGTGTCAATTTATATTCTGGAAAATTATGGGGATTTTGTGGGTAGTAAATGGTTTTATTAATTTTGGGAGTTTGTAAGGTCGTGTGATTTCAATGAATGTTTGGGTACGTTTGTAGCTTGGTGGTCTGCACGAGTGGTCAGTTGATCTTCTTTCATTTAGAGTCTTCTGTTGGTCATTTATTGAGGGATTTCTGTCTAGTCTGTTCTTGTTTTAGTCTTGTTCGCTATATTGCTTACTTAGTTTGATATACTAAGCTATGTCAAGAGTGAATAATTGTATTGTTTATGTTATTGTCTAAATTGTGCATTTCCAAAGTCGGACATTCAGAAGTATAAATGTGGTGTGATTTGTTTTGTTTTTGTAATTGGGTTGGTTTTCTTGTTGTTGTTTTGTGGGTGTCCAGATAAGTGTGGATGTATATTAATTTAAGGGGTAAAAGGTCATTGTATGTTACTTTGGGATCGTGGATGTAAATTAGCATTTTGTTGACGCATCTGTCAACTTAAGTCTACCAGATGAATGTTATGGGGGTTCATTTGCTTAGATTTGAGTTGAATATGTTGGTAAGTATTTATAAACAATTCTCCTAAGTCTTCAGTTGATTGAGTGGGCTCAATTTTTTTTTTGCTGTCTGACTGAGAAATAAATACTTTAGGTTAAGTAATGTGATGTGATATGATGAATTGATTTGTGATATTTGGTCAATATACGGCGGCTCACTATAGGCCTCATGAAATACGTGCTTCTCTCGTTTACTAGTTTCGGTTTGGTCTGGGTCTGTATATGATAGGGTATTTATGTATTTGTGTTTTGTGTGGATGTGTTGACAAGTGCTAATTCATATTCTGGTTGTTGTTTATTAATTATTTGATGGTTTAATTGTAATTTTTTCTGGGGATTTTAAGGTTATGTGTCATGGTGTAAGGTTGTGGTGTGATTCTGCTTTGGTATGCACGTGTGTCCTGTTATTTAAATGATAATAGGTTCTTTCTATTGTTCTTCTTGGAATTTTCTTGTGTTTTCCTACTTTGGGTGTTTCTTTTTGCCTTATTTCTTCTGTATTTTAGACTAGTCGGTTGAACAGATATGCAATGTGAGACAATTGCCTTCGTCTTTTGGGGGATAAGGTTTTTTTTTTTTGTAAATATGAGAGCTCACGTGCCATTCAGCATTATTATTGAAACTTATTTTTGGAAAATACTGTTATTATTGTAATATTTTCGGGATATTGTAATTTTCTAAAACATGCATGCAATTTTCTGTGTTAATTGAGGGTCATTGTTATACCTTTCACCTGTAAAGATGTGGATTCTTGATAGTACTGGGTTATTGTTATAAAATCTGATGCCATCATATAATATTTTATTGTAATTTGTTCATTGTAAATGAGTGTCAACGTTAGATATTAAGCTTTCCTTTACACATTACTGTCGCAGTCGAAATTTGATTTCAGCTAATTTCTTCGAGGCCTTATTCTGCGTTTGGAGTGTTATGCAGTGCGAGAAGATGTCTCTGGCCAGGATATTGGACCAATCTATGTAACCTTCGGATGAAACTGTTCCTGCCATCGTTTATTCAAGATGCCATTTGTAATAATGTTGTGGAAATTGTACAAAGAAAACCCACTCGATGTATTCTACACTTAAGTATTTGTTTATGTTCTTGGCATGACATATTTTGGTGGTTATGGTGCTGATGAAAACTGAAATGAACTTTCAATTAAGTATTTCACATTCGGAAGCTACTGTGTTTGTGATAATTGGCAAAAACTTTTCTATGCTTAAAGATTTGCTTGATTATGCATGTTGATACACTTGTACCATTTACGTCGTCTCTGTTCTGCGAACCATCGACAAGTTTGGGGCCCGGGAGTCTGTGCCGTTACTTTGGCACTAATCTCTGATTGAACGTACAATTTTTACTTTGGCATAAACTTTTGAATCGAGCGGCGGAGTTAGTTGTGGCTGGCCTCGATAGGTAGCATATCTTGTCGGTGCTGCCTTGGACTGGGATTGTTGTTTCTCCCTCTGTCCGATAGGAAGAGCTATGTTCTAGCGACAAGTATTTCTCTATCTCGATGTTGATCTAATGGTTTTGGAAGGCTGGGATTTTCGAGACATGTATGATTCTCGTAATGAGCTTGTTAGGCCAGTCATCATGGATCTACGTGGTTTTATAAATACATAAGAAGTAAACTGAAGTTCTACGGTATGTGAAAATATTGAATGATATTATCCCTCTTCGTCAAGTTATTGACTGGTTACCTATTGTAACCTTACTGGAGATAAACGTCTGGATATGCTTCGTATATTGTGGAATTAAGGTAGGCTATTTTGTCATCGTTAGTACTTGTGACTGTATCGACTGGCAAGGTAAATGTATTTATTTTGTATTTTACTACGTTGCATGACAGGGCCTTTCAAGGTTATACATTCAAACTTTATGTCATCCTCGGGTATTCACTCTGGTAGGCTAACTGACACTCATATTTTCTTTGCGTAATTAATGATTTGTTTTCTGTTTTCAGTTAATTGTAAAATGCATTTTAATTACAAGTAGTATGCCTTATGGTCTGTGGAAAATTTATTAATGTAGGATTTATTTTGATATCGATAGCCCTAGTACGGTGATCGTTTTTCTTCTGTTTTTCATGATGGCTACTGTCGTATTGTTTTTAACTATGTGCGATCATCTGTTGTTAATAAAAAAAAGATTTTTGGTAGCCATTGAGGTGAAAAGGCGTAAATTGAATTAGCTCCGTATATTTTGTGTTGGAAGACATTAATTCTTCAGTTTTAGGCAACGTATTATATTGGATATTGTAACATGCGTAGGCCTAGCTTTGTGACATGTATTGTCTCGGGAATTAATTAATTATTTATTTGTGTGGAAATGTATGAAATACGGTATGATGCATTATGCAGGGGCATAATGAAGCTATTGAATATTTAATTCGTCATCCTCTTGATATTTGGCTTGGATTCTCACTAATGACAACAGATGATTGGTTGAAAGCACCGCTTATTTACTTCATCGTAACAACTTTGGCTGGATTACTAAAATATGTATTACAGTCAACTGGAAGGAACAAATATTTGATGTCAGAATCCACATCTTGATTTGTAAGTGTTTTGTTAATTTGTATGCATGTTTATTGTGAATATATTATGATTTTACCCGATCACCTTAGTATTATTTCTGGGTTCCGGGGTTCGAAGATGGTCTCAGACAATTGCCCTCTGAGTATGAATTCACTATGGTCCAGTGCCTTCCCTCCCAAGGCCTTTACTTTAGTAGGGGGTCAAATGTGTTACTTCAGATGACCCCCCTCCTACATCTAACGGAACACATAATATAACATTTTATGTTAGACATGATAATTATAGATCCTTATTGCATGACCTTTACAAGGAAGCGATGTACTGGTGTTCTCAGTGTGCCAGAGCAAAGTTTTTAACGAGATGTCTAGCTGATGATGGGAATAGAACGGATATAATTATTCCAAACAGTACTGATTTCCTATATCATACACATATATCCTCTCATGCAAGATATTCTCTCTTCCCGACAAACCAAGGATCATCGAGAAGGAATGTCTTTACCCATCATTAATATTTCTATAAACCTGTGTGTAAATAAGAAGGCCTATGGCATGAGATTAACATCTCTGTAAGCCTTCATGTGAATGAAAAAAAAGCTTTTTGATGTGAAATTAATTTCTCTATAAGCTTATGTATATGTGTGTGTATGTATGTGCGTGTGCGTGTTAACTTTGCCTCTAGGCTAAAGTCTTAGAGCTGGTCTCCAGCCCAGAAAAAAAAGGAGAGGCACAAAAGCTTTTACTTCCACTTAACTATTTATTTTTAAAGTTCGCTGAGATGAAATTCAAATCCATTTTTTCAGCACCAGTTCTCATATGGATTGGAAAAGAGAGTAGCATGGGTGTGTAAGAAATAATAATCCAACATTTGTCTGAAAAATCATAGGAACGTTTTCATTTGTATGATTCTTCTTCTTCTATACTCATAATTGCAAGGTGGTATTAAATAAAAGAAGTTACATTTGTGCAGACTGTACATTAACCATGGTCTACCTCAATACAGGTTACATAAGCTTACTGACACCAATGCATTGCTGTTGATCTTGACTGAGTGCATGGTTGGTACGTGACCTAGAATTAATCACTCTTCCTTAAAGAGTTGGCTCAAGGGGAACAAACAGCCACTTGGCTTCACTCGCCTCCCTTCACTCCCGCTCAGCTCCAAACAAGATAATAAAGTTCCGCTTTCTCCTGTCTGCCAAGGCTGGCACGCGGCAGTTAACCCCCTCAGGCTGTCAACAAATCTCATTTACACACACAAGTTGAGCGCGCCAGTCCAGACAGCTTCCCACCACTCAGTACGTCATACTGCCTCGAGCTATACCAGCTTCGGCTGACCTCGACTGGTCTCGCTAATGCTCGGCTCAAGCCCGCAGGCTACCAGCCACTTGCATATACACAGAGACTGCTCCCATCAAGAGCATAGTTGGCTGACAGTCGTCAGCCTGTGCGGAGCTCTCCGCCATGCCCATCCCCGCTCCCCCTCCACCTCCCCACTCCCCCTCCAACGCCCACTACCCCTCCCCCGCCCCCTCCCCACTCCCCCTCCCCCGTCCCCGCACCTGTCGCCACAGGTGCAAAAAGTGGATGACCATGACATGACCATATAAGGACTGTGTTCGGATCCAGTTTTCCACACTACTAACGAGGGCATAAACCTAGGAAGAGCTAGGAAAGCCAGGATCCTGCCTAACTGTAGTATCAGAGAAATGATGACTCCAAAAACAAATATTTAATTTATTTGACAATTCCAAAAAGTTTGAGGAAATTAACAAGCATGTAATATAAATTTGGCAAACATAGTTCATTTGAACTTTTTAATAAATGGGGTCGCAGACCTCTCAACATTAAATGTTTGCTCCAGGCAATTGACGATTTACAAGGTTTCAAACCTTACATGTTTCTAAAATCTTTATAAGATTTAAACAAGTAAACAATGAAGTAATTAAAGTTGGAAAGTGAATGGTAGTACAAAGAGTGTACCTTAAGAAATTCTTGAGAGAATGTTCTAGAGAAACTGACAACTTCGAATATAACAATAATAAACCCATGAAAAATAGGATAGAAGTTCCTACAACTTCTTATATTTATACAGAATTATTATATGAGAGCAGACTTTAATTAATGTTAAACTAGCAAAGTTGGAAGAGCACTTCGTGAGTGACGCCTTATAGAAAGTTACAATTTTATTAATAATGGTGGTTAGTAGAAGGTTGAGGAAAGATCATTGGGATATAGGATCAATGTTCATGGCCGTATTTAATATAAACGGACGAGCGCGACGCGGTAGAAACGTGGAGCAAGCACTGGTTATCACTGTAGTCTATAAAGATGGATGCAAAGTTCACTATAGAAACACTAAAGTTCATGAAAAAGAAAGTTATTGCAATTATGGAAAGAACTGATTGCACTATATAGGTGAGAGTCTATTTCTTGAAAAAGTTGTGATTTACAATTAAATGCGCCATAGAATGTTCCAGAGGTTCCAGCGGTGGACGAAAATTCACTATTGTAGTAATTTAGAAGTGAGATTCTTCAATTTTAAATAGCATTCTCACAAGTAAGTGAGAAATACATGACGGCAGGACTTGCAGATAAAGTACAAGATCTGGAAGGTTCCAGAACGATCTTAGTAGAAAAATGGGGTTGAGAAAATCCAACGGAGGAACTGGCTTTATAATTATAGACAGCGGGTATTAGATAATATCCCACGTAGCGAGAGTATTACTCTTTGAATAGCTTAAGAAAAGCTCTTTTTTAGTAAGGTTGGCTCATACAAGCAAAAGCTCAACATGGCAAATCCCACGAGGAATGATAATTGCCCCAAAGTAAATAATTTCACACTGTCTATAAATTATAATTAAAAGCACGTGGAAGTTAAAACCATGAAGATGAGGTTAAAACTTTTAAAAAGGTACTTATCTTGATTTCATGTTGAAGTCGAAGTTTTCGATGATGATTACTTAGCCAACATGGCGTAGAAGAGGGTGTGCCTCTTGGTTTGAGGAGGCTAGCTCGAGCGGAGCTTTGACTGATCGAGTCAACTGCAGACTGAGGAGTGAGACCTGCTCAACGGAGCACGGAGAGACCACGGAAGGGGAAAGGAGTGGGGGGTAGGAGACAAAAGGAGAACATATAAACATTGCCAACTTCAAAACAACAAATTGATCTCTTGCTGAGCTGGTCTTCAAGGAGTTGCTAACAGTTGATACCAGCGCAGCATGGTGAGTAAAGGGGTAGACGTAGTCCTCTTGCTCAAGGAGAAAATAGCTGGCGATGATAACAGGATCTGGTAGCCAAATGGATATGGAATTCCTCTTGCGCGAGGAAGAGTTTAAGAGCTTCAGAAATTCGTTGTTATATGACGCTAGGTGGGTCACAGAATATATATCTGGAACAGACTCATACAAAATATAAGCGACCTGAACCCCTAAGAGAGAACAGAAGATCACTGTTGGTGTCTGACAAAGAAGAAGAAAAGAACATGCAAAAGCATTGAAAATTATAATCTCAGGTACCGTGTATTCCAAGAATGCACCACCCCTAGCACACTGAATTTTTATCCACGTTCTCTGCTCCTGCTTGGAAAACATTGCGACTGTCTTTCGCGAGCGCTGGTCACACACCACTCATCTAACAGGCGCGACTGCGCACGAGCGGTGGTGAGGACGGGCGAGGTCATGTGCTCTGAGGGAGGGGATGCAGGGCAGCAACTGTCAGTAAAAGTGGCAGCGCCCAACATTGTTGCAACTTGGCACTGAAGCATTGGTGCCAAAACTAAAAAACCAACCCATGTATTTATAGCTTACAGTACGCCGCTCGAGGTACCGTAGCACATTTATAAATAGGCTACCCAATTGTGTTGTGAAGGTGAAGTATGTAGGCTATTTCAATATCCAATAGCACAAGGAAACTACCGTACTTGTGCAAATGAAGGTAACTTTTGCGTGTTACATATTATATCCAACGGAAAATTGTTAAAAATGTCGAGTAAAAAAAATTACAGTCAATCTGAAAGACTAGGCGTTATATCATTTCAAATGACGCATGCTACAAATGCTACACATGTTAGACTCCATTACCCATTAACTTAGGCTTCCCGCGCGGTCACCTCTTTATGGGTCACCCTGTATTTGAGTCTGACATATTTTACAACTCTTTAAGGGTCACCCATTATTTGAATCTGATATCTTGCAAACCTCTTTAAGGGTCACCCTGTATTTGATTGAATCTAACATACTGTACACCTCGTTAAGTATCACCCTGTATTTTGCTCTGACATCCTGAACACCTCTTTAGGACGCACCCTGTATTCTTATCTGCAGGGGCGGATCTAGGGGAGGGCGAGGAGGGCGACCGCCCAGGGCTCCGCGGTCCGGGGGCCCCGCGCCTCGGGTTGTTTTAAATTTAATTGATTAATTAATTATACTTTTCAAACATTTCAAACTAATTTATAATTCATATTCTTTTTTTAGTGCAGCTATGATCTCCCGTGACCGTTTAGAAAGTTTAGATTTCAGTGAAATGATGGAAGACTTCAGCCGGGAGAAGAGTCGCAAAGTATATTTCATAGTTTACATAATCTTCTTCAAGGGGACTTACCGGTTTCTTTCGTATTTGTAACGACTTTTAACATCGTTACATGAAGATTGCTACTATTTCGCAACATCCTGGAGCTGGTGTATTTCGCAAGCACTGCTAATTGGTTTCCAGAACTCTTGAACCTACATTTGTTGCCTGAGAAAGGAGCTGACGTTAATACCCTGGAAGATTGACATTTCTACGCTGCTGTTGTGAAGTAAACTACTGTGCACAGGTTCTTAGAAAACCCTTTAAGCCCTATTAGTGGGATGAGTTTCTCCCTGGGAACATTTCGTCGTAACACTTCTGAGTAAACTCTTAAAGATTTGGGTCATGGTACCAGTTGTGGTACCAATATTTCTGTTGGACTATGTCGTTATGGTGGTCTGCGCCCCCAAGTTAGGTTGGCACGACCGAACTGTGCAGTGGAGAGGGGGGTGGTCACTTTCTCCCTGGAAAGTAAGCCCTCAGCGAACAATAACCAGTCAGTATCCAGCCTTCTTGAATCTCACACGCAGAACTGGGGAGTGTCGAAGACCCCTTCCCGGAGGAAATTTTCTTTTCCTCTGGGGAGAGGCATTAAACAGTATAGTATTGCTAAAACCTTATCTAACAGGGATCTGACAAAACTTTGAATTTGCTAAGACTTTTTTTTAATTCTAAAAACTTTCAATTTGACTCTCGTAGTGCATTTGCTAGCCACGTGTCGTGTGGCAATTCGGATATAAATTTAAGACATGTTTTAGGTTCAGGCATTTTGGAAGGGGATGTGGTCCTCCTCATTTTGCGTTGCATTATTTCAGGGTGGGGATTTCTGCATTGTTTAGTTTCCGTTTTGCTCTTAAGGGGTGGGTGTTGCCTTTAACTTTGTCAGAACGGCTCCTCGCCAACTGAGTTGACAGGTGTCCTTCAGACGGTCTGGTCGCAATAAGCGACTTGTTTGGTTGTGTCAAACAACTTTGTTTTCTGGAGTAGCTTTACCTAACTTCATATCGTTATTTCCTTTCATACTATTTGGGAGAATTACTTTAGTATTTTAGTTGTGAATTATAATGCGGGAATACAACCCGTCACTTGGACGAGGGATGTGGTGGTTGAAACGCGTTTTAAATTCACGGGGTTTTAATTTCGCGTCGGCCTAATCATAACCTACTGGGACCATATGTTTATTGTGTAACATTTTTATATTTAAGGTGTTGCCTAGTTTAGTTGTTTGTAATACTTATGTTAATACAATGAGGAGTCATCTTGAGATTGTTATTATTATTTGTGCATGAAGCTCAGCGGAAATGGTTACCTTATTCCTTCCTCGGCTTTTGGATGGGAAATGTTCGCATTCGGTCTCAGGGTAATTCCAGCCCTTCCAATCAACAGGCTTGTCCTGGCATCGCCTATTTCCTGCCTTGATCTAAATTATTGAGGGCGTTTCTAAGCTCCCTCCCGGTTGCCTTAGTGTCACCGAATTAATTACTTCTTTTAATTATGCTAATTTTGATCATATCAAGGCTGGGAAGAGGTGAGGTGCGACAGTATTATTAAAAAAATGTACTATAGTGTATTCAAAATATTGTAACTATTCTTTATTTTATTATTATTACAAAACTATTTTCCATTTTTTTAAATTTCTTATTGTTGTGGGCCCCAACTTATCATATCGCCCAGGGCCCCGCAAGGCCTGGATCCACCACTGTTTATCTGGCATCTTGTATATCTCTTTAGAAGTCACCCTGTATTCTTGTGTGACATCTTGTACACCTCTTTAGGAGTCACCCTGTATTCTTGTCTGACATCTTGTGCACTTCTTTAGGAGTCACCATGTATTCTTCTCTGCCATCTTGTACACCTCTTTAAGAGTCACCTTGTATTCTTATCTGGCATCTTGTATATCTCTTTAGGAGTCACCCTGTATTCTTGTCTGACATCTTGTACACCTCTTCAGGACTCACCCTGTATTATTTTCGCTTCGCTCGAAGCCCCAGGTCGCTCGACGTCCCAGGACTCTTTCAACAGACTCCATTAACTTAGGCTTCCCGCGTGGCTGCATGACGTCGCGCACTTGCCGTCACTAACCCATTAACTTAGGCTTCCCGCGCGGATGCATGACGTCAGAGTCTCCGTCTCCGTAACGCAACCGTCTCCGTCTCGCATAACGTTAGACCCAAAGCATAACGACGAAACCGACAAGATCTTTTGAAATGATAAAATCCACCCATGTAATACCATAACCTCGTCAAAATTTCACACATAACTCTGCAAGATGTCCTAGCAAAAGGCAATCCTTTTTCCGGTCAATATAAAATCACATGTTGGCCTACACATATACTGATATCGCGCCAGGAGTTGGCAGTTGGGTTTGAACTGGAGATGTGTTCCCGCTCACTGCGTATCGCGCATTCCAAAAACATTAAGTTAGTCATTACTTGCTTCACTCACTCAGCACATTCCTTCTCTCTCTGGCTGCGTGTTGTGTGCTGCGATGACAACGATTGGCATGCAGGGAGCAGATATATTTAGATCTGCAATAGGTGGACCGTGCATGCGTACTGCAAGCCCCCCCCCCCCCCGGCACCCCGTCGAGCGTGTTCAACTGCCATCTCCTACCGCGATGACAGTAGAACTACAGCCACAAACTCAAAATATATTTTCATCGGATTTTACACGGCACGCCATCGCTTTTAACCAAGCGAACGCGAAGTCATCTTATTTCAATCATCTAAGCCGTCTTCCTTGCTGGATGCTTCACCGAGCGCCAAAGAAGCGCTGCACTGCTTCGTTGCATGTTGCGAAGCAGGGGGTGTCAACCAGATAGGGATTATTTGGTACCATCGGTGTAGTTGCGCGGCCAGCCATATGGAGCGCTGTATATCGTCTTGCCAACATATGCATGCTACACGTTGTAATTAAATTGCAAATATATCCCTATATTTAGTCAATAAATATACACATAGTTCCTAATTGACATTTCCTTGCAATTATCTTGCTCACCGACGATAATTACGGCATTTATCATTAAATAAACATTATTTCTACTGGGTTGGCGGCATTGACCAACATGGACGCTCTGTTTATGTCGTGCTTGGTGTAAACAATATTGGCCGTATATTAATATTTTATAATAAGCTAATGTTGTGTTCTTTCTCATCTTTCTTTCATCAAATCGTCTTCTTGGTAATGAGAAGTGAACAGTTCTTCTTCTGCTACGCCAAGTAAGTACGCTTATTTTAAGAGTTTAAGTGAAAACTTGTTTCTGTAGTGCCTGTGAAAAATATACTGTACCGGTAGCCTAGTTTTGAATTGATATTAGACGCGGTGTACAGGTGATATTCTACTTGACATATTAATTACACTTTCACTATTATTTAAATGAGTTTTTGAATGGTATGGACTCCGTCTTACGGAAGGAATTCATGATGAAAATTAATAAATGTAAAACAAAAATACTGGAATGCAGCCGAAATAAATCAGAAACCTCTATGGAGATCAAATTGGCAGGTGAAAAGCTGAAGGAAGTAGGAGACTTCTGTTACTTAGGAAGCAGAATAACCAGTGATGGACGAAGCAAAGAGGATATAAAAAGTAGGTTGGCTCAGGCAAGGAAAGCCTTTCTACAAAAAAGGAATCTGTTGACATCGAATATAGATTTAGGTATTAGGAAGTCATTTTTGAAAGCCTTTGTCTGGAGCGTAGCGCTCTATGGAAGTGAAACTTGGACTATTGGTGCAGCAGAAAAGAGGAGAATTGAAGCATTTGAAATGTGGTGTTACAGGAGAATGATGAAGATCAGATGGGTAGATAGGGTTACAAACGAAGAGGTATTAAGGCGAGTGGGAGAGGAGAGATGTTTCTGGCGACTGCTAATGAAGAGAAGAATAGGTTGGTAGGACACATACTAAGACACCCAGGAATAGCAAGCTTAGTTATGGAAGGAAGGGTCGAGGACAAGAACTGTAGGGGTAGACCAAGGTTAGAATATGTTAAACAGATAGCCTCGGATGTAGGGTGTGGTAGCTATGTAGATATGAAACGATTGGCTCAGGACAGGGAGGCATGGAGAGCTGCATCAAACCAGTCAAAAGACTGAAGACTCAAACAACAACAACATTATTTATTCCACAGGTAGGCCTACCAAATTCTGTGAACAAACAAATCGTAAATTGCTGTTCTCGAAATAGCAGATGAATGTGGCAATTTGGCCTACTCTCCTGAGAAATGACCAGGTAAGAGTCTATGTTACCGTAATGTTTTCAACTTGATTACATCGTGCAGAGATACATACAGTACCATGAGCCTATTGCATATGTGTACTCAAGTTCTTGAGGAGTGTTAATAATTCATTTTACATTGCGGTAGATTAAAAATGTCATGGCTCATGGCAACGTGTCTAAGCTTTAATATTTTCCCCTTCCTTGAATTTCAAATTATTGGTACCGTATTCAAAAAGATCAGTTCTTGCACATGTTAGTTACTGGTGCAGTGGCAAGTATTCAGTTGGTCGAATATGTAGTAATGCCATTACTGATGTAGAACTGTAATTACAGGGTCTAAAATCTTAACACACACTGGTCCTATGGGTGGCTGTGTGCTCTTGTTCTGTGGAGCAAAGTCCAACATTAAAATTTATTTCAGAGGTCTACATTTTGGTCCAAATATACAAATGAACGAAGCACCAAATGGTGAACGCATTTGTACTCTGAATTTGAAGCATATTAAGTTCATCAGAATGGTTTCATTTTATACGTATGTTGTTATTTTAGAATAGGCTATATTTATTTTTCTTCCCAACATTCCATAATTATTTTTAGAAAATTCAGCAGCTACAGCACTGTATTCATGAGTTGCAAAACAATTTCTCCTCTGGCAGAGGATTAAGAATAGAATTAGAAACGATGAGACATCTTTCAGAAGGGTGATACCTGCAGAAGCAGTAACAAAGCCACTCACCAGACACATCAAAAATCTAGAAGATATGCTGGAGTTACCCTTAATTGTTGTGTAATAGAAACACACGTGGATTAGTTACATTAATCGCAGAATTAAAATTTTAGTTATTTTCTGAAAGGTGAGAGAGGCAATCTTATGGGTTTCATCAATCATAGATGTCTATTACATTAATAAATAAGCTTCTGTGTCCAACTAAAATAAATCCTCATCAGTTTTGATGTGGTGTTAACTCATAAAACAGTATAAAGAAGATTGGTTAGTATGTTTATGTTCGACACTGGCGAAATGTAAATATTATGTCAGAAAACTTTACTATAATGAGGCTCATTATAGTACAAGTTTTCATTATGATACAGTTTCTCCCACCAATCAGAGCTCAAGAAACAGTTGTGTGACCAATGAGGTGAGGATAGCATCGCACCTGCGCTCACTTCCTTGGCCCCCTATTTTAAATTTCACTGTGTGGCGAGTGTCATAGTGAGGTATTCCAGGAGGCCATGGTCAAATACAAGGTATTCTCTGCATCCCATGCGCTCTCTGTTCAGTATATAAAACTGGTGAAATCTCGACAGATATTTATGAATATTTATGTTCGAACATAAAATAGTTATAATTATCGTCAAACATAAACAGTCTTATGCAACTCGTCTATAATTGTAATTAAGACACTCGTATGGAAATTATAAAACTCGTGTCTTAATTATTGTCATTATAGGCTCGTTGCATAATGTACTATTAAGTTACAAGGTGCACATATAATAAGCCACTACAACAGAGACCTGAGTGAAATCACATGAAATTTTATTAACAAATAGGTGCAGGCTAGAACTATTACCGCTGTGTTGTATTGTTTCTTCCAGTATCACAGTAAACAATTTGTTTTAAAAGACTCTTCACCTTGTATTATGTTATATCGTGGGATAGATAGATACAAGATAAATATAATTCATTTATTATATGCCAATGTAATGGTTGACATACCTATAGGTAGTATTTTATTCCTACACGTTACTTACAATATTTTTCAACACGTACGATGCTAATGTCTAAGCCAGTCACAGCTCGTGCTCAGTAGTGGCTGGTGTAGAAAATTAGTTGTGTGTAGAGATGGGCAGCAGTCAACTGAAAACAGTCGAATGAATTCAACGACTACTCACCGTATCATAAAAAAGTCGTTTGCAAACGACTGATCTCAAAACAATCGTTGGAAATCATTGGAATGAAACAAGTCGTTGGCAAACGACTAATTCCAAGCGAATGGAATCATTCGAATTGAAGTAGTCGTTGTAAACGACTGATCCCAAAGCAATCGTTGGAAATCATTGGAATGAAACAAGTCGTTGGCAAACGACTAATTCCAAGCGAATGGAATCATTCGAATTTAAGTACCGGTAGTCGTTCTAATCAAACGACTTCTTCAGGATAACTTCATGCTATACAATTCATTGCGCTGTATGTTTATTGTAGAGCTTTAATTAATAAGTTAAGTATACCTGTAGGTGCCTATAGTTTTATACAGTTCGTTGATTCTTTCAATGAAATAGCCTAAATCCAGTTGTCCAAGTTATTGGAAATGTTAAGCATTCAATATTTAGGTTATGCTTGAACTCCCGGTTTTCTGGCCCATCATCCCAGGCAAGCCTCCCAGTCAGATGGATCATTTGGCTGTAATTTTGAATTAGAGTAAGGTTGTAGTATGCGTGGTCAGATTTAGACAATAGCCTACTCCATGAAGGGGTCATGGTTACGCCTTCTATGTTTGTTTATTGAATAGAGTAACTGAAATGAGGGATGTATACTGATTTTAAGATTTGTGGAATGAGTTTATGAATTTTTAATAGAATTTAATGAAGTCTTCAGTAAAGTTGAAGGAGACATGATCGTGTTTAGACAATAGCCTACTCCATGAAGGGGTCATGACTATGCTTTCTATGTCTGTTTAAGGTGTAGTGTGGCTGAAATGAGGGAGATTTACTGATTTTGGTGTTTGTGGAGTAATCTTTTGGTTTATAATTTAGGTTTTGTGAAGCTCGTTGCGGAGTTGTTTTATGGATTTTATTGCTCTGCAAATGAAGTGTATTAGGGGGTTATGGGTTTGGTTTAGCTGTAGTTTACAGGGTTATGGCTGAGAGTTGTTGTAGCAGGCCTAACAACTGGGTCAGAGCAGTGGCGTGCTGTGTGGGAGGGGGGGTTAGTGGCAAAGACATGAGGGCAGGGATGGAAGAGTTTATGTGTTCCCTCACAGTTGGCGCTCTTAGGCTTATCTCGAGGTACCGTACAGATAGAGTGGTGATGTAAATCTCCAGCGGGTACTGTGAGGACAACTTGACGGCTGTAGGTGCCTATAGTTTTATACAGTTTCTTGTTCGTAGATTCTTGCAATGAAATAGTCTACGTCCAGTTGTCCAAATATATATATAAGTCATTTCATTGGAAATGTTAAGCATTCAATATTTAGGTTATGTTTGAACTCCTTAACACAGTCTATACACTTTTAATGAGAATTGGGTGCATTCTTGAATTATTACACAACTTGAACATGGGCTTACCAATTATGGCTTAGAGTTCTATTTATTTTATGATTGAATTTCATTCATTTATTCTACCGCGTGATAAATGAATTACAAGAAAATTATTATGAAATTCTCCCCATAGCGTGATGGTAATGATCGATGCAAACATAGAATAGATTTTCCAGGAAAATTAAATCAGAAAATATTTTATATTGGGATCCAATATTAATAGCATTTTAGCAAGTCGGAGGGTGTGTACGCTCAAATTGATTCTGGTTGTCAATTGGTTTGTAGAGATGGGCATCAGCAGTCGACTGACAAAAGTTAAAACCATCGACTTGTTTGACTGCTTTTAGAAAACAGTCGAATGAATTCAACGACTACTCACCGTAACATAAACAAGTAGTTTGCAAACGACTGAACTGATCCCAATTGTTTTAACATGCTCTGAGCGCTGGCATAGTTTTACGTTCTGGTCATAAATTGTTTGTATTCACATGGTTGCCAACATCTCCACTGAAAGTTCGCTCTCGTTACTGTTCTAAAGTGCTCTATTGTCGTGTCTCGTGTGTATTTATTCTAGGCTGTCGTGTTCTTGTTCAAATTGTATTTCAACTCTACACTCTTAGTACGGTATTTTCTGCAAAACAACTAAGAAATAAAAGGCACGTCACAATTTTGGCTATGGAATTGTTACCGGTACTTTCAGTTCTAGTAATTTAATTAAGTATTGCTCTATTGCTTCACTTATTCAGAGTACATACAGGTAATGTGTCCTATACCAATATCGGGGAACATTTACTCATTGCAACATTGGATATAATGGCTGCACTATACACAACGCCGCAACCTCCATTCGAAGCACAGTAAAAATAAATAACTTGGATCAATTTCAATTTCTTTTTAGTACATATTATTCTTAAAAATAAATGAGACCAACCAGGTGGTATAGTTCTTGGTTGACACTTCTGGGGTCCATGTTTGATTGCTGAATGTCAAGAAATCTAATTCTAGTCTGAGGGTAAGAACAGGGTACACACAGCCTAGTGAGGTAAACCGGGAAATGTTGGGTTTGATTCTCCGCTTAGCCACCCAGCAAGTGGTTTATCATGGGTTCCCACACATACAGAATATAAATTTCTAGGTAATTCCTATCTTGACTGCCTCCTGTAAATCCGTAAACAAGTAGGGTAGTCGTATTCATTCATTCCTATTCATGAGCTTAAATGGCACTCTGTCAAACGCATACATGTGTCAGAATCCAACACAACACAAAATAACATAATGACTTGATTTTGTCTGCTGTTAATTCATTTTATGGGCTTGGGACATCTTGGTCATCAGCCCCATGCAGTTGGGTGTGGGTAGAATTGCTCCGATAATGTGATGACTGTAGTAGTGTGTGTAGCTTTATAAGGGACAGGCTTGGGGAGGTGCCCCAGGAGTTGAAATAAGGTACGGTACTACCGGATTTCCATCAGGAAAGGAATAAAATAAAATAATGTTGAGGCCCACAGAAGAGATCTGCAGAATATCTTGGCTGAGTGGACAGGGAATTTGTAACTGTTCCTGTTGGTATTTCAATTTCATTTTAGTACATATTATTAAAAATTCTTAAAAATAAATGTCCCTAACTATGGCTGCCACCTTTCCAGTCCTCATCTGAATTACAGAAAGTATAGCCTACCCACTACTACAGATACCACAATAACAGAGATTATCATATAAATCCTATACACTTCCAAATATATGGGGCTAAATGAATATGTTATCAAAAGCCCTAAAATTAATATCAAAAACACAATGATTCTACAATAAGAGATTCTTTTAAAATATAGTTATAGTAGGTGCAAACATACACATAACAGCAAATTCAAGTTCTCCATTTCAAGCATTACACATTTATTAAGTTAACTGTTTCAACATACAAACTTGCATGTGTTGTAGGAATTTGCGGTTCATCGGTGTCAGCCATGGCGTCAAGGAGGTAATAGGTCCATTATCATGTGCTGTAGCCTACCGTTATACCTTGGCAAGAAAGAAGAATATGCCTCAACACATACTTTTAAAAGGACCAGATTTGATTACTGTATTTTTGCTAAGTTTGATTTTGGCTCTCCCTGTTATTTTTTCTTAGTTGACAAACTTTTTAAATAAAACATGATGATTTCTAGCAGTATTGAGTGTGTTTCTTGTTTTTCATTGAAAGTTCTATTTCTCCTTTCCCCTTCACAGCATGTCATAGAATTTACTGTATTAGTGTGCCATGAAATTTGTTTATGTACATGTACTTACTGTATTTCACCCTTCAAAATTGGTGGACTGGATATATTTTAAAGGGAATATCAAATGAACTACTGTATATAAATTTTGTGATATCCAATTATTTTTCTGAAACTAATGAATTTGGCATTAATTACACTAACAATTTTAGTGTGATGAGGATCAGGTTACACCACCTATTTCCTTAGTATTCTCTCTTAAAATTTTCCTGTTATTGCGAACAGCATCAAGCATTTTAAGCTATGAATATTCTCCCTTCCCAGTACTTTTCCTTTCTAGTTTAATCTCGGAACTAATCGGTTATAATTGGGCCTACAGTGGTTAATTGGAAGGGACCATTTTTTTTAAATTGAGTAATAATATGCTGCAGACCTTATAGTAGCCTAATTCTTGTCAATGCAATATGCTCCAATTGCAACTGAAAGAAATGTAAACATGTAAATTATTGATGAGGTCATGTCCTAAATGCTGTGATTGCTCATTTCAGAGTTCCGGATTTCACAATTTCCCACTTTGGTATTATTCAAAAGAACTCTTATTGCTATTTTGAATGTGATTTATTTCGTGTAGATCATATTATTATCTCCACACTTAAAAACGTGTGCTATAAGTATTGGGAAGATTGTGATTTTCGGAACATTGAAGTGGGCAGAGCAGTTAGGACGAGAACGAGGGGAAGGGGTGGGGTAGGCTACCCGCACGGCCATGCTCAACTAGTACCGCGGTCAAACACCAGATAGCGCTGAAGTCTTAGGTGCCAAGAATTAGCATGGCTGTCGGCTATCTGTAGTAGTAGGTAATCTGTGATGCGAAGAGACCAGAATCTCAAGTCATTTGACCACAGTCGCTCGTCCGCTGTGAACGCAGTAACATATCCTGTCGCTTTCGTCTGGTGTATTGTGTGTGTGGTGAGCGGTGTGGTGTGCGATTTGCTATCCATATTTAAGTGTGTTGTTTTCGTCTTTATTTTCTTGTGCTTGGTGACGATTTATGTAAGTACTATACATTCGGAAATTCTTCGACGCAATGTCGGAGAAGAGTGGGGGAGGTCAAATAGGCCTCCCACCGGATAATCCATCGGCGGTTATTATTGATGGTTACGCCAACATTGAATCAATGCATATTGTGGATGAACATGAGAACACTAAAATGTCGGAAGTTCGGGCTATTCCTGTGGTCCAAACCCCTGTACAACCTCGTACTCCTCCTAGTGACTATCGCTACTACACAAATCATACGGGACCGTATATAGTTTTCGTTCAAGGCTTTGAGCCTCAAGCGATTGGACATTTGCATCCAATGGCCTTGGGACGTTTGTTTTATGAACGTAAAATCCCAGGAATTCAAGAAATCCAACGAAAAGGGCGCAATCGGGTTCAAGTTCAATTTAAGTCACTTCGAGATGCCAATTCATTTTTGGAACATCCGGTGTTAAAGGATAGAAATCTGATGGCCTTTATACCATCGTCAAGCATACAACGAGTGGGACTCATTCGGGGGGTAGATACCTCCTTTACGCAGGAGGAACTAATGCGTTTCATTGACTCTCCCGTACCTATCGTTCGTTTACAACGTTTTTTCGTACTAAACCCGTAGATGGAAAATCGGAAAAAATAGCAACGGGCACCGTGAAAATTTTTTTCGAAACTCAAAACTTGCCTACTCATGTCAGCATCTTCAATGTTCTCTTAGAAGTAAGTTTGTACATTTTTTCACCTCTTCGATGTCAGAAGTGCCAGAGGTACGGGCATGTGCAACTTCACTGTAGGGCTCGGGGACCTAGATGTGGACAATGTGCGCAGGAGCATTTAACGAGTGACTGCAAAGAAGTGATATTCAAGTGCGTTAATTGTCAAGGCAATCATATGGCAGGGGCGGTGCGCTGTGAGGTGCATCAGCAGCAAATAGAGATAAAGAGGCTGATGTGTACTGAAAACAAATCATATAATGAAATTGTGAAGCGCCAGACAAGTACCCCTTTTCACCCTTTAGCACTTCCCCAACAATTCCCCCCTTTGGCAGATTCATCTAGTGGGCAACGATTTGACCCTCCTCGTAAGCGTAAATTTACAGAGTTGGTACATCCGGCTCCGAAATTGATTACACCCTTGGGATATGATAGGTCGGCATATCTGCAACTGATAGAAACCCCAAGCGTGGAACGGATATCACCACTTGAGAAGCCCAGCGAACCGGGCACATCCGGTGTCCGGTGACTGGAGCCCGATTCGGGGCCCGATAAAACTGCTCCTACTCAAAAAATCCTAGACGAATTTACAGAACTCATGGATCTTTTAGGTCACAATGCACAGTGGGCGCACTGTGTTAAAAAGTTATTAGATAAAATACTGCCATTACTTCCACCCCTCGAAAAACCACTACCACGGGGCACTGGTGCAGTTTGTCAATAGTTCTTTTTTTTTTTTTCCTTTTCTCTTTTGGGTTGATTCGTTTCGTCTCTTTCTTCATCTCATGTTCGTTCATAGGTGAAGGATGTGGCTGCTGCAATGGAACTGTCGGAGTGTGGTAAATAAGAAGCATGAATTGCTTCATTTAATATCGACATATCACCCTGAGATCGTATTTATCCAAGAAACGTGGCTATACCCACATTATAGTTTTCAAATTCCAAATTATACGGTCTTTCGTGAAGATGGTCCGGGATACGGAGGCTTAATAACCCTCTGTAAATCGGATTTATAAATCACTCCGCTGTCTTTACCGTATCACCTCCCTTTTTGTTATCATCAATTTTTTCGGGTGGGGGATATATACAGTATGTTAGTCATATCTATTGCCCACCACGTGTTCAGGGCGCGCAACAACAGTGGCACATGTACTTTAAATATGTGGCACAAAGATCTAAGCATGTTATCCTAGGAGATTTTAATGCACACCATGGCCTCTGGGGCAGTGAACGAACTAATGCTAAAGGTAGACATATTGCTCATGCGATTTCCACATTTTCCTTAAATGTGTTAAACGACGGTTCTCCTACGCGATTGACACCCCCGGGCAGTCCAAAAAGTGCGGTAGATTTAACCCTCACTACCCCGGACTTGTCGCATAAATTAGATTGGAGCACGATCGGGGACACGCATCAGAGCGATCACTTCCCTATTTTAATTTTTTATGATCGCACTGGGGTAGCACCATCGATACACCGGGGCACTAAAATAACTCGTTCTTTAAAATACTTTGATTTCGACATCTTTCAGACATTCATTCAGGATAATCTGGGCCGCATCCCACCCCTCCCACGTCAGAAATACTCTCTTTTGTATCACCTTATTCAGCAATATTTGGATTGTTATCACCCGAAGAGTTCCATTCCGTATAGTAGGTTCCAACGCCCGGGGACTATACAGTGGTGGGATGCAGAGTGCGCCTTACTAGTAAAAAGACGGAAGGCGTGTTTACGAAAATATCGGAAACATGGTACACATGACAATTATATCTTGTATAAGCGCGTCACAGCCACGATCCAACGAGTATTTAATGAAAAGAGACGAGACGCATGGAAGAATCACATCAGCTCATTAACTGCCACAACCTCTTTAACTAAGTTATGGTCTACCATTAAAAGTTTGTCCAATACTCGTTATATGGGGCCGTCTACAGGACTTAGCCGGCAGGGTTTTCAAGAATTTTATATAAATCTCACGCCAGATACAGTTATCAATACGGGCCTGCTTCCGTCTTATACAGCTTCAGAACATTTCCATGTTTTACTGCAACCTATAACGCACGTGGAAGTTCAATCTGCCCTTCGAGGTACGAAATCGACAAGTCCTGGTGTCGATTCCATAACATATCAGATGGTTGCCTATCTTCCAGACAAGGCACTCGAGATACTTATTTCTGTATATAATGAAGTATTACGTTTTGGCACGTTTCCCACTGAGTGGAATATCTTTGAGGTCCTGCCTATCTTAAAAATCTCGAAGGACGCACGTGACCCTCAGAATTATCGTGGGATCAATTTAGGCTCCTGTGTGAGGAAGATATTTCAAAAAGTATTATTGCAACGTTTGCAATGGTGTATGGAATATTACAACTTATTCTATAAGTATCAATTCGCATTTCGTAAACGTAGCAGTACTGTAGATGCTCTTTCGATTTTCTTAACTGATGTGTTATTAGCTAAAGGACGCAAACATCATACTATTGCTGTTTGTCTGGATATTAAGGGGGCGTATGATGCAGTAGATCCCATGATTTTACAACGGAAACTGCAGGAGCTTCATTTCCCCTCTCCATTTCTTTGTATTGTTCACAATTTTTTAACTCATCGGCGTCTCATATTACGTACCCCCGAGGGGATGCTGGACCACCGTCAGACGTCTCAGGGCTTGCCGCAAGGGGATATACTTAGTGGTTTCCTGTTTTCCATTTATACTCAACAATTAGAAGCGGTGATTTTGCCTTATGCCCGTATCATACAATATGCGGATGATTTTATGATTTATTGTTCCCGTGACACGTTGCATCAATGTCGAACAGATTTATATCTTGCATTAACTTTAGCCCATGAATGGCTAAGTAATCATGGCTTGGAAACATCTCCGGGTAAGAACTCTGCTATAATTATCACACATCAACGGCGGTACGATCAGAGCCCTATTTTATTTCGACAGGGTACCATAGATGTTGTGCGCAATATCAAATATTTAGGCATTTATATTGATGATAAACTCCGGTGGACACGGCAGGTGCAATATCTTGAAGTTAAAATCGAAAAACGGTTACAGGTACTTCGAGCTTTGACAAGGCGTCGTTGGGGTGCGGACCCCGCATTATTATTGACAGTGTACAAGAACATTATTCGTTCACAATTAGATTACGGCAGTTTCTTTTACGATCTAATGGCGAACAGTCGCTTGTTAATGTTAGATAGACTACAATATAAAGCCATCCGCATCATTCTAGGGGCTTTGGTCTCCACCCCCACGAGTGCATTGTTGGTGGAAGCAGGTGAGTTACCTTTGGCACATCGACGCACATTTATAGCGGGCAAATATTTAGCCTACAAATTGTCGTTAGTGGCGTCTCCGATTATCTCTAAATTACAACTTCTGACGGAATATTACGCACAAAATCGTTTAGATCGCTCACATAAACCGGCACTTGTCATGGCTTATGAGATTTTACAACCCTTTAGGAAGGATGTGTTACAAACCCGTTTAGCACTTCCATATACAATCCCATACAGGGTTTTGCATACCCAATCTAGGATTCTGCATAATTCCTTTCCATTTCTATTTCCAATGTTCAAGCATCATCCGAATATAATTTCTAGTGCATTTCGAGAGATTCAGGATTTGTATTCCAATTATACGATTTTTTATACGGATGGTTCAAAGATGTTTCGACCGGATCGCGTGGGGTCGGCCTTTTACTCTCCTGCTTTACAGGTTAGTCGCACTTATTGCCTCCCCCCTCATCTTACTATCTTTACAGCTGAACTCTTTGCTATACGTCAGGCTTGTCACTATATTCATGCCCATCGTTTACATCACGTGCTAATATGCACGGATTCTTTGAGTGTTATTAATGCCCTACCTCATTTTCTGCACTCAAATAATTGGTATCTTTACCAAATAGTGCAATATTTCCATACATTCACACTTACAGGACAAGACGTGGTTATCATGTGGATTCCTGGGCATTGTCATATAGCGGGAAACGAAATAGTCGATCTCTGGGCAAAGAATGTGGCATGCGGTCAGGGAACAGTGTATAATATCGGGATACCGTATCCGGATATAGTACCGATAATTCATCAGCGAGTCGTTAGTGCTTGGCAACATGAATGGACCGAGATAGCAAAATGTAAAGCAAAAAATGTTTTCTTAATAAAACCTTCTGTAACTACAGAGCCTTGGTTCCGGGTCGGAAAATATTCGCGGCGTCATATTATTACCATCATTCGAATGCGTTTCCAGCACGTTCTTACACCAGTAGCTTTGGAGCGCATGAATCTCAGGGACAATGATAGGTGTGTATGTGGTAGGGCACGAGGTACATTACATCACATATTGTTTCAGTGTGAAACCTTCAATCCGCAGCGAGACATTATGTTGGAGAAATTGAGGCGACTTGATTATCCCTTGCCTTTAAACATCGCGTCACTTGTACATAGTCCTACAGTTCCCTTGGTGGATGCCATTATGTCATATTTGGATCACCTTCCATTTCAATTGTAAAATCATAGGTTGGCTCCTAGGGGGTTCGTCCCGTTATTTGTTTCTGGTGCTCCTGGGTGTGGTTTTTAGGTTTGAGGTCACCTATATATATATACACGTATAGATCTTGTTTCGGTTATTCCTCATATTTGGCGTGTGCGATAACTATATAAATTTAGACACCAGTGCTAAAGATCAGCTCCGATAGTGAAGAGGATAATGTGGACATCAGTTTTAATGTGACAAACGAAGTCGAAGAGATTAGTGGTTATATTGGACCAATTTGCTGTGGCATTTTACTGCGATGGCTACTGTAGTCTATTCCCAACCGGATGTTATTGGGCGAAGAGGCTTTTGTGTCCAGCAACGCAACCCAAACAACAACAACAACAACAGAATCCACGGCCGACCGGCCTAGACAATGATACCTTTTTCATGAAATCTTGTTAGTTACTCAACTGCTCACACAGCGCTGTTCACCAAGCATTGCACGACTAAGACTTATCCCTACTTAGTGTAAAACAAAGTCCCCGATTCTTGGATATCACGGGTAATCTCGAGAACCACTGGATGGATTTTGATGCGGCTTTCACCATTCTGTACAGGTAATATCGAGGGAGATTTCTGTAGAAAATAATTTATTTATGATCAAAGGGAGCCAAGCAGTAACGATTTTAGATTCCAGTGAATAGGTCGAAGAAAGAACTTGACGTCCGTGCGCTTTTTAAGCTTACGCTGGACAAACCGTTAAAAATATCAATATACTATGAGTGTAAGAATTGTTCAGCATGAAAAATTGTACAAAAAAGTCCGCGTGAGCATATCTCTATCTTCGATACATCGCCCACTATAAGTGTTTTTAGTTTGGACGGGAGGGGGATTTGGCTTGCACCTCGCCATTCTTAAATTACGTCTGACAGGAATTCCTTGCACATTCATAACTGTTCCCGGGCGGGTTGCTAGTGACACTATTATATTATCATTATAATTCCCACAATATCAAAATGTAAATTATATCACAAAATAAAATAGCGTGCTAATAAATCTAAGAGAAATTAGACATACCTTGCACCTCGTTACAGTTGGATTCGATCAGAATCACTCGGTTTTCATTAAAGTTTATGGATTTTTCTGCTGAACGGTTTGGAAGTTCGGCAACAGGAAACTAGGACTGTCATTTACTTAAAATATTCATTTTTGTATTTTTGTACTATTTGTGTTCATGATTTCATTACATTGTCTGAATTACCGACAGTAGTGGCTACGCTGGCTAAAGCGCAGCGTTAGGCCATGGGGCCAAGCTCTCTGCTGACTCGGTAGACGCGTGTGTTCGAGCCCCACCGTCGGCCGTCCTTGAAATGATTTTCCGTGGTTTCCCATTTTTCAACACCAGGCAAATGCTGGGACGGTACCTTCTAACAGGCCACGGCCGCTTCCTTCCACATCCTTGCCCAGTTTCATTCATCTTCATCCATTCCATCTCTCATCCTGACGCGCAGGTCGCCCACGGGCGTCGACTAGAAAGACCTGCACTCGGCCTCTCAGGAGGCCACACGAAAAAAAAAGTCAGAATTAATGCTTTAATTAGTAGGGTATACTATTCAGTGTACCTATTATAAATAAAAACCGTGAGGTTTCTCACCTCCCCATATTACGAAACCCGGTTGCCTAATACGGGGAAAGTGCACTTTTAAAGTTAACAATAATATCAGAGGGTATTACAACATCAAACGTGCCCATATTTGTAATATACATAGTATATCGCCTGAGGTTTACATTGGTGAGAAAACCAAAATTATTCCGTTCCTTCTTATGTCTAATGTGAGCCCTATAAAAAAACTCCCCATATTTGGCGACTTTCCTCTACCCATTTTTAGAAGATACCTTATGCACTGGACAGCTGAATCCGTGATTAATTGTATAGGTAGCTTCGTAAGTCTCAGAACTCAGGAAGTCCTTTCTAGCAGCGTTACTAGCAGCTTTCAAAGTTTCAAGGTAAGAAAGAAAATATTCCTCTAGCCAGTTTAGGCGACTGACATTTAGTGAGAAAAAATGCCCTTTATCTGGATTTCTAGACTGAATATGATGATATGTGATGCTTACGTCATGCATATCGAACCATTTATTAACGTTTTTCCAAAAAAAATGGTTGCTTCTGCGTCCATGAATGTGTACGCTTCCGGGTGCATGCCTATATTTTCTTTCAGTGTACTAATGGCACCAATAACTTCTGACGAGAACACTTCCTTGGCACGCCGAACATTCATTTTTTCAAATTTAGTGGGTTCGATGTGTTTTTAGTGAGGTGTCTGACCGGTTTGACGATCTCACCCTTTTGCATTGTGTATAGTAATGACAACTATTTCCCTGAAATTATTCCAGTACCATCAGTCATCTCTCGTTACAGAAACTGCATTCTAATGTGTTTTTTTTAGAATGTGACAATGAGACAATGATCAAAACTAGGGAATCCATTCCTAGACTCGTCGTATGGGTGATTGACCATTGGTTGCAAATTCCCTCCCCATAAATGCCTCATCATTGTAGTTTTAGTTTTGTGATTATCAGAGACAGTTATTATTATTATGAAACCGCATTGTTCAACCTCGAGAATAACGTCCAGCAGGAGTTTATGTAAATCCCGTCCTGACAGCTGCTTCGTGAAAAAGAAGGCACACGGTAGGCCTATCTGATAATTTGTCGAAAGAACTCTTAGCACAAAACACAACACACGATTAGCTGCTACTTGTTCCCGGCTGTAATTTTGATTCTCTCTTTCCTTTTAATGAGACGGTGCTGGAGTAGTGTCCTTGTACCCGAAGAAGGTGCAAGGTATGTCTAATTTTAATTTCTCTTAGATTTATTAGCACGCTATTTTATTTTGTGATATAATTTTAATTTCGATAATGCGGAAATTATAATGATAATAATTATATAGTGTCACTAACAACCCGCCCCGGCTTCGCCCGGGAACAGTTATGAATGTGCAAGGAATTCCTGTCAGACGTAGTTTAAGAATGGCGAGGTGCAAGCCAAATGCCCCTCCCGTCCAAACTAAAAACACTTATAGTGGGCGATGTATCGAAGATAGAGATATGCTCTCGCGGACTTTTTTGTAGAATTTCTCACGCTGAACAATTCTTACACTCATAATATAATGATATTTTTAACGGTTCGCCCAGCGTAAGCTTAAAAAGCGCACGGACGCCAGGCTATTTTTTCGACCTTTTCACTGAAATCGTTACTGCTTGGCTCCCTTTGGACATAAATAAATTATTTTCTACACAAATCTCCCTCGAGATCACCTTTACAGAATGGTGAAAGCAGCATCAAATCCATCCAGTGGTTCTTGAGATTACACATTTAATATACGTACTGTACAGCTGATTCCTTATCGCGCCTATAATGGGAGGGGAGTGCGCTCTACCGGCAACGAGTAGAAACTTTCCAATTACATGTTATACATGCATACCTGCCAACTTTTGAAAAGGGCTATCAGTAAAACTCACGCGCGACAAAAAAAATCTAACGATTTTCGACATACCCCGGCTTGACGAAAATAATAATACTTCTAGGCTACAAAATACAATAATTCATGCTTTAAACAGGATACTTCAATGAAATCATATCTACTTACATGATTTGTAGATGAACATAACAATCAAGAAGAAATCCATGTTATTCAGCAGCAGGCGTGGTGAATATCGGTTTGGAGCAGACATAACAGGACTTCCTTGATAGATTAAGCTGATATACGATAATTGAAAAAGGCTTTATACAATAAAACTTGTTTAACGTAACACAGGCAAGAAATAATATAATACACACTGCAAATCACATGCTAGTTCGACTTTTAAGTCATGGTTGTGGCCTTTTTAGCTTCCTGCAAACAGTCTTGAGAAAATGTTTTGTCATAACAGGGACCAGAACTCCTGGTCTTCAAAATAGAAATAGACTCCAGAGATTCATTGGACATGGATGACCTGAACTGTGTTCTATTTTTCTTCACAAAGCTAAAAAAAACATTCACATTCTGCATAGCTATGGGGTATGGTGAGAATAGAGAGCAATACTCTAAAAATTCGGTTATACTTAAGAAGTCCATCGGCTCCACGAATTCTTGATAATTGTGCCCAACTGGAATCACTTGCAGCATCTTGATGTGCAGCCAAAGAGTCATCTACCTGAAGAGCTGTGAACTGCCTCTGAAGCTCATTCACCACCTCATCTGTAGTTTCATTCTCTTCCTTGCATAACATGATAGGAAACTTTTCCAAGAAAAAACGAATGGAAGATAACTGTGAATCTTCAATTTTGTCTAACCTAGCAACTTGAGCATTCTTTAACACTTCATCCTTGAGTGGAAACTTGTTGATGATGTAGTCACAGGCAGTATAAAAGTAGTTTCTCACTGATGAAAAGAAAAGGAATTTATCTGTATCCGGTCCGTTCTGAAGGCACTTAACAACTTCAGATGATGCATTTTTTGCCATTTTATTTACAATACATGTCGTTTTCGTGCGACCACAACTATATTTCTTTGCAACTTCTGATGTGGGAAACATCTTCTTAAATAAAGCTCCAGCATGATCAGCCGCACTTAAGGGCACATTGTGTTCCACCAAAAAGGAAGTAAACAGACACTCGGCCCTAATTACGTCACTGTAAACGTTTCCAGACTTAGCAAAAAAGGTGTTGATTTTCTTGCTATCTTCTTCGATTTAACATAACTAATGTGTTTACCGCACTTCACATGATTACTTAAATCGTTTTTTCCACCATATGCAATATTAATATCACACCCACATACCGTGCAAAAGGCAAATTTTTCTCCCTTTCTTGATTTTAGTATACACGGAAAATCAACCGAGTATGATTCTTTAAATGTCCGGAAGTACTGTTTCTTGTTGGATTTGTTCATTCTCGATATCTACTAAAACATCGAAAGGAACCTGGATCACTGAACGTCACATAAAATTATAACATAAAACAATTAAGACAGCCAACACTTCATTAAAACATGTCAAAACACACCAACCATTAAATGAACACGACGCCAACCTCGTGAAGATAGAATATGCACATGGTAGAAAAAAATAAACACACACACACGTGGAACGAATGTAATTAGTCCAAGGAATACAGGAAACTGCGAAGCACGAAGTTATAGCCAAAAACTCGAACGCTTCATTAAAATATGCCATAACCTTAAAAGACGAAAACATTCAAGGAACGCCAACTTCGCGAACAATGAACAACTAACGTGGTCAAAGAATATGGTTTAAATCGCAACGAGCGAACGGAGCGGAACAAAGAATATGCGAAGCAGAGCCTGTCAACACCTAAGATTCACATGCAAGAACGGTTATCCCGGCTTCAAATTCAATTACGATGACGACACAACCATCACACGGTTAAAAGTACGAATCATATCAAAGAACGAGTTATCGACTATCGTGGACTTGCCTTCGACCCACGCAAACAATCGATTGTACGGAAGTGGGCGGTATTATCGAATGTAAATTATCGTTTCAAATTTTTGTCCGCGAAATCGTAAAATGACACCGTTCGTCCGTAAAACCGTAAAATGCTGCAATTTCCGTAAATTTTACGGATAAACCGTAAAAGTTGGCAGGTATGTATGGGTTCTGACTGGGAATGTCAAGGCCGGTATAGAGCGCAGCTCGTATTCAGTCGGCCGTGCAGAATCTCAAGTAGTTACTTGAATGACCAACAGAGTGCTCTATTCCTATAAGGATTCTTGCTCCCGGTAGACGCAAGCTGGTTGACACCCCGTGGATGAAATCAAAAGCTCAATAAGACCAAAGCATATAGGAATAAGACTTTCACGTTTCACGACGATTATTCTCTGAATGAAATCCCCAAATAACAGATACCGAGCAAGGGAAGGCAATTGAATTGTGAGCATCTGCTAGGAGAGGCTTTGTTATTGGACAGTTTACGGAGGTCACATGGTAACTCGGTGTATCGGACCAATCACTGAAGGCGAACATCAAGCGCGGCCTGGCCTATTTGTTCTGGTCGGGCGTCAAGGTATAGGTAGAGGGAATAGTAACTTGTTTAATAAGAAGGAAATATTTGAAGCTTTTTCACACGGTACGATCCCTCTCTCGAAAAGTAAACCTTGTATAACGTTTTGGTATCTCGTGTTGATAATTGGGGAAGTACCCTTTCCGTATTCAATGTTGCCATCTCAGGTTTTCAAGAAATCGCCAAATAATAGTCAAAAGTCCTTCGATTCCTATTATCAACAAAGAAAACATATAGCCGTTAAATCACTATGTAAGCAATACTAAATTTAATTATGTCGTCACATTTTTCAAGACAGACTTTGACTTTGTAACAAATATATTGGCAACTCTGCTCGTAATCGCTATCTCTGACCGGGCTTGCAACAGCGCATTCCTGTCCTACCATTTTGGTGTTATGCTGTTATGTCGCTTTCGGCAAGAATTTGGCAAGCAGCAGTGAAGCCTATATTCCTTGAGTTAAGCAGTTGAGGACAGGGCGTTTGGGTGCATAATTGTGTATCCACATTCTTCGGTGCAAGATCTTCGCTTGGGTGTGCATCGTGATTTCTGGAAGCTGAACGGATTGTCCTAGCTGAAGCCATATTCCTTTCCTGTGGACGAGAGTGGAACAACACAATTGGAGGTATTATCTAGCTGACAATTTGTGGATTACATTTCTATTTGTAGGATACCGTATGCACGTTTGGACAGCAGTGTTGCATAACACATTAGGCCTAATAGTTTTTCGTTTTAAAATTGAACTCTCCTTTGTGTTTCGTGAGTTTGGGTTTAACCCACCCCCAGAGACATTTATCTACGGCATTTGAATCTTTACATTGTCCCATAATATCGCCTGTTTTTCACTACTGCTAGTGAGGCGTCTTAACTCCTGTATATACATAGGTTGGTTTTTTAGTTTTGGCACCTTAGTTATAACTGGATTAATAACTCACTTAGATGGTTCCAAGTTTCACAGGCCCTCGATGTAGTCCCCACCGTTGCGTACAACGTGTTCCCAGCGATGCGGAATTCGTTGGATCCCGTTGGCACTGCCCAATCTATTGATGGTACGAAGAGAGCGCTCGGCAGCCTGCCTAACGTCATTGATATCTTCATCTTCGGGAGTTGCAGGGACTGATGTCGGGAGAATATGGGGGGTGATAGAGGACCTCCCAACCCCAGCGATCCAACAATGCCGACACAACGCCTGCTGTGTGTGCCCTAGCATTGTCATGCAGAACGATGGGTTGTGTAGCCATGTGGTGGCGCCGTTTCCTTCTCGGTGCTCCTCGGAGATGGTCTTGCAGAAACGAACAATAATACGCACCATTAACGGTTTGCCCTCGGGGAACAATATGGCAGCGCTTCCGTACCATTGAAGACGTTAAGCAGGCTGCCGAGCGCTCGCTTCGTACCATCAATAGATTGGGCTGTGCCAACAGGATCCAACGACTTCCGCATCGCTGGGAACACATTTTACGCAACGGTGGGGACTACATCGAGGGCCTGTGAAACTTGGAACCATCTAAGTGAGTTATTAATCCAGTTATAACTAAGGTGCCAAACTAAAAAACCAACCCATGTATTTTAATTGATCACTTTCGTCACTTGGTAATGGTCTTGCACTCTATTCGCAGCGAGACGTCTCCTTTGGAGTTGAAGCTAGCCATGGATCAGGTTTGCTTTTGAAGTGTGCGATCAGTAACTTTATTTGGTAGCGGTTCACTTTAGACCATCCTTTGTATAAATATTTTTAAAAACTGAAATTACCTGATTTAATAGTCGGGAGGATATCAGGAGAGGATTGAGTATTAGATGCTCACTGCTCCGCTGTCATAGACCCATCATCCCGCCCAAATAGCGACACGACTTATATAGTTGAAATCGAAGTTCTCACCCCCATCTTTCTCACTGAGTCAGTATTGCCAACCCCACGCGTTTGGTACTATTTCGCACGTGATGTATAAAACCACTAAGTGAACTCGCAGTGTTTATGTATTTATAATGTTTTACATGCAAAAACAGACCTAACCTGGGGCTTACGCCCCAGACCCCCTTGCTTATGGTACTAGCATTAATTTTCGACCAGGCAGTACCTAACCTAGTAGCGGACATAAATTGTATGTTATTAATGTTTTACATACAAAAACAGACCTAACCTGGGGCTTACGCCCCAGACCCCCTTGCTTGTAGTACTAGCAGCAATTTTCCACAAGACAGTGCCTAACTTAGTAGCGAAGGCGTGTGGTGAATTTCTTTATTCAAGTTGGTAACGTAGTCACATGATCGACTTTCGGGGGTCACATGACTGTCAAAGAGGGCGTCCGTAAGTGAAGAAAGTGACGAAAAATTGCATCTTTCCGTGAAATAACAATTATTGCGGTGCAGCAGTGGCTATTGAGTATGAAGAGATTGTGAAACGACTCGCGACAACTCCCCGAAAGGTATGCATATCATAAATGATATATTTTCAATAAGCTAAGGTGTTAAAAGTTGTTAAAAGTTGTTAAAAAGTGATGAAAAGGGAAGATGGTCTAAAGTGAACAATAATTTTTATTTTTTTTCACGTCGTTTCGGGTTGCTTTAATTGTGTGTGTCAGTTTCGTTACAGATAATTCGGTACACGAGGAATTCATGCAATTTATTCCTGTCAATGATGCAGATAAAGGCTGATTTTGGCACACGATAGTAATGGTCCTAAGAACATGGAGGGCAAAACATTGTTTCTCTCACATAATATCAATATTATAAGCTGTCGCGTATGAACATGCTTATACCACTGCATCATTTCAGTTTCGATATTTAGTTAGTCTACTGTTTACCATATTAAAGGAAAAAAAGTTTTTTTTTATTATGCAGAAAAAATGGAGGGCCTAAAACAGTTTGGTGCAAAGAGAATGTTTTTTATTTATTGTTTCTTAATTAATATTTATCGAAAAATCATTTTAATAATGTACACGATTACTGGTAGGCCTACCAGTACTCTACTATATTAATGAAACCCCCACCAGAAGGAAAGCCAGCGTATACCCCTGGGTTGGACTATCGGTAGTGCCAATAGTATTTAGTTTAGCACTAGGAGTCTATCTTGTTTTACAATACAGTACGCGTTAAAAGTGATGAGTGATCTGTTGCCAGACGTACACAGGGTTTACTTTGACAGTGCCGATGGCCGGATTCAGACTAAATCCTTAGCATTGCCAATGCACATGCGCTAGGATGTTACTCTCTGTAGCAAACGGGAAGAGACCATAGCAACACAAAACAATTTTGTGACGAGAGCCGAGATATTGTTATTGCGGGAGTGCAATATTCGAGAGAGGTTGCATCCCTTGAAGCAAAGAATATTGCGAGGGAGACAACTCACTCGCAGAAAAGATGAAAAGATACAAATACAAATAGAATTTACTGATTAGAGCGAAACATATACAGGGTCTATATATTTGCTTGGCTAGGACATTCTCGCTCACGCGCTCTGTCAGTGACAGCTCAGTTGCCCGCTGCTACGTGCGCGTATGTATGGCAGAAAACGGTGCTTAAAATAACTTATCATGCATTTTTACTCACCAGGCTTACAGTAGATGCTGAAAATTTTCCCCATCTGCAGCCAAACATAACTGGCATCTCCTTATGAAGTTTCCGGTTAATCCAGTTAATTTAGCTTCAGTAAGGAAATAACGACCTTAACGTCTATTTTTATTGTTTACTGAACCTGTACGTTTGCATCTCAAATTAGCCAGTTGTTTTATTGTTCGATTTATAGGAATGGATCTCCCTGGAATTTTCACTGGAAACTTTTGTCTTGTTCTAGCGCACGATTTCCTGCACTTTATGTGCAGTACGTATTGTGCAGATATACACGTTCACGTAACGAATGTTTCACATAAGGCATCACAGCACTATACACAATGACAATAAAACGTACAGGTTCAGTAAACGATAAAAACACACAAAAAGGTCGTTATTTCCGTAGTGAAGCTAAATTAAATTAACCGGAATATCCGTGGCTTAGGCGGCAGCACGCCGGCCTCTCACCGCTGGATCCGTGGTTCAAATCCCGGTCACTCCATGTGAGATCTGTGCTGGACAAAACGGAGGCAGACAGGTTTTTCTCCGGGTACTCCGGTTTTCCCTGTCAAAATTTCATTCCAGCAACACTCTCCACTATCATTTCATTTCATCTGTCATTCATTTAATCATTGCCCCAGAGGAGTGCGTCAGGCCTCGGCAGCCGGCACAGTTTATATCCTCGCCGCTAGATGGGGGCTTCATTCATTCCATTCCTGACCCGGTCGGAGACTGGAAGCAGGCTGTGGATTTTCATTTTTCATCCGGAAACTTCATAAGTAGATGTCCATTATGTTTGGCAGCGGATTGGAAACATTTTCAGCATCTACTGTAAAGGCTGGTTCACAATTGGCCCGGGAACGAGAACGTAAACGAGAACGCGAAGCATCCCGGGGCCCTGGTTCACAATTTGGCCCGGGAACGTGAACTTGTGCATGTGCGCGCAATCAGCTATAGCGTAATAATATTAAAACAATCAGCAAGCGCCCACTAATAAACACCAATTACACAACTGAAATGCTTCAGAGGGTTATAATAACTTTTTAAACACACATTTTGCGCTTTAGAGAAGCAAGTTTAGAAAGCGCATTCACAGGTTATGTTTACATCGCTGGCTACTCCTTTCGTACTGCGATGTGCATGTACAACGTTTCTGATTGTCTCCGGGAAGCTCCGAGAACGTCAAATATGAAACTTGACCATGTTTCCCGTTGGCCTTCCCGGGCTACTTTTAGCTTCTCGTTCCCGGAAATTGGTTGTGAACCGACCCATAAGGTAGCGTGCATTTCAACTTCCTTCACGTTCTCGTTTCCGGGCTATTGTGAACCAGGCTTAAGCATGGTGAGTATAAGTGCATGATACTGATTTTAAGCACCGTATTTTGCCGTGCATACGCGCACGCGGCAGCCGGCAACTGAGGCATCACTGACGGAGCGCATGAGCGAGAATATCCTAGCCAAGCAAATATAAAGACCCTGTATATTCCTCTGGTGAATCTAGGTTATAATTACAAGATAATTATTGTCTTTTTAAGGGGTGGAACTGTGAGATCTGCCATAATATATTTACGAGCACTGTCACAAGCATTACTATCAATGTAAATAGATCATATTTTTTAAAATTTCTAATTTCAGATAACCTTTTATATAGAGGTCTCTGTAGTAGTGTGAATAATGCATTTCAGGTTAGGATTAGGAAAGAGATGGTCATGGCATTACGTAAGAAACCATCCAGGCACCATGGACCTTCAGGGATGCTACGGTCGTAACACCACAGTACTGTCTGTACTGTTCCGGGTCATACATCGCAAATTTTAATTTACCAATTTCTACCCTGGAGGGATTCTAACCCTTGACATTCAGGGGCTCTAGGGGAGACTTTTCGCAC
Source organism: Meconema thalassinum (assembly GCA_946902985.2). Classification (NCBI taxonomy): domain Eukaryota; kingdom Metazoa; phylum Arthropoda; class Insecta; order Orthoptera; family Tettigoniidae; genus Meconema; species Meconema thalassinum. The sequence continues at coordinate 67,035,532 of OX336397.1, forward strand.
ATCCGGTATAGCAGACATCAATACAACAATGTACGGATCTGGGTCATATAGCGTAAATTCGAATTTACTTACCTTCTATGGTAGGGGATTCGAACCCTTTAACACTTAGAGCGCGGGCGCCGTAATATTACGTTTGAAGGTAACTTTTTAAAACTGCGGCGAACGTAATATTACGTTGATCGATTTCTCGAGCTTTGTGTTGGAGACGGACGTAATATTACAGATCTAGCACTCGCGTGTGGGTGCCAGTAAGCATGAAGTTGCACATACTATCGCTAGATAGCACCACGTCACTGCTCAGCGGAAGAATATCGATGTGTTCGAAGGCAAGCGATGCAAGTTCAGGTAGGTCAAATCTGTTTTTATTCTTTGTGGACAGATTTTTCTCTCGCAAAAACGTAGAGTTTATTCTATGACTAGTATATTTGGGGTTATAATTCGCATTACAGATTCTGAGTCTGATGCAACCGAAGAGACAATTCTCCCTTCTACTTCTGCCGGCGCGCCCGCTCGTTCCAGGAAGGGAGCGCGCGCAAACAGCTGTTCACGGCATTATTATTATTATTTTTTTACAATATAGTTTTTTTTTTTTTTTTTTCAATTGTGTCGGATTTTTATTAAATTTGTAGTGCAAGGATTCGGAAATCGAACTGACTTTTCAATTTATTTGTAACTCAAACCACATTCAGTTTGTGCCATTCTGAACATAGCCATAAATTCTAAAAATATGCCAGCGCACGGGAGAGGAGCAACATTTAAGGCATCAGCATGGTAAGTGTTAACCTCAAGGGCACTGCGGGTGACTTACTGTAGGCTATAGCGTATATGATGTAAGAAACGTCTTCATACTAAGTTTATGAACACAATTGCGTACACATCCAGGACATACATCGCAAATTCGAATTGACCACCTTCTACTAGAAGGGGTATCGAACCCTCGACCCTTAAGGGCGTTAGGTGTGAATTTTCATACATACAATGTAAGAAACTTCATCATACTACTTTTATGAACACTATACTGTTACGGCTGTGAGTTTGTGTCATCGCTCGCCGCATGAGTCACAACTGCCCCAGGGCTGGGCTGTGGCCTGCCTCCTGTATTGCGCACGCCTTATGCAACAGGGCTACTAGGACAAATGGATAGTCCAGAATATTCGTGACTGGACCAGCGATGGAAACCTCGAGAAGCCGTGAACCCTGGATGGATCTAGAAGCATTTATTGAGTCACCGGCCTGCTATATAAGTTCGACCTGTCAAGCAGTGGTTGTTGTGTTTTATGAGCGAGTGCCAGCGCGTATCCTGAGCGACAGAAGTGTGGAGACTTGCGAAACCGACTAGTGAAGCCGATTCTCGTGACAGCGAAGGGAGTGAGGAGCTTACAGGGGACTGCCTGTGTTTTGAGAAAGTGTGCTTACTTGGTGCGAAGAGAGGTCATTGTGGTGAGTTGCAAAACAGTGAATGACAGACCTAGTGCAGCTATTTCCATCCAGCGTACGGGGCCACCTCATTACGAGGGATTAACTGTGGTCTGTTGACTAGTGAAAGGGGAAGTATTCTCGACTTGAGGAAACTGGAGTAAGGTAATAATTGTTTGCATTTGCTGATGAGTGGCTGTATCTTTCTGGCCGCAATAAAGTTAATTATTTCTTTAAGCAGTAATTGGTTTTGTGCTTCCTACCCACCGTAATCCAGTTAACAAAAGTGCCACTAGGGGTGGCACGCAACAATACCATGCAGATCTGGAACAAACATTGAAAATTCGATTATTCCACTTGGTACCTGGGAGGGGAATCAAACCCTCGACCCACAAGGGCACTGCGAATGGCATATTTCATCTTCATAATATTTTATCGACACAATAATTTACAGATCTGGGTCATACATCCCAAATTCGAATTTACCACCTTCTACGGAAGGGGAATTGAACTCGCAGCCCTCGAGGGCTCTAGGTGTGAATTTTCGCACATCCGATCTAAGAAACCTCTATTAATTTTATCCACACAATACCGTTCATATCCTCGTCATACGTCGCAAATTGGTATTTACAATATACTACCTAGGTGGGGAATAGAACCTTTGACCTTAGAGGGCACTAGTTGACTTCTCACATATTAACTTCTTTATACTATGTTTATCAACACAACATGCCTGCCTCTCACCCGGAGGCCCCAGGTTCGATTCCCGGCTCCGTCAGGGATTTTAAAACTGACGTGAGGGTTGGAAGGTGCACTCAGCCTCGTGAGGACAATTGAGTAGCTGTCTGACAGTGAGACAGCGCCCCGATCACGAAAACCAAGATCAACGGCCGAGGGGACCCGACGCGCTGATCACGCGTCACCCCAATATCTGCAGGCCAAATGGCTGGGCAGCGGTCGCTTTGTCGGCCTTAGCCCGTTATGGGCTGTATAGTGCCAGGGGTTGAGGGTTATCAACACAATAACGAACAGATCCGAGTCATACATCGCCGAAAACATTGGTCTTGCACAGTTTATCGCGGGATGTCAAATAGGCTGTTTGACGGGTTTCTGGAAACCATCCCAGATTATTTAGTGGTGTTTATTGAGCTCACAAAAAGTGGTTACTTTTAATTATTTTATGTATTTCTTCAGAAATTAGCAAATAAATATGCACTATTTAAATAAGCCGACAAAACGTTCTCTTGTGCAAGATGGCGGCGCACTGGCTTCAGTGACGTCATAAGCCAGTGCGTAAACGGACTGAGTTATAGCATTCAGCTGTTTGTGTTATATATAAAAGTATAATTGCGCACGAAAGTGCATTTGGAATAAATACAGAGACACTGTGATTTCGTTCACATTTCACTCTAGTCAGTAAGAGAAATTGGCAAGAGTACGGTTGACCAGAACCCAAGTAGAAAATGTTTAAACTACTGAAATTAGCCAAAATACCTGTAGTAATGGTAGGGGCACAATCTGGTTATGATATAGTACGGGGTCATTATGTGTGTGTGCCAGTAAACACGGCAAGCTAAGCCGGTTCAGCCGGCGGTTGGCGTGCCCCGCTGACTCATATAGTTAGTTCACACGTGTTTTGTCATTCATATAGACATATATTTGCAAAGCCTAGACGATAGTGTTGCACGTTTAGTGAGTATTGTGATTACTGTGATTGTTGGTCATGCACAGACACCAATTCACATTGCATGTGCGTGTGTATATCCATAATTCGTATATGAAAAGCAGAAAATCTTGTTCTGAAACGAGACGAAAACTTTGAATCAAGTTTCCAGGAAGACCTGTGCCTAATGCCAGTACAATAATTAGGAGGCTCGCTAAACGATTCAAGGAAACAGGCTCCGTAAATAATAAGAGTTGACGACATTCTTTCACCAGAAGATGTCAGATGTGTGTTACAAGAGAGGGAGGACATTTTCATCATCGCCTATGAGCACTGAAATTTCAGCTGATTCTGCCACTTATAGCAATTTGTACAGTATTGCCAACCCAACTCGTTCGGTACTATATCGCATCCGCTATCGTAAAATAAAAGAGTTAATGCGAAAGTGCGCCAAGTTTCAGTTTCAAGTTTTTGTCACACACAGTGGGGGTAGTCACGCATCAATAGTGATGTAAAATGCCTGGGCATTTATAAGTCGGGGCAAATGTCCAGGATAAATGCCCTGGCAAATGCCCAAAACCCATAAATGCCCAGGCATTTTGGGCATTTATCTCTAATAAAAACATATTCATAATGCAACGCTTATATAAATATTGTTTTTGCCATATATGTATCTACATATACAGGGTCTTTCATATAAAATAAGAACGCCAAGCGGCGGTTTTGTTATCCGCAGTTGCGGTGGCCTTGGTCGAGCTTGTGACGTGCCACGGCCCCCTGCTTTCAGCGTGTGTACAATCCTAGATGAAATATTACCTGATAAAAGATTCTGGAAGTGTCGTCCTTTCTGGGTTATACAGGCATTGTATCTGGTAACCAAATTCTGGCTGACGCGAGTGAGTTCTGCCACTGTAATATTTCTAATCTTTTATTTTATGTCTTTCATTGAGCACTGAGTCAGTAGTTTCAAACTTATTTTCAATTACGTGTATCTGTGCTAGTGAAGGTAGCACTTCATCAGGAAATTGCTAAACACATGTATCACGTACCCGCCGAGCTGACTCGTACTTTAAATAAGTTTTACATACAAAAATACGATGTTGTAATGATAACTGTCTCACCATGTTAGCATCTTAGGTTCAGACTGGCGACTGAACACCTGCTTATTGCAAGGTCAAGTATATACTATGCGCGCGCTTTCAATACTACAGCAGGGAGCCGTGTTGCGCCACAAGCTCGGTCAAGGCCACTGTAGCAGCGAATAACAAATCCGCCGCTCGCGGTTCTTATTTTATATGAAAGACCCTGTATGTATTCTATATATTTATCCATAAAAACAGGAGTCGAGGCCAAAATAGGCTGCGGAAATTGTTGTAGGAATTCACTGAAAGAACTTTATTTTGGTTCTGAGGCTGAGCTTGTGCTTGGTACTGCAGATTTGTTGTTGAAATCGTCCACTTCAATTAGTAAAGGTTCATAAGGGGATTTTCTTTTGGTTTTTTTCAACCACTGTAATTGTACCTAAATGAAGCACTTTTTTTAAGATCCTGAAGGCACTTAAAACAATTTTTTGTGCTTTTCCATTTTGTTACAATGTGACTGTTAATAGCCCTTATTACAATATTTACAAGATACTCCTTTCATTTCCAAATTTAAAAAAGTTCCAAATAGGTCCTTTTTTCCTAAGCATTTTGTAATGATTTAATCTAACACTTAAAAATATAAATAGCCTAAGAAAGAAGTAATGTTATCTCAGACTCAACCACTCAACATACAGCTCTACTTCACAACTAACTGGGCTGGGCTGCTGGTGGTAGAATGCCTCGCCAATCTCAAGGTCACAACCACCCTACCCCCATTCCAAGATCATAGCACAATGGTTGCCCAGGGCCTAGCCCATCCACCCTCCTCCCAAAGCCACTATTCACACCGTAATCAAACTCCTACCTAATTTTCCTAAATATAAATGAGTAGGCATGCAGGCCTTACTCAGTACTACGTTTTATTCAAACCAGATATACATAACTCCCATTTAGATATTATTGACACAGGAGAATTAAATTATTATTAGCAATATTCAGGGATTACTAGTTTATCCATGAAATATACCTTTGATTAATGGTTTTTATTATGTTTTAGGTGCTCTAGTAACAATCACAAGTAGTAAAGAGTAAAAAAAAAGAAGTTTTCTTAAATGCCCAGATTTTGGGCACTTAAAACTGCTTTGGGCAAATGCCCGGGCAAATGTCCATTTATAGATGTCCTGCCCACTGGGCATTTGCCCGGCCCACATCACTACGCATCAATAATCTTTATCCAGACCAATAGTTTTTCCTATCAAATTAATTACTTTTTGTAAGGATATCCATTTTTCTTTTTCTTTTTTTGTTAACATAGTTACTAAAGATTTTTCATGCTGACGAAGTTAACATTGGTATAACGAAACATGTATGGTAAATGCACCAATAGTCATCATGTTAAGACTGATTTAGTCAAGAAAATATATATACCTTATACCTTTTGGTAACTTAAATCAACAAGACCACTATACCTAACCTCAAACTCTACTCAAACACTAGGAACTCTTTAAGTCGAAAGTATTCGTTTTAGGAAAAATTATGTATTTAAAAAAATATGTGTTTTTGCTCTAGTAATCGTCGCATTGTATTTAGATTTTTCCAATATTCGTCACTTGTTTGCACCAATTGTCGTCACATTGTTCATTGTCCTTATCTGCTGTTTATAATGCATTTCTGTCAATATTGTTGCGTAAGGCACTGATTTATTGAAATGGAGGCTGACATTTACAAATAATGCAGTACCAGTAATTATTTAAAAAAGGGAAGAACAACAAATCGGCAATGGCGGCTAGACATACGGGCATGGAAAGATCGTAATTCTGCTCCAAACACATTTATTATAAGTTGTTTTTGTATTTCTTAAAGTGCATTAGAAATACAACAATAATAATATTGATAATAATTGAAATTCGAACAATATAACCACAAGAACGTTTATTGATGTAGGCTTCCCCGACCGGTGTTCAAGAGCGAATGGTCATTTTCCGGGCTGTTATGCTGTGACCTTTTATTTTTTATTTTGCCGGGGGGGATGGGAGGCGTAGTCACATAAAAAGTGAGACCAGACCCTGTCATAACATGACGTCTGTGTTGAACAATCGCCGAGGGTCTGACAAGATAGACTGTAAGTCGCTTTCCACCAAATAGTTGTACATTTTAATTTGATGTTCAGTAATTGCAGCACGGTTTACTGTCAAATTTTGAAAGGTTCGTAAAGACAGGCTTGGATTTCATTTTAGGAAAGATTCACACCTTTTCATCCCTGGCCGCCCATCTTTGAAAGGAGAGTCCCTCTTCAATTCTTTTGTGAGGCACTGGACGCTATTTTGCAAATCGTTCTTTGTTACCGGGAACCCCACTTTTCCTAGTGAGATAACCCATTGAACTATCACCCTTTGTTAAAAAGGAACTTGGCCCCATCTTCCTCTCTCTAGTTTGTCCGAGAGGGAGTTTCTCGGAACACCATTCCTCTCCGCGGCCGTTGTAATACTCATGCCGTCCTCCTCAACGACCTTAATAGCAGCTTCCATTTGCTGAATATCGTAGGCTAATTGAGAAATGTGCTTTCGACATATTGCTTGAAAGCAAAGATTTAGTCTTAGAATATATTTTTTCATCTCAATTTAAAAAGACTCCTCTGTAGCACACCTAAAAACCCTAGGCCTAGACCTACTGATGATAATAATAATATTATTTGGTTTACGTCCCTTTTAACTATTGTGGAATATTTTCATTGCATGTGATTGATAGTGTGCATCATACTTGTTTATATCTTAATGTATATTTGGGCTGAGGAAGCACAGACGACTGTACGAAACATGTACCCAGTTGTATAAATAGACTATCAACAACATTGTATTGAAAAGACGGAGATTATTAATAGTTTTATTAGTGAATATATTCAATACGGATCTAAAATGGAGAATATTGCTCTAACTTTAACATTATCGTGCACTAGTGTTCGTCACGCATTTGCTCTAAAGATAGTCAGCTATGACGACTATTGGACACGATGATCAAACGACAATTTAATTAGTGCAGGGTGCTTCAGAACTACATTATAAGTATATTGCCGCTGTAAGTTAGGTCTTACAAGGGGATATGACAATGTGCCAGTTTTCTTCACAAATGACGAGCATTGGTAAAGTGCATGTTTTTAAATCCAGTGTTCGTCACCAGCATTTCTAACCAAACTAGGAATGTGAGCACGAAATAGCAAATCACATATGTTACAGAAACAATTACCTATTATATCACACACTTGTAACATTTTAAAATGTCGGAACATAACGCGTATGCACATAATTAACTCGCGTGCCTGCTTAGCACATGAGAGAAGCAATACGTCGCGTCAAGACAGCTCAACTCACAGAAGATGTTTGACGCTGGGAATCACCTATTACATCGCACGCATGATTTCCCAAAGTTGCTCTTTATTGGCAACGAAGGTATGACGAATCTCGTAGGACTTGGTACGTTGAGAAAGACCCGTTGACTTCCATATTATATGTACTTATATACGATAGTGACGACTATTGGCTCAGTGACGAAAACCGGTACAGTTACCTTACATGTAATTTCATTATTAAACTACTTTCTAGTGTTTGACAAGGCGGCTTTCATAATTTGAGATTAATATCGGTCAACATGGATAATATTTAATTTAATAACGGAATATCGCACAGTGTGCATACATAAAAACCTTAGTGTTGAGTACACAGGTCCAAAAGAGTTATTGTTCTTTTGACGCATATCTCCGCGTGATAGTGTTCACACTCTTCCCCGCACAGTCTACATATGGCTCATGGAATGTCTTCCTGTGGCACAGCTTGTGGAGGAATCCATGTACTGCGAAGCGTGCCATGGTATGCCACAGTTCGTAGTTTGGATTCATCCATTCTGGGTTGATCATGGCGTCAGTACGATAGAAGTCTGGCCATATATTTGCTTTCTCCTCGTACAGTTCATGAAGCAAGGCTTGATATTGAGGTGTAGAAGGCACTGTCACTCTCAGGCATAGTTCCTCTATGTAGAACGGCTGTCGTGTGAGTTCGTATGTTAACCACGATGGAGTTTTCTTGGCTACACATAGAACCTTTTTGAGGTACATCGCTTTCATACTTTCTATCGAAGCTAGATCACTCTTTTAGAGATGCTCCTAAATAATGTCTATTGCGTAAGTCATGATGGGAGAGATCTTGATGTGGAAAATGACTATTGCCGTCTTTAAGGACAGCTCACGAATGCTTTTAATTTGGTTCATCACCATGATCGCTGCAGATGCTCTTTCTCTTATGTGTTTGGTGAAGACTTTCCCATTGGTTTGCAGGGTCACGCCAAGTTATTTGTAGGAGTTGACCCTAACAAGCTCCTTGTTCTGGTGTTTGATGAGTGCTGCCGCAGGAGGTTTCCCTCCTCTGTGAAATGTCATCTGAACTATTTTCTGTGCATTCAGACTCGGGCTGTTCCTGTCCGCCCAGGTCACCAGTTTGTCAAATGCTTCCTGAAGCTGTTGGTACGATTGTGAAGCTTATGTCATGTCATGTCATCAGCATACATGTAAATGAAGACTTCCTTATTTGCTGTGGTTTCGATGGCAAATGACACAGCATCGACTGAAAGCGTGAAGAGATTCTTAGTAAAAAAGGGTATAACAGGGAATATTGATTGTGAGGAGCTCGCAACACAAGGAGGCGTGAAGGCATTCAAGGTTGCAATGCCTTTCAATGCCTTAAACGTCATTTCGACACCAGATTTCTGATCAATGAATATGATAAAATTGGTCCGGTCAACTCAAACATAAAATGCCAGCCCAGTGTGCCGTTGGGCTCGTCAGTTGGTACAGACACACCTCACCATTTCTATTTTGAATATATAGGAAATATGAACAGACGGACATAAAGGTTAGTTGGTTGGTTCCTTAGTTTAGGGTCTGCAACAACGCGGTCATGTAGCCCCGTGTACTTTGGTTGTGTGTAGAATCTTTCTGATAACCAGTGTTATTGGTGGCTGTATTAGTGTGTTTTTCTGTTTTCGATTCAAGTAAGGACTGCAGACATTGAATTTTTTTCAAGTAGTTCCTACTTTTACCGCCAAACGCCACAGTCTACGACTACTAGTTCAGAACTTCCAGTTCCATTATGAGTTTTTGCGTTCTTTGAGTCTCGCTGTCTGCGAAAACTGCCACCGCAGTCGGCTCCTGGCGACGAACGTAGGAACCTAAGAACGTTCGTCTAATGATTAACTATAATTTAGGTTCACACAGGTGTAATTAGTGGAAGGTTCTTTAACATGTCATGGGACCGCCGACATTACTTCCCCTCTGAAGGAAGGCATACTGAGGGATTCTTAACGCTCTTAAAAAATCCGACGACTAACGGACATATAACTACACCCTTTTTTTAAATATCACAACTAAGAATTAGTTCTAAATGGTAGGAAATGTTATTTGATAGAACTTCAAGCAGTCTTGCCCATATGTAATTATTTTACTATGTTAATTTTTAAGTGTAACTGATAAACCATTTTTATAGCCATTTAATTTTTTAAAATTTAACGGTTGGTTACTGCTCTTTTCATTGATACATAGTTGCTCAGTCTGGTAACTTCTGGGATTTGCTTGAGATAGATTAGGAAGTAGGAGTCTTCTGTTACTTAGGAAGCAGAATAACCAGTGATGGACGAAGCAAAGAGGATATAAAAAGTAGGTTGGCTCAGGCAAGGAAAGCATTTCTTCAAAAAAGGAATCTGTTGACACCGAATGTAGATTTATGTATTAGGAAGTCATTTTTGAAAGCCTTTGTCTGGAGCGTGGCGCTCTATGGAAGTGAAACTTGGACTATTGGTGCAGCAGAAAAAAGGAGAATTGAAGCTTTTGAAATGTGGTGTTACAGGAGAATGATGAAGATGAGACGGGTAGATAGGGTTACAAACGAAGAGGTATTAAGACGAGTGGGAGAGGAGATATGTTTCTGGCGACTGTTAATGAAGAGGAGAGATAGGTTGGTAGGACACATACTAAGACACCAAGGAATAGCAAGCTTAGTTATGGAAGGAAGGGTCGAGGACAAGAATTGTAGGGGTAGACCAAGGTTAGAATATGTTAAACAGATTGCCTCGGATGTAGGGTGTGGTAGCTATGTAGAGATGAAACGATTAGCTCAGGACAGGGAGGCGTGGAGCGCTGCATCAAACCAGTCAAAAGACTGAAGACTCAAACAACAACAGATTAGATAGCCTACTGTATTTATAGTAACTAGCGGGCCCGTGCGAGAAATCTCGCAACATGAAACAGGCGTCCCTACGGCCAAAATGCGAACTGTACAGTAATGATGTTGCGAATTGTCCTACAGCAACAGTATTTGCAAATCACACACTTCTTCCAAAAATTTATATTTATAAAATTAGAATGTAATTCGTCACTGCTAATGTCATTTGTGTACTGAGTCCATTGATTGACAGCTTAGCAGTAACACTCACCGGTTATTCGATATTTATGATATTATACGATTTGAGTGCTCATTCCTTTGATTTACTGTTTCTGAAATCCATGCAAAATGAAGAAGGAAAGACCTCAGAATGTTAAAATGGCATGAAACAGGCGGCACAGTGGCCAAAATGTGAAGTGGACTGAAATATGGAGGGTATTTTCCTACAGCAACAGAATCTGCAAATTGCACACTTCGTACATTTCTTTAAAAGTCATTTTTTATAGAAATTATAGATATTTATGAAATTAAAGTGCAATTCGTCACTGGTAATATCTATTCTCTTTCATTTGAATGCTCATTGTCACGATCGGTCGCTTGTGAGCGCCGCAGGAGGGATCTATACTACTGAAGTAATATATATGATATGGTATGGTACCAGTATCTTATTAACCTGCTGACTGAGGTTTTTTAAACCTGCACTGGCACATAGCGTGAAACCTACTGCAAGCTATGTCGATCCTAAACCATCAAAGCCTTGTTACCATCGACCAAACATTGATGTTTACTATCAACCGAACGCTGAAGTTTACTATCAACCAGTAGGTTGTAGTGAGATAAAAATCCATTCCAATAATAGGTCTACTAACTTCTGCTATAATGAAAGGCCACTGAAATTCTCTACGCAACCACAGATCAAGCCTTAGCAATTTCTAGCCATACATTTTGATTGTTGTGTTGGTGCCTGCAAAAAGTGCAAATTTACTAGGGGTAAGTTTTTCTTTAGGCGAAGCTGGAACAACTGAAACATCTGCACCACTATCAATCAGAAAGAAGGCAGCTGATTCCTTGTCACTTATATAAAGGCGACTCAACTGTGGCCCCTGTCTCTGCGTCGCCAGTGAGAGACGGGCATTTAGTTCCGGCTTATTTTGACTAGTTTGAAGCGTTGTACAGGGTCTTTCACTCAAAGTGCGGCCTGCAGCGCGGTGCATAGATGCAGCTCGCTGAGCTTAGGGTCGAAAGTTCGAAGCATCAATCCAACAGCACTTCCTTATCTTAATTATGACATATGCTGTGACAGCAGTGCACTACGATATGCTCGTCTGACCTTTATAGCTGCACGTTCTACCTGGAGCGCTGGGCCGGCCGCACTTTGAGTGAAAGACCCTGTACTAATACTTCATGGCTGCAAGCATTTAAAAGCATGGTCACCAAATTTGGTATGGTAGTAACATGTGTTCTGTGTAGACATAGTATGGGAACCGTGGCTGTTTGACCTCCTACCTGAATTCGATCTGCAACGTGAAGTTGTTTGCTTAAATCTGTCGCAAGTAAGGAAAGTTCAGACACTTGTTTCTTTTCAAGTCTTTTATGTCATCTGAGTGGGGACTGACAACATTTATTGATGCCACTTGATAGGATGGTGTTAGTTTTAATTCCCATATCTCATCTGCTACGGTGGGTGAGTGGTTATCGTGTCGGACTACCAACCCCAAGCTTGCAGGTTCACTCTTGGCCGTGGTAAGTGATTTTTGAAAGGCGACAAAAATCACAACATGCTTGTCATGCGTTGTTGGCATGTTAAAGAACCCATTTGAATTCAGTAGGGTGTGTTCATAATGACAAAATTAATCTCGGGATTTTCCGCCAGCACAAAGTTCCTCCATTCTCCACTAGAAAGCGCTATAGTGTCAAGGAGCTTAGATATCTAACCTCCTTGACTTTCATAGAGATCCAAGAAACGACCAAATACGATATGCAAGCCGCCCTCTGGGTGTCAAATAACAAAGCTTGCACCCGGCACCCAAAGCCATACGATATTATATATTATTATATCTGTCATGGTAGCCAATCTCCCCAGATCGCCTATGCTCACCGATAATATTGTTCGCATTTCATGAAGTAATTGTTGTAGCCATAATGTTTTGAGGAATTGTTCACTAACCTTATCATGGGTTAAATTTCTCATTGCACATAGCAGTTGGGGGGGTTCCGATCTCCTAGTTCCAGTTCCGTTAGGAGTTTTTGCGTTCTTGAGTCTCGCTGTCTGCGAAAACTGATATTAATCGCTCGTTACTGGTGTCATATTTTCCAGAGTCAGGCGGTTTAACCAAAATATCTGCTACCTGTGTTAAAATTGCCGGCCCCGTGGTGTTGGGATAGCGCGTCTGCCTCTCACCTGGAGGCCCCGGGTTCGATTCCCGGCTCCGTCAGGGATTTTAAAATTGACGTGAGGGTTGGAACGGGGTGCACTCCGCCTCTTGCGGACAATTGAGTAGCTGTCTGACAGTGAGGCAGCGCCCCAATCTCGAAAACCAAGATTAACGGCCGTGGGGACCTGATGTGCTGATCACGCGTCACCCCAATATCTGCAGACGAAATGGCTGGCCAGCGGTCACTTGGTCGGCCTAGGCCCTTCATGGGCTGTATAGTGCCAGGGGTTGACTTATTTTTCGTTGAATTTTTGTGTTAAAATTTCCGCTTCCAGAGCGGTGGCACTTTTAATGCTCACACATGATACTGCACAATCTTGTTCGGTATTGCTTTCCGTAACTTTCTCTAACGACATCACGTCAAGCGTCACCGTTGTAGATTAATAAGTATAATAACAATGTGTGCGATGTTCTATAACACCACCGGTATTATGGTTTCTCTCTCTCTCTCTCTCTTTTTTTTTGCCAAACACACTGAGCCAAGATAAAACAAACTAGGGTCAAAGAAGAAAAGCCAAAGATATGACTCGTTTTCTCTGTTCGTACATTGCAACCAAGTTCTAAATATCTAAATGTGCATTGCCATGCTCATGTCAAAGGTCGCCCTAAGGTCTAACTATTGAGACTTGATTTACATCCAAGAGGCTTTCAGCTGAGTCTGACAATGCTTCTTCAACTTGGGGGGCGAGACTTCTCATTTTCAACTTAACTTATACCAACCACATAAATCGCAGTGTTTCAAGATTTTATTTTAGCAATGAGAAACAAAGATGAAATTCAGGGCATTCTTACACTTGGTATTGAAAGAATTGAAAGAGTTTCATCATATAAATATTTAGGATGTCAAATCAATGATAACTGGGACTTAAGTCAAGAAATTTGACGTAGAATTTAGCAGGCCAGAAGTTCTTTCATGAAAATGAGAAGTTTTGACCAGCCGTGATTTAAGTCTGTCATTATGCACCTGACTGCTTCGATGCTATGTTTTTAGTGTCCTGCTCAATGAACTTGAATCATGGACACTTACCCAGGTTTTAAGTAAAAAACTGATAGCATTTGAAATGTGGACGTATCGCAGGATTTTAAAGATATCATGGGCAGCTAAAGTCACAAATGTGGAAGTCTGCGGCGTATGAACAAAGACTTGGAAATTCTCAGTATCATCAAAAGGAGAAAACTAGAATACAACAAATACCACCTCTTGCAATTAATTATCCAAGGAAAGATTGATGGCATTCGGGGTCCAGGACGCAGACGAATATCCAGGAATTAATAATAATCCCTTACCTAATCTATTATCAGCAATAACAGAATTAAATCGAATTAATAAATAAACCCCTGCAGTTACCAGAGTTGATGAATTTAGAACAGCTATGGACAAACAGCAGATCATGCTACTGATCGCCAATGTTCTTGGAGGACGAGGCACTTGGAGTGGAAGAAGAATGAGCTGTAAATGCTCTTTATCTCCGAGTTGATGAAATTGATACCATACGACTATTAGATGAGAATATAAACCTTTACTTGGGGGTGATATTTCATGACTCAATCTGAACTAACTTCAGTTATAGGCCTAAAATTTGAGAAATGTGTGCTGTTGGAAGTGACTGCACTGCTGTTTATGTTAGTGCTTGTACGATACCATGGAATGGGGACATAGCCATGCCAATTTGGGATTAGGCAATGTTGACAGTGGGCCAATATTATGTTAACTTCTGGCACTGGGTATGAAATAACCATTTCACATTGTAGGTGAGGATGACATGAGGATTATTTGGATGGAGCACTTTTTGTCCAAGGTCATTTTCTTTAATCGTGTGGGAGAGGCGGCTTCGATGGCGTAGTTGGTAGCATGCTGGGCTTCTATGCCCAAGGTCACGGGTTCAAACCCGGTCGAAGACGTCGGTGTTTTAAGAGCGTTAAAATCCCTCAGTATGTCTTCCTTCGGAGGGGAAGTAAAGCTGGCGGTCCCATGTCATAGATTTATGGCATGAAAAAGAACCTTCCACTAACTACATTTGTGTGAAGCCAAAATTTGTAGGTTGGAATTGATAACTCCCTATTAGTTCCAACGTTCGCTGCCAGGTACTGACTACGACGCCATCTAGTAGCCAAGTCCGCAAGCTAGGAGTTGTGGACGGTAGCATTTGGTAGCAAAAGTAGGAACTTTTTGAAATTATTGTCTGCAGTCCTTACTTGAATTTAAAAAAATTCCTCTCGGCACGCCGGAAGGCGGAGGTAGATTTCACCGGGCAGACTAGAGGATAGGCTAAAATAGGCGAAATATGCAGGTTTTCGTAGGTGGATGAGACCTCATTTATTGCGAGAATGTATTTTACAATTGGAGGTTAATTAACCTTTTTTTCGTCTTTCTATGCATATTTTTAACATTTTATTGTCTTATGGGGATGGTAACTTTCTTGTCATATTTGGGGTTCATTTTAATACTTTTGATCACAATGTCCTTATGCAAGGTTTGGAACTGATGTGTAACTATCTAACAGTCTGTTACTTCTTCGCGCAAAATTTTATCTCCCGCAGAGATGTTGGTTGGTTCCTCAGTTTTGGGGCTGCGACAACGTGGTCATGTAACCCCGTGTACATTGGGTGTGTGTAGAGTCTGTCTGATAAACGGTGTTAATTGTGATGACTGTATTAGTCTCTAATTCAGTTAAGGTCTGCAGAAGGTCAATTTTAAGTAGTAGTACCTAATTTTGTACCAAATGCTACCGTCAACGACACCTACTGTGAACTTGGCTGCTAGATTGCACCGCAACCAGCAACTTGCAATGAACGTTGGAACTTCCCCTCCAAAGGAAAGCATGCTGAGGAATTTTTAGCGCTCTTAGAAAATCCGACGACTTTGGCCGGTTTTGAACCAGCGACCTTGGGCATAGAAGTTCAGCATGCTACCAGTTAGCCGCTTCCCACATAGTCAGATGGAACAAGAAGTTCCGTGCAGAACTAAAGAGCCTACTTTTCTTAAAATTAAGATTCATGCCAATGATTAATCTACAGTATATGAACCTAAAAATGAAGCATTCAGGAAATGGTTCCAACAGAGGACAGACAGAACAAGAGAAGAATACCAAGAGCGGAAGAAAGAAGCAGAAGTAGTGAAGGAAGAGAAAAAGAAATGGCTGGAGAAATGGACAGAAATGATGGAGGAGGACTGTGATGGCAGTAAGAAAGTGTTGTATGGAATGATAAAGGCAAAGAGAAGAGATACAGGGGAAAATGTCAGAATGGTGGACAGGAATGGAAAGGAGGTCGAAAATATGGAAGAAGTAAAGGTTATCTGGAGAGAATACTTCAAGGAACTCCTAAATCCAACTAAAACCAGCGTAGTGGACATAGTGGAGGAAGAAACAGACAGTGACCAAGACATTTCAGAGAAGGAATTGACATGGAAAGAAGTGGAGGAAGCATTAAAGAAGATGAAAGGGGGAAAGGCACCGGGAATAGACGAAGTGAGTGTGGAGATGGTGAGAGCAGCAGGGGTGATAGGAACACAGTGGCTCTTTCGAGTAATGAAAGTGATATGGAGGGAGAAGAAAATACCAGAGGACTGGAAAAGAGGGATAATAATACCCATATTTAAAAAGGGAAGTAGGAAGGAATGCAAGAACTACAGGGGAATTACACTCATGTGCCACTGCGCCAAAATATTTGAGAAGGTACTGGAGAGAAGAATTCGGACAGAAGTTGAAGATGGGCTGAGGGAAGAACAGTATGGATTCAGGCCAGGAAGGTCAATAGTTGACCTCATCTTTGCAGTAAGACAGCTACAAGAACACCATTATGAATATGGGAAAGATCTGGTGATGACCTTCTTGGATATTGAGAAAGCATATGATAGTATTAATAGAAACAAGGTATGGGAAGCAATGAGAGCAAAAGCAGTGAACAAGGAGACAGTGGCAAGAGTGAAAGCAATGTACGAGGGAAGCAAAAGCTGTGTAAAGGTGGGAAGAGAGAGAACGGAATGGTTTCAACTGGAGAGTGGTCTGAAACAGGGAAGTGCCCTCTCACCCCTGTTATTTATAGTGGTGATGGATGAAATCATACGAAAAGTGGTAAATAGCATTGGGGAAAGGAAAATGAAGGCAATGTTGTTTGCTGATGACCTTCTGGTATGGGGAGAGGATGAGGAAGAAGTACAAGAGCAATTAGATGAGTGGGAGAAGGTAGTGTTATCATATGGGATGAAGTTCTCAGCACAAAAGAGTGAAGTGGTCATCACAACGAGGAAGAAGAACAGACTGGATATGGGTATAACACTTGGAGGACAGCAGTTGCAGAAAGTAGAATGCTTCAAGTACTTGGGAAGCATAATTGAAGAAAAGGGAGGCAATAGGATGGAAATAAATGAGAGGGGAAGGTGCGCAGATGGATTTTTCAAGAGTGTTAGGGGGATGATATGGAATAAAGATGTACCACAAAAATGTAAAGGAATCATCTACAAGACCTACTTTGTGCCAATTTTGACATATGGTTCAGAAACATGGGTGATGAAGGAAAGGGACAAGAATAAAATACGAGCAGTGGAGATGAAGTTCCAGAGGAGTAGGGTAGGAGTGACAAGAATGGACAGAGTAAGGAATGAGAGAGTCAGGGAGATGGTAAGAGAGGAACCATTGCAAAATAGAATAGAGCGATCTAGGCTACAATGGTATGGACATGTGAGGAGGATGCAAGAGGAGAGGATACCGAAGAAGATGTTTGGAATGGAAATGACGGGAAGGAGGCCAAGGGGAAGACCAAGGGACAGATGGACAAAAGGAGTTAAGAAGAGTGTGGAGGAAAGAGGAGTGTGCTGGGACACAGTAAATGACGAGAGATGGTGGATGGACAGGAAACGATGGAGAGGCTTATGTTCCAAGCAGACCCGACCAGCGGTTGGAAACTGCTCAAGATGATGATGATGATATGAACCTATCTAGAATAATGACAAAATTAAGTTGGTAATATCGGAATGTCTTAATTAGTTCGAAATACTGTATACTAGGCATAATGTAGCCTAATACAGCAATACAGTTGGCAGCCCTGGTGACTGAATATATTCTTAATTCCATCTCTTAAGGTACAGAATACAAAATGTGGTTGAAGTCCAAAGGATGTTACATGGAGTTATACATTGGATCTATCAGCACACGTAAAAGCACGTTGGCAACAATGTCATGCGTATGCTGGTCAGAAATAATCGGAAATATTATGATATATTTTTGTGCCAATTTTGGATGAAATCCATTTTTTAGTATAGAAGTTATATGTATTTTAAAATTGGAGCTATCATCAGGCATAGAATCATGTTGGCATCACTGACTTATATTAATTACTCCAAATTAATCTAGAATGTCAGGTGCTATACGTATGCAAAGTATAGACCTGTTGGCTTGCATACTTTCTGATATATTGATATTAGGGTAAAAAATATAGACACCATTTATTAACAGTTGGCAGCCCTAATTGCTCATAAGAATACTTATAGTCATATCTGTTATATTACACATAGCTAGGGAATGGAAAAATTCGCGATCGCGAATTTCGCGAATTATTAAATGAAGTAATACACAGATAGTAATGTGTTTTAATAACCCTAAAAATGGCGAAAAAAATGGGTTTTGAAGTCGCGAAATTTCGCGAATTTCGCATGAAGACGCGAATTTTGCGAATTATGCATGAATTTCGCACGAAACCGCGAATTTTAGCTTTTTTCATTTTTTTCTTCTGATAATTCGCGGCAATCAATGCACGAATTTCCGCGAATTATCCACAGTAATGTTTTTAAGCCTAGCAAAGAGAAAAATATTGGTTAAAAATATTGAAATGTATTTTATGAACACGCAAAAAAAAAAAATATAATACTTTATAACATAGTATTGTAAGACACACTATGTGGGCTTTACCAATATTAAAAACTAAGAAAAATGACTGTCATCACTTTTTGTTTCTTAGGTGGTTTATTTTTTCTAATTTAAGATTGTACAATTCTGAAGAAAACAATATATGAGAACGAAAATTCATCTTGATTTTCTATATAAGAGATAAGTGTGACTATAGACACACTAGCTTGACTGTGGGAACTTTCGTGATTTCCGTTGCATCACTCCTTCACTCGATATGTACTGGATCTCAGTTTACCTCACCGACAGTCGAATTCCGTACAATATCCTCATCGCTTTCATGTCTGAAACCATGATTGTCTTTATCGAAGTCTAACTACTGAATGTCACTTTCTTCTGCATCTTGATATTCATCTAGGTTTTACCCTAATGTCATCGTAGTGAAACCACCTTGCCTGTTTAAAATATCGTCACAGAAGCCGACAAACGCTTGTTTTTGTGCGAGTGTAGTACCGGTAATCTTCTCCCATGACTTGACTGCATGGAGAGCATCCAACAAACACGGAAAGATCGGTCACTTAACGGTAGATAGTCGGCCTCGCTTTCTGTATCAATCTGGGTGGTCATCCTGGTAAGTTACTTAGTTATTGTGGTATTAAGGGCCAGAACAGTGAGGTCATCTGCCCCTTCATCCTAGTAACTACTCGCCACGTGGCGTCATATAGTGCGCCTTTCAGACATGAATATCTAGATGGCAAGTATCCAGATCAAAATATGCCACTGTTTCCGGAACCAGAATTAACCAGGCGGTCTTCTAGGTTTCATTCTGTAGTGTGTCTGTCAGAGTACTTGAAAGATATTTTGCAATTTATGAGTGAAGTAGTAGGGACATAACTCTGGTGTTGATTTTCTCAACAATGTTTCACATGATGAAATACTTGAGATTCAAAGAATTTGGCACAGACATCACTGAACTCATCCCCTTATTAGAAGGCCAGTCTTATCAGACTGTTCACCTTCTAGATGGACATCTACGGAGAATTCAGCAAGCCCTTAAACTTGCTGTTTCTGGAAAGTACGTTACCAACATTAAGGAGCAGTTGGAAGGTTGTGGAAATGTGTTAAAAAGAGGGAAAATACATTCAGTTTTAGTGAATGCTGGGTCGCATGCTCTTGGAAACTTAATCAGCTTGAGATCCGCTGACCCTGGGAACAGGATTTACAAATGTGTGCATTTGATCCAGCAGAAATAGTGCCAATGAACATCAATGAGGACCTTGCAAAGAAAATTAAGAAGTTGCCGGTCTGCGGAAAACTGGAAGAAAGTGAGGTGTTAAGAGGATACAAAGAACTGCAAACTTTAATCAAGAAGCAGATGCATGACAGGACCAAGACAGACATTGTTGGAGGTTTGCAAGGAATGACATTTGTATTTCCAAAGTTCTCAGAATCTGTGTTGAAAACCATTTGGATCCCCTGTTCAAACTCTGTGAACTTTTGTTTTTCAGCTTACACTAGTACGTTAAGTGATATGCGTCACCGTTAGTCACAAGGCAATTTGGATCTCTTCACTGAAGTATACTTTGAAGGATGACTGTAATGTGTTATGTTATCCATGATATTTAAAAAATCCCGCCTAAAATTCATGATTTTGAAAGTACCGAAAAGTGCACTTGAAACCACCGAATTTGACACTTTAAAATACCGCTTTCTTCACTCTGAAATCACCGAAAAATTCCAATCTCTACACATAGCACATAACGAAATTTGGTTGAAATCCAACTGACAGTATAGAAGTTACATGTATTTAAAAAATGGTCCTATCAGCAGGCTTAGAATCATGTCGGTAGAACTGACGTATATAAGATACACCAAATGTAAAATGTCAGGTACTATACGCGTGCATAGTTTAAAGCTGTCGGCTTGCATACTTTCTGATATATTGGTATTTGGATAAAAAGTAGAGAGAACAATTATTAACAGTTGGCAGCCCTGGTGGCTCTTAATAATATGCTCAGTCATACCTGCTTATGTGCTTATATTACATACATAATTTGGTTGAAATCCAATTGATAGTGTAGAAGTTATGTGCATTTAAAAATTGGACCTATCAGAAGGCTTAAAATTATTTTGGCAACACTGTCATGTATGGCCTCCTGGAAATTAAACTGAAATAGTATTATCTACATGTGTGCCAATTTTGGAATTGCTCCCATGTATGCCTTCCATGATATCCAACATGGGGCTCAAATTTCTAATGCATTTTTTTAGCAGTTGGTAGCACTGACATCTTTTTCAAATATGGGCTTGAGATATTCCGGTATTCATCTTTACTCATACTAAATTTGGTTTCGATTGCTGCAGCCGTTTAGGAGTTGATAAGGGGAGGGGACACACACACACACACAGCCAGCCAGACAGAAGGACAGACAGACACATTTTCCCGGATCGATCTCATAAGTCTATTTTTTCCTCATTTTTGCAAAGTGTGAAAAGTAGGCTAAAAATGAATGTGATCTCGTCAATGGCGTTGTCTTGGCAACCTCTGATAGCTCATCCCTGATCAATTTAGAAGCGTTGTCATGGTAACCACTGATGGCACTTGGCATTTTCTTTAATTCCGAAATCGTTTTTCTCATCCCTTGGCGTAATGGTGGGTCATATCAAAATTTCTTTCAGACAAACGTTTTAGGTAATTATTAGGGGAATATTTTCCATTTTGTACGGTTTTGATATTGTGCCTATTAAGAGAGATATGATTGTTTCCCGAAAAACCCACTTTTTTTCCACCCCTTTGGTCAATGGTTGGTGCTATCAAAAAACTTATTTGACATAAATTTTTGGCATTTATCCGACACATATTATGAACTTTGAATTGATTCGATATTTCATGTATTAAGAGAGTTATAGTGATATTTCACTTTTTCGAAAAAAGCCCCCCATTTTCACCCCCTTTGACCGATTTTGCCCATTAACGAACTCGACCGAGAATTTAATGGGATACTTATTATGAAAAAAATTCAAAGTGATTGGGGCAAAATTACGGCAGTTATCGTGTCCACAAGAAACTGATATACATATACATATATACATACATAAATTATATATAAACTTTTGAACTGACGGTGGTTTTGGGGTCTGGGGGATGTGAAACGCGAAGATATGTCGAAATTTTCCGGAAGTCGAAACATGGGACCCATTGCAATAGTTAACTTTCTAATGAAATCTACCTAACAGGTAACACACACTAATACAGCCATCACAATTAACACCGGTTATCAGACAGATTCTACACACACCCAAAGTACACAGGGCTCCATGACCGCGTTGTCTCAGCCCCTAAACTAAGGAACCAACCATGTGGGAGACCTTCAAGTGAATAGACTACCGGTAACTCTTCTTCCTTCAATAATATGATGTCTGAATATTGCACAAGATTTCTTCTTCCCGAACGATTTGTTAATATACAGGGAGTTCTTTATAAGACTTCGCTTTTCAGACCGCGACCCGCAAGGAGTAATAAGGAGAGGCCCTAACGGCAAGGAAGTGAAGCCAGAAGTTACTCCTCCGCATATGCTCAAAACATTACGGTAGTCCCATAAGAAAAGCATGTAATGGTGTGACGTACGTACACAAAAGTGGTGATATTTCGCGTGTAGGTCGAAATGTCGACATGTGGGGCATATGTTTGCACAAACAGAACTCCCACCTGCCAAAGTAATGTCATTTCACAAGTAAATCCATTTATTTGCCATTTACTGTGTTAAGTTTTCATCCTTGGAGTAGCCACCTCACGGTACTGTTCTAGTATCATTCGTTAGATGTTCAAATAGTGGCATACGTGTCCACCAATATAATTATTTCGATTGCTAGGAATTATTTACGGATATTTTCCTCCGTTTCTTACTGTAAATAGTTTCTGCTTGTCAATTAATGAACGGTATTACTGTAATCTAATTACCCCAATCTATTTTCAACGTGGCTTGAGTTCTAGATTTATTGCTCGTGGGTGTTAGAAGATTGATATGACATTATTTGAATATTTTAGTGTGTTAATCTCAAACCTCAGCCTAGACCTAGTTTAGTTTGTTACCGGAACTGAACTGGCCTATTTTTTTTATAAATCATCGTGCAATGAAAGCAATAACGCCACCACCCAATTAGTTCGCATGCCTTAATATTTTAAATGTATTTAATTTATTTAATACACATTCGTGAATATAATGGCAGGCCTACTGGTATCTCGGTAATTATTTGCCTATTATTTGGTATAAGTTAAGAATAGTGATGGGTGTCTGGTTGCCTGAAAACCCACAATAATTACAGGTCATAAAAACTGCATACCGGTATAATACATAAATTTCCCATGTGCTATACTATATTTCAGATCGGTGTATTGCTCAAGTTTGTATTGTAAAATTAAACGTTTTATGGCAGTGTACATGATTTTCGATTGCGACGAAAAGTGTTGTGACTGGAGTACACTTCACGCTAGCCAGCAAAGATCAACAAATATTCCTTGATTTCCATCGTCATATAGGCCTATCTTACAATTTCGTAGTATAGGCCTACCTGCACACGAATCTTTTTTTTTTTCGTAGTTCCGCCCCTTAAAGCAACAATAACTAACACGAATCTTTTACTGGTAATCATACTTAAATCCCACTAATAAATAAGTCTACGGTACCGTAGACTCAATTTACCGCTCGACCCGGGCATGTATGGGGGCGTGGTCAGTGCTTCAACTCTCCGCATGCTATAGCGCTGACAGGGCGCCTCCTTATTACTCCTTGGCGACCCGTGGGAATCCCATTTGTGGTCCGCGGGATTCCCCATGTGAGACCATATGTCGTGTGTCGATAGCAGGCTACTGACGGGTGACACAGCTGCAGACAGAAGCGATCATATTCATCGTTCATTAGGTGAAGTTATTCATGCCTTAGAATTAATTCCATGAGAAACATTCACCTACACTATCGCCGATGAAACAAAACTTACAGTAAGTCTACTTGTGTCAATGAACAGGAATAATTAAACAACGTGGCCATCATGAAATTAAATGTAATATATTAAATGAGGAATATAGACTGTTAATGAGTAGACTTCATCCCGTCGATGTTGAAAGGAAGGAGTCGATTGCGAGTCGACTTGTTTTTGTTGCGACCCGTACTCGCGGGAGCGTGTAGTCAATTGTTTGAAATTGTTAAAAACTTACGACAGAAAGTAAGGACACAAAATAAAGATTTAAGCAATCGGTAAACGCAACAGCGTTTTATTCACGTCAAAAATACATACAATAACATAGACTATACATAATTTTCAAGATCGTGCCCATTTGACTCACTTCTTGCACAAAACCTAGCCTCAATGCCTCACATGAATAACACTACAGTGTTGAGTGACGAGAGTAGCCATTCAAACCAAAGTTATTATGTTGAAATGATGAAATAATACGCATATCAGAATGAAAACTAGTTGTCTTAACATAAATTTCTGCTTGCCACACTGAACAATGCATAAGGCATAAAGATCTTGTTGCACTTATATATGGCAGAACACCTTTATAATTGCACTACTAACTTCTTTACTACACATAAAATGCAGTAAAAGTTAGTTGTTTTAACTTGAGTCCTTAACGCAGAGAAAGGACTGTTGCGAAACACATGGAGTGGCTTGGACAAGTTTTGCTCCGATAGCAAATGGCTTCTCCTCACGAATAACTGGTAATCTGCAATTACACAACAACGATTTCACCCCCGCAGCATGTATGAACTTTTTTTCTTCACATTTCAGAAGGCATCTATACATATTTCCGACTGATAGTCGAGAAATAGCAAATAATCCAAAGAACTGCAACTCGCCCATGTTAATGAAATGGAACCTAAGAATATGAGTGGAACGCGGATTA
Source organism: Meconema thalassinum (assembly GCA_946902985.2). Classification (NCBI taxonomy): domain Eukaryota; kingdom Metazoa; phylum Arthropoda; class Insecta; order Orthoptera; family Tettigoniidae; genus Meconema; species Meconema thalassinum. The sequence continues at coordinate 67,060,088 of OX336397.1, forward strand.
TACCCTTGCAGCAGACATGAATGTGGCTTTTACATACCTTGTGTCCTCGTTTCATCTTCTGGGCGATATTACGTATTGAAATTAGGAACCCTGGTCACTGCTGAACCTCATATATGTGCTAAAGTTCATAAATATGTGTTTTAGTTCTTGCTATTTTAAAAACCGGGCACCCTGTTTCGACAGCGCTTTCATCTTGTTCAACTGTCAAGTAGGTGCACTCTAGCGGCACGCAGCGAGGCGCATATTGAATATAAAATCAAAATGTTCTCGAAAGGAAACATGTATTGTCCGTTGAGCCAAGGTAAGGATTGTATTGCTTTGGAGTGGAGTTTTGACTCCCGCGGTGCACTGGGATGCTCGTGACATGGTTACACATGTAACGAAACTTCTTGCAATGGCCTTCTCAGTGTGCGCCAGCTACGCGTCTTGGTAGGTGTGCCTTTACCAACTAAAGAGCCCAATTGGCACACTGGGGCGAAACGCTAGCAATGTGTTGAGTTATGCCGGACATTTTGTGTTAACGTGTATTGTCCGTTGAGCCATTATACATTTTCTTCCGAGAACATTTTGATTTTATAATTTTAACTGCACTTATTATAAAATGCATAGACATTAACCATAATGAAGAAGGTATTAAATATTATCCGTGGTGACTGATATCAATCTCAAATTATAAAAGCCGCCTTGTCAAACACTAGAAAGTAATTTAATAATTAAGTTACTCGTTCATGTTTCGTTATACCAATAATAACTTGGTCAGCGTGAAAAAATCTTAGAAACTATGTTAACAAAAAACAAAAAGAACAAGAAGTTCCGTGAAGAACTATACAGCCTACTTTTCATGCCAATGATTATTCTACAGTATATGAACCTATCCAGAATAATGACGAAATTAAATTGGTAATGTCGAAATATCTAATTAGTTCAAAATATACCTGGTATAATGTAGCCTAATAGAGCACTACAGTTGGCAGCCCTGGTGACTGTATATATTCTTAGTTCCATCTCTTAAGCTACAGAATACAACATTTGGTTGAATTCCAATGGACGTTACATGCAGTTAGACACTGGATCTATCAGCACGCGTAAAAGCTTGTTGCCAACAATACCATGCGTGTGCTGGTCAGAAATAATCTGAAATATTATGATATCTTGTTGTGCCAATTTTGGATGAAATCCATTTGTTAGTATAGAAGTTACATGTATTTTAAAATTGGACATATCAGCAGGCATAGAATCATGTTGGCAACACTGCCTTGTATTAATTACTCCAAATTAATCTAGAATGTCAGGTGCTATACGTGTGCAAAGTATAGAGCTGTTGGCTTGCATACTTTCTGATATATAGATATTAGGGTAAAAAATATAGGCAGCATTTATTAACAGTTGGCAGCCCTGATTGCTCTTTACAATACTTATAGCCATATCTGTTATGGTACACAAAGCACATACGAAATTTGGTTGAAATCCAACTGATAGTATAGAAGTTACATGTATTTAAAAATTGGTACTATCAGCAGGCTTATAATCATGTTGGTAGAACTGACATATATAAGTTACTCGAACTTAATGTAAAATGTCATAATATACTGTACGTGTGCATAGTTTAAAGCTGTTGGCTTGCATACTTTCTGATATATTGGTATTTGGATTTTTAAAAAATATAGAGAGCAATTATTAAGAGTTGGCAGTCCTGGTGGCTCTTAAGAATACGCTGAGTCATATCTGTTTATGTACAGATATAACATACAAAATTTGGTTGGAATCCAATTGATAGTGCAGAAGTTATATGCATTTAAACATTGGACCTATCAGAAGGCTTAAAATTATTTTGGCAACACTGTCATGGTTGGCCTCCTGGAAATTAAACTGAAATAGTATTATCTACATGTGTGCCAATTTTGGAATAGCTCCCATGCATACCTTGCAAGATATCCAACATGGAGCTCAAATTTCTAGTGCGTTTTTTCAGCAGTTGGTAGCACTGACATCATTTTCAAATACGGACGTGAGATATTCCGGTGCACATCTTTACTCATACTAAATTTGGTTTTGATTGCTGCAGCCGTTTAGGAGTTGATAGGGGGGGGGGGGGGGCACACAGACAGACAGAAGGACAGACAGACACACATTTTCCCGGATCGATCTCATAAGTCTACTTTTTCCTCATTTTTGCAAAATGTGAAAAGTTGGCTAAAAATGGACATCCTTACAAAAAGTCTATAATTTAATCAAATGAAAGGTCACAAAAAAGAATAAACACATACTTGGCAGAACCAATTAACTTTGACAAAACCGAAGGATTCTTACTTGTAGGTTAGTTCTGAACTAGCTGTCAAAATGGTTAATGTATTTCGTATCATAGGTTGTACGAAATAAATCTATATCAGCTTGAACTTTTTCGGGCTTGTAGGCCGCGGTCCAGACGGGATATCTCCCGACGTTTCACCGGAAACTGCGTCCGGCATTTTCAGGGGTTCCGCTCCTTTCCTTGGTCAGCAGTGGAATGAGGAAGTGGCTTGAAATAATGGGTAACGGTTTGTAGTGGGGTATCGTTGCTTGAATATGACTGTTGGTTGGGTGGATCTTGGCGATGAATTAACGGCTGGAAGGCAGTTTGGGTCATCAATTTAGCATGGTGAGTCGAGCGTTCTCTGCGCAGTCCGGCTAGATCGTCTGGTCTCGCGTACATGTTGCGGGGTGCGGTGTGTTCTCCGGCTTCGGCGACCGAACTTGTGAGGGTCAGGTGTTACCTGGGCGACTGCCGGGCTGTAGCGGGAAGGTTCTTCAGGTTGATGTGTGCGTGATATCTTGGCCTTGGTGTATTACGCCACCCACACTCCACTGCAGGTGTCTACAGAATCCCGTGTTCCTGTAGGCAGGTGTACATAGGAATGACGAAGAGGAGCGTGACCACCGGACTCAAGGAACATAACAGACACAGCCGCCTGGGTCAAACAGAGAAATTGTCAGTCGCTGAGCATTCTCTCTTGCCCGGTCACGATGTACAGTACGGGGACACGGAGAAACTGTCCATGACCACACACTACCACGCCAGGCTGAAACGGGAAGCCATAGGAATATTCAAACATCCCGACAACTTCAATCGAAAGGAAGAAATTGAACGTGTGCGTAATACATGGATCCCGGCCCTTAGGAACACCAAGTCCAAGATATTACGCAACATTAACCTGAAGAACCTTCCCGCTACAGCCCGGCAGTCGCCCAGGGAATGCCTGACCCTCACAAGTTCGGTCGCCGAAGCCGGAGCACGCACCGCACCCCTAGGGTGGATACGCGACCGGGAATACCGGGAAAAGACAGGGATTTTTGTTGCGGTCAGGGAAAACCGGGAAAAGTCGGGGAATTTTGTAAAAAAAAAAGAGAGAGAAAGAAAGAAGAAGAAAAGAAAGAAAAAAGAAGAAGAAAAAAAGAATTATTAAGGTTTGACAGTAATTTTTGGTTGTTATACCAGGGTGTCTTCCGGTAACGAAAAGTAACGAAAAAGTAGCTAATTTTACAAACGGGTAAAAAAAGTAACGAAAATTCGCTCAGGTCGGTTTAAATCATTTAAACCCGCGCCGCTAGGCTCACGGATTGTGATGAAGCGAGTTTCACGCAAGCGGCGCCGATTGCGTAGGCTTCCCCGTGCACGACCTCAAGGAAATGCATACTGAGGATACCTTCAGTGGTACTGTCTACATCGGTTCAATGTATATTTTCGGCATCAAGAAGAGAGTTTAATTGTGTGTGAAATGTTTTTCTGTATTATTCGAAAACCTGACTTTTTACGAGATAACATCCAAAACTCAACAGAAACCTCTCATTCCTTATATTGACCTATAAATTTGGGTATCTCAAATTGAAGTACAGAAATAATGCGATATAATTTATTGTCGCGATATTGCGAAATGATACAGTTTCGAAAGAAAATCGCAAAAATGCTCCGAAATACATAGACGATGGTATATTTTAAAAATCTATCCGTCTCGTAATTTGCGACATCCAGTTCGGTTAATTCGAAACTCCGTTATATGTCTATTTTTCCTTCGAACTTTGGTTCCATTGGATATATAATCTAACCGGTTAACTCGAAAACTTGTATAATTTGAATTCGAAAGAAAATGTGCCTCTTGTATTATTCGTGCTATCCTCTCAGAATAATTCGTAATATCCGATACCTACTTCGAACGTTCATCCTCCAAAATCACATCCTCAAAACGGCCGGCTGACCGCACGACTTGCCTGCGGGAATCTCGTCAAACGGACCGAGATCGATGCCAGTTGCGTAAGTCATAAAACCCGTGCCCGGTCGCGAACTTGTGTCTACGAGGACTGCGGGAATCCCGTCAAAGGTGGTTGGGCACCCATCACGAAACATACCGAACCCTGCTAGCCACTTTTCCCATTAACGTATACTTAAAAGTGTACGGGGAGCGAGAAGTGCATCAACCCACTTAGCAATAACAGACTACGTAGCATCGTGATACCCATTTCTTCTCGTGATCCACCGTGAACTTCCAACCACAGCATAGGGACAGTGGGAATCACGGCGTCGACCATGTCCATAACTGCTCGTGAATTTTAACCATGCCCAACCTCGAGCTTGCCTCCGCCATTCTACCAGGACAGATGGACAGGCAGACACTCGTTGAACGGCCGATTGCATACTATCGCGTTCTCTGTCCAACCACGAGGACAACGTGAATCTCGTAAAACGACCGAGAGCGGCAGCGATTGCGATACATCGCGATATTTCTCCGCTTTCGATGACGAGTACAACTGGATTCTTGTCAAACGGACAGCAAGCGGTGCCAATTGCGTAATAATAGTATATTTTTCCGTGCCCAACCTCAAGGACAATAGAAATCTGTCGAACTAGTAAAAGTGACACCGATTATGTAAATCGCGATTTTTCTCAGTGTTCGATCGTGAAAACTACAAATCGCGTCAAACGGCTGAGACCAGCGCCGATCGTGTAACGTGTCGATATTTCTCCGTACTTGACTGCGAAGACCTACTTACTTTACTTTCCGTGTCCGGGAGACACACTAAATTCTTCCTTTCCAGAACTCAGCAGCTCTTATCCCTCGGTCTGTGGCCAACATAAGGTCTTCCTGGCTGCAGGTTTCATTAAGATCTTTGCACGTGAGCAGGTGTTGTGGAGTCTGGATTTCTCCACAGGCACATCGTGGATCTTCTGCAAAACCCCACTTCACAAGGTTGCTACGACACTTAGGAACTCCTGTTCTCATCCGGTTTAAGGACCTCCAGGTGGTATAAGGCAAATGACTACCACTGCTCAGTTCTTCTTTAGGGGTAAACCCCTCTGGTACTATTTGTTTCCAGAGTGACACACGCCGGACGTCTGGCTTGGTATGGAGGGGTACTGTCCTCTTAATAAAACTCTTCCTGGATCTTAGGCGAGGAGTGGTCACCTTGTGGTTGAACATAGAATGTCTGGGATCTGTTTCAAGCTTTTGTCTCTCTTTCTCTGCTGCCACCCTGCGTCGAATAACTGGAGGTGCAATGCCAGCGAGAGGGTAGATCTTCTGCACTGGAGTAGGTCTCAGACATCCAGTGACAATACGTGTGGACTCGTTAAGAGCTATGTCCACTTGCTTGGTATGGGCAGATGCTCCCCACACTGATGATCCGTACTCTCCTGCTGCGAAGCAAAGTCCCAATGCTGTTGAACGTAGAACCTGAGGGTTCGCTCCCCATGTTGAACCTATCAACTTCCACATTATGCTATTTCTTGAGCTGATTGATCTTGCACTTCAATTCTCTACAATGTTTCCTGAAGCTGAGGGTACGATCAAGCTTGATTCCCAAATATCGAGGCGTTTCACAGCTTTCGAGTGTCACTCCTTTCCAGACAACATTCAACTTTCTCCGAACCTCTTTGTTGCGAAGATGAAATGCGCATACTTGTGTCTTTCCAGGGTTAGGTTTCAGGTGATTCTGGGTGTAATAATTGTCTTAATCTCTCAAGAGCATTGGACAGTTTTCCCTCCACCTCCTCGAAGCTCCTACCCTGTACAGCAATAGCGGTGTCATCCGCATAAATAAATCGCCTGGCCTCTAAATATTCTGGCTGGTCATTTGTATAAATGTTGAATAGTAATGGGGATAACACACTGCCTTGAGGTAACCCGTTTTTCTGGTTCCTCCATCGACTTTTATTCCCTTGAAGTGTAACATAAAACCTTCTGTTCTGGAGCATCCCACGTATGACATTTGTTAGATTCATGTCCTTAGTGATGTTGTACAGCTTGGCTATGAGCTTCTTATGGTTCACTGTATCATATGCAGCACTGAGATCTATAAAGGCGACACCAGTGATACGTTTATTCTCATAGCCATCCTCGATATGCTGTGTCAGGTTCAGAATTTGGCTGGAACATGATTTCCCTGGTCTAAATCCAGCTTGATCTTGAATTAGCCGGTTATCAATGAATGTTGCAATTCTTTCAAGGATCAACCTTTCAAATGCCTTGTATAGGTGGCAAAGAAGAGAGACAGGACGGAAGTTCTTTGCATCCGTTGGTTCCTTGCCTGGTTTTAGCAGTGCGACCACATGAGCTTTCCTCCACAGCTTTGGTAAGTGCAGGGTCTCGATACATCTATTCATCATATTCACCAGCCACTGGATTGTTCCTGGTCCAAAGTTCTTGATTTGTTCTGTCCTGATGTCATCGGGGCCCGCAGCTTTGTTGACTTTCATCAGCTTGATGGCATGTTCTAATTCTGCTGATGTGAAAGGACGACCGAGAAAATTATTCTCGTCTTCACTAGGCTTCAGCTTCACAGGCTGAGTCTTCATGATGGTTTTCCCGTTACGGAGCAGCTGATGAGCTATTTGATTTGGTGTAACCTTGGTGAGATCCACTGGTGGACTCTTAGGGTCGTTGCTCAAGTTTTTGACCAGCTTCCATGCTCTTCTACTGTTCTGGGCCATGTCAAGGTTTGCTAGTAAGTTCATCCATCTTTCCTTTCTTCCGTCAGCGATGCTCCTCATGAGTTCTTCACCCGTCTGAATGGTGTCATCTGCAAAAGGGTCTGTCTCGTACTTCTCCTGGTAATCTTTTAACAGATCCTTAGAATCAGCATTGAGGCCAGAAATGAACTGGGTACGGCAGCCTCGGGGAATATGTCTACGAGAGATCTTCACAAGGTCAACAAAGTCTTCATAATGACTTGGCTCTGGTTGTAAATTGGACAGTTCCTCATCCAGCTCAATGGAAAACCCTCCCAGTTTGCCTTTTAAAAATTGAAACGTCGTTTAAAAGGGACTTCCTCAGGGCTGACCACTCCCCGAACTGAACATGTGATAGGGCTATGTTGTGTCCTAGGGATGGGTTCCTCCACCGCTTTAACTACATGTTTTGTCACTTGCTCGCTTATGAAAATGTTGTCAGGGTTGTAACCTCTATGCCATCTACCGCTGTTAAAAGATGGTCTCAGTTTGGGGTTGTGAATCAATCTCAATCCTTCCCTCTCTGCCCATTGCTCGAGTTCCTCCCCATTCTTGTCTGTGATATTATATCCCCAACTGATGCTCTTACAATTAAAATCCCCCAGGACAATTTTGATATTCTGCTTGTCAAAGTTACTTGGCCTTTCAAAGAAGAAGAGTTCATTGGGTGGTTTGTAAATGGATGTTACAGAGCAGGATTCCAATTCTACAGTCAAGATTTCTATATTGTTCCTGAACGTCATTTGAGATGACTTGACATTAATCTCTGGTCTGACAAAAACAGCACTGCCGTATTGTTCATGGGGTCGTTCGACAACCAGTCGCATTCCTACTATTTTGGGTCGGTTGTTGTTGATCCCTCTGTGAGTTTCTTGCATCACTAGGATGTCGATCTTTAGTCGGTTGCACATGTCAGCGAGTAAGAGTGCTTTATCTCTGGATAAGCCTTCGATGTTTATTGAAGTTATTGAAAGTCTTGAAAAAGACTGGTCGAAAATGTAATATCTCCCGGTGGTTGAAGGATCAGCCGCTGGCCTATGGCCACCGTTGCCCAGGGTATGCCCGATTGTAGTATTCATAATTTGTGCTTGTCTAGCAAATATTAACAATCTTCGGGGAGGCTCCTTCAGTGTACCCCTGCGAAGACATGATTCGGTAACAATCACGTAACGTCGCATATATTTCGTGATCTTCCACGGGGACAAAGGAAATCTCCCCAAACGGTCAAGATCAGAGCAACTTCTTGGTAATCATAACTTCTTGTACATAAGATGGCATATTAACTGAAACAACTCATTTGATATTAAATATCTAATGTTAGAAAAAATGTATCAGTTGACAGTTTCTAGATACTTTTATTGTGATTGACCAGAAAGTAAGAATTGGTGATTGATTCCTTTCTTCACAGTTTTTTTAAAATTGAGGTTAGCAAATTAACATTTATTGTAAAAATGTGTTCCGGTTCCTATCGTAATAAACGTTATTTATTTCAGTAAAGAACTGTTTTTTTAAATTTATTTTTTGTTATTTGTTTTTATACTTTTAAAGAAACACGTTAAGCCTCCGTGGCTTAGGCGGCAGCACGCCGGCCTCTCACCGCTGGGTCCGTGGTTCAAATCCCGGTCACTCCATGTGAGATCTGTGCTGGACAAAACGGAGGCAGACAGGTTTTTCTCCGGGTCCTCCGGTTTTCCCTGTCAACATTTCATTCCAGCAACACTCTCCACTATCATTTCATTTCATCTGTCATTCATTTAATCATTGCCCCAGAGGAGTGCGTCAGGCCTCGGCAGCCAGCACAGTTCATATCCTCGCCGCTAGATGGGGGCTTCATTCATTCCATTCCTGACCCGGTCGGAGACTGGAAGCAGGCTGTGGATTTTCATTTCCTTTCAAAGAAACACGTTAATTTATACAGAGAGCTACATATAAGTCCGGTTTATATAATGAAACATTGCTCGGATATTTTTTTAACACTATTATTTTCATCTACTACAACATTTCTCCTCGCGTCTAAGAATAGCCTTGCACAAATAATTAGTCTAAAATCAGTTTTTCTAACTTAATCTTAATATATCATACAGAAGAACGTTTCCTAAAAGTGAGTGCACTTTTGCTAGGTTTGGAAAACCTAAGGAACGGCGGGTAAATGTCGTCCCTGTGGTTAATGAATTTTCTATACTTTGCTCTGGAAAATCGGGAAAAGTTAGGGAAATAAACGACTCTGCGGTCAGGGAATTTCTTAAAATTTGGTCTGGAAAACCGGGAAAAGTCAGGGAAATTTGAAATCCTGAAATTGTATCAACCCTGACCCCGCAACATGTACGCGAGACCAGACGATCTAGCCGGACTGCGCAGAGAACGCTTAGCTCACCATGCTAAATTGATGATCCAAACTCCCTTCCAGTCGTTAATTGATCGCCAAGATGACCCAACCAACAGTCATATTCAAGCAACAATACCCCACCACAAACCGTTACCCATTATTTCAAGCCACTTCCTCATTCCACTGCTGACCAAGGAAAGGAGCGGAACCCTTGAAAATGCCGGACGCAGTTTCCGGTGAAACGTCGGGAGATATCCTGTCTGGACCACGGCCTACAAGCCCGAAAAACTTGTACTTAATTATAAATGTATATCGATCGTTGTTGAAAGTTGAACAACATTGTTCAACCTTCTAATTGATACATATGTACCTGGCTGGGAGCAGCAACCCATGACTTTGAGAATTTGGCTTTTATTTCTTTTCTCAAGTTCCTCCACGAGTTCCTGATTATAATTTTGAGCTACGGGGCTTCGCCTGTTCTTTGTTTGGAGCTATGCCTCAGTAAGAGTTTCTTCAACTGCGTGCATACGGGCGGTTTCCTAGTTGTTTTCAGCTTTGGCTTTTGTTCTTGGGGTTCTTCCGTGGTTCATTTTTTCACTCTATTTCTCTTTTCCTAGACGTGCTGACATATTTGGGATTTCCTCACTCTCACTTTTCTCTATTTGACAGAGAACAATCGCCTATCACCAACTTGTCATTTTAACCACATCAAGAGGAATACGAATTACATCATTCTGTGGACTACAGAGCAATATACCAAGGACTAATGGAAAACTTTTAAACTACATTTTTATTGAATTATGAGGATTTCATATCAGTATCTAAGCACAGTCACAATGGACTTACGTCCTGAGTGTCCTTGATACGGTTCCAATAATACATTTGCATGCTTTTAGCAAAGATTTAACAATTTTACAATAATTTTATAGTTTTAGATGTTGTCTTTGATGTATGATCGTATTAATGTTGATTATTGTGGCTGATGAAGGGTCAATGTTTGGAACCCGAAACATGTACCACTGGACAATAATAGTTTCTGTGATTGTATTGATTGACGGACAATTTCATAAAATAAATTTTAAGTCTACATTAGTAAATCCGGACCAAAATGGAGGAAGTAAACCCCCAGATATACATTGAAGTTCAGAGACTTTCATACTCAAGTTGGTTGCTGAGGAGAATGCGTTGAGTCTGATTGCCAATAATAAAATCCTTATAATTATCCCTGCCAGCAACAATTTTTGGAATTTGCTTGCAAACACAGCTCAAGATGGCGTTCTTCATTTTGAATTAAACAGTACGAAACTGCTCTAAATAATCAATTTCCATCACCTATTATAGGTACATTCCTTTGCATTTCCATGACAGTAAATTATTCAAGGGGGCATAGAATCGCTTCGCCAACTACTGGAATGAGCTTAGACTCACTTTGCCAGCCACCGTAATGGAGGGAGTTTTAGAATTATATGTTCAGTGCGTGTCAAAAATCGTATTAACACAGGGAAGCCCTCTCTTAAGGCTACATTCTGTGCTATCGCCCCGGATTCCGGATTCGATCCCTGTCTTGCCAAGAAATTTAATTCTGGTCTTAGGGCTGGAACAGGGTGAACTCTTGAGGCAAAACGAAGAAGAGCTAGGTCCGATTACCACCTCAACAATCTTGGATGTGGTTTTCCGTGGTTTCCCACTTCCACTCCAGGCAAATACCGGGATATTTCCTAACTTAAAGCTCGGTTGTCAACTCCTCGTTCCCCACCTTAATTACCAATGCAGACATTAATACAGCCATCACAATAACACATGTTATCAGAGAAAATTTTACACATACACACCAAAGTACATGGTGCTGAGTGACCACGATGTCAGAGTCCATGAAATGAAATATGTTCGCCAATTGTCTCTCATGGCAAAAGTGACTGTGGGCATTTTAATTTAATAATTTAAAAGTATATGGCAACGTAAATCATGGATAATTCGTTATTTTACGGGAATTATAAAAGTGAAATATGCTTAGACAATGAAATACCAATAGCAAGAAAGAATAATTCGGAAATAAAAATACATATCTGAGGTTGGAATTCAACTCCTTCGACGATGCAAAAATCATTTCATTGTCCGCAACGTTAGCCCCTGAGTCACCCAGACAACGTGTTCCGCGTGTAATATTAAGTTAGGTAAACAACAAATGCACTCAACTTCCAGTTGAAGTTCTTCAATATGTCCTTTCTATTATATTTCTATCCCAGTATATCGTGGGTGAAATTGCAACATTTTCCATAACTTTACAGGAGAGAGAAAAGAACATCCTTTATCCATAATTGAGTGTTCATATATTTCTACCAGCTACCGAAATCAAAATTAAACTTGCCTTGGTAACTAAGAACGGCAACAGAAGTCACACGACGGCAATGTAGATAATATATGCACAACAATCGAGATAGGCAATGTTGCATTGCCATTCCGAGATAGGTCGTGTTGATTCTTCAGGCTCTACTGCCGCTGTCAGTGGCTGTAGCTCGAAAAGAGGCCCACAGAGCGATTGCGAGGGAATTATGAATTCATTGATATCAATATGTCAATATGGCCAAAATGTGAGTTAGGTTGTGTTGCAACTTCACCCTCGATATATCGTGAGAACATCATAAACGATATTTCACCCTTTTTTAATTCTCACATACAATGATCACACTACAATGCAGTGTATCTTTTATGCGCCATTTCTCTCGTGTAGGAATGCCATTGTGCGCATGTCCAACTGCCACAAATATTGCATTTTTCTTTAATAATTTAAAAATATACCGTAACATATATTTTCCTTTTAAAGAGAGTAAGAAACTCTGCAAATCTACAGGCCAAGAGCTTCAGTCAGAATGCTTTACGAAGTTAATTGGTTCAGCTGTTTTCTCAATCTCGTGGTAACAAAAATCACCTTAGTGGTTTAAATATATAGATAGATAGTACATATATAACTGTCCTATGGTATAACATGTAAAGGGACTTTCTGGCCACCCTGTACGCAATACGCAATCGCTGGTGGGAGAAACCAATTATTGAAATAATCATTGTTCTATTTTCAGGACTGAATTCCCAAGCAGCTCGTCTTCAGGAGGTTATGATATATGGCAGTTACCTCTAAGTACTGAAGAATTGTCAACATAGCAAGATATCTTCAGAGTCACTGGTGTTTCATACTTTAATCAGAAATGGGGGACCAGAAGATTCATTCAGTTGATTTAGTAATAAAGTTAGAGGGCGACCAGAAAATTTCTTCAGGTGATTTACCTAGAAAGTTAGCTGTTGTACCCATTGATTTTCCAAAGAAGCATGTGTCACTAAATCAAGCAAACGACATCAAGAACCTCATCTGTAGCAATATTGTCAATGGCTTTAAACCAGAATATTATCCCCGAGTCGATTCTTGTAGGTTCAGTCGAGAAGGAACTTGCATTGTAGCTTGTCCTGACGAACATACTGAAACTTGGTTAACATCGCTTATTGGAGAGAAAAAGATTCAGTCATGTTCTGACCTCAAGGTAATTAATATAGAGAATGTACCCCAGTTCAGCAAGTGTTTTGTGTCCTTCCCTGAACAAACTCAGATGAATTTTAAGATATTTGACCGCCAAAACCGTGGTGTCAGCACCGCGTACTGGAAGATTACAAGTCGTGATTTACTTGATAATTACGGCCGTGTTATAACACCATCTACCTATGAATTGATGATTGACGAACCCTCCAAGGAGGTGTTGAAGGCAAATAACAACAGTTTGTACTATTTATGTTCCAAAGTTAAATTTGATAATTTTTGCAAGATGGTGCGAGATCCTACTACAGGATGTCTGTAATGCACAGTATTTATCAGCGGCAGAGCTTGTAGCCAAGCTTGTAGTTCCTTTTGTACTTGAGAGTTGGTAACAAATTCTGAAATGTTGGTAATGGTGTCAATAGAGTTTTAGGTTTTAGCATTAGCAGGAAGTGTCAATTTATGTAAAGGAAGTTTGTAGTTTGATATGACCACGGGACCTCCTTTTTGCGTGAAATCCGAGCCACAGGGCTCGTGGCATTTCACTTCAAAAATCTTGCATGCATTAACCGGGAATCAAACCCGATTCGACTTGGTGAGAGGCAGGCCGGTTGACCACTGCACTATCATACCTCCTCGCTTTGGATTCTATCATCTGCTTGGATGACCTAAGAGGCTTTTCTCTAAGCCAGGTATACCTGCAGTAGGGTGTATTTAATTCATTTGTGCTCCTCGATGACAGGTGGTCCCTCAGAACCTGTCATCCAAGTTCTGACCATTTATGTTGCTTAACTTGGCAGATTTCATGGAATTATGAATTTTAATTTGGCTAAGCCATAGGGCACATGGAAGATGTCTGAAAAATGAGGGAATGGCTATGACCACCGCTGGTCTACCAATACCGTGTTCTCTTCCCTTGAATGCGGTGTTATTGGCATAGGTTAGAGCGAAATGTAGCTTTTCCCTAGTGTGGTTGTGGCAGTATGAGCGGTGGTACGTTGTCGCGCAAGCCATAGAGTATACACTAGCAGCGCGGCTCGGTTATTTGGCTACTCCTCTACGTGTGGATGATGTGGAAGGTGCTACTCGCAGGGTTGGTAGTGCTGTACTGACTCGGTGAGGAAAGCCATAGAGTATACACTAGCAGCGCGGCTCGGTTATTTGGCTACTCCTCTACGTGTGGATGATGTGGAAGGTGCTACTCGCAGGGTTGGTAGTGCTGTACTGACTCGGTGAGGAAAGCCATAGAGTATACACTAGCAGCGCGGCTCGGTTATTTGACTACTCCTCTACGTGTGGATGAAGTGGAAGGTGCTACTCGCAGGGTTGGTAGTGCTGTACTGACTCGGTGAGGATAGCCATAGAGTATACACTAGCAACGCGGCATGGTTATTTGGCTACTCCTCTACGTGTGGATGATGTGGAAGATGCTACTCGCAGGGTTGGTAGTGCTGTACTGACTCAGTGGGGAAAGCCATAGAGTATACACTAGCAGTGCGGCACGGTTGTTTGGCTACTCCTCTACGTGTGGATGATGTGGAAGGTGCTACTCGCAGGGTTGGTAGTGCTGTACTGACTCAGTGAGGAAAGCCATAGAGTATACACTAGCAGCGCGGCATGGTTATTTGGCTACTCCTCTACGTGTGGATGATGTGGAAGATGCTACTCGCAGGGTTGGTAGTGCTGTACTGACTCAGTGGGGAAAGCCATAGAGTATACACTAGCAGCGCGGCACGTTTATTTGGCTACTTTTCTACGTGTGGATGATGTGGAAGATGCTACTCGCAGGGTTGGTAGTGCTGTACTGACTCAGTGGGGAAAGCCATAGAGTATACACTAGCAGCGCGGCACGGTTATTTGGCTACTCCTCTACGTGTGGAAGATGCTACTCGCAGGGTTGTTAGTGCTGTACTGAGTCAGTGAGGAAAGCCATAGAGTATACACTAGCAGTGCGGCACAGTTATTTGGCTACTCCTCTACGTGTGGAAGGTGCTACTCGCAGGGTTGGTACTGCTGTACTGACTCGGTGAGGAAAGCCATAGCAAACTACCTCACCTTGCCTAATATGCCTCATTATAGCACTCCCTTGGTTTTTGTGGTTTCTGTCCCTGCGATCTACATACTTGGCCAAATTATTTTCAACTCGGTTAAGAGTATCCGCAGTGTGTTCTCAGGTTTTTAGGTTATGGACACTTGGAACTGTCTTTCCAGATTTCAATATTTCTATCTCCGGTGTGCCTCTGGAACAAGTTGACCACTTGTAATATTCTCTCTAGTAGCTGCTCATCGGTGAAGGACGTTGAGAACAGAACACTTGCACATCGGGTCTTCGATGAGAAATATTCACCAAGTTGCTCCGTTGTCTACTCCACCCTGCTCTGTGGATGTGATGCCTGGACTTTGTATCATATTCATAGTACATTGGCATTGCTCGTGGCATCATAGTAGCCTTTCAGCAGTGCATGATGCTTGCGATTGTGAATAATCACATATTCTTTTACGTATTTTAATGCTAAAATATCTACTAATAAGCTTAACACTTAAGCCAAATAAAATTACCGTACTAAAAAATCAAACGCGCCTTTTTCAAATTTTTTATTTTATAGATTAAATCAATTCTCCATTACCTAAGGTCGGCAAACTTGTCTATGGTGTCCTCATAGAAAGTTTCAACAACAATTCTCGGTGAACGGAGGTGGCAGCCAATGATGTAAGTCTGGAATGAGATATTGTGTTTCTTGTAAAAGTTTTGAATCATTTCAAACAAGAAAAACTGTGTTCTACTGATGCACTTGTATAGGGTGACTTTTTTGCTGGAGCTTGGCCAGTTACCTGGCGCGCGCACTCCAGCCGCCAGACAACCAAACTCGGGCCGCAGATGCGCAGAGGCAGAAACCGTAACAGAATGTATTAATTAATCCTGAATTCACCAGCAAAACATAATTATTTGCTTACCTATTCACAGAAGATGCTGAAAATGTTCTCCTTCTGCTGACACATAGGTGTTGTACCGTATAAATAAATTAGAGTTTACACGTTGTAATTCTCCTTCCGTAATGAGGGATATCTGCTGCCGTATATTGTTCCCCAGCTTCTCTTGGGTACAGACACTAGACCGATACCCTTTGTCTTTTAAGCTACCCCACAGTTAAAAATCATCTTCATCTTGTACAGTTTCCAGCCCCAGGCTGGGTCTGTTTGGAACATAAGCCTCGCCACTTATTTCTTTCTGCCCACCATCTCTCCGCTGTCACTCTGGTCCAGTCCTCGCCTCTCTTCTTGACACATTCCTCCACTCCTTTCAGCCATCGATCTCTTGGTCTTCCCCTTGGTCGTTTCTTCTGCATCTGCATCTCATGTATCTTCTTGGGAATCTTCTTCTCATCCATTCTCTTTAAGTGTCCATACCACCTCAGTCTTGATGTCTCAATCCTACCTTGCAAGGGCTCCTCTTTCACCATTTCCCTGACCTTTTCATTCCTCACCCTGTCTTTTCTTGTTACTCCGATCCTACTTCGCAGGAACTTCATTTCACCTGCCTGTATTCTGCTTATGTCTCTTTTCTTCATTGTCCACGTTTCTGAAGCATAGGTCTGTATCGGGATATAGTAGCTTTCTGTATAACACTTCCTTGCTTTTTTGTGGGACATCTTTATTCCAAACTAAGCTTCTAATACTTCTCAGAAATGCTTCTGCCTGTCTGCCACATTCCGTAATCTCTTTGTCATTTCTCCCATTTTCCTCCACTATACTTCCCAAGTACTTGAGACTTTCCACCTTCTTCAGCTGTCCACCTCCAAGTGTTATCCCACTCATTGGTCTGTCCTTTTTCCTGGTCGTTAACAGGATCTCACATTTACTGATGTTGAACTTCCATCCGTACTCTCCCACTGTTTCTTCCCAAGCCTTCAGTTGCTCCTGGATTTCCTCCTCCTCGTTTCCCCAGACCATGAGATCATCTGCAAACACCATTGCCTTCATCTTATCTTCTCCTATCTTTCCTGCTATCCGTGTCATTACCTCGTCCATAACCACAATAAAGAGAAGGGGTGACAGTGCACTACCCTGTTTCAGGCCACTCATTTGTCTGAACCAGTCTGTTATTTCCCCTCCAACTTTCACACAACTCACACTTCCACAATACATCTCCTTCACTCTGCCTACAGTCTCTTTTTCCACTCCCATGTTTTCCATTGCTTTCCAAACCTTCTCCCTACACACACTATCATATGCCTTTTCGATGTCCAGGAAGGCCATCAACAGATCCTCTCCAAATTCGTAGTGGTGTTCCTGGAGCTGTCTCACTGAAAATATGAGATCCACTGTTGATCTCCCAGGTCTGAATCCATACTGTTCCTCTCTCAATTTTCTCTCCACTTTGGCTCGTATTCTACTTTCTAATATCTTTTCATATATCTTGGCACAGTGAGGTATGAGTGTGACTCCCCTGTAATTTCTACACTCCTTTCTGCTTCCTTTCTTAAATATTGGGACAATTAATCCTTTCTTCCAATCTTCTGGGGTCTTTTTCTCCTTCCATATCACCCTCATCACACGGTACAGCCACTGTTTCCCAACCTCCCCTGCTGCCTTCACCATTTCAACACTCACTTCATCCCCTCCTGGTGCCCTTCCTCCTTTCATCTTGTCTATAGCCATTTCCAGTTCTCTCCAAGTAAGGTCCTTTTCCATCACATGGTGTTAAATCCGGACTTCTGTCAGCTGAAGCAGAACATTTTTATCATCTTCTGTGAATAGGTAGGTGCACTAACCTGAGGCTTTTCACATTCCAATTTAAAATGCCGACTTATGCCAAACCTAGGCCTTGATCTTTCTCCTAATACTATAATGTCAACAACCCAACCCCTGGCACTATACAGCCCATGAAGGACCTAAGCCGACCAAGTGACCGCTGCCCAGCCATTCGGCCTGCAGATATTGGGGTGACGCGTGATCAGCGCATCGGGTCCCCTCGGCCGTTAATCTTGGTTTTCGTGATCGGGGCGCTGTCTCACTGTTAGACAGCTACTCAATTGTCCTCACGAGGCTGAGTGCACCCCGTTCCAACCCTCACGTCAGTTTTAAAATCCTTGACAGAGCCGGGAATCGAACCTGGGGCCTCCGGGTGAGAGGCAGGCGCACTACCCCAACACCACGGGGCCGGCCACTATAATGTCAACTACTTATCAAATAACCCATTTGAGGTCTATTTGTTTCATATTTCACATCAATTATGATGTTCCTGCTAAAACATTCAATTAAATGGTATCTCACAGGTAAGCAGCAATGGGTGCAGTCACCGTAAAATAGGTGACCCTGTCAAATATCATTCAATCGTTGTTATAAATTTACTATTAATAATAACGTTCGCGGCAGATATCGCTGTTTGGAACCAAGTGTGTGTCTTTTCTTTCTATAAAACATATCTAACAGTCAAAAATAAATGAAATTGTTAAGTCGTTAACATAAAACCACCAGCCGATCGCCGATAAGTAATACTTTGCGAGCACCGCCATAGCTCCTGAGCCAGATGGCCTGGGTTATATTCCCAGTACTGACCAGGAGATCTGGAATGGCGTTGACCCAGTGCCGTAATGACATTTTGGGAGTTTCAATGCGAGGCGGCACCGGTCAGGATACCAAGAAATGTGGCTGAGGGAAGTGTTGTGCTGACCACATGACCTCTCTTCCTCTGTAGGCTTGGACGCTATGGGCCTTTACGTCCTGCCAACGCTGTGTAGGTAAAGAGACTTTATATAAAATACAAGACACATGAAAATGAAAATCCACAGCCTGCTTCCAGTCTCCGACCGGGTCAGGAATGGAATGAATGAAGCCCCCATCTAGCGGCGAGGATATGAACTGTACCGGCTGCCGAGGCCTGACGCACTCCTCTGGGGCAATGATTAAATGAATGACAGATGAAATGAAATGATAGTGGAGAGTGTTGCTGGAATGAAATTATGACAGGGAAAACCGGAGTACCCGGAGAAAAACCTGTCTGCCTCCGTTCTGTCCAGCACAGATCTCACATGGAGTGACCGGGATTTGAACCACGGACCCAGCGGTGAGAGGCTGGCGTGCTGCCGCCTAAGCCACGGAGGCTACAAGACACATATTATTATTAAAAAGTTAAATTAATTGCCACTGCCACTGCCCATGATTGCGAGATTAACAGTCGGGTAAAACTACAAGCTTCCTTTGCTTTGAATGTATTCAGTTTAGAAATCTTACCATTGACTGGACCTGATTGGTCATTGTAAAGAGTTTTATCAAAATTCTGTGAAGTGCTTCATACAATAAATTGGAAATACTTGGACACTTGCAAATGGAGATATTTACTTTACTGTGATCTTTAAGAATACTGTTATTATATTTGCATGCAAAACAAATTAATTGTTGCCTAGAGTGTTAAACAGAGCGAGTTGTTCAATGTATCCTATCTCTGTATGCTCTGAGGTTCAGTGAACTCGTGGAGTGATAAATGGCGAGTTATTCAATGTATCCTATCTCCGTATGCTCTGAGGTTCAGTCTCGTGGAGTGATGCATGGTGTGAGTTGTTCAGTGTATCCTATCTCTTATCTCTGAGGTTCAGTGAACTCATAGAAAATGCTATTTGGGAAATTCTGTGTAAATTATGACAAACCTCAGGATAAAAATCTGTAAATTCCAGCAGTTCTGAAGCTTTCTAATGTCTTGCCTGCTGTTGGCAAGGAAAGGTTTACATTAATTATGACTGAGTTTGATATGTGTCAGAAACCGGAGGAAGTGAAAGCGATGTATAAATGTGTATGTGGAATCTCACGACCAAAAACAAAAGATGAGATTTGATTCAACATAAAGCCAGTCTTCTTCCAGTTAGATTCACCATTTTCTGTAAATTATAGAGTACTATATTATTTTAGGAGATATTTTAATTAATAAACATATTCAATTGTTATATGTACTACCATAACTACTAACATCAGAGCTGTTACCATCAAATATATATTTTTCTATTGCTGGTAATATTTTTCTTTTTTTTCCACAACCTATGCTCCTTATTCTACAAGCATCTGATGTTGTATAACAAAAATCATTCATTTTGAGATAGTTTTGCATTTGAGCACCCAATCTAGTCTGCAAGCGTTTGTTCCCAAATGATTTTCCTCCATGATCCCTTATTAGCAGTTAGCACTGCGGCCTCGGGTTCTACACCCCCTCACTTTGAAATTTTTGTACAGTGAATGTAACCATCTTACCTCCCTTAATCGACACAATATCAGAACCATTTGAACTACTGAAAATTACCTTAAACTCTTCCCTGAACGAATTTGTGATATGACCCACTCTTACGCCAAGGGATGAGCAAAATATTTTCAGAATTGTAAGAAGATGTAGAGAATTTTAAAAAAATGTTCTTTGTGCTGTGAAATCTACCTCCACCTTCCGGCATGCCGAGAGGGATCTACCACCACCTTCCGGTGCGCCGAGAGGGATCTACCACCACCTTCCGGTGCGCCGAGAGGGATCTACCACCACCTTCCGGTGCGCCGAGAGGGATCTACCACCTTCCGGCACGTCGAGAGGGATCTACCACCTTCTGGAACGCCGAGAGGCATTTTTTATAGAAGCTTTCGAATATAAAAATACGTGATAACACTAATTTCTCTGACAACCTGTTTTATCATGTGTGTGTATTTGTAACCGAGGCAAGGAAACCCACCTCTTCTCAGTTTAATCCCACGAAGCATAGTGTACTCCATTCTAACACCGAGAACAGAACTAGATTTCTTGACTGAGCCGTGAAAATCAACATCGTGCAGAGCTTGTCACTCACACGTCTACTCACACAATGTTTCTGGACAGCAAGCAGAGACGTGGATAACTACAAGAACAAGTATTAAGTCAGTGGGGGCTGGTGCAGAAAATCAGTTGTGTGCTAAAACTCATCCCCCCTCCAAAGTATAAAGATATTTAGAAACATAATTTCTGGAAACACTCACTCAGTAACACTTAAAAGACTCCAAATTGAGTATTCCATACTGAACAAACTATAGTTCATCGATTTACAAAATGTGGCTATGGGATAGGTAAGTTGGGAGTGTTAAAAGACCTTCTAGCGGGAACAGCTGATGGCTTCCTCTATTTCATCCACCGTTAGCTTTGAGCTATTCCCTCTAAAATGCTACCGCAGAGTCTAGAAGGAGCCACCTGCTACGTTCTCATTCCGTGTGACCAGTGCTGCTGCTGTGTGCTCGAATGAAGAATTGCTGTGATGTCTTAGCCTGTGGTCTTGGCTGTTGTCCCAACAGCACAACGGAAAAGGTGGGCACGCATGCGCAAAAGGCAGAGTTCATGTTTGCTGGCAATAAAGGTAGAAATTCTCGCTGAGCTGGGACCTACACAGCCAGTGCCAGACGTGGAATGGAGCGCACGACTAGATACCTCATTGTGAGGGGAGTTGATATATTTCCAATTATTTACTGACATCTTTTTAATACACTGTATTTGATTGTAGATAATATTACTAAAGTACAGTAAAACCCCTGTAATCCGTCACCTTTGGGACTGAGGGTATGGTCGGAACACTAAAAAGGTCGAATTATCAGGAAGTACAGAAAAATACGGATTTGCATTAAAATAAACAATCCCCGAAGGCAAGATATCGGGGTTCCTTTCCTTCTTTCTTGGTAGAGCCACATCCACAATGCGTTGTCAAGCAGTTCAAGTTTAGTCTTTTTAAAGTTTTGTGATTTATAAGAGCGTTTTCACCATCTATCGTCACTGTACATGATTCAATGTCTTTCAGATTTCTTCTCCAATCTTTAATTGTCGTAACGCCTACATTGAGTTCCTTGGCAATTTTTTGGAGTGATTCCCCTTTGTCCAGTTATTGTAGCACTGCTAATTTTTCATTTAATGAAAGAATAACGTGTTTATGTTTCTCTCCTGACATGTTGAAAAAAAGATACACACCACTGTACAGTACACACAATGTATATGAAACAAATTACTTTACAGTACTGTAACGAACATTGATGAACAATGTCGTAAACCCAACAAAATAAAACTTCACCGTACTGTACAAAACACGGACAACAACAGGAACGATAGGAGAGAATTACGGAGCATTAAAACGGACTAGCGACAACAAGTACCTGTAAACAACAATGGCGCGACGTGTAGTGTGTCACCGCTACGAGTCGGGGCAAGTTCTGCTCGAGCACGGTCGGATCAACCGGAGCGACGGACAAGAGGGGTTCTACTGTAATTAATTTTCATATAAAACAATGTGCTGCAGCACTTCAGCACATAAGGTCCAGCCGCCCCTGTATTAAGTGTATTTTAAAATGTTGTCTTGATTTTCCTCCCACAATATTGAGGTTGCCCTGAAGGGCAAGGTGATGATGGATGCAGGTGCACTAGCACCCCTGCGTACCAACCCTCATACGAGATCGATCCTGGAACCACACAATGGCAGCTAAGAATTATAACGTATGCAATCGGTTCCGGTCACACAGAACTGAACATATTTAAATGTATTTAAATGAGGCCTTTAGGGGACAATCTTGTACTGTGGTGTCTTCCCCTGAAACTTTAGTGTTTTCCAGGTACATTATTATGGCAAAGAGGAGCTAGATTTTCATAGAATCTATAATACTGTACTAAGGCATCAAGAGCCATTTACCGGTATTCTCTACAGTAGCTGTGAGTGATCTGGGCAGAACCACCGAGAATATTAAAGGACCCCTATTCATTATTTTTGTTGGGCCCCTTTTAATTATTACTATCCACTCACTAGTAGCTATTCCGGAAAGACAATAGCCTTTAGAAGCTAATGATGATGATTGAGGTCTTCTTCAGCCTAATTAAGAATAAAATAAAATACTAGAGATGTACTTAAGTCTAATGTTTGTTTGATATGAAAATTGTTTATGAGATAAAGATTTAAGATTTGATTGCCGCTGAGCATAGCTGCGCCAGTGTTTATTGTTGCAGCTGCCCCGCACAGCGAAGCGGGGAACACAGCGATGATAGAGTGCATTCTGCACATAAGTCAAGCAGCATTGCACGACACAGGAGCTCGTGTCACCACGGACATTTAAACGGTGACTGAGGCTACTGGAGCTTAGTCATATCCTACACGCACAAACTGTACCTGTCAACGAAACAAGCTGACGTGTGACACACGTAAACAAAGAATAGTTCCCATCCGGCAATCAATTCGTGAAAGGGTAATAATTCAAAGAATGAAATAAAATAATAAAAATGGATATCCTTACAATTTAACATTAAAATGTTGTTGTAACTTATACCTACAATAGTTCCCATGTTTAGCATTCGAGAAGCCCCATCTTCTTCATACGATGTTGGCAAGTCAAAGAATCCATTTGAATTCACTAGACCATGTTCATAATGGCAAAATTAATCTTGGGAGTTTCTGCCAACACAAAGTTCCTCATTTCTCTACTAGAAAGCGCTATAGTATTCAAGGAGCTTAGATATCTAACTTCCTTGACTTTCATAGTGATTCAAGGAACAACGAAATTCGACATGCAAGCTACCCTCTGGGTGTCAAATTACAAAGCTTGCACCTGGCACCCGAGGCCATAGGCTACGATATTATTATTATTTATTTATTTATTTACATATGTTACGCCCTCATTGGAACACTTAACCAAAAAAAGTATATACATATCTCAAAAACAATATTAAAGATTCAGCTTCTTATTTTCTTCTTTTCCCAAAACATTTTCATTCTAGTCGACCTTGCCGCTCTCTCTGCATCGCTTATGGTGTAAGTTTTGCGGGTAAAGGTTTTTAAGGGAAGTCGGATGATCTTGTTTTTCAAGATATTCTTCTCATCTTTGTTAGCAATTTGGGACATTGTCAAGCAGAGTTCATCCACATCATTTTGAATTTCCATAAACCAAGAGTTCTTTGTCTTACTTTTGAAAAAATAATTAAATAATACTTTTAATTGTCTGGTATCCGGCAGGCGTGAGATATGACAAAAAAAAATATCGCCTTTATCGCATAGTATCGACTATAGACTCAGTTTCTTTATAAACCATTTCATTTGGTAATAGACGCCATTGACCATCCACCTGATGTTTTTTATTAATTATAGTTCTGAGAATTCTTCTATCAATCTTCTGTAATGTGTCAGTAACTGATCGAGTGTTTAACTTGAAAAGTGTTTCACAAGCATATATTGCTTCCGGTTTAATAACTGATTCGTAATGTCATAATTTGGCATTTATGGAGAGTGATTTTTCTTTTGTAACTAGACCAAGTAATATATTGCGCTTGTCTTAACTTTGTTGTTCTATTTTCGATTGACGCTTTCTCATTCAAATTCCATGTTATAATCTCCCCTAAATATTTAAATTTATGTACAACTTTAATTTCTTTATTGTTGATCAATGTAATAGCTTGTGTTTCCACATTATTATAATTCTGAAAAGCATTTTTCTCATTCCATCGCGACAGAATGGGTCATAATATTACTAGGTTCAGTCATGGTTGCGTATTGATTGACAGTTAAGTACAATAAAAGGAGGAGAGGATCCGCCTGATCAATACATATATTTTGTCACACTAACGGGGTTACATTAGATCCTGTTGTTGGTACATGTTTCGGGGCCTATGCCCCTGTATCAGCCATAATCTGAGATGTAATTATCAGCTTAATTAAAAGATATCATAAAAGTTACATCTAACATTAAATAAGTGGATGAAATGGGTGAGAACGAACACAATAATAATGAGGAATGATATGGTGATAAACACATGAATCAACATACCTTAAGAGGGACTTAAAGCTACTACAAACAAATTATAAAAACACATTAAAATAACATATTAAAATCGAGGGTACTTTAAGTGCATGTCATCAAAAAATCTTGCAAATGTTCACGTTAGGTTCTTATGAACAATAAATATGTTTAGCAAAGTTCCAATGTCTATGCATTTGAAATCACTTCACTTATTGTTATTATGGTCTGTTGAAAATTGCTGGTCACATTGGGGCCTAGCTGTTTATAGTCTCCTGTTTGAGGGGAAGACAACTGGTTGCTGAGTGATCAAATACATCACCAATGATGAGGAAACCGGCCAAGCGTAAGATGGGCCTCTTGACTTGTAGAGACGTGGCAGGAAGCCCATTAAACTTTGCATTGATGCTTATGAGTCAAGTGAAAACAAAGAGAGGTTCTCTCGTCTGAGCAAAAACAGCTTGCGAGAGGATGTCAGAGCTGAAAAATGTCCAAACACGTCCGATGCAGGTGCGTAAGATGTCTAGCGGTATGCTTATTCATGTGTTTATCATTCCTCATTATTATTATGTTCATTCTCACCCATTTCATCCACTTATTTCATGTTAGATGTAACTTTTATGATATCTTTTAATTATGCTGATAATTACATCTCAGATTATGGCTGATAAAGGGGCCAGCACTATAGGCCCCGAAACATGTACCGACAACAGGGTCTAATGTAACCCCGTTAGTGTGACAAAATATATGTATTGATCAGGCGGATCATCTCCTCCTTTCATTGTACTTGGAATGAGTCATATTAAAAATTCTTTCAGGGAAAAGTTTTAGGTAATTTTTAGTGAACTAAGTTAGTTATCATTTTAAACGGGTTTGAAATTGTGCCTATTAGGGGTGGATTAATTTTTTTCTCAAGAAAGAAACTCCATTTTTCTCTCCCTTTTGGTCAATGGTTGGTGTTATGAGAAACTTTTCTAAGATAAGTTTTTGGCCCTTATTCGAAGAATTCTATGAAATTTGAATGGATTCGAAGTTTCACATACGGTATTATGCCAGTTATAGATATTTTCACTTTTTCAAAAAGGAACCCCCATTTACACCCCCTTTGACTGATTTTGCCCATTAACGAACTGACCGAAATTTTAAAGGGTTCTATTTTTATGTATAAAGTTGAAAGTGATTGGTCCAAAATGATGGTAGTTATCGCATCCACAAGAAAGTGATACATAGTATATCGATGGTTGAAAGGCAAAACATCATAACTGCCAATTTTGTCTAATTGTACTTTCTAACACGAATTGAATAGCATCACTAAATACTCTGTCCCAGCAAATCATCTTATAGGAATTCCTTCTCTGTTTACTGTTAAAAGCTGGTGTATTTTATCTTAAGAACCAAAAGAATAAACTAAAGCCCAACAAAACATCTTAAAAAGAATTTTATCTTAACAACCATCCCAAAGTAGTGCATAAGATAATAAATGTGGTTCATAAGATAATCTTTTTGGGTCTAATTTTGCATGCAGTAGGTTAAGATAACAGAATAATCTTTATAATTATGATGAATCCAGGTGTATAAATACACTGAACAATCACAATGGACGAGCTGCATGAACTGCAAAACAAGCACCCACGGAGCGGTCATGTGCTACTCCAAGAGCGTAAAAAAATGTGTGCGCTTCACTCAGTGTGGTGTCATGGTACCTGTCAACTTCGACAGCTCATAGACCACTGAAACGAGGCAGATAAGCAATTGCGTTAGTTGAATCCTAGCAGTGATTGATGAACATAGCATACATTGGCTCTCAAGGCGAGTTAATTTAAGAGAGTGAGAAGACTCGGAACTGATTTAAAATGGACAATTATTACAGTAGAGGAAGCTACAGTACTTAGTTTCTTTGTGTCGGTCTGTCTGTTAGGTGGTCAGCCCGAAGGCTGGTTGGATCCTCGAAAAGTACCGCCGTTAGGTTATGTGGGTCGACACCCACAAAAACCCAAGGCAGCGCTATATTGAGGCGCACTAGGCAAGAAGAGGAGTGAGGTAGTTTGCCATTGCTTTCCTCACTGAGGCAGAACAGCAGTACTAACCCTATGAGTAGAACCTTTCACAGCATCCACAGGCACTGACTGTGCCCTGAATGTCATTACTGAGCACCACCCATACCTCAGTAGCTTCCATATAATGACAACCGTGAGTGAGACTGAGACATAGGTGAAAAGCCACCTTTTACTCTAGCCTGTGCCAACAGACAAATGCAAATGTACTGCATTCATCAAGAGATGGCAAACAAGCCTGTTTCTTTGTGTAGGGATATTAAAATATAGACAATACAAACTCTAGTGTTCTTCCACCTTCTAATGGTAAGTTATTCAGCTTTACTTTGAAAAATTGTGCTAGAGTCGAAACCGTGATCAAGTGTAGCATGGTGACAATAGGCTTTCATTTACCAAAGAAAGACATGTGCTGAATGTGAAATGTTTAAGAACAAAGAGGAGAGCTCCATTTCTATGCAGGTATGCCAGTTTTGATTTGCACAAATTCTTAAACATTCCCCCATGGAGACAGTATGCTATTGTACAATTCTAGAAAGTACTCGGTTTACAACGAAACTGTGTACGAGATTGAAAGTGGGAATGCATTTCGTTAAATTTGGGGCCAAGCTGGTGGACAAAGAAGGAGCAATGAAATATGAGTGTACAGTTATTTACAAATATTTGACAATGTTAGATCAAAGAGATGTTAAGGAAGTATCTCTGTATTCAGATAGTTGTACTGGCCAAACTCGCCAAGACAGTATGATGTTACGACTAATCATGACTTCTTTGTTTGGAAAGAATTTTCCTTAAAAGTAATTCTTCCAACTGCAAGGTAGCCCATTGAAAATAACAGAGATTGAAACTGCTTTTATCAAGAAAGAAACGCCTAAAATCGAAATCAACTTTACTTATGAAACCATTGATTAGTTGGGTATTGGCACCAAGAGAGGTCTCGGAAAATGTGTGAAATGGATTTGTATTCAGCTCCTTAAACTCAAATGCCAATTCCTCCTTTGCTCTGCAAAGACTTGCAACGACTATGCTTGAAAGGTGTTGAACCGAGAGTAAATATTATCAAGAACATCTTTAACTACCAAACACTCAATTCAAGAATGTTTGCCATAAATTGACGAAAAAGATGAAATTTTGATTAATTTATTCCATAAAACCCAAAATGTTGTACCTATTTTACATTTTTTTGTACTTTTTTTTAGATTGTTCTACCTCAACATTAAAATGAATTAAATTAAACATTGCAACCATCAGCAATTAATGAACTTTACTTGAGAATCGAATTGTGTTATTAGATTTAAACCTTAGCATCCACAATTACTGTTGCGCATCCACAGGCTGAAAAATCAGACAATTATTTGGTAAATAGGGTAAATATTGCTTTTAATAATAGTTTGGCAGAACATCTTTAGCTCATATCGTCAGAAAAGTGTGTGCCATAACATCGTATGCACCCTTGAGATGATATGAACAAACAAAATAATATCCTTCAAAACATCTTAAGAACCATATCTACAAATAATAATCTACTTCAAGAAAAAACGAAGTATACACGTAAAACCGTGCTAAACTGGGAAGCACAATAATATATTTTTATGAAAATAATTCAACAGGAAATGTATAAAACGTTTCCTGAAAAATTGGTGGTTAAGATGTCCTTCCTTTCACCCTTCGATACATAAACGTCTTCGGTGGCATAGTTGGTAGCATGCTGAGCTTCTATGCCTAAGATCGCGGGGTCAAACCCGGCCGAAATCGTTAAATTTTTTAAGAGTGTTAAAAATCCCTCAGTATGTCTTCCTTCGGAGGGGAAGTAAAGCCGGCGGGCCTATGTCATAGATTTATGGCATGCAAAAGAACCTCCCACTAACTACATCTGTGTGAAGGAAAAATTTGTGGGTTAGATTTGATTGGTGCTCATAAGTTCCAACGTTCGTCGCCAGGTGCTGGTTGCGATGATGTCTAGTGGCCAAATTCGCGCCTAGGTGTCGTGGACTGTAGCATTTGGTGGCAAAAGTGAGAAGTACTTGAAAATTGATCATCTGCAGTCTCTACCTGAATATTACAGATAACACACACTAATACAGCCATCACAATTAACACCAGTTATTAGACAGATTCTACACACACCCCAAAGTACACAGGGCTATTTGACCGCGTTGTCGCAGCCCCTAAACTAAGGAATCAACCAACAACAGTACTTTGACTGTGGTTTTGGGGTCTGGGGAATGTGAAACGCAAATTGCAACATGGTACCGAAATCTACCTAAAGCACTAACTCTTATCACCCTCTCATTCCATCCTGTGAAACTCCCAAACGACTCCACTCTTTCTACTTTTTCAATGTTGGCATTCATGCGGCGTAGGATCATCATCTTAGCATCACTGTTGTCAACTTGTTCGATACGAACAAAAAGAAAGAAAAACTATATATTTAAAGATGATTTTAATTCCTCGTAATTCATGTAATATTTTTTAATTCGGCTAATATTGCACTGATATTATACATGGATGCACGTGCAGGCTGCTCTGTGTTGCGCGTCACAGCCATGAGTCAGCTGACCTCTTCATGAACTTGAAATAAAACCGCTTCCTTTGTCCTCACGGAGGTTGGTGACGCACCTTTTTCCAGAATTCCGCGCCCCTCAGCACACTACCACCGGGTGAGTTAGCCGTGGTTCTTACAGCGTGACTGCTGGCAGTCTCTCACACCCGGGAGGCGTGGATGTTCGATTCCCCCCGCCGGCAACCGTGAAGTTGGTTTTCTGTGGTTTCCCATCTTCCTTCCAGGCAAATGCCGGGCTTGGTCCCTAACTATAGGCCACCTTCCAATTCCTAGTCCTTACATTCACACTTTCCTCCCCAGACAACGCTCAACATGCGACGGTACTTGTAGCTCACCCCATGGGTAACCGAATAGAAGCAGCTATTAACTCTGGCGAGCCGAACATGTCCTTGGACACTCCCGGCACTAAAAGCCATACGCCAAAACAAAAAAGCACACTACCGATAGTATAAGGCAGGGGCGTAAAACACGGGTGGGGGGTGAAGGATTGCCCCCCTCAGATTTAGCTGCAAGACATTTTTTTAAAGTACCGGTACCCTTAAAAAAGTAAAATAACCCGAAACTTTTCTATAAACGATTTAATACTACGTTAGGTGGAAAATCGGAAAAGCCATTCTTGCCTTGCTTAGTCGAAATTTCTTTATTCTCCCGAAGAAGCAGTCTGTCTTTCCCCCATTTCCCGCCGAGCCGCATTGAGCTTTGTCCTCTTACCACGACAATCCGAAAAGGTGCATTATCGAACTATTACACTGGCGGAGAAAATATCCTAACACCATGAAATAGGGAATGTGGAGTACGGAAATTTCGGCAATATATTTGGTGAGGTAACATATTTAATTGATTAAAGGTACAAGACAACAGGTTAATGTCCGCGCGAGAAAAGCCATCGCAAACGTGCCATGCTGTTCCATTAATAACCGGTAAAATCGCCAGACTGTTGAATGCAGGCATGCATTGTGCTGTACAGGTGTCGGATGTCAGCTTGTGGGATGGAGTTCCATGCCTGTTGCACTTGGTCGGTCAATACAGGGATCGTTAATGCTGGTTGTGGATGACGCTGGAGTTGTCGTCCAATGATGTCCCATACATGCTCGATTGGGGACAGATCGGGGAATCGAGCAGGCCAATGCAGCATGTCGACACTCTGTAGATCACGTCTGGTTATAACAGCGGCGTGGGAGCGTGCGTTATCCTGTTGGAAAACACCCCCGGAAATGCTGTTCATGAATGGCAGTACAACAGGTTGAATCACCAGACAGACGCACACATCTGCAGTCAGGGTGCATGGGATAACCACGAGAGTGCTGCTGTCATAGGAAATTGCTCCCCAGACCAGAACGCCCGGTGTAGTTCCAGTGTGTCGACGCCGCAGACAGGTGGAATGCAGGCGCTCACCAAGGAAAAATCGGCTTTCGTCGGAAAACACAACGGATCTCCAATGAGCTCTCACTTGACACAACTGAAATCGCAGACGGCGGTAGTTTGGGGTCAGTGGAATACACGCCGCAGGGCGTCTGGCTCGGAGCTGTCCTTCAAGTAAACGATTTCGAACAGTTCGTTGCGTCACTGTGGTGCCAACTGCTGCTCGAATCGGTGCTGCAGACGCCGTCCGATGAACCAAAGCCATACGCCGAATACGGCGGTCCTCCATCTCGGTGGTGCATCGGGGACGTCTGGAGCCCGGTCTTCTTGCGACCGTACCTTCTCGTGACCACTGCTGCCAGCACGCACGCACAGTGGTGACATTCCTGCCAAGTCGTTCTGCAATAGCACGGAAGGAAAATCCACCTTCACGGAGCCCTATTACACGGCCTCGTTGAAACGAAGTGAGCTGTTGATACTGGCCTCTTCGTCGTCGTAAAGGCATTCCTGACCCACTCACAGTAACTCCGTCCAATCCCACAGGTACCTAACGCTCTCACATAGTACAGCTCGTATTGAAAGCAAACCTGATGTGCAACGTCATGGGGGCCACTACTAGCGCCACGCTAATGCGATTTGAGGGAAATATGAATCAACGTCATATTTCAGGTGTATAGACACGCCTACCAACGTTCGTTAATATAGCACAACTCCTTCTTGGTGTTGGGATATTTCTTTCCGCCAGTGTATTTGTGAGTCCCGTTTTATAACTGAGGTAAGATACTGTGACACACTACTTACAAAATAATTAGTCCTGCTGTGAAACACCACCGCGCACGCCCCATTTTTTCAAACAAACAAGGTAAATTTTTATAACACGACTCTTTCCTCGCAGGGGTGTAAAATTCCTCGCAAACGTGGGTGGGAGGGTCAATTTTATAAACTGCGGTTACCTACCTACCAGGGAATTTTTATTTTAAGGCTTTACAACTGGAAATAGCACGGTAATGTAGGCGTAACGCTATATTTTAAAAAGATGATTTATTTTCATTATTTCTAAATAAAATACAGAATATGAATACAAAACATAAAACATTTGTCAACGTCTGGCAAACGACCCGAACACTGACTGCTGTCTATCTTTGTTTACAAACTGTTGAACAAGACGCGTGTCATCTAGCTTGTCAACCATTTCCAAGTAGGTGGCCAGTAGACAGCAATGATTCCGTCTAATTTGTCCCAACGAAGATCGGAGGTACGGTAGGCGAGATTGCAATTTCTAGTTCACTTTCAGCATTGGAGAAAGATACAGCTTCCTAATTGGCTATTCTGACGAAACCTGACTGCACCAAGGGCTATGATTAGTCAGCGAAGTTGTAGGGTGGAGCCTATCAGCGATGTCGTTCCAGGTTTGAAACAAAATAAGTAGAACTCCCACTGTTTTAACTTCCTATTTCCTAGGTACCCTTGTAAGTTGTAATGCGCCAAGCAATAGTTGCATGATCATTGATCCTAGGCCATAAGTGTTTCCGTATCTTCTTAAGTAAAGAAGAATCATTACCAGAATGTTCTTCATCGATTAGCTCATTTACTCTGTACGAATGCGGAAGTAGCTATCATCCACTCCCGATCAAGAATTGTATGCACATGGGAGGTGGCTCAAACTATTTTATTTCCGATCGGCCTGAAAGGCATAAGTTAAATGGCAACCACGGAGCCGAAAAATGAGCTTGCCATTCACCGCAGTTCTTGAATTATGATACGGAAACACTTATGGCCTAGGAACAATGATCATGCAACTATTGCTATGCGTATTACAATAGAAGGTACCAAGAAAATAGGAAGTTAAAACAGTGGGAGTTCTACATATTTTGTTCAAACCTGGAACGACATCGCTGATAGGTTCCACTCTATAACTACGCTGACTAATCACAGCCCTTGGTGCAGTCGTGTTTCGTCGGAACAGCCAATCAAGAAGTCGCATCGCTCTCTAATGCTAAAAGTGAACTAGAAAATGCAATCTCGCGTACGGTAGTCCTTAACCCTACTCATCACCGAAAAACTTATCTTGAAGCAGGTCCGACGAGCAGATTCATGGTCATCACAGTGATAAAATACAAACTTCACAAATTTAAACGAAGTAATCAACAAAGCTTAGACAGAAACTGATGAAATGTTGGAGCTCGAATTCGTCGGCGCAATGCAGGGTGCATGCGTTCCGTGTACCAGGGAAGAGTCATGTTATTTTACTTACTTTCTTTCTCTTTTTAATAGGCGCGTGCGGTGTTGTTTCTCAGCAGGAGTAATGATTTTGTGTCATAGAATCTTACCTCAGTTTTAAACCAGGGCTCACAGATAATACGAGTAGTTCGAAAATGCACCTTTACGGATCTTCGTGGTAAGGGGACAAAGTGGGAAACGGAGGAGAGGGGGGAGACCAGACTGTTTGTTTGGTAGAATAAAGAAATTACGACTGAGCAAACCAAAATGGCTTTTCCGATATTACGCTTAACGTAGTATTAAATCATTTATAGAATAGTTTCGGGTTATTTTATTTTTATTTTTTTAAGAGTACGGTGGTACTTTAATAAATTGTCTGGCAGCTAAAACTTGAGGGGGGCAATGCCCCCGTGCACTTCCCGCATTTCACGCCCCTGCATCTAGCTAGGCAATACGTACACTCGTTATATTCATTTCAGACACTTTCACCTGTAAATACGAGTAACTACTGTCGACCAAAATAGTGTGTGCACTCGAGTTTAAAAGTGGTTTGTGAAGTAACCAATAGGCCTACATAAAATCCAATAACATCATTATTTTTGTCGTTCTATTCTACGTTAGGTCATGTAAGTTTGGAATTTTCCATTTATATTTTAATATTTTTTATCGCAGTTGGAACACAAAAAGTGTCAATTTTTAAGCCTATGCCAACCATGCGCCAGTTTTGGGAATTAGTTTCTCAAACACCCGTCATCAGATCGAATCCAAATTTTAACACGATGTACATTTAAATGTTCTATAACTCGTTTATTAATTTCAAAATGTTGTGTGTGCAAGGAACAAAGTTGTTATCATTTTTGTAAGGTTACAATTTCTCGGCTCGGGGTGGCTGGAAAATTGCGTTCTTTGTCGAGTTGTAATCCTTATATCAAAAGGTTATGCTGTATGACTGTGAAATACGTAAATGAATTTACTTATTCTATATTGGTTTTTATTTGTACAGGATAAAACGACATGAATGAGCAGCTCGCCGATACGGGGACAGCTGTACAGCGTTGCCGAGATAGAGATACCTCACGCGACATGCCGCGCCTCGCTCGGAATATCATGGTCATTTTCCTTGGCTATTTAAAATGAACTTGTGTTTAACTTCATTAATTCAGGCAAATGTTATTAAGAAGACGTGTAAAACATTTCCCATCAGCTTTTCTCATGAGGGTTTGGACCTCCGATAGCAGTTCTAATTTTTTTTTACATTTTTAGATTGATAAGTTTTTTAATGTTTTTATTATTATTTGCAAGTTTATCTATTTACAATATATACATTGTTTAAGTCACCGACAGCTGTAGCTGCATTCGCTAATGCGCAGCGCTAGGCCATGGGGCCAAAATATCTGCGTACTCAGTCGACGTAGGTTCGAGCCCCACCGTCGGCCGTCCTTGAAATGATTTTCCGTGGTTTCCCATTTTCAACTCCTGATAAATGCTGTGATAGGCCACGACCGCTTCCTTTCTCATCCTTGCCCAGGTTCATTCATTTCATCTGTCAATACGGCCGTAAAAACCACCCGCAACATATACATTCAACGCGTGTCTAGGGGCTGCGATCGATTCAGTCTTGTAAATCAAAATCCGATGCTGTGAATAATTTGCCGAAGATTTTCAAGGGACATTTCTGGAAAGACTTTCATTGAATTTTCAAGTCTCTCTTTTAATTTTGAAATTGTTGGCAACACCTTCTCCAAATAGACGTTGTGAATGGTACGCCTAATAACTCCAATAGTAAATTGATCTATTACAATGTGACGTCATCCTGCTGATAGTCGTCTCTCATTTGCTGTAGGAGATTCTTCTCTGTTTTCTTTGCTGTAATTTTCTTTATTCTTTTTCTCTGCGTGTATTACAGACCGAAGGCACGCACGATCATCTGAAGCTCAAATACAGTAAATACAAGTCTTGGAGGTATTGTTACGGCTGTGAGTTTGTTTCATCGCTCGCCGCATGAGTCACAACTGCCCCAGGGCTGGGCTGCTCTGCCTCAGTGTATTGCGTGCGCCTTATGCAACAGGTCTACTAGGACAAAGGGATGGTCCAGAATATTCGTGACCCAGCCAGTGATGGAATCCTCGAGAATCCGTGGACCCTGGATGGGTCTAGAAGCATTTATTGAGTCACCGGCCTGCTATATAAGAGCGACCTGTCAAGCAGTGTGGTGGTGTGTTTTACGAGCTAGTGCGAGCGTTTATTCTGAGCGACAGAAGTGTGGTGACTTGCGAAACCCCTAGTGAAGCCGATTCTCTTGACAGCGAGGGAGTGAGAAGCATACAGGGGACTGCCTGTGTTTTGAGCGAGTGTGATTTCACAGAGCGACAGAGGTCACTGTGGTGAATTGCAAAACAGTGAGTGACAGACTTAGTGCAGCTGTTTCCAGCCAGCGTACGGGACCACCTCATTAGCACGGATTAACTTCTGTGGTTTGTTGACAAGTGAAAGGGGGCAAGAGCTCTCCATAAGGAAGAGACTTGAGGAAACTGGAGTAAGGTTCTAATTGCTTGTATTTGCTGATGAGTAGTGTATCTTTCTGGCCACAATAAAGTTAATTATTTCTTTAAAGGAACAATCTGCGTTGTTCTTCAACCCACCGTAATCCAGTTAACAAAAGTGTCACTAGGGGGGTGGCACGTAACAACTGGTGTCAGAAGCGGGATTACGAACTCTAACACAAGCACAACACCTGACGGTCCTGGTTTCAAAACCCGAGCAGGTCATTTTCTCTAATTTTTCTGTGAGTGCATGCCCTTTACAAGACAAACAACTAAAATGGAGGCGCAATTGGCAGCATTGCTAGAAAAGTTAAGTGGCATGGAAACCAAGATGGAAGACGACCAGAAGAAGATGGAAGACGACCAGAAGAAATTAGCCAAGGACCTGAAGGATGACCTGAAGAAGATGGAAGACGGCCAGAAGAAGATGGAGGACGGCCAGAAGAAGATGGAGGACGGCCAGAAGAAGCTAGCAGAGGACCTAACCGTCAAATTTCTGGATGGCCAGTAAAATCTGGAAGAGTGTCTACTGACGAAATTACAGGAAAGTCAAAAGAAATTGGAACAGGGTCTGCGTCAGGAAGTCAACACCGCCTGCCAGGGCCTACGTGAGGAAGTCACAGCAGTAGAAAAGAAGTTCGACGCCTTACAAGAGGAAGTTGTCGAACTGCGCCAACGCCCACTGACGGGGGTGGAAGAGAAATTCAACGCTTTACAAAAGGAAATTGCTGAGCTGAACCAACGCCCGTCGACGGGGATGGAAGCGAGATTCAACGCTCTTAAAGAGGAAGTTGCCGAGCTGCGCCAACGCGCGCCCACCGTTACACCGAGAATATCAGGAACGGGACAGAGAAGAGTGACGCCCCCAACCTTCGACGGAAAGGTCCCGTGGAGCACCTACTTAAGTCAGTTCGAGGCAGCCTGTTCCATAAACAACTGGAACAGCACGGAAAAGGCTACAGCTCTCATTGTAGCGCTGAGAGGGGACGTCCTTCAGGCCATCCCGACTGGATCCCAGGACTACGCTACACTAATCGCCCATATGGAGTCCCGTTATGGAGATAGCCATCTTCAGCAGGCCTACCAGATGCAGCTCCGGACCCGGGTACAAAAGAACGCGGAAACCCTGCAGGAGTTCGAGATGGACATCGCACGCCTCGTAAGGCTCGCCTATCCAACAGCGCCGGCCGACTTTCTGGAACAGATTGCGACCCAGACTTTCACCGACGGGCTACGGGACTCGGACACTCAACAGGCGCTGCGACTCGCGCGCAATAAGACCCTGGCAGATGCGCTGACCCACGCACTTGAGTTCGAGACGGCAAAACAGGCATCTAGAATGCACGCGCGGGTGCGTCAAGTGGACGTTGACGAACCAGTAAAAACCAACGAGACCAAGCCCCTGACCGACGAATTGATGGAGGTGCTAAGCCGTTTCTTCGATAGTCGCGGCGCCACCAGCCACGACACCGCTGGAAGACAACCGGAGAGGCGGCCCGGAAGAGGACTACTGACCTGCTGGACCTGCGATAAGAAATGCCACCTGAGCAAGGACTGCGGTGATCGCCGCCGCCGATGGTATCAGACGGGAAACCAGTCGTCTGAAAACCGCGCGGCCCAGGGAAGCGAGTATTAGCCAGCCTTGGGGGGCAAAGGTTGGCTTGTGACAGTCGTCAAGCCCCGGCAGTCCAAGTTCGTGTGACGAAGTTACGGAGGGACAATAGCAGCCTGATGGTCGACGGAGTCGTCAACGGAGAGAGCTGGCCCATGCTAATCGACACGGGAGCATCGGGGACCATCGTTAATCCCACCGTGATCCCGAAGTGGAGAGTGCAACCCACACAAAGGAACATCCAGCTAATAACCGCAACCGGAGAGACCGCACCGGTACATGGCGAAGCATCACTGGAGTTCGTCATTGGTCGACGGGCGGTGAAGCATCCAGTGCTTGTGGCTGACGTATCAAACGAAGTGATCATCGGACTGGACTTCCTGGACCAGAACAACATCATCTTGGACCTGAGTACCAACACTCTGCACTTCGGAGGTGAGGAACTTGCTTTGCAACCAGCACACGAGGCCGTCACCGCACGACGAGTAAGGCTGAGAGAGGATGTCATCGTTCCTGCCAGGACGGAGGTCAGCGCCGTCATAATTGTCGACGGAACTGCTGAGGGAGTGGCGGCTGTCATCGAGCCAAAATATGAGGACATCCAGACAAAAGGATTGCTAGTTGCCAAGACCCTCATCAACACGACGCCTCGGCCGTACGTCTGCCTGTCCAACCTGAACGACTACGATATTACGGTTCACCGGGACACCAACCTAGGAGTCTGCGAGCCCGTTACCTGGATTGCCCGCATCACAGACACGACGGACGGACACCTGCAGACGGACAACCGAAGAAGACGCGCCCTGCCAGAAGAACTACAGAAGCTGTACCAAGGATCCCAGGACCATTTAGACGAGGAGCAATCACGCCAACTTCAGGACCTGCTACGCGAATTCCAGGATGTCTTCTCCGTGGGGAGCAAAGACTTCGGTAGGACAAGCTTGGTCCAGCACAGAATCGACGTTGGGGACAGCGCACCGTTTAGGGCCCCATTCCGACGTATCCCGCTCGCCAAGCAAGCCGAAGTCGACCGGATGGTAGAAGAGATGAAGGAGCAAGGGGTGATCGAGCCATCACATAGTCCTTGAAGTTCTCCGGTCGTGCTAGTGAAGAAGGACGGTTCCACCAGGTTCTGCGTGGACTACAGGCGGGTGAACGACGTCACGAAGGACAGCTACCCTCTACCCCGGATCGACGACACCCTGGACACCATATCAGGGTCGAGATGGTTCTCCACCTTGGATTTGAAGAGTGGCTACTGGCAGGTTGAGGTCCACCCTAAGGACCGCGAGAAAACGGCGTTCTCTGTGGGCACCGGGGTCTGGCAGTTCACCGTCATGCCATTCGGTCTGTGCAACGCCCCTGCGACCTTCGAAAGGCTAAGGGTCCATTCTGAGGGGACTACACTGGAAGACCTGCCTGGTCTACCTAGACGACGTCATCGTTCTGGGAAAGAGCTTTGAGGAGCACTACAGCAACCTGAAGGAGATCTTGATGAAGCTACGGGCTGCCCAGCTGAAGTTGAGCCCCAAGAAGTGTCAGCTCTTCCAGAAGCTGGTCCAGTACCTTGGGCATATTTTCTCCGAGGAAGGGGTGCGCACCGACCCAGAAAAGACCGCAGCTGTGAGGGAGTGGCCAGTTCCGAAGGACAAGTCCCAACTACGAAGCTTCCTGGGACTCTGCACTTATTACCGTCGCTTCGTGAGAGGATTCGCTGACATCGCCAAACCACTGCATCGACTGACTGAGAAGGACCAACTCTTCACATGGACAGCAGAATGCCACAGTGCCTTCGAACAACTCAAGCAGGCTCTGTGCACCGCGCCTATTCTGGCCTACCGCAGACCTGGAACAAGGTTCATCGTCGATACCGATGCCAGCGACTTTGGCATAGGGGGAATCCTGTCGCAAATAGTGGACGGCGAGGAGAGAGTAGTGGCCTACTTCAGCAAAGCCTTGTCAAAGCCAGAGAGGAACTACTGCGTCACCAGGAAGGAACTGCTCGCCATCGTGAAGACCATCGAACACTTCCACAAGTACCTGTACGGGCAAGAATTTCTCATCAGGACCGACCATGCATCCCTGCGGTGGCTCCTGAACTTCAAACAGCCCAAGGGTCAACTCGCGCGGTGGTTAGAGAGGCTTCAACAGTACAACTTCGAGATCCAGTACAGGAAAGGCCAACTGCATTCTAATGCCGACGCCCTGTCACGAAAACCGTGCCCCGAAGACTGCACCTTCTGTTCTAGGAGGGAGGAGAACACCGGGATACAGTGCCGACATACTACTGTGGAACTTCAAGGGAACTGGAGCCGCGAATCTTTCACGCGGGCACAAGCAGAAGATGATGACCTGGGACTGATAGCCGAATCGAAGAGGGCCTGTGTCCCCAGACCCGGGTGGATCCTTGTGAGTGACTGCAGCCCAAAGTTTAAGTCCTACTGGGCGCAGTGGGATGGCCTCATCTGCCGCGCCTGGGAGAGCACCGACGGGAAGACATCTCGGGAACAAGTCGTCGTTCCAAAGGCTATGACGGAGGAAGTCCTGAAGGAAGTCCATGGAGGATCATCTGGTGGACATCTAGGGAAAAAGAAGACCCTGGAGAAGCTGAGAGAGCGGTTCTACTGGATCGGATGCCGAACCGACGTGGAGAACCACTGCGCGAGGTGCCACGATTGTGCAGCCAGCAAGGGCCCAGGACGAAGACGACGGGGTCCACTGAAGACCTACAACGTGGGCGGCCCCATGGAGAGAGTGGCCATCGATGTTGCTGGGCCATTCCCGTTAAGCGAGGCAGGGAACCGCTACATATTGGTCGTCAGCGACTACTTTACCAAATGGCCGGAGGCGTATGCGCTCCCTAACCAGGAAGCCGCGACGATTGCAGAGACCCTGGTGAAGGAATTCGTCAGCCGGTACGGAGTACCCCTGGAGCTGCACTCCGACCAAGGGAGGAACTTCGAGTCACAGGTGTTCCAGAACCTATGCC
The DNA here is from genome assembly GCA_946902985.2 of Meconema thalassinum. NCBI lineage: Eukaryota > Metazoa > Arthropoda > Insecta > Orthoptera > Tettigoniidae > Meconema > Meconema thalassinum. The sequence continues at coordinate 67,100,016 of OX336397.1, forward strand.
AGCTGCTGGGATTCCGGAAGACAAGGACAACGCCGCTACACCCTCAGTCCGACGGGATGGTAGAGCGATTCAATCGCACCATCGAGAACCATCTCCGAATAGTCGTCAGCGAGCACCAGAGGGATTGGGACAAACATCTTCCACTATTTCTCCTGGCCTACCGCGCCGCCGTGCATGAAGCCACCGGGTGCACACCAGCCCGGGCCATGTTTGGGAGGAAGCTCCGTCTACCTGTCGATCTTGCCTTCGGCTGACCTGGGAATGATCCGGTCCCGGTAAGCCAGTATTGTCAAGAACTGGTCGACCAACTGGAGGACGTGCACGCGAGGAGGAAACTGTGGATCGAGACCGACCGAATGAAGCCCCGATACGACCAACAGACGGATGCCGGCGGATTCCACGAGGATGACCTGGTCTGGCTCTTCAACCCATTACGGAAGAAAGGCCTGTCACCCAAACTGCAGAAGTCCTGGGAGGGCCCGTACCAAGTCGTGAAACGGATCTACGATGTCGTCTACAGGATCCAGCGAAGTCCGAGGGCGAAGATGAAGATCGTGCATCGAGATCGCCTGGCAGCCTACGAAGGGACACAGATCGACCAATGATTGATCGGGACGATCAGCCTTTTAGGAAGGGGGTGGTGTTACGGCTGTGAGTTTGTTTCATCGCTCGCCGCATGAGTCACAACTACCCCAGGGCTGGGCTGCTCTGCCTCAGTGTATTGCGTGCGCCTTATGCAACAGGTCTACTAGGACAAAGGGATGGTCCAGAATATTCGTGACCCAACCAGTGATGGAATCCTCGAGAATCCGTGGACCCTGGATGGGTCTAGAAGCATTTATTGAGTCACCGGCCTGCTATATAAGAGCGGCCTGTCAAGCAGTGTGGTGGTGTGTTTTACGAGCTAGTGCGAGCGTTTATCCTGAGCGACAGAATTGTGGTGACTTTCGAAACCCCTAGTGAAGCCGATTCTCTTGACAGCGAGGGAGTGAGAAGCATACAGGGGACTGCCTGTGTTTTGAGCGAGTGTGATTTCACTGAGCGGCAGAGGTCATTGTGGTGAATTGCAAAACAGTGAGTGACAGACTTAGTGCAGCTGTTTCCAGCCAGCGCACGGGACCACCTCATTAGCACGGATTAACTTCTGTGGTTTGTTGACAAGTGAAAGGGGGCAAGAGCTCTCCATAAGGAAGAGACTTGAGGAAACTGGAGTAAGGTTCTAATTGCATGTATTTGCTGATGAGTAGTGTATCTTTCTGGCCACAATAAAGTTAATTATTTCTTTAAAGGAACAATCTGCGTTGTGCTTCAACCCACCGTAATCCAGTTAACAAAAGTGTCACTAGGGGGGTGGCACGTAACAGTATCTTACAGAAATCTGCACTTACAACACACTAAACCAAACTGAACTGATCTGATAAGAAGACGGAACATTTGTGTTTATTTTAGAATGGAACACCGCCACATCTGAATTATATTGACTCATATTGTAATGGTTTTTTGAATATTTGGGTTCTAATAATAATAAGAAAAGCGCTCCGCTAGTTGGGCGTCATTTGTAATGGTTTTAGAGTTACTTTAAACTTGCCTCATTTAGTTGGGCGTTATTTGTAATGGGTTAAAGAACTTAATAAGAAAAATGTTAATAAGAAACTGATTATGTAAATAGTCGCCCACTTTTGGGTGATCAAAATGAAACATTTAATTGTGTATTAATCTAATAGTGTATCTGTATTGTTGTCAGCTTCACTAAAAAAAAGTACATAATGTGTAGTATCATATGTATTGCCAGGGCGCCAGATCATTTATATATCATGATCAAAATAATATATTAAACCTCGGTTAAACAGAGGTAGAGCATCGAAATTCCTATCTCCAGCCGTAGTGAAACTTACGTAATCTAACCTTACGATAATTAGTTCAGGAGTATGGTGTTGCCTTATAGTAATTTCTAGCTACTAAAGGAAACCAGTCAAACATTTGAATTTAAAATGAATTTAATATATAAAAACAAGTGCAAAAAATATAAAATACTAAAGATAATAATAATAATAAATTTAAATCAAAGAATCTACTGAATTTACTTGTATTATGGTTCTTGATTGGAAATTGGAGTATACTGAGTTAATTGAATAGAATATATTGAATTTAATAAGCATGATAGCCTTCTGATTTGACTGGAGTATAACTGTTTACATCGCTCACCGCATTGAAGATCTTTGTAGTTGGATTGTTGCGTAGAGAGTTCCAGATGGCCCTGATCATCCTCAAAGTAATTAATTTATATGTGGATGACGGAATAAATTCCAAAAATCAACCGTGTGACAATAGCCTCGTACACAACCATGTCACAGTTTGATGAGACAGAATGTCTTATCAAATTCACATACTTAATAGTCAACTGTCTAGTTTAGAACTGCGTTACAGACTCCATCTCGCTACAAGTTCGATTCCTGAGCTCCACTCAGCATCATTCTCTCTTCTCCAGCAATTCAATAATAATAATCCATTTGGGCGGCAGTCTTATATATAACGTTCCCAGGTAAAGCACGTGTATGACCCCTCTTCAGAAGTCACTAGGCGATATAAGCCCGCCTTTCACATATCAACAATGACAATACTTCTTTGTAGCAATTCTCGGGAGGTCCAGCCCACCTTTAGTATAAAGTTGCAAAGGACTCATTCATCGGCCCAGCATTGTTAGTGGTAAGTCTTCTTAGAATCCCTTCTTAGTATGATTTGTATATTGGTAGAATACTTGATGTGACAGACATAAGTGTCTATTTATGTCATTTCCAAGAAGCCGAGAATAAGCCGCCTTCTGTGAACACCCTCTTTTTCTCTTGTTCGAATTTTCTTCAGAAATAATATTCAGTCAAGCGTCTTAACTTATTTCAAATATAATGTGTATCGCTCCAAATCCTTTCAATTGCCATAATATTCTACATTACCGCATAATAATAGATATAAATATATTAGTTAACATAATAACTAATAAAAGGTAAAATGTAAACTTAAAAAATATTGATAATAATAATAAAATATATAAAATTATTTCATTCTGGTCACAAATTGGGACCATCACATATTCGCCCCAGAGAATTATGGTATATGTCAACAATCATATCACCATACTTCTCTTCAACACTTGTACAAATATGAAATAATATACCCTACAAAGAAATTACCAACATCGACAATATTATACTCTTCAAAGCAATTACCAACATACAAAACATATACCCTTCAAGTTTAATATATATATATATATATATATATTATCATTTCAGTCTATCACTGTTCATAATGTCTTTTTCTTTCTTCTTTACATAATTAAAGCGATCTGTAAACAATGTACATCAAAATACCCTTCACTTTTATATTCTTGTTTTGGACATAAGTCATCGTTGCACTTATGTATTTTTGGGTGGCATACACCTTTGCTTTATATCTTGAGGACGTAGAATTCAATTTTCAGCCTGGTGTCGAACTGAATACACTATGGCTAGTTGGTGGGACTGCCAACTGATTAATTCACTTTATCACTTCACAACACTTGGTATGTGATGCGAATCACCAGATCTACTCCAGTCTCTCAGGAATTATATGTATCTAGTAACACAGGCATATTATAAAAAAATGAAACTTGATTAGCGTGTATTACCTAAGGCAACATCGTTCAGTGCAAATGCAGTGCGCTAAATTACCCCACATATGTATATATATCACACTCAAATACACAAGCTCATAGCCGACAAAATACGCTTTATATTTCCTCTGTGCTCTTCAAGACACACAATATCATAGGTTGATGCAAACCCTCTCCATTACCTGCTCGTTCAGACCACAATCATTCACTTATTATTAAGCGACTTTCCTTACTTACCATCAACTTCACTTCTATTACTCATGACACATATTTCCTTAAGGATCTCACATTGTAAGTGCCGTATAATCGTTTTCCTGCGTCTTCTGATTACTCACCTTTTTAACCGTAATTACTGATCTTATTTCTCACATTTACACTCCATTCTATTCAAGATTACACATCTTAATCACCTGTCGATACTCACCTTATTTCTCAAAATTATACTTCTTTCTATTCAAGATTACACCTCTTTATCACCCGTAGTTGTTCACATTATTTCTCAAAATTATACTTCTTTCTATTCAAGATTACACCTCTCTATCACCCGTAGTTATTCACATTATTTCTCAAAATTATACTTCATTCTACTTAAAATTACCTTTCTTTCGCTAAATCCGTATTCATTTACTTTATTTCTCAAAATTACACTTCTTTTTACTCAAGATTACACCTCTTTATCACCAGTAGTTATTCACCTTATTTCTCAAAATTACACTTCTTTCTACTTCATAATACCTTTCTTTCGCGGAATCCGTATGACCGATAAAATTTAATTTCTCCAGTACAAAAAATGACTTTCCTTTAAATCCTTGCATTACTATCCTAGCTACTGAAATATTAACTGTTCACAAAATCTGCCTAATTAAATTACGGGCATCACAATATAGCTTTACTTTCCTTTCTGATTTGGGAACTACCCTTAACGAATTAATATATGGGCTAATTAATATAGGGTTCTATAATTTTATCCTGCAACATGCTTTCAATCTGCCTTCTCACAGCTTCCTGAAATTTGTAAGGCACGGGGTAGCGATGACCTACAAAAATACTATGATCATGTACATATAATGAATGTTCGTAGCAATTAGCTAATCCAATACGGTTCTCAAATATATACTAATTCTCTTACAACACCTTCAACACTCGATCCACACGATCAACAATCGATCCACACGATCACACTCTAACGCACTCTGTAATGCAGCCTCACGCAAGGAATCCTCTAGATAATCCTTCGTCATCATACTGCCTAAAAATGTAAAAAACAAGGTTCCCTCTCAAGAGATACCCCTACAATCTCACCACTCACCACCTCACTACAAATATCGACTCCTTTAGTCATTAATACCTCCTCAAGCGTACATCTATTCTTAGAACCACCATATAACTTACTTCAATTATTAAATGACATGATCATATCTCCACCCATTCATCTGAATTTAACACTACCCTCCTTATAACATAGCAGTGCAGAATGTTGCGACATCCTGTCCGAACCCATAATTAGTGAATATATCAGATTTGGACTAAAAAAAACATACTTGTGTTCCTATCTTACTTCCTATTAAAATTTCTACAACCACTTGTTTAGAAATTATGTGAGATTTCTTGCCCACCGTAGTTAACACGAAAGTAGTTCTAATTGGAATTTCCTGAATTTTAATACCATTTTCCTTCCTATTATTATAAAATGCTGCACTGATGCAAGAAACCTGACAGCCACTGTCAAAAAGTGTATCGATACACGCCCCTAACACTTGTAATTTTAACACTGAGTTAAAATTAATAACGGTAGATTCTTTAGATACATCCATAAATTCACTTAATAAATCATTACGGATATTTAGGTCATACGGTTCGCTCAAAATAGTAATACCGACTCACATAACTACTCTATCTGGCATTTTTAAGTTCTTATCACCTTCTTCTTCGCTTCTATATTTATTTACAGTTACACTTTCCTCTTTCATCATAACAACAGTTTCTTCCTCCTCCGTATTATATTTATTAATAGTAACACTGTGTTTCGCATCTCCGCCTATTACTTCCCCTATTCTACCTTCTATGGCACGCCACTGCACCTGATAATCTTTCTCTCTCTCTTTCATCCCATTTTCCCTTTCCTCTATCACCTTAATCCTTTTCTCTTTCATTTTACTTCTAAAAGTTCTTCCTGCATACCTTCCCTTCATTTCTCCACTATCTCTCCCCACCATTTCCTGTAACATCGTGCTTTGCTTGTGCTTTTTCTTCCTATTCTTGAGATTCCTTATCTCAGTCTTCTGCTTTTCTTGTTCAATAATTATGTCTTTCTGACTATGACTTAACGCACGCTTCTTTATCTCTGTTAATTTCATATTAACCTCCTCTATACAGGCTTTGAATTCTTCCCTGGTCTGCCTAATCTCTTAATATATGATTTTCTGCATTTCTATTTCTTGAGCGCTTAGTACTTTATTTGTTTTACATACTTCAGCTCTTTCTTTCAAATTATTCTCTTTTTCTATTAATCCATATCTTAATATCTTCTTTTTCTCCTCCTTCTTACTACGTTCTATAATCTCTTCTACAGGTATCCAGCTTTCATCTATCATCTCCGCTACCTCAGCTGACTGCTGTTCCTCACCTAAGCTACTTTCACCTATGTCTGTCCTACTTTCACCTACACTCGTCTCTAAATACTGCACATCTACTTCACAATCCTCTACCGTCTCTACCAACTCTACTATGCTTTCTCCTACTATCTTCGCTAACTGCTCTTCCTCATCTAAGCTACTTTCACCTATGTCTGGCATACTTTCACCTACACTCGTCTCTAAATACTGCACATCTACTTCACAATCCTCTACCGTCTCTTTCAACTCTACTGTGCTTTCTCCTACTATCTTCGCTAACTGCTCTTCCTCATCTAAGCTATTTTCACCTATGCCTGTCGTACTTTCACCTACACTCGTCTCTAAATACTGCACATCTACTTCACAATCCTCTACCAACTCTACTATGCTTTCTCCTACTCTCTTCGCTAACTGCTCTTCCTCATCTAAGCTACTTTCACCTATGTCTGGCATACTTTCACCTACACTCGTCTCTAAATACTGCACATCTACTTCACAATCCTCTACCGTCTCTATCAACTCTACTGTGCTTTCTCCTACTATCTTCGCTAACTGCTCTTCCTCATCTAAGCTACTTTCACCTATGTCTAGCATACTTTCACCTACACTCGTCTCTAAATACTGCACATCTACTTCACAATCCTCTACCGTCTCTACCAACTCTACTATGCTTTCTCCTACTATCTTCGCTAACTGCTCTTCCTCATCTAAGCTATTTTCACCTATGCCTGTCGTACTTTCACCTACACTCGTCTCTAAATACTGCACATCTACTTCACAATCCTCTACCGTCTCTACCAACTCTACTATGCTTTCTCCTACTATCTTCGCTAACTGCTCTTCCTCATCTAAGCTACTTTCACCTATGTCTGGCATACTTTCACCTACACTCGTCTCTAAATACTGCACATCTACTTCACAATCCTCAACCGTCTCTATCAACTCTACTGTGCTTTCTCCTACTATCTTCGCTAACTGCTCTTCCTCATCTAAGCTAGTTTCACCTCTTCTCTCCCTCATCCGCTTCTGACGTTCTCTAACTGAGTTCTCCATCCACTCCTGATGTTCCTTATTGCTATCTTCTATCTTCTTGTATATTGCCTTGCTTATCTCCTGATTTCGCTTACTTATTTCCTCTCTCATCTCCCTATTCCTCTCCTGATTTTGCTTACATATCTCCAGAAACATTCCTATGATCTTATCTAATTTATTTTCCGAAATATCCAGAGGCTTTTGTTTCTCCTTCCCTCCACTAGTCTCAGGATTTATTTCAGGATGTCCCTCTATATTCGTCTCAGGGTTAACCTCGGGATTATTCTCAGGATTACTCTCAAGGATTACCTCCGACATCTTGGTATAATCCTCTACGCTCTCAGCCTCAGTACCACTATCAACTTTCTTATAATTAGCTTTCTCGCCTTTACCCCTACTCCTCAATTTCCTTTGTTCCTCATCCGCCATCTCGAAGTACACCGTATAAGGTTTACCGTTCCAAAATTCACCTCACTTTCCCCCAAAATCAATCACTAATAATACCTTAATTCACTTCACTTTCCCCCAAAATCACTGACAATTTGCACTGAAATTACACTCACTCCTTCCGTAAATATCGTTAGGTTTTCGTGCCGCACAGTTGGGGGCCATTTGTAATGGTTTTTTGAATATTTGGGTTCTAATAATAATAAGAAAAGCGCTCCGCTAGTTGGGCGTCATTTGTAATGGTTTTAGAGTTACTTTAAACTTGCCTCATTTAGTTGGGCGTTATTTGTAATGGGTTAAAGAACTTAATAAGAAAAATGTTAATAAGAAACTGATTATGTAAATAGTCGCCCACTTTTGGGTGATCAAAATGAAACATTTAATTGTGTATTAATCTAATAGTGTATCTGTATTGTTGTCAGCTTCACTAAAAAAAGTACATAATGTGTAGTATCATATGTATTGCCAGGGCGCCAGATCATTTATATATCATGATCAAAATAATATATTAAACCTCGGTTAAACAGAGGTAGAGCATCGAAATTCCTATCTCCAGCCGTAGTGAAACTTACGTAATCTAACCTTACAATAATTAGTTCAGGAGTATGGTGTTGCCTTATAGTAATTTCTAGCTACTAAAGGAAACCAGTCAAACATTTGAATTTAAAATGAATTTAATATATAAAAACAACAAGTGCAAAAAATATAAAATACTAAAGATAATAATAATAATAATAAATTTAAATCAAAGAATCTACTGAATTTACTTGTATTATGGTTCTTGATTGGAAATTGGAGTATACTGAGTTAATTGAATAGAATATATTGAATTTAATAAGCATGATAGCCTTCTGATTTGACTGGAGTATAACTGTTTACATCGCTCACCGCATTGAAGATCTTTGTAGTTGGATTGTTGCGTAGAGAGTTCCAGATGGCCCTGATCATCCTCAAAGTAATTAATTTATATGTGGATGACGGAATAAATTCCAAAAATTAACCGTGTGACAATAGCCTCGTACACAACCATGTCACAGTTTGATGAGACAGAATGTCTTATCAAATTCACATACTTAATAGTCAACTGTCTAGTTTAGAACTGCGTTACAGACTCCATCTCGCTACAAGTTCGATTCCTCAGCTCCACTCAGCATCATTCTCTCTTCTCCAGCAATTCAATAATAATAATCCATTTGGGCGGCCGTCTTATATATAACGTTCCCAGGTAAAGCACGTGTATGACCCCTCTTCAGAAGTCACTAGGCGATATAAGCCCGCCTTTCACATATCAACAATGACAATACTTCTTTGTAGCAATTCTCGGGAGGTCCAGCCCACCTTTAGTATAAAGTTGCAAAGGACTCATTCATCGGCCCAGCATTGTTAGTGGTAAGTCTTCTTAGAATCCCTTCTTAGTATGATTTGTATATTGGTAGAATACTTGATGTGACAGACATAAGTGTCTATTTATGTCATTTCCAAGAAGCCGAGAATAAGCCGCCTTCTGTGAACACCCTCTTTTTCTCTTGTTCGAATTTTCTTCAGAAATAATATTCAGTCAAGCGTCTTAACTTATTTCAAATATAATGTGTATCGCTCCAAATCCTTTCAATTGCCATAATATTCTACATTACCGCATAATAATAGATATAAATATATTAGTTAACATAATAACTAATAAAAGGTAAAATGTAAACTTAAAAAATATTGATAATAATAATAAAATATATAAAATTATTTCATTCTGGTCACAAATTGGGACCATCACAATATGTTGAAAAGCCAGTAGGTTACAGGGATGAGGTCTAGCTCGGAAGTAAACAAGAAGCATGGCGTGTGCCACGATTTACCACGACATTGCCTCCTAATACCGTTTGTTTGAATATAAACTGATATCCAAACATTTATGACCTAACGTTACGTTTTCGCCTACTGTTCCAAAGGTTGCAGAATCGAATCTTGCCGCAATCAGTTGGCATTTCAGGGTGCTTAAATAAGACGAAGCAGTGTCAGTAAATTTAATGGCACGTTAAAGATTCCCTTCGGGCATAATTCAGGCAACCCTGCGTCTCTAATAAAAATCACAGTACTTAAAAGGGATATAAAACCATTATTATTATTATTGCCGGCACCAGGTAGTCCCGCGTTCGATTCCCGGCTCCCTCAGGGATTTTAGAAACTGACGTGAGGGCTGGAACAGGGTGCACTCAGCCTCGTGAGGACAATTGAATAGCTGTCTGACAGTGAGACAGTTCCGTGGTCACGGAGACCGAGATTAACGGCTAAGGGGACCTGACGCGCTGACCACGCGTCACCCCATAATCTGCAGGCCAAATGGCTGGGCAGCGGTCACTTGGTAGGCCGAGGCCCTTCTTGGGCTGTAGTGCCACGGCCCCACGGGGTTTGGTTTCTATTGTTATTATTATTATTGACCTAACGATAAATAGAACGAGGAAAATGATAGTGTTATTGGATTATCTGTAGGCCTATTGGCTATTTCATAAACAACCTCCAAACTCAAGTGCACATAATAATACTGATCGACAGTAGCATGCAGTTGCCCCGAAACACGTCAATGCTTTACATGGTCGTAAACGTTTTAGATGCGTTAACTGAGCAATATGATTAAAATAAATATTCAGAGCAGAACTCGACTGCTTTAAGTAGCCAGCCACCAGGAAAATTTGTAAAATTTACTATAGGAATAGGTAATCTCGCAAACGCAGAAGACAAGGGGAAAAGTATACATTTGGTAAGAAATCTTAACGCTTGAGCTCTGATAGAAATAAAAAGATAGATAACATGCCATAAAAATTGAAAAAAAATATATATATTGGGAAAAAGGCCGCACGCCGGAAGATATTGAAGTACAAGTTGTAATCAGTCTTGAAACTTCTGATTCATTAAACATTGATGACAATATTTCTGGTGATAAATTGTAAGTGACTTAAACCAATGTGTGTTTAAGTCCTCCCCTTATTATTCCCGTTTTCAACGGTGTCGGGAATGAGATGAGATGTGGTGGATGGTTTTTACGGCCGGATGCCCTTGCCAATGCCAACCTCATGAGAGGAGTTATTGAGGGATGGTTGGGTTGGTTGGTTCCTAAGTTTAGGGGCTGTGACAACGCGGTCATGAAGCCCCGTGTACTTTGGGTGTGTGTAGAATCTGTCTGATAACCGGTGTTAATTGTGAGACTGTATTAGTGTGTGTTATCTGTTTTATTTATTCAAGTAAGGACTGCAGACTTTTGAATTTTTCAAATAGTTCCTACTTTTGCCGCCACCGTCAACGACTACTACTGTCGACCAAAGTATTATGTGCACTCGAGTTTGAAGGTTGTTTGTGAAGCAACCAATAGACCTATATAAAATCCAATAACATCATCATTTTCGTCGTTCTATTTTGCGTTAGTTCATGTAGGTTTGGATTTTTTAAATTTATATTTTAATATTTTTTATCGCAGTTGGAACACAAAAAGTGCACGTTTTTAAGCGTGTTTCAACCATGCGTCATATTTAAGAATTATTATCTCAATAACCCGTCATCAGATCGAATCAACATTGTAACACAATATATATTGGAATGTTCTATAACTGGTTTATTAATTTCAAAATTGTGTGTGCCCAAGAAACAAAGTTGTTGTCATTTTTGTAAGGTAACTTTTTCTCGGCTCGGGGTGGTTGGAAAATGTAGTTCTTGGTTGCGATGTAATCGTTTTACATCAAAACGTTATGCTGTATGACTGTGAAATACGTAAATTAATTCACTTATTTTATATAGGTTTGTAATTGTACGAGGAAATAACACATGGTTCACCAGCAAGCCGCGCCGGGAACAGCTGTACAGCGTTGCCGAAAAGGTGCCCACACGCACCATGGCGCGTCTCGCTCGGCGGTGATGGGCTCCATCTCAGCAACGCTGTACAGCTTTTGCTGGAGTGGCTAGCTGTTGAACCATGTGTTATTTCCTCGTACAAATACAAACCGATATAAAATAAGTGAATTAATTTACGTATTTCACAGTCATAAAGCATAACTTTTTGATGTATAACGATTACATCGCAACCAAGAACTACATTTTCCAACCACCCCGAGCCGAGAAAAAGTTACCTTACAAAAATGATAACAACTTTGTTTCTTGGACACACACAATTTTGAAATTAATAAACCAGTTATAGAACATTCCAATATATATTGTGTTAAAATGTTGATTCGATCTGATGACGGGTTATTGAGATAATAATTCTTAAATATGACGCATGGTTGAAACACGCTTAAAAACGTGCACTTTTTGTGTTCCAACTGCGATAAAAATATTAAAATATAAATTTATAAATCCAAACGTACATGAACTAACGTAAAATAGAACGACGAAAATGTTGATGGTATTGGATTTTTTGTAGGTCTATTGGTTACTTAACAAACAACCTTCAAACTCGAGTACACATAATACTTTGGTCGACAGTAGTTCAGAACTTAGCTACCAGACGCCACCCCAGTCGGCTCTTGGCAACGAACGTAGAAACCTAAGAGCGTTGTTTACATTCTTAACCTATACAATTCAGCTTAACACAGGTGTAATTAGTGGAAGGTTCTTTAACATGCCATAAATCTATGACATGGGACCGCCGGCTTTTCTTCCCCTCCGAAGGAAGGCATACTGGGGGACTTTTAACGCTCTTAAAAATCCGACGACTTCGGCCGGATTTGAACCAGCGATCTTGGGCATAGAAGCTTAGCATGCTACCAACTATTGAGGGATGAAATGAATGAAACTGGGCAAGGATGTGGGCGGAAGCGGCCATGGGCTATCACAGCATATACCTGGAGTTGAAAAAAAAGGGAAAACACGGAAAACCACTTCGAGGACGGCCGACAATGGGGCTCGAACCTACGTCGACTGAGTACGCAGATATTTTGGCCCCATGGACTAGCTATCGCATTAGCGAGTGTAGCTACCGCTGTCGGTGACTTAAACAATGTATATATTGTAAATAGATTAACGCAAATAATTTAAAAAAAACATTAAAAAACTTATCAATAATCTAAAAATGACAAAAAAATAGAGCTGCTATCGGAGGTCCAAACCCTCATGAGAAAAGCTGATGGGAAATGTTTTTCACGTCTTCTTAATAACATTTGCTTCAATTAATGAAGTTAAACACAAGTTAATTTTAAATAGCCAAGGAAAATGACCATGATATTCCGAGCGAGGCGCGGCATGTCACGTGAGGTATCTCTATCTCGGCAACGCTGTACAGCTGTCCCCGTATCGGCGAGCTGCTCAATCATGTCGTTTTATCCTGAACAAATACAAACCAATATAGAATAAGTGAATTCATTTACGTATTTCACAGTCATACAGAATAACCTTTTGATATAAGGATTGCAACGTGACCAAGAACGCAATTTTCCAGCCTCCCCGAGCCGAGAAAATGTAACCTTACAAAAATGATAACAACTTTGTTCCATGGATACACAACATTTTGAAATTAATAAACGAGTTAGAGAACATTCCAATGTACATTGTGTTAAAATTTGAATTCGATCTGATGACGGGTGTTTGAGAAACTAAAACTAATTCCAAAAACTGGCGCATGGTTGGCATACGCTTAAAAGCGGACACTTTTTGTGTTCCAACTGCGATAAAAAATATTAAAATATAAATGAAAAATTTGAAACTATATGACCTAACGTAAAATAGAACGACAAAAATGATGATGTTATTGGATTTTATGTAGGCCTATTGGTTACTTCACAACTTTCAAACTCGTGTGCACATAATATTTTGGTCGACAGTAAGCTCTACGTGACGCACCAAGCTTGAAACTATTGAGTTAGCTGACCAAACGCACCAGGGTAGACCCAGGCTCCTGTGGCCTTTGCGAAATTCAAGTGGAGTGATGAGAAAGTTATTTGAGGGTTTGGTGCATAAGCCATAAACTGGGTGGAAATGTGCTAATGTGGTGCCAATCTTTAAGCAAGGTGACATAGAAAATGTTGCAAATTACAGACTGGTGTATCTAACATCTATAATCTGTAAATGTATGGAGCGGCTAGTAGCAAACAGAGTGCTGGAATTCGTGTGGGAGAACAATCTGCTCGACCCAAATCAGCACGGTTTTCTTCCGGGGCGTTCTTGCACTACGCTATTGACAAAAGTCATTGATGAGTTTCAGTTCTATTTGAATCTGCCAGAAGTGAAACAAGTAGACTGTCGCACTGGTCTGGGCTAAGGTCTTCGATCAAGTGTCTCATGAAAGACGTTTGTTAGAGCTACAGCAGCTTAACATACGGGGGTAGCTTACTGGCATGGGTGAGGTCATTCCTATAGGGTCGATCGCAGTGTGTGGTGTACGGAGGAGCTCGATCACAGGCTGTTCAAGTTACTTCTGGAGTGATTCAGGGTTCTGTGATCGGACCTCTTCTCTTCACTATATAATGTGCTCGATCTTCCTGGCTGTGTCACCTCATCAATGTCACTATATGCAGATGACACCGTGTTATACAGGTGCATTAAAAGTGAAGAAGATTCCCTCTCTCTTAAATCAGATCTGCACAACTTATCGCTGTGGTGTTCTATAAATAGTTTAAATATAAATATAGGTAAAAAAACAACATTGAGGATGAATACAAAATTATGAACAGTGTCATCCCACTGTGCACAAACTTAAAGTTATTAGGGGTAACAATTTCCGCACCCTGAATTGGAACATTCAAAGTGAAAAGGCAAGATGTAAGGCCACCAAAGTCCTGGGTTTCTTGTACAGAAACATGAGAGGTTGTAAACCTAGAGCTTTAAGGACGGCCTGCGTATGAATGGTCCGTCCGGCTTACCAGCTTGGCATCCCACTACAGCGGAAAACATGAACAAGTTGTAGCGTGTACAGCGCCGCGCAGAGAGGCTAATAGCTCGTTATTCCCCTTCCCCTTTGTCACAATTTCCATCTATAGAGGCAACAGCCTAACAAACTGATTTGATTTTTCTCAAAGAATCCCTCACAGGTTCCATTAATATTGACCCCTTCTGCCAACTGTCATTGGCATATCGCTCAGTTCGGAGTGGACGAGGTATAACTCTCGTTCCACCCTTCGCTTGTAGCCCAGGAAAATAAGGTTTTTAAGTCCAAAAAAATGTTATAAAGCTAATTTCTTCAGAACCCATTACTTCGACCCTAGGGAACAACATATCAAAATACTCGGGCGTACATGTGCCGGCTTCCGTGATTTCCAGGCCTGGAATTCCAGGAATTCTTCATCGCCGTCCTGGAACGCCCGTAAAAACCGAACGACTCGGCCTAGGTAGACAAAAGTAGTATCAAATGAAAGAAAAATCCATGCAGATTCCATATATAAGACTTTAAGCAATATTTTTCTCCATTCGGGGTAGATTGTAACCAAAAAAACGCGCAAAATTCAAAAAGGTAGAGGTTTGATTTTGGCTGCAGGTACAGCAACGACTGAAAATGAAGTCTATACCGAAAAATCGTGCGCGATATAACAAAGACAACATTTTTAGCTTTTCAGACCATCTGCCATGTTTGCTTTACGTTTATTATTGAAAAGTTATAGCGAAAATTAAACGTGTAGTAGCAGTCGGTTGACAGTGCAGGATTACGTTGTGTCGTCGGAGGTTTAGCCTATTCGGTTAGCACCTGGAAAGTAAAGGTTGAGCTAATGATTTTTTTTTCTACGGAAGCAACTCAAGATGAAAATTTTATTTATACACATAATAATAATTAAGTATGAGTTAAGCCTTCGAAATCAAAGGAAAAAGGCATTGGATAAAAGGTGTAATACAGGAAACTGATAGTTTAAGTGACATCGGGTGTATCTAGATCCCGATCTATTTCATAACGATGTACCGCGTTATCACAATTTTGTCCGTGACATTGAGAGCACATTTCTGAGAACTCTTGGCCGGATCGTCTACATCCACAACGCACTCCGCAGTCCGTCTTGCAATCGCAGGAAATTAGGAGGAGAAGAGAGTCAGGAGCTAGTGGCAGGGTTGTGGGATGGGGCAAAAGAGAGTTGTCAAAGGCTTGCCAGCCCCACTCTGTTGGATTGAGGTTTCTTCCCAGCCATTCTTGAACCAAAATCAAACTCAGCATATTTAACTCTCCCAAGAAATACTGGGAACATATTGTATACGTGTAGTGTAAAGGAAAACAATGAAAGTTACCTGCAAGTAAGCCCGCATTGAGTGCTGCCGTAGGGCTTCCCTTGTTGGAGGAAGAGTCGCAAGTTCAAACTGAGAAGTCAAAGCTTGGCGCGCAATGGTCATCTAGTACAGACGATGTCGAAAATAATCGATATTCTCCAATTCATTTCCTCCAAGTTACAGGTCCCTTATGAACTTTTCTCCAACAGTGCAAACTTCTTCGCGACTCGCAAATGGATTTGTGTATGTTTTGACAAAATCTTCCCGAAGATCCACACTATTTTGAAGCAATTTGTAAGCCTTCTTCTTCCCCTTCCCGTAGATTGCAGATGTTTTATTACCACCTGACACAGCATGGGAGTACAGCATGCAGTTCTTCATGTCACCTATTTCATCTTGAATAGCATCAGTATCATACAGCTTTCCGGAGCACTAGGAAGTCCCTGGGGGCAGCATGAAGACATCTCTCGTCTGAGGCCTAGCAATCAGCATTCCCAGAAGATCGGTATCGTTGCCGACTACAACTACAGACTTCCCCAAGCTCTCTATCTCCAAAGCAGTGTGCACGATGAGAGGATCGGCGTCCCCAGTTGCCTGTTATACTCGAACTTTTACAGCTTCAAATCGTGTGTTGCTGTCGATGTCGAATGTTCGGTAAAGTCGATATCAAAACAGGTCCTTCTTGCAGCGCGTTGCCTTTGTACCCTTTCTTTCGTAGTTGGCTGGCCATTGTATTCGTCGAAAACAACAACTGCAGATGGGTATCAAGTCATAACATGTCTGACGTAATGGTCGCAAATTTCTCCGTATGTTGCCTGTCGAGGCCAACTAACAGCGTACATGAGGTAGCCTCCGTCAATGACACACGTGGTCTCTGGACAAAGTTGATCGCCAATTTCTGAGTGCTCAAAGAGAGACGTGATCGCTGACTTGTCCGTTTTGCGCATTCAACATCCGTCAAAAAGAGAGGGTGGAGTTGGCGCCAGCTCATAATGAAAGTACTCCGCTTTTTCAGTTTCGTTTTTTAAAACACACACTATTCTCATAAATAGCTGACTCGAGTTTTTTTTTATACAATGCACCCCGAAAACATTGCTTATCGTACTATTTATGGAATCTGCATGCTTTTATCGTTCATTTGATACCACTTTTGTTTACCTACGCAGAGTTGTTCGGTGTTTACTCCCGTCCGGTAATACCAACTTACCTTTGGGTTAAATTTGTTTCGTCTGTAACTGTTGAATTATTAGACGTAAGAAAAAATAAGACCACATCTGTAAAGTTAAACGATGCTCTTTCTTATATCAGGTGCATTTTTTGCATGAGCTGCCGTCTTAGTCTCTATTGAACGTGCAAATGAATTCAACCTTACAAAAAGTTTGAATTTCGCGCGTTTTTTAGTCATGATGATGATGATGATAATTGTTGTTTTAAGGGGCCTAACATCTAGGTTATCGGCCCCTAATGATCTGGGTGATAGCGAAAATGAGAATGAAATGGAAACCAGAACGAAAACTATGTGAGACGGAAAATACGTACAAAGAGAAACTCAGATGGAAACAACTCACAATATGGTCTTACAAAAGGAAATTTAGAACGAAAAGATTCACAAAAAGAATAGATTGAAAAAGACCCACAAAACGTAGGCTAGATTCAAAATACGTACAAAATGCAATGTAGCGTCGAAATACTTACAAAATGCAATTGAAATTGAAAATACACAATGCAATTCAGATTGAAATATCCCAGTTCCAATCCAAATTATTCACAAAGTGCATTGAAATTCCAAATACTTACAAAATGCAATTGAAATTGAAAATGCTTACAAAATGTACGGTAGATTCAAACGACTCATGTGGATTGACAATACTTACAAAATGCAATTTAGATTGAAAATACTTGACGAAATGTAATTTAGATTCAAAATATGTGCAGAATGCAATTGAGAATCAAAATATGTGCAAAATGCCCACCAAACAAAATGCAATTTAGATTCAAAATTCGTGCGAAATGCGGTTTTGGTTGAAATTACTTACAAAATGCAATTGAAATTCACAATACTCACTTAAAGGCCCGGCCACCCAGGCGCGGATCTAGAGTTTGGTTTTTTTTGGGGGGGGGGGGGTCAGAGATTCGATCTAGAGTTTGGCTTTGGGGGAGGGGGGGTCAGAGAATCGAAATTGTTAAGAAAAATGGTATCACTAAAAACGCAATCACAAAATAACCAAACGTACAAAACCAGACCAATTTTTTTGCAAGCTTCATGGATAGAAATTTGATGCGTTTAGCGCACCAAAAATATTCGTACAAATTGCAACGGCGTGTTTTGCGACTCTTACATCGAGCTTCGAGAAAAGGATCAAGGTACGTTACAGTTTCGGCAAGTCGAGTTGATACCGACAAAGGGAGAAAGTCACAGCTTAAATTGCCAACCAAGCTTGCAGTTTGGACGTCGGCAAAAATTTTTGGTGCGAAAAAAGCCCCAGTTTCCTATCCGTGCATTGCTGCACATTCATCGTGACATCACTATAAACATCGATTCGGTAATCACAAGGTTTGCTAAACAAAATAGACGAGTTGATTTTGTTGTATAACTAATAGTTTTTATACAAGAGGTTTGAAGTTGTAAATATGTACAGTTGAAACAGAACATAATAATTCCAATAAAGATAATTCAGTATTGAATAAAATGAAACAAAACTGTTTTTCAGTTAAAATTCATTAAGTTTTATTTGTCTGGTAATTGTGTTTTCGTTTTTTGAGTTTGCAAAAAAATTTGGTCTCCGTTTGGGGGGGGGGTCATGTGACCCGTGACCCCCCCCCCCCCCTTGAATCCGCGCCTGTGGCCACCTGCATTGAAAGACTTACTAAAAAGGAATTTAGATTGTCAATCTTTACAAAATGCAATTGAGGTTGAAAACAATCGCGAGATGAAAATGCAACGTAGATTAAAATGCCTTAAAAATCGTTAAAAGGGAATCTAGATACACGGTGAACCAAGTAACAAAAACAGTGCGGGAATCTTAAAGAGAAAAGGAAATATAAGGAAAAGAGGAGAGGAGAGAGAGGAGAGGGTCCGCCCCAATGGTAAGGGACAAAAGGGGAAAACGGACCCAGCTCAGGAATCCCTCGGGGTCGCCAACTCCCGAACTCACCAGCCGTGAGCCCCTGAGGGTGTAGCATTATCTAGGGTGCACCAGAAGTGGTGGGGCTACATATACCCTGCCTCCTTAAGGGCCTTGAGCACAAGGCAGGAGGTAAAAGGAAAAGAAAAAGAAGGCAGACCCCTCACAGAAGGAGGGTATCAGGAAAGATGAGACAAGGGCCAATTAAGGCGGGAAAGTGAAAGACTCCCTAGGCCTCGGATAACCTAATACCGTCGGGGTCGGAAGAGAACAAGAGGTGACCAAGGGAGGTCGACAGGGAAAAAGACGGAGAGGAGCCCGGCACAAGTAAGTGGAAGCAATGCCGGACTCAGCTGGGGTCCCGTGGTCGCCAACCCACGTCCCACTTGATGTGAGCCCCTGGGGGAGTTTTTTAGTTACAATCTACCCCGAAATTAGAAAAACATTGCCTAAAACTTTATATATGGGGTCTGCAGGCTCTTCTCTTTCATTTGACACCACTTTTGTCTACCTAGGCCGAGTCGTTCGGTTTCTACGGGCGTTCCAGGTCAGAGATAAAAAATTCCTGGAATTCCAGGTTTCCAGGCCTGGAAATCAAGGAAGCCGGCACATGTACGGCCGAGTATTTTGATATGTTGTTCCCTAGGGTCGAATTAATGAATTCTGAAAAAAAAATAGCTTTATAACTTTTTTTTTAGGTTAAGGCGATATTTTAACTTAAATGCCTGGGCTATTGTAGCAATGCCCAGTGGCGTGGCGTAGAATTTTTTCGAGGGTAAGCTGTGAAGAAGACTGAAAGTATTGGCTTACACCATAGAGCAACTTCAGCACTTGGTTCTAGCGACGCCCTTTTCAATGTAGAGGTTGATATCTGAAGTAGCAACAACTACTCAACCGTACACACATAATTATGAGACCTTCACATTTAAAAAAATGAAGAAATTGTAATGCAACACAGGTCATTATTCCCTTTTCAATTTCAGGCATGCCAATCCATGTAGCTGTATTAAGGGCGGAGTCAATTATTCAGCAGGGTTGGCGAGCTTTTCTGATCGTGTGTCATTTGAACAGTGTGGCAGTTTGTGCTTTTGTTGTTCGCATTTCTTGGTCTAAGGAGCTAAATGTTCAGGTTATTACCCGTAAATTTTCTATTATGACTGGCTGCGTGGCTCAGCGGCACCGTTCTCGCCTGCTGAGCTCAAGATAGCGGGATGGAATCCCGGCGCAGCCAGTCGCAATTTGAGGGTGCGTAAATGCGAAGGAGGCGTGTAAGTAGATTTACTGGCACGTTAAAGATTCCCTTCGGGGCAAAATTCCGGCACCCCAGCGTCTCTAAAAGCTTCAGTAGTTAACAGGGACGTAAAAACAATAACATTATTATTTTATCATTTTAATGATCTTGTCGACTTCGACGTTACGCTGGGATCTGGCGTTACGTTACGGTGACGGGACGAAATGTGCCCAGATGCACTGAGGTGTGTGACGTCATGGTTCGGATTCCACGTAAACAGGAGGTCCCGTGGCTCATAATCACAAGATTCACGGTCACGTAAAACTACAATCTTCCTTTTTTGTGTGACGTCATAGTACCGCTAGGTGCATGTGTTCCCCGACTATCTCTACTTCGTTAGTATAAGACAAAAATCTCCGATTCTTGGATGTCACGGGTAATCTCGAGAACCACTGGGTGGATTTTGATGCGGTTTTCACCATTCTGTAAAGGATATCTCGAGGGAAGATTCTGTAGAAAATAATTTATGTATGATCAAAGGAAGCCAAGCAGTAACGATTTCAGTGAAAAAGTCGAAAACAAACTTGGCATCCGTGCGCTTCTTAAGCTAACGCTGGGCAAACCGTTAAAAATATCAATACACTGAGCGTAAGAATTGGTCAGCATGAAAATTTCTACAAAAAAGTCCGGGAGAGCATATATCTATCTTCAATACATCGCCTACTAGAAGTGTTTTAGACTGGATGGAAGGGGCACGTCCCCGCGCGCTTGACCTTGCTTTGCCCTTGGTTTGCACTTGCCGTTCGCGAATAATTTGAAACAAGATAAGCAAGATAAGTATTATGCAGATAATTTTCTAACATGTCAAGTGTCTTTGGCTTCGAGCGAAGCGAGAAGCCTCCAGCCTTTCTAGCATTTTTCAGCATTTGTAGAATTTAGAATGATACAAAGTCTAGTCTGTCAGACTCATTGTCACTTTTTCTATTATGGGACCTAAGTGAACATTAAAATAATAAACATGCTACTAGTAATAGATAACCTTATGACATTGCATTGCATGTTCGGATAATATTTCTTTGCAGATATTCCCCAAATTACACTGACGTAGGCTTTCACGGCCAGCGTAGGTATCTTCAGAGTAGCCCAACAACCCGACAAGTTGCTCTGAATATCATTCAAATTAGGCCTATTTTCAAAGAGTAGGTTTAAAGGATAGATCATTTTAAATGCACATCCGTATAATTTGAATAATATTTTAAAGACATATCACATTATTTAAAAAATAGTTGTTGCTTATTGCATTAGAAAAGAAGTTGCCATTGATGCAAAAAAAAAATATTACGTAAAGCACGATTCAAATATAAAAATTTGAAAAATATGCATATCATAGGAAAGCATTCACTAAATTATCGAGATAATTTCTTAGAAGCAAGCGATTTCTCCGACGAGAAATAGAAATATTGGAAGTGAAGTGAATATGTATTTGCCACCCCTGTTGTGCAGTCTCAATTTTGAAATATCCATGCACCAAAGAGTACAAACTAAAAGGATATTAACGCAGGCTACTACTCGCTAAACATAATAATTTATGACGTACCGTACGGTAATTTGTTCTACTATACACTAAAACACAATAATATCCAGTTACGGTACCATATACTAAATTTTGCTTATTGCACTCAAAAACATACAGTTGTGAGTATACCGGACGAAGCAGAATTTCAACAAACGCACCCATCAACGGTGGGGTCTGATGGTGGGTAGATTATTGGCTGAGTAATAACCCACCCACCAAGGGAAGATGATTGAGAGAAGGAAGTAGATTTGGGATTGGAAAAGAAGGATAGAAAAATAGGAGGAGAGTCCCACAAAATTTATTAATTTGACTTTTAATCCATTTAGAAGCGGTTGCCACCGCAAATTCGTGCTCGGATACCTAAAGTGGGTACGAGCTTGGTCGAAGCTGACGGGAACCGCAGCTAAGGCTTGGGCAGTTTGCCAGAGAGAGGCTTTAGTGTGTTTCCTCCCAAGCACGAATGAAAGTACTATAGGGAAGGGTGATGGTCTGGCCAGACAAATAGTAAAAGCTTTATTAAGTGTTAACGAGGGCATAAACCTAGGAAGAGCTAGGAAAGCCAGGATCCTGCCTAACTGTAGTATCAGAGAAACGATGAATCCAAAACCAAATATTTAATTTATTAAACAATGCAAAGAAGTTTGAGGAGATTAACAATTGTGCAATATAATTTTGACAAACATAGTTCATTTGAACTTTTTAACAAATAGGGTCGCAGACCTCTCAACATTAAACAGAAATTGCTCCAGGAAAATGACAATTTTTAAGGTTTTTTAAACCTTGTATTAAAATCTTTATAAGATTTAAACAAATGAGCAATGAAATAATTAAAGCTTGAACGTGAATTGGAATACAAAAAGTGCACCTTAAGAAATTCAGGAGAGAATGTTCTAGAGAAAGTGACAACTTTGAAAATAACAATAATAACAACGTGAAAAATAAGATAGAAGTTCCTACAACTTCTTATATTTATACAGAATTAATATATGAGAATTATACAAAGGAGGACAGGTCACTTACTGTGAAACCTGGAGAAAGTGAAAAGGAAGTTTCTAGACTTCCCAAGTTTGAGCAGGAATTACTCGCCAAATGGGACAGTTTCCATTTCGTGAAACCTGAACATGACTCGCTCAAGAGTTTAGAGAATTGTTTTCCCTGATTATGGGAAAGGAACAACGTGAATTTAAAACTTGTATCACACAAGCAATTATGCAGAATTTAATTAATGTTAAACTAGCAAAGTTGGAAGGGCACCTCGTGAGTGACACCTTATAGAAAAGTTTCAATTTTATTAATAATAGTTGTTAGTAGAAGGTTGAGGAAAGATCATTAGGATATAGGATCAATGTTTATGGCCGTATTTAATATAACCGGACGATCGCGACGCGGTAGAAACGTGGAGCAAGCACTGATTATCACTATAGTCTGTAAAGATTGATTCAAAGTTCACTATAGAAACACTAAAGTTCATGAAAAAGAAAGTTATTGCAATTATGGAAAGAACTGATTGCACTATATAGGTGAGAGTCTATTTCTTGAAAAAGTTGTGATTTACAATTAAATGCGCCATAGAATGTTCCAGAGGTTCCAGCGGTGGAAGAAAGTTAGCTATTGCAAAAATTTATAAGGAAGATTCCTAATTTTAACTAGCATTTTCACAAGTGCGTGAACAATACTTGACGGCAAGACTCGCAGATAGAGAACAAGGTCTCGAAGGTTCCAGAACGACCTTAGCAGAAAATGGGGTTGAGAAAATCCAACGGCGGAACTAGCTTTATAATTATAGACAGCGGGTATTAGATAATATCCCACGTAGCGAGAGTATTTCTCTTTGAATAGCTTAAGAAAAGCTCTTTTTTAGTAAGGTTGGCTCATACAAGCAAAAGCTCAACATGGCAAATCCCACGAAGAATGATTATTGCCCCAAAGTAAATAATTTCACACTGCCTATAAATTATAATTAAAAGCACTTGGAAGTTAAAACCATGAAGATGAGGTTAAAACTTTTTAAAAATGGTACTTATCTTGATTTCATGTTGAAGTCGAAGTTTCCGTTGATGATTACTTAGCCAACATGGCGTAAAAGAGGGTGAGCCTCTTGGTTTGAGGAGGCAAGCTCGAGCGGAGCTTTGACTGAACGAGTCAACTGCAGACGGAGAAGTGAGACCTGCTCAACGGAGCACGGAGAGACCACGGAAGGGGAGAGAGTGGGGGTAGGAAACAAAAGGTATACATATCAGCATAACCAACTTGAAAACAACAAAATAATCTTCTTTTGCTGAGCTGGTCTTCAAAGAGTTGACAACAGTATCTGGTAGCCAAATGGATATGGAATTCCTCTTGCGCGAGGAAGAGTTGAAGAGCTTCAGAGATTTGTTGTTATATGACGCTAGGTGGGTCACAGAATATATATCTGGAACAGACTCATACAAAATATAAGAGACCTGAACCCCTAAGAGAGAACAGAAGATCACTGTTGGTGTTTGACAAAAAGGAAGGAAAGAACGTGCAAAAGCATTCAAAATTATAATCTCAGGTACCGTGTATTCCAAGAATGCACCATACTGGGAGGGGCAGACACCAACAGCGAGCAAGAAAAACAAGTACAGTAATAAACAATTGCCGAAAAGTAGTCTTGTGATCTGACCATTAGTAGTCAAGACTCTGAATACCCTGACTCTCCTATCTCCTCCAGGGTAACACTCGGTCACTTTTCCAAAAGGCCAGACTAGGGGGGGGTGAAACATCCCTAACTAAGACCAAGTCTCCCACTTGAATGTAGGGACTGGAAAGAAACCACTTCTGTCTCCCTTGCAAGGAAGTTAAATATTCCAAGTTCCACCTCTTCCAAAAAGAATTACGGAGGGCTTCAAGTTTACGCCAAACAATAGGTAAATTAAAATCCCTGTAAGAATTGGGAAGAGGAGGAGGGGCAGAAAGAGAAGTGCCGATAAGGAAGTGACCAGGGGTGAGTGGAAGTAAGTCATCAGGGTCATTGGAAAGCGGAGTTAAAAGGTGAGAATTAACGACACTTTCAATCACGAAATAACTAGAAGCTGAGGGAAATAAAGCACTAGTAAAGATTGCGATACGATGAGAAAGAAAAATTGGCAAGTTTAAACAAAGCGTATAGAAACAAGTACATCTATTCAAGACAAGAATATACCAAATAAACAAAGGAACTATGCGAGTAGAAAGCAAGAATGCCATAGGTAACAAACGAGTAGCCATAAACAATAACCTCAAGTTATAATGAGTATCAAAGTGTTTACTCAGAAAAATACTTAAGTCAGCGAGAAACGTGACATGACAAGTATGAATACAAAAACACATCGAATGTGACGACGAGAAAAAACCAGTTTGTTCATCAATGAACATTAAGATCGCAAAATATGTAAGCAAATTGCAATACATAAGCGCGTGAGAAATACGCAACGAAGTTTTGAAACAGGGATCGAAGCAGTTATAGAATACGAGCATGAGTAAGTGAGAGACGTAAACAAGCACGGCCTTGACACACATAGTACAACGAGATAAGACATATAAATAGCTGAAAGAGTCCTTAACTAGAACAAGTTTATTTTGGGAAGTAGGTGAACGGCTTCTGTACTTGTAGTAGCAACTCGCCAGACAATGCTTGGCAATCAGCCAAAGTTGAGATAAGAGAAACTTGCTTTGACCTTTGTCCATCATACAGGAAATAAACAACAACTTGGCCTTCCTCAGACTTGTATACAAACGAGTCTGACAAACAAGCAGTTCAAAGTACACACACACTAGTTGAATCAGCTGTAACTTAAAGCAGATATTCAGGTTGAACGGAATGCAGTCAATCGTAACTTGGACGTGAAAAGGCAATTTAAAGCTATATGAAATAGAGTAGGAAATCAATTTCGCATAATTGAGAGGATCACGAAATCGGACAATTTTCAACAGAAAGAAGCTTAATTCTTCCGAGCAAAGAAGACAAGCTGGGACATTGAGACGAAGGTTATGCATAAGAATAGTTATTCTAGATGCTATAGAATTCAGATTTTCAAGCGGTTTCATGAGCGACTTCCAATTGTGAGGAAGGAGGGAGGAGCCGGCCGTGGCCATCCTTCTACATAGCGAAAGAAGTGAAACATAGCGTACAGCGAAGTGATGGTGACTGATAGCCATGGTTTTACACAAGGGGAAGATAGTTTTCGAGAAAAAGTTTAAGCAATTAACTGCTATAAAAAATGACATAAGAAGATAGACGAAATAACACAAAGCAAGGCGAACTTGAATGGCCATCTTGTGCGGGAAGAAGGAAAAACTATTTAAACAACTTACAGAGGTAGTGTAGTTGTTCACGATAAGACATCGTTTCGACAAGTGTTTTTCAAAAATATTGAGATCTGAAACATGAGCGTTCTCTTTTTCAGAAATGGGATTTATGCCAGCTGTAACGAAATGACATTGCGCTTTGGTTTGAACACTGGGATGTTCGATTTCACCAGTAATAACCCAACCAAAATCGGTGTCTCTAGCGACTACGGTTGAAGATAACTTGCGTGTTTGTTTGCGAAGGCAATTCCAAAAAACATTGGCACTGAAAAGTACATCAATGGGACCTTGAGCATTAAACTGAGGATCGGCTAACCTTAAGTGCGAAGGAATCTTTAATCCGGAGGTATTAATAAATTGACTTGGAGTGTCCTTGCCAATACTGGTAAGAACGAGACAGTTTAATTTAAGATTGGTGTTTCTTTGGCAAACGTCTCTGATTTTCAATTTTGAAGACTGCAAAACTTGAGTTTTCAAATTATCAATGCCGGTCACATTGATAGAAGTAGGCGATGACGAAAGACCTAGTTTTTTAATCAACGATTGCGAAACAAAATTGTGCGTTGAAGCGGAATCGAGAAGACCACGGGTTCTAAACCAATTTCCAAATTTATCTTGGATTTCGAATTGTACAGTGGTCAAAAGGGTTTGCGCACTGTGAGAAGTGACGGCGTTGGAAATGCAGGAAGAAGCATTAGTTTGTTCGGAGCGGCTCTGCAAGGAGCTTGAAGAGGCAGGTACTGATGACCTCGATTTATCGTGAACGTGCAATAAAGAATGATGCGGTTTTTTGCAATGAAAACAGAGATTGGATGACGTGCAGTTTGAAGAAGAATGCTTAGGTGATAAGCAATTGAAACAATGTTTGCTATTCAAGACAAACTTCCTTCGATCTTCGACAGACAATTCTTTAAAGGATTTGCACGAATACAATGTGTGAAGCATTTTACAGAGCGTGCATTTTAACGATTTGTTGAGCGGCTTGATATGTTCTCTTGCATGATTGAACGAAGAACGGGTTTGCTTGTTCTCGACAGATGGGGGCTGATGACCCTTTGAAAAAGCAAGGTTTTTCTCAAAAATGTGAGACTGATGATTCGTTTCGACCTTTTCGCACTGAAATGCGAGTGCTGTGAGAACTTGGCATCGGCTGTTAAGAAACGAGATTAAGTGTTCGAAGGAAAATTCTTCCTTGCGAGCGAGTTCAATTTCCCAAGCCTTTAAAGTTGAAAAATCGAATCTTGATGTAGCCAGATGAATGAGTATGGTGTCCCATGTTTGGACAGGCTGCTTAAGTTGGTATAATGCTCTGACATTTAACTGCATAGAATCTAAGAGGTCTCTTAAAGATGTGACGTCATTAGGTTTGACGGCTGGTAAGTTGAAGAGACAGCGGATATGACGAGCTACACTCAAACGTAAATTGCCATATCTCTCTTTAAGGAGATTAAAGGCGATGTGGTAGTTGTCTGCGCTTAAAGGCAGTGACTCCACCAAGGCCAAGGCCTCAGATTCCAAAGACGTACGGAGGAAATAAAATTTATGTATGTCTGGGATCTCGATATTTTCATGAATTAGGGAGCAGTAAAGTTCGTAAAAAGAATACCATTCACCTTCCTTGCCTGAGAAATGCGGTAGGCTTATCTTGGGAAGTAACGGTTTCGGTTTGTTCTTGTGAACTGAAGCGGGTGCTAACTGGGCCGGATTGATGACCCTAGTGTCCGGTTCTGAGATATTGCGGATCAGTTGGTGGGCCTTTGCAATTCCTTCAAAGTACAAGGGTTCGACCTCGTCCCGATCCGATTGCAGTTCTGGGCAAGCGGATTCGATCTCGGTTTGAATTTGGTCATAATAATCATAAGACCGTTCGTACAACTTAAGACGATGAGTCAAGATGTCTAAATCACACTCGGCGGGATTTAATTTGCTGATGAAATTTCGGAATCTAGTGAGTTGCTCTTTATAGGAAGAACGTCTGGCAATGAGAGTTTCATCTTTTTCAGTAGGGGCCATGATAAAGAGAATAAATTGAAATACAACTCACGAAACTGTAGAACCTTGGAGATGCTGTCAAGCTGACAGCAGCAAATGGGTATAAAGAACAGGACACGCCAAAGGAGACAGTAGCGGCCTCTTTCCCGTAGAGAGAGGCTTTAGTGTGTTTCCTCCCAAGCACGAATGAAAGTACTATAGGGAAGGGTGATGGTCTGGCCAGACAAATAGTAAAAGCTTTATTAAGTGTTAACGAGGGCATAAACCTAGGAAGAGCTAGGAAAGCCAGGATCCTGCCTAACTGTAGTATCAGAGAAACGATGAATCCAAAACCAAATATTTAATTTATTAAACAATGCAAAGAAGTTTGAGGAGATTAACAATTGTGCAATATAATTTTGACAAACAGTTCATTTGAACTTTTTAACAAATAGGGTCGCAGACCTCTCAACATTAAACAGAAATTGCTCCAGGCAAATGACAATTTTTAAGGTTTTTTAAACCTTGTATTAAAATCTTTATAAGATTTAAACAAATGAGCAATGAAATAATTAAAGCTTGAACGTGAATTGGAATACAAAAAGTGCACCTTAAGAAATTCAGGAGAGAATGTTCTAGAGAAAGTGACAACTTTGAAAATAACAATAATAACAACGTGAAAAATAAGATAGAAGTTCCTACAACTTCTTATATTTATACAGAATTAATATATGAGAATTATACAAAGGAGGACAGGTCACTTACTGTGAAACCTGGAGAAAGTGAAAAGGAAGTTTCTAGACTTCCCAAGTTTGAGCAGGAATCACTCGCCAAATGGGACAGTTTCCATTTCGTGAAACCTGAACATGACTCGCTCAAGAGTTTAGAGAATTGTTTTCCCTGATTATGGGAAAGGAACAACGTGAATTTAAAACTTGTATCACACAAGCAATTATGCAGAATTTAATTAATGTTAAACTAGCAAAGTTGGAAGGGCACCTCGTGAGTGACACCTTATAGAAAAGTTTCAATTTTATTAATAATAGTTGTTAGTAGAAGGTTGAGGAAAGATCATTAGGATATAGGATCAATGTTTATGGCCGTATTTAATATAACCGGACGATCGCGACGCGGTAGAAACGTGGAGCAAGCACTGATTATCACTATAGTCTGTAAAGATTGATTCAAAGTTCACTATAGAAACACTAAAGTTCATGAAAAAGAAAGTTATTGCAATTATGGAAAGAACTGATTGCACTATATAGGTGAGAGTCTATTTCTTGAAAAAGTTGTGATTTACAATTAAATGCGCCATAGAATGTTCCAGAGGTTCCAGCGGTGGAAGAAAGTTAGCTATTGCAAAAATTTATAAGGAAGATTCCTAATTTTAACTAGCATTTTCACAAGTGCGTGAACAATACTTGACGGCAAGACTCGCAGATAGAGAACAAGGTCTCGAAGGTTCCAGAACGACCTTAGCAGAAAATGGGGTTGAGAAAATCCAACGGCGGAACTAGCTTTATAATTATAGACAGCGGGTATTAGATAATATCCCACGTAGCGAGAGTATTTCTCTTTGAATAGCTTAAGAAAAGCTCTTTTTTAGTAAGGTTGGCTCATACAAGCAAAAGCTCAACATGGCAAATCCCACGAAGAATGATTATTGCCCCAAAGTAAATAATTTCACACTGCCTATAAATTATAATTAAAAGCACTTGGAAGTTAAAACCATGAAGATGAGGTTAAAACTTTTTAAAAATGGTACTTATCTTGATTTCATGTTGAAGTCGAAGTTTCCGTTGATGATTACTTAGCCAACATGGCGTAAAAGAGGGTGAGCCTCTTGGTTTGAGGAGGCAAGCTCGAGCGGAGCTTTGACTGAACGAGTCAACTGCAGACGGAGAAGTGAGACCTGCTCAACGGAGCACGGAGAGACCACGGAAGGGGAGAGAGTGGGGGTAGGAAACAAAAGGTATACATATCAGCATAACCAACTTGAAAACAACAAAATAATCTTCTTTTGCTGAGCTGGTCTTCAAAGAGTTGACAACAGTATCTGGTAGCCAAATGGATATGGAATTCCTCTTGCGCGAGGAAGAGTTGAAGAGCTTCAGAGATTTGTTGTTATATGACGCTAGGTGGGTCACAGAATATATATCTGGAACAGACTCATACAAAATATAAGAGACCTGAACCCCTAAGAGAGAACAGAAGATCACTGTTGGTGTTTGACAAAAAGGAAGGAAAGAACGTGCAAAAGCATTCAAAATTATAATCTCAGGTACCGTGTATTCCAAGAATGCACCAGATGGTCAGAAACTTTCTCCGGGCGATGGAGGGTGGAGACTAGGGAAGCGCGCAGTGCTGGTGTTCCATGCTCGGTAAGCTGTCCTTACCGAAGCATACCCTGTGACTTGTTTTGACGTCAGCCCTGTGGCTTTGGAACGCCACACCCCCTGTCTTAGCCAATCAAGGACGACCTGACGTTCTTAGTGAACCACTCCATCGGCCATAGTGGTGTTCCGGGACAGAAGGCTCCTAGATGTACACGAGCCGTTGTCATAGCAACCAGCCGCGCTCTTTCTCTACAGATTAGTGGTGGGCGATCGTGAAGAACTAGGGTAGAGAACGAGGAACTTCATTCAAAGCGGCGATTTTGCTGTTCGTCGCGCTTTAGAAAGTCATAATATAAACTTCATTTTTATGAGAATATGCTAGGTAAGCGGTGCTTACCCCGTGGTATTGGAGAAAACGCCACTGGCAATGCCTACCTGACAGGTTTCTTACGGCCGCTCTGCGCGGTTATGGAACACGCTGCCAGGGGATGCCAAGATCTTGCCTCTTAGGAAATTCAGGCTGTACATAAAAATATACATTGTGTAAATAAACTTCTGTATGAGTGATTGATTGTCTCGCCGAATGAATGAATGAATAACTGTATGGAGTGATGGAGGTGATGAAAGTGCGTGCGTGAGAGAGTGAGTGGACTATGTTAATATTCTAAATACCGGTATGTAAATAATGCTAATATCTTTGTAAAACATGTAAATATTGCAAACCAAATGTAGATGTAAATTGTGCCAGTGAAACATGTAATATGTAGCCTATGTGGGGCTTGTCCTTTTTTACTAGCCTTCCATACTTCTGTTTGATTTATGGTAAATAATAATAATAATAATAATAATAATAACTGACCGGAATAAGCTAAGTTTAGAATAATGGAATGCTCTGTCTTCAGGTGTATTCTGAGAACAATCCTGCACAGGGATGTCCCATCGCCTATGTTGACTGCTCTGAGACAGTGTTGTTCTTCACACAAGAGCTTTGTAAACGAAAATATTGTGTCCACTTGACAGAATATGTTTTCAATTCTTGTAACTTAACATTGAACACTGGCAGTTCATTGCAATCACCAAATGATTGTCAGTAGCAAATTCAAGTCACATAAAAACAGTAATGAATCAAATCCCGATCGGGCCCCTGCTCCTAGGACGCCGGGTCCCCCTGGAAGGGACGGGACCCGGGGCACCCGCCCTGCTTGCCCCATTGGATTGTTGGCGTGAATGCCCACCAAGTGTCCAGCTGTGGTGATCGTTATTCTCCTTTCTGTTTGTCATTCTTTTTCCCCTTTATCTCTCCCTCCTCCCTTCACTCATTGAGTTTGTCCTTTTTATGTCTTTCTATCCTTTTCCTGTCCAAGAGTGATTGTACGAGGCGTGTCCAGAAAGTAAGTTTCCCTTTTTTTTTTTCTTGTAAAGTAAACGTATTTAAGCGGGACATTTGCGCATGCGTTACAGATCTATGGCTTAGCAATAATTAACTTCTCCTCATGAGATTGAGATGACAGACAATAGACACATATAAAGTACAGCTGGAGGGGAGTTAAATATTTATTTATATTTTATTTTCTGTGTCTATTGTCTACTTACTCAAATCTTCAAAACCTCTGTAAAAAAAGGACACATTTAGGGTGTAATCTAGCAGCAGGAGTAGCACAAGATGGACAGAAGAACGTTAATTAATTGTGGACATTGCGTCGGTTATGTAAGTATATAAGTTATATATGCTTCTACCGGCCGACCGTGGGGCAAAATAAGATCATCTGATGTTGGGCAAAACAAAGATGTCTCCCATAAGAATAGCAATATGAAGTGACTTTTAATCCCGATTCAAGCTTATTCCTTGTGATTAACCGACTATTTCTGTTGAAGGTGGCGATAACTATCCTTCTGAATATTGCTGTTCCTTTTTGTATGAAAATAGTGTGAAGTATCATCGCTATATGCGATATTTTGGTGTGTTGACATATCAGTTTTGGAATGCATACGGTGACGTGTGTACATTATAATAAAATATTCAACTCCTGTATCTTAGTAACATTAGTCATTTCTATAGTAAATTTTGTGGATTTTCATGGCGGCGGGCAACGGATACTGCACGAGTTCCGTAAATTGATCAAATTTTGTTTGGTCATTAAGCAGGTGTCCATGAATCAGTGCATTAAGACATAGTTTTGTACATGTTATTAGTTTGTAGTCACTTTCGCTTCTTGTACATATTATAGGCTACTTAATTCGGTCATCATCTCTTTATCCTCTAAAAGAAGCAATGTTGACGCTTGTTTCACTCTGCTTACGGTCATTCTGGCAACGTTATATTATTTCAGACTATAATCAGCTGATTATTATTTAGGCTACACCACGAGCCTGTTGCTATAAAGAAAGAGTAGGCTATTGCTGAGCTGATAGAAGATACACTGCTTCTAAAGTAGGAGGCAGTGGACGAAGGACGATGATCGCCGGCTAGGGAAACCGCTTTTCCGATTTCGTGCGTCGAGCGATCATCCCGGCGATGTGCGCCGGCGATCATCGCTGTAGCCAAACCGTACCTTTTTAACCTGTTTTGATTTGATGACTGTAGTAATGTGTGCAACTTTATTAGGGACAGGGATGAGGAAGGTACTCCGGAACTTGAACTAAGGTGCTATCCCGGCATTATTTTGCTTGGAGGGAGTGTGGAAGAGCCTGAGGCAAAACCACTCAGGATAGCCGCTATCAGCGCCGGGATTCGAACCTGCGATCTCCGAGCGTGGTGCATGATTTAACGAGCATGGCTACGCCGCTGGGAGCCAGCTGTATTGGGGAAATTGATGTAATCACGTCAGTGTCATGGAACAATAATACTAGGAAGTGAAGCTTCGACCTTTTCGCGTTCCTCTATAGACGGCAGCACATCTGTTCGACTAGGGCGATATGAGTGAGTAGTGAAAGTATGTATTTTGACTGGACCAGGACCTTCTATACTACCGGACCTGACACTGCAATCCAAGATGGCCGCCGTAGTTGGTGATCGGTCATCAAACGCATGACGTGTGTCAGAATCCAACACAACACAAAATAACATCATGACGTGATTTTGTCTACTGTTAATTCATTTTATGGGCTTGGAACATCTTGGTCATCAGCCCCGTGCAGTTGGGTGCGGGTTGAATTCCTCCAATTACGTGATGAATGTAGTAGTGTGTGTAGCTGTAGCCTATACGGGACAGGCGTGGGGAGGTGCCCCAGGAGTTGAAATACCGGAGTTCCATCAGAAAAATAATCAAATAAAATATTGTTGAAGCCCACAGGAGAGATCTGCAGAATATCTTGGCTGAGTGGACATGGAAAGTTGTAACTGTTCCTGTAGGAATTTCAATTTCTTTTTAGTACATATTATTCTTAAAAATAAATGTGACCAACCAGGTGGTGTAGTTCTTGGTTGTCACTTCTGGGGTCCATGTTTGATTCCTGACTGTCAAGAAATCTAATTCTAGTCTGAATACCTAAACATGTAAACTAGTCATATTCATATACTTAAATAGCACTCTGCCGAATGATTCAATACAAAAAAATGAAACCCATAAACATGTGGGCTAGTTCCATTGATAAGATTAAATTGCATTGCACCATGAACTCAGTACAAAATATATGGGTACAGTAGACAAAAAAGGCATATGTTTTGCACATCTGACTCATGAATGATAAATGCTGTAGACTACATACAAGAAATAACTTCCATGTAAATCCATAAACATGTATGCTAGATCTATTCATAAAATTAAATTAAATTAATTCACATACCAGTAGACAACAAAGGTCTATGACGCTACATACAATAAATACGTAATGTCCATGTAAATCCATAAACATGAAGGCTAGTCCTATTTATGAGATCAAATGGCACTGTACCAACTAAAATTTATACAAAATACACTGGATAGTAAGTTAATTGATGCAACTTACATTTGAAGAACAAAAAATTACCATAAACCTACATTAGGGACATATATGCACATGAAATAATTCATTAATTTGTTGGTTTTAGACACAAAACCTACTTATTTAAAGTGGAAGCCTTGCGAATAAACTTTCCTATCAAATTAAGTCTTTCAGCCTGAACTTTGCAGTAATTATTGAGAAAAATGTTACTCAACACTTTACTGCATTTAACTGCCAATTTTCTCGTAGACATTCCACATTCACAGACACCATCGAAGTCTGTAAAGTACAGTTCAAAGTGAACCACTGCTAACTGCATTACAAGTTCCCTTTGGCGTTTAACCAACAGTAGGAAGTATTTCTCATAAGGTCCACTGACTAAAATACAAAAGATCTTATAGAGAATTGTACACAAAGTCACCACAATGTCTGAGGGACACTTCAGACCACCACGATTGAGAGCATCAAAGTAAGAGAACTTGTCTTGGCATTCTATTAACTAGTCCCTGTCTGTCATGAGCACTGATACACAGGTTTCACACTTTTTTTTGTTCATCCACAGCACATTTAGAACACTATGTGCGACATATCCACCGATACAAATCATCACTCTTTCACTGCTTTCATCAACCCTGACTGACTCAATGCATTGCAGTACTGTATCAAATTTGTCCATGCTAATGTCAGGTACAATTTCATCATCAGAAGCACAAGTACAGTAGTCTGAACAAGATTCAACAAAAGATGTTATGGAAAGTTCGCCAAGAGAGGCTGATTTCATTTTCAATACACTACAAATCTTTAATTTTCTTTCAGATTCTAAGATCTGTTCTACTGAGATATTGTAGTTACCACCACTCATCTGGCGGTACTGACCGAATCGACCTTCAAGCTTGTCAGTTTGAAACTTTCCCAATAATATATATTTCCATTTCAAGGTATGGAAAATGTATGTACACATTTGTACAATACTATCAATGGTGTGAGTCAAAGCTGTGTGTGTCTCATTTGTCAACTTTCCATTAATTGCTGAAGCATGCCCATCTTTGGTAAGTAATGTGAAAATTGAAAATT
Source organism: Meconema thalassinum (assembly GCA_946902985.2). Taxonomy (NCBI): domain Eukaryota; kingdom Metazoa; phylum Arthropoda; class Insecta; order Orthoptera; family Tettigoniidae; genus Meconema; species Meconema thalassinum. The sequence continues at coordinate 67,135,473 of OX336397.1, forward strand.
ATTCTAAAAATTTTAACTTCTTATCTTCAGGTCCAGCAACAGGAACACAATCTTCATCCCTGAGATGCTTTCCTTTTAGTGGATTCTTTACATTAATGATCTTCCACCATCGAATTATAAGTTTGAGAATCATTATCGTTCCTTCTGAGCAACCACCTCCATTTTCTTTCTTTCTTTCTTTCTAGCGCTACAACGTTCCTTTCATCGAAAACTTTTAGGGCTAAAGGCACACTCTGCTTTTCAAAGGAAGTGGGGAACAGGGCTTTTCTTGTGATTGCAGGAGCTTCTTTAAGAAGAGATTTCTTCTCTGATTCATACAAGTTTATCAGGTCCTGAAATCTTGCTTCTTGGGTGTAATACACACATGTTGCTGAACATTCATCACTCGGTTGACTTTTCAATTGAGCTTGAACTGCTGACAGCTGATCACCAATGTCTGGAATGTTAAGAACCTGGTCTTGGGAATTCAGCCAATTATTGCGAATGCATTTGAGTAGGTGGACAGAGTCAAACAGCAAAAATAAGTTCCTGTCATTGTTGGCTGGATTCTTTATACTGGTTTTCAAAGAACTTCACCTTATGTGCTGAAATATGCCTTTGTTTACTTTATTATTGTCCGATATAAGACAAAGGGAAACATACCCACTCTTTTCCAATACAGTGAGTACTTCTAAAGTCATTTTATACAGCATGTCACTGTTTAAGTTCTTCACAGGAAATAGAGCAACAACATCTGAAAATCTACACAAAGGTGACGTTATCATGAATGCCTGTATTGTAGTCGCACAATTAATTTCATTTGGTCTGTTCAAAGCAACTCCTTCAATTTTTCCACCCTTGTCACTTAGTTTAGGGGCAACATAAATCTCATCTAACAAGATACACACAACTTTTTCAGGGTCACTCAGAAGCTTGCATTTCTCCCGTAAGTATGATTCCTGTGAAACGCTGATACCTGCACAGTTTGTTCCCATTTTACACAACAGTCTTCTTAAATAAGATGGATGAGGTACTGCTAACACTTGGCTGGAGTGAACAAAATGATAAGCCCCAGGAAAAGAATAAAATAATGTTGAAGCCCACAGGAGAGTATCTGCAGAATATCTTGGCTGAGTGGACAGGGAAAGTTGAAACTGTTCCTGTAGGAATTTCAATTTCTTTTTAGTGGTAATGTCGAAGTTGTCAATATTAACACGTAGGAACCAACCAAGTAAGAGATTAAGTTTATGTTTACAATCTAAATCTTCTAGCTGGAAACCTGCTAGGTGACTCAGTAGACAATCAAACTTGGTCCATTTATCACAAAGCAAGTTATCGCCAAGACACCACTGAAACTGACTGCTGGGGAGATGCAAATTGTTGTGGAAAACTTCCACAGAAAAGAATGGTGAAATTCTGATGGAGGTATTAATTTTAAATGCTTCATTAGGGCTGTCATCAGTTTTACACAGCAAAACATGCCTATCTTTGGTAAATAATGTGAAAGGCCCCACATATCTAGTGCCTACTTCATTTTCAAATTCTTCAAACCCTAATATTGTATCTCTTTCAGTCCACTCACTATACTGTTGCTCATCACGGGCAAGAACTTGCTTCATGCGTTCCTTTGGATCCTTTCTTTTTGGATTCAACTGTTTTGTTAAATATGATAGCTGGTTTTCAAAGATGATAGGATATGCACCTTCTTGAAGTTTTGTTCTTTTTCTAGGTACAGTTACAACTGAGCCATCTGCACTAGGGAATTTGTCTTCTGTAATAACTAATTCAGGGACAAAATGTTTGACACAAACAGCTGAGTTAGCTGTCGGAGAAAATGCATCACGATGAATGCTTCTTGTCCATTTATCCCTAAGTTCTTTTTCTTTGGGAAATTGGAAAGTAGGCACCAATGGTTTATCTTTATGATAATTGGATTTTCATCCAGGCACACAACAGTTCCGAGGCATATCTCCACGGGTAAGCCTACTGATAGTTTATAAAAAACAGGAATCCACACCAAGTACGTGATAAGATCCTTGAACTAGCAGGCTTAAAACTTGATTAGTGGACACTGCATGCAATTTAAAAAGCAGGTTATGTTTCTTCGTAATCAATTTTCAGATCTTCTCAGACCTAAAAATGGAATACGTTAATTTATTATTATTATGCTTGCTCGTAATGGATTACCATTACTAATAATTTATAAACCCTAAACAGAATAATAAATAGACCAACTTACCCACTAGTAGAATTGATGGAATCAGAAGGAACCGGTATCTCGATTTTATGAAGCACTATGATAATGCAGGCATTTATTTACACGAAAGCAACAACCACTAAGCACAGCAAATCAAGTGAGACGATTGCTAAGCGATATAGGGATTATTCACACCACTAGGCTATCACAACACTATCACATCGTAAACAAAACCACACATCATTATAAACAACAACCAACAACCAACTACGTCAGCCATCTTGGCTCTTACCCGTCGCCAGTGTCAGGTCCGGTAGTATAGAAGGTCCTGACTGGACAGTTGAAGATACCATTGCTGCCAACAAATGTAGATTGACACTAATGGTCCAGTATTGTAAAAAACGGCAAAAATATGATGATTTTGGGTTTATATAACAATGAGAATACATGTATTAGTATATGTAAGCTTATAAATCACAGACGAAATGTTGTTAAACGTATACAGCTCCACCTAGTGCATCGTCAACTAATTGCCAGTTACGTACTATCCCACGACATAGTTGGCTATCATTTATGATTTGTTGATGTTGTTTCCAAGCCGTTAGTGGTTACTTTATCATTTATATACATTTTGCTTTATACGTGTTATTCTTCTTGCGATATATGCTACTTTTCGCTTTCGCAGAGAAATAACATAAAAACAACATAAGATTGATGTGGTTTTTATTGCGCTGCTCTTTGGTGCAGTGAGAAATGTATTCCGATGCACAGTTTTCTGCCGATTCGATCCTGGAAGGTAAGTCATGAACAACTATTTTCGCTGATAATTTTCTTTCATTTGAGTATACGGGAGATAAAAAAAATCGTATTAGCTAATGAATTACACTACCCATGTGGTTTTATCTACTATTATAATAATATAATACACAGATAATTGTGATGACCAGGGTGTCCTATGCCACTGGAGTGAATTAACAAAGAACGATTCCTGTGAAAGGAAATTCAGATTACAGTATTAGAAAAAAGATACTCCCATCTGTTTGCATTAGAACTAGACTACTGCATTTCAGTCATTTATGCACATATATATTTTAGGTATTGAGGAGGCCTAGGTCGCTGTAGCATACTAAAATTGAAGGTCATTAGAAATAATTATTCTCTTAAAAGGAGATTTGCATATTAAAGGATTGACAGAACATAATGTACTGGGATTTCATTATGAGTATATGTAATGAAGGCATTCTTTCAGTGTAGCCTAAACAAACTGTTAGTTGTAAGTAACTCTTCAGTCGGTCAACAGGAATTTGCCCAGTGAATGGGTGGGGTACAATGTATATAATATATGAATCTCCTGGAAAAAAATGCATGTGGCCTATTAGTTATACTCAATTATATGTAGGTCTACATTGTACCCCACCCAATCCTTGGGCAGATTCGAGTTGACTGACTGAAGAGGCAAAGAGTTACAACTGATAGTTACGAGTATATGATAGCCATATAAAAATGTGTGTGGCTACTGCAACTCGGAGAAATGAGTTTCATGCCGGTAGAACGTTTTCAGTTAGGTTTATGTATTTATTTTTTAATATTCGAGCTAAATTTGTAGTAGGCCCTAGTGTGTTAAAATGTGATTTTAGCAATTAATATCTTGTATCTCCTGCACATGTCTATATTTGTGCATTTTTCTTTGCAGATGCTGGGAGTAGGCCTAGTAGGCAAGTTGTTCTGTGGAAGGCATGATGTGTTCGGGAAATCTGTGTATGGCAAGATTACGCATCGAATATGCAGTGTTAATTTTGCCAAATGGTTCATCAGAAGGCACTTATATAAATTCCCTGACTTCTAATGCAGTTCCTACTATGTATTGCTGCTGAAGGTAAGTTAAAATGTGTCCTGTCATGTAATAATGTGCTATGTATTGAAATATAACATTAACATGCAACTAAAAAAAAAAACAACTTTGTGTTGCAGGGACCTCTGATGTTTCAGGCATGAGAATTGAGGACACCCAAGGTGATGGAAGGTTCATACCGTTGGGGTCAGCAGAGAACAAAAGTTGAGCAAAGGAAAATTGCATCCTCTAGAGTCTAGACAGTCTAAACTTCTGTGGACGTTGTCTTATATAAAATACTTAATTTTGACCAATTGAAAATGAGTTGCACCTTTCTCAGTCCGTGAGTGTATTTATATGTGGAGTGTGAGTGACGATGGTGATTGTTGTTTTAAGGGGCATAACATCGAGGTCATCTGCTCCGATGAGGAGTGTGTCTTCCTGTGCATCATATTTTTGTTTTCATTGTGTCAGCCTTGCCCTTCTGATTAAAGAGGCTAGTTCTGTTCTTGACTTGACACCTATCTGCCATGTGTGTTAATTTGTGAGGAAATTCATTTGCAGTATTTTAATGCAGTATTGTTCGAATGGGTGTGAACCATACTGGTTAATGTGACAATGTTGCTTAATATTGAGCTTGGTACATACAGGGTTTGTCCTGAAAGTAGTGGGACTGAGTCAATTAAAAAAAAAATAACAGAAATGATACATATGCTCAATATTCTTCAAAGTAGGACCCTTCTGCATCCACACACCGCTGTCAGCGAACTTTTCAACCCTCGTATGCTTTCTGGAAGGCAGCAACCGGAATGCTGTCGAGCTCCCTCGTCACGGTTGTTGCAACGCTTCCACGGAGCTGTGACGATGCCCTTTTAGGGTGGTTTTGGGGTAGGGGAAGAGGATAAATGTCGGGACTGTAGGGTTGCGATGTTACGTTGGGCCAGGTACGCCAGCACGTGCAAGGCTGTGTGGCGTGGCACATTGTCATGATGGAGCCACCAGGAGTTAGCGATCGCTGGGCAGACACGGACGACGCGTTTTCTCAGCCGTTTAAGAACCTCCATGAAAAAACCTTACTCTGCGGCCATTGTCCAAAAAATTCTTTACACTTGCTACATTTTCATCCGTTACGGTGCTCGAAGGTCGTCCTGAATGTGCGCCGTCTTCAACTTCCTCTCTCCCCTCCCGAAACAGCTTGTATCAGTCAAATAAAACTCAATCTGCCCATGGCGTTATCACCGTAAGCAGTCTTGATCATATCGTGAGTCTTTTTCCCGGTTTTGCCGAGCATAACACAAAATTTTATGGTGTAGTGCGCCGTTTCAACAGACTAACCATGATGCAGCGTGACGATTGCACTTGCAGAGGTTATGGGCACGAGCGATTTACACTCCACTGCAACTGGGAATCAACTGTGTGGCTGACTCCCAGCCTTCCTTACACTCCCCTCCACCAACCCCAGGTGGAGAAGCTGCGGCCAGTCTATCCGTCTGCGGGGGGAAAATCCAGTCGGACTACTTTCAGGACAGACTCTGTACTTTTATTGGTAGGCCTACCAATGCAGGTCACGTGAACCTATAAAAAACATTTCTTAATGAAATTAGCCCTTAATAGCTTTTATAATGATTCAAAATTGATCTGGAAATGATGTAGTTCACTCCTCCGCTGTCTATTACCCACTCGCCTTCCTAAATTATATCACGACTTATATAGTAAAATTTCAGCTGTGTTTGCTATTATCCGCATGAATTATGCACAAGTACAGCATTGCCAAACCCACGCATACGGTCCTAATTGTATAGGCTTCTTTGCTTTTTCTTTTGTGCGCTATAAAATTTGTTTTTGTAAAGTTCACATTTCTGTGGACCAATAATCATGACAATGGTTGCAGCCTAACACGTCCAATCCAATGGTTACAGCCTAAAGTTTCGTCAACAGTGCCCCGCTAGCTTCCCACGGCAAAGGCTTCACCTCAACCTGACTATTCTGACCTTTGTTTTGTCCACACCAATAATTATAATGGTTGCAGCCAAACACGTCAAATCCAGTGATTGTTTGACAGTGGCTACAGCCCAGGTCAGTTTTTTTTAATGATTTTGCTTGCCTACCATGATACCAGTTTCTGCCTTGAGAAAGGATACCTTATCAACATGGCCGATAACCTCGATGTTAGGCCCCTTAAAACAACAATTATCTTATCAACATTTATCACATTTTAAGGTGTCCAGAGGAAGACTCAGCCTTGTCAGCTATTGGCAGATCGATGGAAACTTGTCTAAGAACACAAAACTAAACAGTTTAGCTCCGGCCTCCCGGACTGGCTGTGGCTTCATGGACAGCGACTATAGTTGGACCAGATTTTCGTGCTTCTGTAACAGAACTTCTATCGACTAGGTTTTCAGCTGATATGATAATGTGCCACATGTTGCAGCTACACTTCGATCCTACAACCTTGTGCACAGAAGGCAAGAATATTACCGCTGTGTAAAACAGCCAGTTACTGCGTATCTGACAATGCTCTTTTCTTTTCCTTCCCGTATGACTGGTCACGTCTTCCAGCCGTACAAGGATATACAGCCCAACAAAATTATTGTTAGATTGAATTTCCTGTGTAGAGGCAGAAAGGAAAATGAATATTACACAGTAGGAGTGCATAACTGCCTGCAAACATGCATTCTTACAGTTACTAGGCTATATTGAAGGTTCATTGTGTCTCACAATTTGTTAGAGGTATGTTTTGTCAATACACACACTGTACAAGTCATGTTATAACAAGGCGGTGGGGCTTATAGACAGCCAGTGGAACGCGGCACTTGCAGCAGACATGAATGTGGCTTTTACATACCTTGTGTCCTCGTTTCATCTTCTGGGCGATATTACGTATTGAAATTACGAACCCTGGTTACTACTGAACCTCATATATGTCCTCAAATTCGTAATTAAGTGTTTTATTTCTTGCTATTCTAAAAACTGGGCACCATATTTTGACAGCCCTTTCATCTCGTTCAACTGTCAACAAGGTGCACTCGATCGGGACGCAGCGAGGAGCACACTTTGTTGCCAACATGTGAGATACAAAATCACTGTTGATCAAAAAAAAATCATCGGGACGTGTTAGTCTGTAACCATTGTCAAAACTCAATTGATCTGGGCACGTTAGGCTGTGCTGAGCGCAGCTGGCGGGGCACGGTTGACTCCAAACCATTGATCTAGGCGCGTTAGGCTCTAACCATTGTCAAAAACCATTGGATTGGACAAAATGAAGGTTGGAAGGTCGGGGGTAGGCGGGGCCTCTGACTGCGCGCAGCTAGCGGGGCACAGTTGACAGAAAACCATTGATCTGGGCGTGTTAGGCTGAAACCATTGCGAAAACCACAGTTGTGCGGGAAAAAAATCAAAATTTTTATTTCAGCGGAGATATTGCTTAGTAAATACACAGCAGATAAAATTTAAAAAAATATATTTATCACAGAAAAGAAAAATATTGCACACATTTATCACGGAACAGGAAAATAAGTTTCATTATGAAAGAAAAAACACTCATTTCAGTGGGAAAAAACCATTACAGAGCGAAATTTTGCATAAACTAGCGTAATTAGAGCGGTGGAAAAATATAGCTAAATAGTACCACTTTTATACTTTCATGGCGGAAGTTCCTTTTAGTGGGTGGGTGGATATAGTTCCGAAGTTATTTTAAAGAACTGATGTACTCTGGCTTCTTGGGGATAATTAGACTTGAAGAGATGTTCCACTATGTAGCCCGTAAAATGGGCCTTCTTCTTTCCGAAGATTGGAATACTGTATCGCACATTTCTCCACTCCCGTTCAATGTTTTGAGGTGTGCACTGAAAGGTGTGGAATGTTGGCAGCCTGCATGGTGCGGATATTTCTGTTGAAGACTTCGCCGCTTCTCCGGGTAGAAACAAATTCCAACTTGTGGTTCACTCGCAGATGTACAAAACCATAATTTTCACGTGCATTGTACGCAGCCCAGCAGTCCGAAATAAAATTATCGAACCCAGCAATATCCACTGCCAAATTATTTGGAAGAGTGTCTCGGTGTTCCTTTGGGCGACAGGGACGATAAAAAACTTCTTTTTGTTTTCACGTCCCACGGCACCAAAAACCCTTCTATTGAGCGTCCTATATTATATTTTCTTTTCCCAAATTTTGCCTCGTCAATTTGGACTATTATTCCGGGGCCTCCAATTGGTGACCTGTTTTGGAATAACCAATGCTCACAGACTTCTCGGCAGAAGGAAGACCAGTCTACTATACTATTGGCAGATATTTGCAGTTCGGTACGCATTGTTTGCTGTCGTGGATTTGGGTGGATGCACCACAGAACACAGAAATTTAGTATGTTACGTACAGGCAACTGAGCTTTGGAAAAAAACGTAGCTTCGGTGGCTCTTTTCTTGAAATTGCTAAACCTTTTGGGACGTCCGGGAAGTCTCTTGTTGCATGTTACAGCAAAGTTATGTTTTATCCAGCGAACTTCGACTTCACGCTGGCATTTCGGGCACGTTAGTGTGTTCGCTATTAAATTGTGTTGTTGCTATAGCTGCACCAACCTCTTTGGATCATCATAGAACTGCCGATAGAAATTGCAGATTGTTAGGAGGCAATTTCCACAATCCATGATCAATTAACAATTCAATTGGGTGCACTATCTATGAATCCATTGAGTGGTGCGCACGATTGATGCGCACTAGCGACCGAATTGGACGCTTCTTTGTTTTTCATAGTACCGTAAGCGCAAGGTTGGCAGTACTGTCATGGTACTGTTTTGCTAAAGATCGATGAGAACAATGGCGCTGACAGCTGTAATGTTCGCTATATAAGTCTTGTACCTATTTGGGATGGCTGGGTGGGTCACAGACATCGGAGGAGGGAATATCTACTAAAGCATCGCTCCCTGATTTATTTCCCAGCGTTTCATAAGGTATTTTGGCTAATTCATGTATTATAGAGAATTTTATCGCGCGTTCTACCTTCATTCACCGCTACCCTAGATTCATCACTTCTGAAGCGTAACCAAATATACTTGGTTTGAAATATTATTTATCGTATGGCTATTAGTGCCGGGAGTGTCCGAGGACATGTTCGGCTCGCCTGAGTCTGTAGCTGCTTCCAGCGGACACCCTAAAGGGTGAACTACAAGTTCCATTCAATTTCAAGTAGTTCCAACTTGCGCCACCAGATATCAATGATACCTAGTGGTGAACGTTGGAACTTTGATAGAGCGTTCTGACGAAATCTAACCTAACAAATTTACCATCAATAAATTAGTAACGGAAATTTGAAACATTATCAAGTCTCTTGCCTTGACCAACTGCATGCCATTTCAGAAACACAGGGAGGAATAGGATGATGAGATGTGTGGAGTGATATCTCCAATCTGATGATTAGTATAGTATGCACTTGCGTAAAAGACTACAATCAAGCCCTTTTCTCTCCACTGCTTTGAGCGAGAGGCCTACAAGTGAGAGAAGCACTATATTCATATTGCATCGTCTTGTAAAATTTGTATATTGTATGTATTCATATATCTTGTTTTATATGTGCAATGGAATGCCATACTGTATAATTTGTAAATTATATGTAGGCCTACTTGCCTAAAAAATAATAATGTATTCATATATCTTAATTTTATTTGTTTATTTCCTTCAAACCTTCCTCATTCATCTTATTTTATAAATAAGTTGTTTAAGCTTTGTATATTGAGACTTTGAAAACACTCGCGGGAAAAATAGAATTAATAAAGAAACACCCGCGGGAGAAAAAATAATTATAACAATGTGACTTACATTTCCACGTGACGTAGGCAATTATAAAACTAAAATATGGAAACTTTTGTCAAAATACTTGGAAAAGTAACTACCTAACCTAAAAATTTAGCAAATATTAGTAATTTGAATGCCGCGCCATTTTGCGGTGCGTTTCACTTCTCACCAGAGCGCAGGAAGGTGTAACAGCTGAGGATCGAAATGAGAAAGTGATAACCATTGGCCTTATGGGAGCTTCACTTCCTAGTGTTCTTCTTCCATGTCAGTGTATTTTAGTGATCTGTGGAAAGGTATCCTGCTATCCTTTTCAAACTTTCGACTTTATTATTGTAAGCAGCGCAAGACATAACCATTTTTGCTTTAATTATTCACATTCGGCTTCTTGCATTCAGGAAAATACGCATTTTATAATATTTGTAATACAGCTCAAGCTTAGGCGCCATGTTATACCAACATCAGCAGATTTTATTCAGCCCCATGTTCCGCTGGCAGCGCCCTCTCTATCCTATTGTATGCTCGAAGGTAAAAACGCCATGTATTGTGGTGAGCCTGACTTTCAATATCAATGTTGCCACCTAATTAAATAGAAATCGTATTTTAGGAATGGGGTGGCTTATTTTCATTTTATCTGATGAGTATAACTTTTCTATTGCTGAAATGAGTTCGAATCACTTTTATACTCTCGTTATCCACAATGAATTTTCTTTGGTGTGATAAAAATGAATTGTGAAGCTCACAGACTTTTGATTAGTAAATTTTGCAGTTGCTGACACTGATAGAATTGCGCATGTTGAATTTGTTCGCACGAGTTTGGTACGAGTTTAGTTTTCCATGAGTTTTCAAGTCGTATTTATCACCACTTATCACATTTGATACAAACTGTAAGAAAACATGCATAGACACTAATATTACCTTTATTCTTCGATATTGATCATGACAGGTAAAGGAGGGATAGTATGCGCCGTTTACAGCTGCAATAATTATTCTTTCTCGAAGAATGCTAGATCATTCTTTCGGTTTCCGAGAGACGTAGAACAGTAAGTACCGTACAATGCCAGAGCAGGTTAGGTGATGACAAGAGAGGCCCTACTTATATTTCGTAACTTTTTATTACCTTCCAGGTGCAGGCGTTGGGTGCTCAGAAGTGAACGTCAAGATTTATATGATATATTTGAGAAGCATGGTCCTATGTATTTGAATAATAATCAAAGAATATGTTCTGATCACTTCACTATTGAAGATTTCAGGAATCCTAACCTCTTAAGTCAAGGGTAAGTGTTTTACAGTCTGGTTATAGTAACACTTGAGACATCTTTCAAGTCCTCCCGAGCGTATATTCTGGTACTATTTGTGGAAAAACTTTATTTTCTTATGACAGGATGTATACGAAGTCCGTAGCTTTAACAATGCACATGCGCTGGGAAGTTACTCTGGCAATAATGTATTTGACGGCAATTCGCGCGCATAATGGTGGACACAGCTGGAATTCTATACAAGTCGTGATCTAAATAAGGGATGGCGAGTGGGTTATGGACAGCGGTGGTACATTGTTTCCTGATTTATTTTTCACTATTTGAAAGGGTATTTTGGCTAATTTCAGTATTTAAGAAAATTTTATCGTACAATGATGTCTCATCCAGTGTTATACCCCGTTTAGACGTCTCGGTCGCGATCCCGATTATCTCTGATCTGGATAATGTCCAATCGCGATCAACGGCATTTGTCATTGGTATGTGTTTAGACGTCCCATCATGAAACTACAGGATAATCGCGAAAAACAGCATGACATCGCCAAGGTCTGCCAACTTTTGAATTCCAAGTATTATAGCAGAAATTTATAGTAGTTTGTTTCCTCCAGTTTTGAAGTATTTCAGTTATTATTTATACATAATTCAACCTGCTAATGTATATTGTTAATTTTATACAAAATATTTTGAAATATTTGTGAACAGGTCTAGGATATTTATTTCATAAATACTTCTTTGTTCGTCCAGAGTCATTTGGCCCTATCGGAATCCCTTCTATTGTCTATGACAATAAATTTATGTCTTTATTAATCATATTCATAGACTTTCCCCAACGCCAATTTTATTTTCAGCGTTTAAACACTGGTTTGTTTGCCTCTATCCATCATTTCGTGTCTCTCAATCTTCATATATCTGATATCAACCAACATAAATACAACCATCATGGCCAACATTACGTACTTCTCGCTTTCAAAACAAAAGATATACAAAATGGCCATCATTTCCACTGCCTACTTCACTCACACAGCAGGAGGATAGAACACACCGGCGATCGCAATGGCCGCGAACGCGATTATCTCATTGTGGGAACGGGATCGGGCTGATCCTGTTGGAGGGAAGTTGATCGCGATAATGTTATCCTGTTGCTTTTAGACGTCCCAACTTAATCTGGATCGGCGCCTGGTCGCGATCGCAACCGGGACGTCTAAACGGGGTATTACTGAACTTTTTAGTATTTATTTTATGACATGTTTTGTAAAGTGCACAAAACGATTTGGGATTTTTGAGTGATTTTAATACAGTTAACATGCATAGGGAAATATTTTGCAATTCTGTAATTCTTCACTTTAATTACCAGTTCATAATGAAAAATAAGTGGCATTAGTTTGCTAGCAGATGCAATTAAATTAGACTGCATTATTTCTAGGCAGTTATAACCCCAAACTGAGAGCCATATTACTTATTTACATAGTTTATGCTCAGATTGGAGTACTTAAATCAAACCAAATGCATTGTTAAAAAAAGGAAGGAAGCTTGTAGTTTTATGTGACAATCGTGCGATCGTGAGCTACGGGACCTGCTTTTGGTGGCGTTCCAGAGTAGCTGAACATGTGTATAAAAAATTGTAAGTAATGAAATTGGCCAAACTACCTGTAGCAATGGTATCTGGAGATGATATAGTAATAGATGTTTACTCGCCTGCTGCTGTAGACCCACAGACCCGCCCTAATAGGAGCATAACTTATATAGTCGAAATTGCTGCTCTGACGGCCATCTTTGTGAATGTTTGTGAAGGAGTCTATAATGCCAACCCCATGCATTCGGTACTATATCGCATCCAGTAGACCAATGGTTTTGCCTATACCAATATTTTCGTCCAGACCAATGGTGGATTGATAGGTGGTCCTAGCTAACAGATAACACCCCTCCAATGCATGTGAGATTTTCGAAGTGAAATGCCATGTCCTGTGGTTCGGATTCCACGTGAAAAGGAGGTCCCGTGGCTCATGATCTCGAGATTAACGGTCACGTTAAACTACAAGCTTCCTTCCTTTTTATAACACCCCTGGTTTTTGTCATGCACTGTGGGGGAAGTCACGCATCAATAATCTTTATCCAGGCCAATGGTTTTGCCTTTTATTTCATTATTCATGTTGGCAACGTGTCGCGTGGATATGACTTAGTTTTCGGTGTGAATGTAAAATGGCCGGTTGTAGTATATATCCCGAGTCCCGGGGTTTAGTGAGCTTTTGGTGATCTCAATGACGTCACCTATGACGTGGTAAAAATACTTACCTGATTGGTGAGTTGAAATTCATTTTCTCGATTGTGATTGGCCAGCTCATGTGCGCCAGCTGATATGCGCAGTGCTTGTCAGGCGCCATTTTGAAACTTAGTCGTCGGGGAGATTTAGAAATGCTCGGTTGCGATACTTATGCGTTGCGAAAATAAATTAAAATAAGATTTAGGTATGGTATACCGTAATGTGGATGGTATATTTATAGTGATTGTGGTATTTTTGATGGTTGGTAGTGTGTATGTAAGAAGGCAGTGTCTGTGCATGTGAATTACACCTAATGAAGTTGCTGTTGGACTCCGGTGTCAAATGGGGTAAGTGTTGTATTTCTTCATATGCTTATTACAGTGCTTCTGGTAGTTGAAGGATCAACATCCCATGGATTTTTTTCTGTGTATCGCGATTGTTTGAAAATTAGGTGAAATGGAAAATTTTCGCCCGCGCAGAAAAAGTAATGATCGGACAAATTTGCCATTTCTGCTAATTTTCAAGCAATAGCGCTACGTAGAAAAAAAGTAAAGAAGCTAGTGGGGCACTGTTCACACCAAACCATTGGTCTGGGCGGTTAGGCTGTAACCATTGTCAAAACCATTGGATTGGACGCAACAAAGGTTAGAAGTCTGTGGGTAGGTGTGCGGCAGCTAGTTGGGCACTGTTCACACTAAACCATTGGTCTGGGCGGTTAGGCTGTGACCATTGTCAAAACCATTGGATTGGACGCAACGAAGGTTAGAAGTCTATGGGTAGGTGTGCGGCAGCTAGAGGGGCACTGTTCACACTAAACCATTGGTCTGGGCGGTTAGGCTGTAACCATTGTCAAAACCATTGGATTGGACGCAACGAAGGTTAGAAGTCTGTGGGTAGGTGTGCGGCAGCTAGTGGGGCACTGTTCACTCTAAACCATTGGTCTGGGCGGTTAGGCTGTAACCATTGTCAAAACCATTGGATTGGACGCAACAAAGGTTAGAAGTCTGTGGGTAGGTGTGCGGCAGCTAGTGGGGCACTGTTCACACTAAACCATTGGTCTGGGCGGTTAGGCTGTGACCATTGTCAAAACCATTGGATTGGACGCAACGAAGGTTAGAAGTCTGTGGGTAGGTGAGCGGCTGCTAGTGGGGCACTGTTGACACTAAACCATTGGTCTGGGCGGTTAGGCTGTAACCATTGTCAAAACCATTGGATTGGACGCAACGAAGGTTAGAAGTCTGTGGGTAGGTGTGCGGCAGCTAGTGGGGCACTGTTCACACTAAACCATTGGTCTGGGCGGTTAGGCTGTAACCATTGTCAAAACCATTGGATTGGACGCAACGAAGGTTAGAAGTCTGTGGGTAGGTGTGCGGCAGCTAGTGGGGCACTGTTCACACTAAACCATTGGTCTGGGCGGTTAGGCTGTGACCATTGTCAAAACCATTGGATTGGACGCAACGAAGGTTAGAAGTCTGTGGGTAGGTGTGCGGCAGCTAGTGGGGCACTGTTCACACTAAACCATTGGTCTGGGCGGTTAGGCTGTAACCATTGTCAAAACCATTGGATTGGACGCAACGAAGGTTAGATGTCTGTGGGTAGGTGTGCGGCAGCTAGTGGGGCACTGTTGACACTAAACCATTGGTCTGGGCGGTTAGGCTGTGACCATTGTCAAAACCATTGGATTGGACGCAACGAAGGTTAGAAGTCTGTGGGTAGGGGTGCGGCAGCTAGTGGGGCACTGTTCACTCTAAACCATTGGTCTGGGCGGTTAGGCTGTAACCATTGTCAAAACCATTGGATTGGACGCAACGAAGGTTAGAAGTCTGTGGGTAGGTGTGCGGCAGCTAGTGGGGCACTGTTGACACTAAACCATTGGTCTGGGCGGTTAGGCTGTGACCATTGTCAAAACCATTGGATTGGACGCAACGAAGGTTAGAAGTCTGTGGGTAGGTGTGCGGCAGCTAGTGGGGCACTGTTCACACTAAACCATTGCTCTGGGCGGTTAGGCTGTAACCATTGTCAAAACCATTGGATTGGACGCAACGAAGGTTAGAAGTCTGTGGGTAGGTGTGTGGCAGCTAGTGGGGCACTGTTCACTCTAAACCATTGGTCTGGGCGGTTAGGCTGTAACCATTGTCAAAACCATTGGATTGGACGCAACAAAGGTTAGAAGTCTGTGGGTAGGTGTGCGGCAGCTAGTGGGGCACTGTTCACACTAAACCATTGGTCTGGGCGGTTAGGCTGTAACCATTGTCAAAACCATTGGATTGGACGCAACGAAGGTTAGAAGTCTGTGGGTAGGTGTGCGGCAGCTAGTGGGGCACTGTTCACACTAAACCATTGGTCTGGGCGGTTAGGCTGTGACCATTGTCAAAACCATTGGATTGGACGCAACGAAGGTTAGAAGTCTGTGGGTAGGGGTGCGGCAGCTAGTGGGGCACTGTTCACACTAAACCATTGGTCTGGGCGGTTAGGCTGTAACCATTGTCAAAACCATTGGATTGGACGCAACGAAGGTTAGAAGTCTGTGGGTAGGTGTGCGGCAGCTAGTGGGGCACTGTTCACACTAAACCATTGGTCTGGGCGGTTAGGCTGTGACCATTGTCAAAACCATTGGATTGGACGCAACAAAGGTTAGAAGTCTGTGGGTAGGTGTGCGGCAGCTAGTGGGGCACTGTTCACACTAAACCATTGGTCTGGGCGGTTAGGCTGTGACCATTGTCAAAACCATTGGATTGGACGCAACGAAGGTTAGAAGTCTGTGGGTAGGTGTGCGGCAGCTAGTGGGGCACTGTTGACACTAAACCATTGGTCTGGGCGGTTAGGCTGTAACCATTGTCAAAACCATTGGATTGGACGCAACGAAGGTTAGAAGTCTGTGGGTAGGTGTGCGGCAGCTAGTGGGGCACTGTTCACACTAAACCATTGGTCTGGGCGGTTAGGCTGTAACCATTGTCAAAACCATTGGATTGGACGCAACGAAGGTTAGAAGTCTGTGGGTAGGTGTGCGGCAGCTAGTGGGGCACTGTTCACTCTAAACCATTGGTCTGGGCGGTTAGGCTGTAACCATTGTCAAAACCATTGGATTGGATGCAACGAAGGTTAGAAGTCTGTGGGTTGGTGTGCGGCAGCTAGTGGGGCACTGTTCACACTAAACCATTGGTCTGGGCGGTTAGGCTGTAACCATTGTCAAAACCATTGGATTGGACGCAACGAAGGTTAGAAGTTTGAGGGTAGGTGCAGCCTTTGGCTGTGGCCACAGAGGGGCACCAAAAATCAATTCCTCTAGGCAAGTGAGGCTGTAACTATTGACAAAAACCGTGTGTGTGTGTGTGAAATATTAAAATTGGACGGAAATGGCAAATTTGTAATGGGTATCGCGATCTTTATTTGCGTAGCGCGATTGCTTGAACATGAGTAGAAATGGCAAATTTGTGATGGGTATCGCGATCTTAATTTTTCATTGCGTAGCGCGATTGCTTGAAAAAGAGCTGAAATGGCGAATTTGCGATGGGTATCACGATCTTTATTTTCCACTGCGTAGCGCGATTGCTTGAAAAAGAGCTGAAATGGCGAATTTGTGATGGGTATCGCGATCTTTATTTTTCACTGCGTAGCGCGATTACTTGAAAAAGAGTTGAAATGGCGAATTTGTGATGGGTATCGCGATCTTTATTTTTCATTGCGTAGCGCGATTGCTTGAAAATGAGTAGAAATGGCAAATTTGTGTTGGGTATCGCGATCTGAATTTTCCACTGCGTAGCGCGATTGCTTGAAAAAGAGCTGAAATGGCGAATTTGTGATGGGTATCGCGATATTTAATTTTCATTGCGTAGCGCGATTGCTTGAAATTGAGTAGAAATGGCAAATTTGTGATGGGTATCGCGATCTTAATTTTTCACTGCGTAGCGCGATTGCTTGAAATAGAGCTGAAATGGCGAATTTGTGATGGGTATCGCGATCTTTATTTTTCATTGCGTAGCGCGATTGCTTGAAAATGAGTAGAAATGGCAAATTTGTAATGGGTATCGCGATCTTAATTTTTCACTGCGTAGCGCGATGGCCTGAAAAAGATCTGAAATGGCGAATTTGTGAGGGTATCGCGATCTTTATTTTTCATTGCGTAGCGCGATTGCTTGAAAATGAGTAGAAATGGCAAATTTGTGTTGGGTATCGCGATCTGAATTTTCCACTGCGTAGCGCGATTGCTTGAAAAAGAGCTGAAATGGCGAATTTGTGATGGGTATCGCGATATTTAATTTTCATTGCGTAGCGCGATTGCTTGAAATTGAGTAGAAATGGCAAATTTGTGATGGGTATCGCGATCTTAATTTTTCACTGCGTAGCGCGATTGCTTGAAATAGAGCTGAAATGGCGAATTTGTGATGGGTATCGCGATCTTTATTTTTCACTGCGTAGTGCGATTGCTTGAAAATGAGCTGAAATGGCAAATTTTTGATGGGTATCGCGATCTTTATTTTCCACTGCGTAGCGCGATTGCTTGAAAAAGAGCTGAAATGGCGAATTTGTGATGGGTATCGCGATCTTTATTTTTCATTGCCTAGCCCGATTGCTTGAAAATGAGTAGAAATGGCAAATTTGTGTTGGGTATCGCGATCTTAATTTTCCACTGCGTAGCGCGATTGCTTGAAAAAGAGCTGAAATGGCGAATTTGTGATGGGTATCGCGATCTTTATTTTTCATTGCGTAGCGCGATTGCTTGAAATTGAGTAGAAATGGCAAATTTGTGATGGGAATCGCGATCTTAATTTTTCACTGCGTAGCGCGATTGCTTGAAAAAGAGCTGAAATGGCGAATTTGTGATGGGTATCGCGATCTTTATTTTTCACTGTGTAGTGAGATTGCTTGAAAATGAGCTGAAATGGCAAATTTTTGATGGGTATCGCGATCTTTATTTTTCACTGCGTAGCGCGATTGCTTGAAAAAGAGCTGAAATGGCGAATTTGTGATGGGTATCGCGATCTTTATTTTTCACTGCGTAGTGAGATTGCTTGAAAATGAGCTGAAATGGCAAATTTTTGATGGGTATCGCGATCTTTATTTTTCACTGCGTAGTGCGATTGCTTGAAAATGAGCTGAAATGGCAAATTTTTGATGGGTATCGCGATCTGTACTTGAGCAGGGGAGCTCAAGTAAAGATCGCGATACCGGCTTTTTTAAAAAAAATGCGGTGAAATGTGGATCTTTTTCTGTGTATCGCGATTGTTTGAAAATGAGGTGAAATGGCAAATTTTTTGATGGGTATCGCGATCTTTACTTGAGCGGGGGGGCTCAAGTAAAGATCGCGATACCCATCCCGTTTTTCACGTTTTTTGTTGTTCCCCACCCAAAACCCCCTATTCCCCTGGCTTTTCCCGTAAGCTTGCTAGAGGAGTATTTCGTGACGTCATTGATGACGTCACGGAAGCCGCCATTTTGTTTTAGGGGAATTTGGTGCCGCCGGGACTCGCGATCTATACTAATCCCAAATGGCCAACCTTGTTCAAATGAACACGGCCAATAATGCTTTATTTGCGTTAAAAGTAATTTTTTCTGGTGCAGCAGTGGCAATTGAAATTGTGAAACGACTCCCAATAATTCCTTCAATAATCTACCTTGTTAAAAGTTACAAAAAGGGATGTTGTCCTACTCTGGAGAATTTTACATGGAATCCGAACTATAGAACATGGCATTTCACTTTGAAAATCTCACATGCATTGACCGGGAATCGAACCCAGACCACCTTGGTGAGAGGCCAACAGCTTGACCACTGCCCCACCATGCCCCCTCAAATACATTGTCAGTCATCTACGGATTCACAGGGAATTTAGCCGTCGTCTTCCTCCTCTCCTAAATCAGCTCTCCTAAATCATCTTCATTCTGGCTGCTCTTTCCTCATCTGTTATGATATATTGTTTTCGTTGAATAATTTTTAGTGTAAGCCTCATATGGGTCATTATCTATGTGCGAGCGAGTAAATACGGCAAGCTAAGCTGGCTGTGACTGGCGCAGACCGCAGGCGCGTGTACGCTGTTCAGCCGGTGGTTGGCGTGCTTCGCAGACTCATATCGTTAGTTCACAAGAGTTTTGTCATTCAGTGTAGCACGTTTAGTGATTATTGTGATAACTGTGATTGTTGGTCATGCCTAGACACCGATTCATATTGCGCGAACATGTGTACATCCATAATTCGTAGCAGAAAATCTTGTTCTGAAACAAGACAAAAATTTCGAATCAAGTTTCCAGGAAGATCTGTGCCTAATGCCAGTACAATTAGGAGGCTCGCTAAACGATTCAAGGAAACAGGCTCCGTAAATAATAAAAGAGTTGACAGACATTCTTTCATCAGAAGATGTCAGGTGTGTGTTACAAGAGAGGGAGCACATTTTTAGCATTGCCTACGAGTAGGAACTGTATTTTTTGGCAATAGCGATACGTGCGAACTTTATTCATATAATTTTTCTTGCCTATAATATGACCTTCTAAGTACTTAAAGTATCGTATTTTAGCAAAATGAACTCTCGAAATATCAGGAAACCTGATTATTTGTGCGAATAATTAATTACAAAATATACCCCACTTGGTACGAAAAATGGTATATATTGTCCCAAAAGCTCACCAATAAACATTTAAATGCTTCTGAGGGATAGATTGTCGTGGTTTCCTTCTCATTTGATTGATAGGCCTAGTGCTGCATACTCTCTACACGAATGTACACAAAGCCAGAAGTATGTGTATTCAGTTCCGCGATATCTAAGGCTATCTATCACATCAAATGGCGTTGTGGTCGTAGATACAGCAGTGCGAGTTCGCGACTTATAAAACATACAGCATTTAAGTATAAAAATGCCGAAAACTTAAGTCACAACAGTTTTCTCAAGTGCCGAGGAATACAATAGTGAGGGGTATGTGTTTGACGCTGCAAGATAGATTCTGGTTGGTTGGTTCTTAAGTTTAGGGGCTGCGACAATGCGGTCATGTAGTCTCGTGTACTTTGGGTGTGTGTAGAATCTGTCTGATAACTGGTGTTAATTGTGATGACTGTATTAGTGTGTGTTATCTGTTTTTTAATTTAAGTACTGCGATTTAGAATTTTTCAAATAGTTCCTACTTTTGCCGCCAAGCGTCACCGTCAACGACTACTAGGCCAAGTTCAGAACTTAGCTACTAGACGTCACCGCAGTCGGCTCTTGGCAACGAATGTAGAAACCTAAGAGCGTTGTTTACATTCTTAACCTATTCAATTTAGCTTCACACAGGTGCAATTAGTGGAAGGTTCTTTAGCATGCCATAAATCTATGACATGGGACCGCCGCCTTTACTTCCCCTCCGAAGGAAGGCATACTGAGGGATTTTTAACGCTCTTAAAAAATCCGACGGCTGGGTTTGAACCCGCTATCTTGGGCATAGAAGCTCAGCATGCTACCGACTACGCCACCGAAGCCGCCAAAAAGATAGATTCTAAGGTGTAAATATTGCAATGTTCGTATGCAGTGGGAACGAAAAGACACGTGCGATAAACACTGCAAGGATTCAGGAAGACATACAAAGAAGAAGATAGAAGCAAGTGAACATCTAAGCGGCAAATAACAATCGTCGATACTCTACACATCGCAAAGAAGTTGAAAAGTCACATAATTTACCCATACTGTAAGGAAGATTTCAGAAGAAACATCGATCATTATGACAATTTAGTTCGCAAAATACCCACCGAAATCAACAGTTTTATTTCAACAAAACATAAGGCCCTTACCTATGAGCACTGTATGTAAACATTTTTAACGTGCTTGGTGAAAGTGTTCGCCAACCAACAGCTGACCGGGTATGCGCGTCCACGAGCTGTGCCAGTCACAGCCGGCTTTGCTTGCCGTGTTTACTGGCGCGCTCATAGATAATGACCCTGTATATTTGTTCTTCAGAATCCTTTTTTCTTCTCCATTTTCAATTTGTTGCATTGCAATATTCAACTTGTCTAACTCATTTTGAACTCCTTTGAACCAATTTTTTTTTTCCAATTTGCCATAGGCTATATAGATTTTTTTTTTTTTTAATTTTTATTGGGGGAGGCAGAAGTGACACAGTGAAGGAGACGAGAACCTGCCTTTGACACTCACAACTTTGTTAATACGGATGATAATAATAATAATAATATCGTATGGCCTCGGGTGCCAGGTGCAAGCTTTGTAATTTGACACCCAGAGGGTAGCTTGCATGTCGAATTTCGTTGTTCCTTGAATCACTATGAAAGTCAAGGAGGTTAGATATCTAAGCTCCTTGAACACTATAGCGCTTTCTAGTATAGAAATGAGGAACTTTGTGTTGGCGGAAACTCCCGAGATTAATTTTGCCATTATGAACACGGCCTACTGAATTCAAATGGGTTCTTTGACATGCCAATATCGTGACATGGTGTCGCAAATTTTGCCGCCTTTCAAAAATCACTTACCACGGCCTGGAGCGAACCTGCAATCTTGGGGTTAGTAGACCGACACGATAACCACTCACCCACCGTGGCCAGCTGTTAATACGGATAATGCGGCACTTATGGAGTTTAGGTGGTACGGATATTTTTTCTCGAAATGTGATTTTTTTACATCAATTATGGGTAAATCGAGGGTGTTGACCACGAATATACTATTAGTTTTGCACCCACATCTAACTCCCTTGAGGGACGAGTGTTCGATTCCCCTCACAGGTACCAAGTCATAAATTCGAATTTGCAATGAATGACCCAGAATGGTACGGTATTGAGTTTATATAAATTGTATGAAAACGTTTCTTACATCGGATATGCGAAGTCGCCCGTAGCGCCCTTGAGGGTCGAGAGTTCGATTTCTCTCCCAGGTACTAAGTCATAAATTCGAATTTGGTACTTATAACCCGGAAATACAGTGAGTCCGGGAATATTCACCTACATGCGTCTGCGAGAGCTAGCTACAGCAGTTACGTTGGTAGCACGGCTGCCGCTTGCATCATCTCTACTTAGTATAAAACAAAGTCCCCGTTTCTTGGATGTTACTGGTAAACTCAAGAACCACTGGATAGATTTTGATGCGGTTTTCACCATTCTGTAAAGAATATATAGAGTATGATTTCTGTAGAAAATAATTTATTTATGATCAAAGGAAGCCGAGCAGTAACGTTTTTAGTGGAATAGTCGATAAAAAAACTAGCGTCCGAGCGCTTTGTAAGCTTACGCTGGGCAAACCGTTATAAATATCTAAATACTAGAGTGTAAGAATTGTTCAGCATGAAAAGTTCTACAAAAACGTCTGCGAGAGCATATGTCTATCTTCCATACATCTCCCACTATAAGGGAACAACTGAAGCTTGTCTCTTACAGCTTTATGTGCTGTCGACTTGGAGATTCCTGTTTGTAGAGCTAATTTTCGTGTTGTTTATTTCGGCTTCGCAGCAATATATCGGAGATTTCATCAAGTTTTTCGTCGTTAAAAGCGTAGGCCTGCCTGTTCCCGGTACATCGTGAACTGAGCCAGTCACACGAAATTTACTTACCAAATCCCAAATGGTATCACGGTTTGGACACTTTGAATTAGGAAACCGCACCTGAAATCTTAATTTTACATTTTCTGTAAACCGATCGCCTTCGCAAAAAACGTATTCCATCAAAAAAAAACTCTCTCTTCAGTAGTAAACATTACAGCCTGTATACTGTTGCACTCTTCCAATAATAATCTATCCGAACGCTCGCTGACTGTAATACACGCTGAAGACCTGCAGGCTCGCGCGCTTATCGCAATGCACATCGACAGCTCATACGGGGAAGTCCCGCTTTGAAGGACATAGTGCAGTGCAGCCAACTAAAACTCATGACTAAACCACTCACAGCTGCACGGTACCCACTGCGGAGAACATTCTCGGGCGCCCTGTAGTTTCTTACTTCGGAGATGTGAAAGGTCATCAGTAGCTCCCTTGAATGTCGGAGATCGATTCACCTTCCAAGTACTAAGTGGAATAATCGAATTCGCGATCTCTGGCCCGGATCAGAATCTAACCCTCATCCCTCGAGGGCGTTACATGTGGGTGCAAAACTAATAGTATATTCGTGATCAGCACCCTAGATTTACCCATAATTGATGTAAGAAAAATCACATTTCGAGAAAAAATATCCGTACCACCTAAACACCATAATGCATGATTTTCGTACCTTTCTATAGTGCCGCCATCGTTACTTCCGACTTGACAGTTCACTGGCTGGTGATTCAGTGTTGCCAGTCCACTAACGCGAATCAGCTGACGTACATGAATATAGCCGTAAAGTTAACAAAACACTCGTAATGTGAACAGACATATTTACACACATCATACTCGTGAATAAGTCATAATACTCTGAAATACCAATAAAGCTCGCTGACTGCTGTCAAAGTTAGCACGTGGGGAAATGCTGCGTTGCCACTGAGGCAGATCATGACTCATAACATTCCAAGAGGCTTGCAGGAAGACACAAATACTGTGGAAGTTAGCCCCACTGCCTGGCGCTCTAATGACCGTGACCAGCGAAGACACACTGAGTCAAACCATGTGCTTATTGCTGTGTCGGCATACATTGTAACATTGCTCACTGTTGCCATGGAGACCGTTACCTCTCTCGTCTCCACTCCTCACCTCACCCATCAAGCGTATGACAGCTTTCACCGAGCATCTTTTGTGAATCAGAGTATAGTAGCAGAAATTACACGTATACTGCGGTTAACAGAATATTTCTGTTAATGAAGCAGAAAAGAATTGTAACAAATAAATCTCTCACCATTACCACCTCACGTCCGGAGGCGAAGATGTTCAGAGTTCGAGAAAATGTATTATAAAACTTATAAAGGGAACACACCACTCACTATTGCTGTATATTGAACTATCACTATCACTTGACCCCTCTCAATGAGCACATTCTTTCTTGCTGCCATTGTTAGAGCTTTGTCGTGAATGACACTATGATACGGGGCATTGTCCATAACAATTGTGCTCGCACATTACAAATCATTTCCTGGATTTGACTCCTTAGTGGAGTCCCTTGTTCTAAAGCCTTTCCTTTCTTGCCGCTTGTCTTCCTCTTGCTAGACCCCGGCATGACACTAAGGCACACACGCATGGCAGAAATAACACAAACACTCACTGACCTAAAGCTAACCTACAACTACACGTAATTATACTACACTATGTCAAACTACAAACAATATCAATATCAGGGTGTCTACTACTCTGGAAAACAGGGAAAATTCAGGGAATTATGTGGGTAATTTAATGACACTCGGGGAATTTTAGTTTTATCTTGAATAATTGGAGGAATTCGTGTATTGTCCGGTGTCCACCGCCATGAAAATCGGCAAAATTTACTATAGAAATGGCTAATATTATTAAGGTACAGAGGGTGTTGTTGCATTTTTTTAGTAGTGCCAACATTATTGGTTCCAGACGAATGGTTTTCGCCTAGACCAATAATGGTTAGGTAGCGCGGCCCTAATCATAATCTTGCACAGTTTCCAGCCACTGGCCGGGTCTGTTTGGAACACAAGCCTCTCCAACGTCTTCTGTCTTCCCACCATCTTTCAGCCTCCACCCTTGTCCAGTCTTCTCCTCTCTTCTTCACGCTTTCTTCCACCCCCTTCAGCCACCTGTCTCTCGGTCTCTTTCCTTCCCACTTCGTCTCGTGTACTCTCCTGGGTATCCTCTTCTCCTCCATTCGTTTTACATGTCCATACCATGTAAGTCTAGATTTCTCTATACCATCCTGTAGTGGTTCCTCCTTCATTAATTCTCTGGTCCTCTCATTTCTTATTCTGTCCATCTTTGTAGCTCCAATACTGCTTCTCAAGAACCTCATCTCACTGGCCTGTATTTTGCTCTTCTCTCTTCCTTTCATAACCCAGGTCTCCGATATATGATCTTTCGCTGTTCTGAGGGACATCCTTGCTCCATATCATGCTTCTCACACTACTCCAGAATGCTTCTGCCTGTCTCCCCCGCTCATTTATTTCTCTTATCGTTTTTTCCATTATCTTGTGTCAGGCTTCCCAGATTCTTGAAACTCTCTACTTTCGTCAGCTGTTCCCCACGAATTGTTATTCCCGTTGTGGTTATTTACTTCTTCCTTGTTGTGATCACTATCTTACTCTTATTTATGCTAAATTTCATCCCATATCCTTGTATTATTCCTTCCCACACGTCCAACTGTTCCTGTACCTCCTCCTCCTTGTTTCCCCATATCATCAAATCATCTGCAAACACCATTGCTTTCATCTGCGGCCCTAATAACCAATATAAACACCTCTGTTTTTTGTCACGCACTGTGGGGGTAACCGCGTATCAATAATCTTTATCCAGGCCAATGGGTTTGCCTAGTAACTTAGTACAATCAGTAATTTTCACCAATAATTTCGTCCAGACAGTCGCCAAACCTCGCAACAGGGGATAGCGGTGAAGTGAAGTTGCAATCCAACATGGCGACGTGTTTTTTGCTAAGTTTATTACTTGAAAGTTAATGTTGAGAATTTCCTTATTTTGAAAGTGTTTTCGTTGTGTTTGTTAATAGCAGTTGACTTCAATAACGTGGCACAGTAAGTAGAAACCATTTCCAGATCGCTGCTATCAAATATAACGCACTTTGAAAACGGAGAATGCAGGAGAGCCTAAATGGAAATTACTCATTTAAGTATAGTCTTGTGATGATTATTCTTACTGACATTAAATCGGTAAGCTCTCAGTCCTTGCAAGATTGAGCACACTGTGTATTTGTATGTAAATCTGCAACTGTATTATTTTTGAGAGCATTTCTATTGATTAGCTACTTTTAACAATTTATGAGACAGGTGAGGTACCCCCTGATTTCAAGAAGAATGTAATCATCCCTGTACCAAAGAAAGTGGGAGCTGACAGATGTGAAGATTATCGTACAATCAGCTTGATTACTCATGCTTCAAAGATCCTGTCTAGAATAATTTACAAGAGGATTGAAAGCCAGATAGAAACGGAGTTGGGTGAAGACCAGTTTGGTTTCAGGAGAAATGTAGGAACAAGGGAAGCTGTACTAAGTCTTAGGCTGATTTTGGAAGGTAGAATAAGGAAAGATAAGAGAACGTTCATGGCTTTTGTAGACTTAGAAAAGGCTTTTGATAACGTTGATTGGACTAAATTGTTTGACATTTTGAAATCAATTGGAATAAAGTACAGGGATAGGAGGGTGATATACAATCTATACAGAAACCAGACAGCAGTCATTCGAGCTGAAGGACATGAGAGAGAAGCTGGTATTCAGAAAGGTGTAAGGCAAGGCTGCAACTTATCACCCATACTGTTCAATCTTTACATTGAACAAGCAATGAAGGAAATTAGAGAAAAATTTAAAGTGGGAGTGAAGATTCAAGGAGAAATAATTTCAACTCTGAGATTTGCTGATGACATCGTCATCTTGGCCGACAAGCCTGAGGATTTGAATGAGTTTTTGAATGGTATGGACTCCGTCTTACGGAAAGAATTCATGATGAAAATAAATAAATGTAAAACAAAAATACTGGAATGCAGCCGAAATAAATCAGAAACCTCTATGGAGATCAAATTGGCAGGTGAAAAGCTGAAGGAAGTAGGAGACTTCTGTTACTTAGGAAGCAGAATAACCAGTGATGGACGAAGCAAAGAGGATATTAAAAGTAGGTTGGCTCAGGCAAAGAAAGCATTTCTACAAAAAAGGAATCTGCTGACATCGAATATAGATTTAGGTATTAGGAAGTCATTTTTGAAAGCCTTTGTCTGGAGCGTGGCGCTCTATGGAAGTGAAACTTGGACTATTGGTGCAGCAGAAAAGAGGAGAATTGAAGCATTTGAAATGTGGTGTTACAGGAGAATGATGAAGATCAGATGGGTAGATAGGGTTACAAACAAAGAGGTATTAAGACGAGTGGGAGAGGAGAGATGTTTCTGGCGACTGCTAATGAAGAGAAGAGATAGGTTGGTAGGACACATACTAAGACACCCAGGAATAGCAAACTTAGCTATGGAAGGAAGGGTCGAGGACAAGAACTGTAGGGGTAGACCAAGGTTAGAATATGTTAAACAGATTGCCTCGGATGTAGGGTGTGGTAGCAATGTAGAGATGAAACGATTAGCTCAGGACAGGGAGGCATGGAGAGCTGCATCAAACCAGTCAAAAGACTGAAGACTCAAACAACAAGTACAACAGATTTCTGGATAAAAAATTTAGAAATTGATTAAATGTAGAAAAATATATTTTTCTGTTCTTCCTTTTCCAACTTTGCCATGCTACCCTTTATTGTTCGAGCACTTTTTGAAACGCTCTTTAACCCTTTCCTTCTCAAAGCGCCCCAATGCGCCCGGATATGAAAGTCACAGCTCCCTGCTAAAGCGCACGAAAGCGCCCGTGCATGTTCTGGCAATGAGAATAGACATTGTGAACTAAGGACTCCATGAAGCAGGCTACAGAGATGCATATATTAGCATATTTAAATTAGGATTTGGCAATTTTTGTAGTGTGGGCCAATGTGACTAATTCCGGGAGAAATAAAAAGATGCTGAAGTGGTTCTGAACTAAGGACCTCAGGAAATAAAACAACTGTAAACATTGTAATATCTGTATAGTTTGTGAAAACTGTGCAAATTCCATTACTGACACATTTTTTTCAAATTAGTTTCATAATTGTTTTTGTGACCAGATCATTTAGTTTTAAAATTGTGACCAGATTATATGAGGGCAGACTTCAAACCAAGGACCCCATGTGAGTGGTATTTACTGTGAGTCATTGCAAGACTGTTGGTAATTCATCATCATCATCTTCATTTCCCCTTTTCCAGCTGACACTGGGTGGGGGCAAATGTGGTTCCTCTCCACTTTGTTCTGTCATTCCACCATTTCTCTTCCGACACAGTGTTCCAATCCAGGTTCTGTTTTCTAATACTATTCTCCACCGAGTCCATCCAACGCATTCTTGGTCTTCCTCGTCCTCTCTTCCCTGTCATCCATCGTTCCAGTGCTCGTCTTGGTAGCCTTACTTCATTCATCCGTTTGACATGTCCAAACCATCTCAATCTGTTTTGCTCCAGTTTGTCATTTAGTTTCTGTACTCCCAGTTCTTTCCGTATATCTTCATTTCTCACTCTGTACCTCCTCGTTTTCTGGACCATACTTCTCAGGAATCTCATCTCAGCTGCTTGTACTCTGCTCTCATCCTTATTCATTGTCCAAGTTCCTGCTGCATATGTCATTATAGGAACATAATATGCTTTGTACATAACTTCTTAGCCTTAATTGGTATATCCTTGTTCCATACTAGTCCACGAACCTGTTGATAGAAAGCACTCCCGAGTTGTATTCTTCTGCTAATTTCCAAATCTAGTCTTCCATCTTCAGTCAGTTCACTTCCCAAGTATTTGAAGTGTTTCACTTCTACTTTGATTACTTCTTTTCCTTCTTTCTTATCTCTACTCATCACCACTGTTGTACTCTTCTCCACATTTATCTTCAATCCCCATTGCTCAAGCTTTTCATTTATTACGTCTAACTGTTCTTGTACCTCCATCTCATCCTCGCCCCAGATCACTGTTGGTAATTCACGTGTAATTTTTTATTTTATTTTTATTTTTTTAATGTATTATATAGTTCCCATGTTATGTGCAAGAGTAGGTCAAGTGCCATGCTGCTTGTGGTCCGGTGTGTATACAACTGATCTACTTGTACTATATCGCATTGCACTAGCATTCACGTCGGTGTATGAGCCGATCACCCAGCACTATATCATGTCATAGGCGCATTGCATTTCAAATCGTTCCCACGTCCGTGGAGCTGATAGTACAAGATAGCACATCCACTTAATGGGTCAATGCAAATTTCAAAGTCAATTAGTCGAACGAGTGGTCCCTGATTTCATGGTGCCAACAACACATCTATAGCCACATACCAGCGCACTTTCAAACAAAGTGCTGGAACCAAAGTTTCCACTTCGTCATCATTTTACCCACCAATATTGCAAGCTATTGGGTCATGGACACTAACAAAATGCTCATTGTTTTTCTTGACACACAAGTGATTTATGACTGTGCATTTTATCAATCGCACACTAAGCAAGAATGTTCATAATTGCGATTACATATTTAAGTTGCTGTAAACAGTAGGAATGTTTTAATTGTTTATAAGTTTGTCATGTTTTAATTTTTTAATAGTTTTTTTATAGTGTTTTAATACCAGTGTATTATATGTTTCGACATTGACGAGGCCAATTTTGTCTGTGTAATGGTGTTTCCTAATATAAATGTAATGGGCTGAAGAAGGAATTAACAGAAATTCCGAAACATGTACCCATGAGACGCTAACTTAAAATTAAATGTGTGTTGATTAGGCGGAAACTTTGTAACTTGTTATATTCGATAAGAATAGTAGAGAAGTGAGAGAAGCCAAATCATGAAAATACCCTCAATTAGTGTTGACTTCTGCCGAAAAAATAGTCCTCGATACCTGCGTGGGTATATCCGACGACTAAGTACTGTCCGTCCACCAGCTTAAGGTCCGTGGCAGGAATGCAACGAGTCAGCTGGAGACAGCTGGCCTCTGCGCGAACGACAATAATGTCAACCTACTAGAGACCCGTACGATTTCACAATTGAAACTAAACGAAAGTATCAGTGAGTAACCATAGCGTGAATAACATTGGTGCTGAGTTGGCAATACCTGCAGTGGCACGTTCACTCGATCAACGCAACTGGAACGTCTCCTCTCCCCTTCAGTCCCCTAAGACCATGAGCTGGTGGACGGACAGTAGCCACCCGGTGTTTCACATAGCGTTACCAGGGCGTGTAAAGTAATAAGTGGTGGAACTTCCGTATGAGTCAATGGTTAAGATGAAGTAGTTCTAAATTTCAACACCAGGCGCCGCGCCGAGCATATGGTCTAAAGCACATGACGGGACGGCAGTGATACATTACCGCGCGCAAGTTGTACTTACGTTTTATTTCTATGCTTGTTTTAAACTTCTGTTATCATGCATAGGCCTACCAGTTAAAGAGGTCCTTTCTTCACAAGCTAATTATGAGGACGTTAGGCAATTAGCTTTCTTCTCTTAATGAATACGGTCAATGGCGAGAAATGAAATACATACGAGCAGAGAGGTGAAGGATAACAATTGTCAGCAAATTAAAGAAACTATTACACTGTCAGAAAGTGAACCCTATAATCCTGTCAGTTAATGATGAGAGTTCTGAGAGAGCAGGCGATAACGTTGTTTATTATTTGAGTGGTTACCTGATTCACACAGCAGCAACGAAGATTGAGATATGTACTTACTGCATTTGGTCATTGGAAAGTGATTCCGAAACATTTGATGCTGTTAGTGAAGTATGTATCCTCACCATGCTGAGAGACTTTGGCGGAAGTGAATCTGAATTTCTCAAATACCCGTCTTTATCTTTATTTCACGTGATGAAAAAAAAATAATCGTGTGACCTCCTGAGAGGCCGAGTGCAGGTCTTTCTAATCGACGCCCGTGGGCGACCCGCACGTCGTTATGGGGATGAGGTTATGATGAAGACGGCACAGTTCCCGAGCCACGGGAATTAACCCCAAGAGATTAAAATCCCTAAAGGCTCGGCCAGGAATCGAACCCGGGACACGGCGGGCCAAAGCCTACGCGCTAACCATTTAGCCACGGAGCCGGACATTTCATGAGATGAAACGTGTAGATGCAGTAGTGGAGGCAAAGTTGGAGCAAGAAGGTGCGTTGTGGGGCGATATCTTTTCAGATTGTGTGGATATGATCTGTGAACTTCCTGTGTTCCAAAATGTGTGCTGCTCAGAGGATCAAAATAATAACCCCTGGCACTACAGCCCTTGAAGAGCCTAGGCCTGCCAAGCGACCGCTGCCCAGCCATTTGGCCGGCAGATATTGGGGTGACGCGTGATCAGCGCATCGGGTCCCCTCGGCCGTTAATCTTGGTTTTCGTGACCGGGGTGCTGTCTCACTATCAGACAGCTACTCAATTGTCCTCACGAGGCTGAGTGCACCCCGTTACCAGCCCTCACGTCAGTTTCTAAAATCCCTGACGGAGCCGGGAATCGAACCCGGGGCCTCCGGGTGAGAGGCAGGCCCGCTACTCCAACACCACAGGGCCAGTGCTCCAAGGATCATCTGTTACTATATTTCCCTAGGATAGTCTTTCATTACATTAAATGCCGGTTCATTTTCCGGGCGAAAGAAATGTCCAGGGGACTGAGATCCAGATCGTCTTCAAAATCATCTAAAAAAATAATAAAGATCTCTTCTGTTAAGAGGTAAGCTCTATTCTTCTTAGAAATGTATTTTAGTGTGTTCTGGATAGTATTTTAATATGTTCGTATTCCCTTGGAGATTTGTTTGTTATTCACAACTTGCTTAGTATTTAGTGCAATACTTCTTTTAATAAACAACTAGCAACCCGCCCCGGCTTCGCCCGGGAACAGTTATGAATGGGCAAGGAATTCCTGTCAGACGTAATTTAAGAATGGCGAGATGCACGAGACATAAATCCCCGTTCCGTCCAAACTAAAAACACTTATATTGGGCAAAGTATCGAAGATAGAGATATGCTCTCGTGGACTTTTTTGGAGAATTTTTCATGCTGAACAATTCTTACACTCATAGTATATTGATATTTTTAACGGTTTGCCCAGCTTAAGCTTAAAATGTGCACGGACGCCATGTACTATTTTCGACCTTTTCACTGAAATCTGAAATCGTTACTGCTTGGCTCCCTTTGATCATAAATAAATTATTTTCTACAGAAATCTTCCTCGAGATTACCTTTACAGAATGGTGAAAGCCGCACCAAAATCCATCCAGTGGTTCTCGAGATTACCCATGACATCCAAGAATCGGGGACTTAGTTTTATACGAAGTAGAGGCGAGCCTGACAGGCAAGCAGAGGCCAAGTTACGCTAGTACCACCTAGCGGCGGAAAAGGTCAACTACCGGAGTTCCTTCACTTGTTACTTTACACGCCCTGGCGTCACTTAGAGGGACAAAACTCGGCCATCATTGTCTTGCCTAGGGGGACAAATTTCTCCTCCAATGTCTAAATGTTCTGCTTTCATAATTTATCTAATATATGAAAAATAGTATTGTAATGTCAGCGAATTTTATTAAGAAACGTGCGGATACGGATAAAAGTTGTGCGGATGCGGATAACATTCGTGGGGATGCGGGGCGGATACGGATAAAAGTTGTGCGGATGCGGATAACATTCGTGGGGATGCGGGGCGGATACGGATAAAAGTTGTGCGGATGCGGATAACATTCGTGGGGATGCGGGGCGGATACGGATAAAAGTTGTGCGGATGCGGATAACATTCGTGGGGATGCGGGGCACAGCTGGGGATCGAACCATAAGCATAACTATAACTATAAGCATGGTGGCCACTACTCCTGGAAAATGACAACAAATTTGAAAACACCTGGAAAATAGCCACTGTTAATTAATTATAAAAATCTTTCCATCTTTTTTCATACTCCTGCTGCTGTTTTTTGTGAGCACTCTATGGTTAACGAAAGAAATTTCCTCAGGCTACCTGTTTCTGTGTCGGAGAACACACGATAGTATTTTTGTAAAACATATTCAGTATAGACAACTTCACCGCAGGGCGGATCAAGTTTTGTTCATCCGCGCAGGGCTCTACATATAGCCCCATGTATTTACGTGTGTGTAGTATTTGTGTGGTATCTTGTGTTATTGTGATGGCTGTACTGGTATGTGTATTTGTAAACTAGGGATAGGATTGGGAAGGAGGCTGCCGTGTCCCTCTGTTAGAAACCACCCCAGCATTTGCATGGAGTTGATATGGGGCGGGGGGCAAACCACAGAAAACCACTTCCAGGATGACTGAGAGGAAATCGAACCCTCCTCTTCTCAGTTTTGCCTGACGAGGCTGAGTGTACCCTCTTCCAGTTCTCACATAAGAATTAAAATTTCTTGGCACAGCTGGGGATCGAACCATAAGCATAACTATAACTATAAGCCTGGTGGCCACTACTCCTGGAAAATGACAACAAATTTGAAAACACCTGGAAAATAGCCACTGTTAATTAATTATAAAAATCTTTCCATCTTTTTTCATACTCCTGCTGCTGTTTTTTGTGAGCACTCTATGGTT
Organism: Meconema thalassinum; assembly: GCA_946902985.2. NCBI lineage: Eukaryota > Metazoa > Arthropoda > Insecta > Orthoptera > Tettigoniidae > Meconema > Meconema thalassinum. The sequence goes on from OX336397.1 coordinate 67,168,919, forward strand.
AACGAAAGAAATTTCCTCAGGCTACCTGTTTCTGTGCCGGAGAACACACGATAGTATTTTTGTAAAACATATTCAGTATAGACAACTTCACCGCAGGCGGCATTGTTTTCTCTCTTTTTTTTTAAGCGGATATTTGAGTCACAAAGGCTTTTTTAAAACAACAATTAAATCATTTGTGTGTAGGCTTGCGTATCAATAACGCAATCACCACTAATTTTTGTCAACATCTGTATAAGTAAACCTAACACAACTGCTTTATTTTGGTCTTGAAGTAGGCAACCGATAAAGCACCCCTCGGGACTCGCCCTTATTTTTAAGTCGGGAAAAATGAGAATTACTCCTGGAAAATTCCTGAAAAATCGTTGACCGATTTGAGTGGCCACCATGTATAAGGTGTTCTTCTTATAGTTTGTAAGTTATAAGTCTATAGTAGTTGTACCTTCATTTCATTGTCATGATTTTGCTATTATCCGTATCATTAGCGGCTAATAACCTAGATTTTAGGCCCTTTAAAACAATTACAGTGGAACGTGGCTAATTTAAACTTCTAATTCGAAATCTTCTTTAATTCGAATTTTTCTCTTGGTCCCTAACATTTTATATACAATCAATGCTAAAAAATCGTGGTTAATTCGAATTATATTTTGGGTAATTCGAAGTTTTTACGTGTAAAAAGCTGATCGGAAGCCAAACAGTTGGGTCCGAAAGACAAGATGGCGACGACCCATCTGGCGATGAACTCGTGGAGGAAGTTCCCGAAAAAACTGTTCCGAGTGCAGCCCAAGCAACAAACCACATCACAGAACCAAGGTTTTTTTTTTTGAAAGTAGAATTGACGGAAGTGATTCTGTTTTCAGTTCCTTAAATTTGTTAGACTCTTTGTGATGGCCGAGAGACTTAATAGGGATGTAGCCTGAGAAAGTTCGCGCCAGATAGCGCTCGTGTAGTACTGGGTAAGCGCAAGGCGATCGTCCTATGTTTCCCCCAGACAGCTACGAGGAATGTATAGATTGTGACCGAGTTTTCTAAGCTAAAGTAAATTATATCTTCTCTAATTTTACTCCAAGACTATATTAATTAATTCTATAGGTATATCCTCTAATGTATTATGAACGATTTTCAGCGTTTAAGTGTTAAACAGCTGTAAAATGAGCTACGGACTAGAGGCCCTAAAACCAGTGGGAGGAGGGAAGAATTGGTAGGCTACAGCGGTAATAACAAAATTCTAACGCGCTTTATTATTCAAATTACGAATAGGAGTCGGCATGCTTGAGTATTGTAGGCCTATATTGATAAATAGCCTATATCTCCATAAGACCTAAAAATCATAAATGGAGATTTCCCGGTCAATGCATGTGAGATTTTCAAAGTGAAATGCCTTGTCCTGTTCGGATTCCACGTAAAGAGGAAGTCCTCTTTGCCTTATGATCTCTAGATTAACGGTCACGTAAAACTATAATCTTCCTTTTATAAATAGAGATTTAAATATTCACTGGCTCCCCTTGCTTATAGACTTCGATTCGTGTATTTTTTTGGTTGATAGCGTACATGAAACGGTCTTGTTTTAAGGTAAACATAATCAAAGAAAGTTGATACCGGTATTGTTTACCTCAAAATGCATCGCAACGTTTGGTTCTTTTGTAATTTGTCAATTTCTTAATACAAATCGTTTCCATACCCCTTGGAAACGACTTAGGGGTACAGTATTTAAAAAGTTTGAGAATCCCTGTTTTAAGGCCATGAACTGTTTCCATTCATCTGGCTAACTTAGGCCTATGACTCAAGAATGTAGAAGTAAGTCACTACCGGTACCACATTCTCCGTCGGGCAGATGTAAGTTGACGATTAATTCTGATTTCAAGAAACCAACCATAATACGTTTTTGACTGTTAATGTTGTGCCGGAGTCACAAATGTTACATTCACTACTTCCTGTATATTGACGATTTCTTCCCGTACCGTACTTCAATGGAGATAATTTATGCAGATTCCGATATTGTAGGCTTATCGTGGTAAACTGGCAATTTTCTTGTGTGTGGCCTCTTCCTTATTTTTGTTGTGTTCGTGGTCCACGGAAAAAGCGATGGAACAGTGCCCGGTTTTAATCTTGCTCTCTCACCTTCAAATACAAACGCATAAATTCAGTGGTTGTTATCGATATGTCTATTCAGTTTGTAGGTAGGAATTATTTCCCTTTGTAAATCACACTTGCCCAACACAGTTTTCGTGAAGTCATCGAGTTGAAAACGATGGGAACACACTTTAATATTTTCGGTCAGATTTTCTTACCGAAATGTTTCCTTCTAATAGCATGTAACCATTTCTTCCTCATTTCTTTATTTTGTTAAAATTGGTGACACGAAATCGGATTTCCCTGATTTTTGCAAAGAGGAACACTGCAATAGCTCGGCATAGTCACGAAAATAGCCATTTAAACAACTTAAATTCGTGGATATTAGCGGCATGAGAACACAGGAGACAAATGAAGAGCGCCTTGCGCTTACCCAGTACAACAGCAGTGCGCTCTATCGGTGCTAGTTCTATACATCCCTATTGTAGGAAACAGGTAAAAATCTGAAACTTCTTTGAAAACAGTAGATTTCTCTAAGACTTAACTAGATTGCTGGATTACTACTGTCCTTATATAGGTGAATAGTACATGTTGGTTTTATTTTATCATTTGAAACTTTTGAGGTTATTCACGATACAGTCGTTAGGGCCTATACAGCTTAACCCTCTTAGTGCCAAGCCATTTCCTGAAATACTTGCCAAGAAAGCCAAGCTATTTTCAATGATCATGCAGACAATTCGGAAAGAAATCATTAATACCCCATTTTCAACGATAGAATCATTACTTTTGCTTTTCATTATAACCAATACCCCATTCTTTCATACATTATGTTCGAAAAAGTAAATACTGCATCTAAACCTTTATAATGGAGGTTATTCTGAAAATCTTTCAATTTTTCAATTTTTTCTTTGTAAAAAATCAATTTTGAGTCTAAATTAAGGTCACCTAAGTGTCATATTCGAAGAAATACTACGTTTCCAGCTGTATAATGCTCTTAGATACATCTGTAGGCAGAAAGCGTCAACAAGAAGAAAATAACTGCACCACAATTTTGGCGGGAACGTGCGTGATTGGGGGAGCGCTAAGGGATGGCGTGAATACAAACCTATCGCGTAACGGACTTGGAAGGAAAAAATTAAACACCTCACAGGCAAGCCTGGAACCTCACCTTTCCAACAGTATGAAATAATAACGAACATATGCCTAGAGAAATCTGCAAATATAAGATAAACAGCACACCGATTCAATCGGCTTTGGCACGTTTGGCGCGAGCAGTGAGAGCCGATCTGATCGGCGTGTGGCACTAAGGGGTTTAATAAAGGTTCTTGGATGAAAACTTGAAGTTTGAATATTTTCTCTACCGAATTTTTGGATAATTCGAATTTTTTATTGGTCCCTTGAGGTTCGAAATATCCAAGTTCCACTGTATTAACATCATCATATTCTTTTGCAGGTTAAGAAGAGGTGTTTTGCCCACCAAGAAGTTGGGCAGAGAAAGCGAGGAACAAGAGGGTGCAGATGAACCCAACGTCGGCCATTCTGCTGCTTGTAAAGACTCTGAATTATTTGGGAGTACAATGAATCGAAATGTTGGAGCTCATCCCATAAAACACGAGGTCGACATAACTCAAGGATTTAGCGAAGAAAGCAGTGAACCTCAAGAGAACATGATGAAACCAGATGAAGAGTCTACCTACGATGGTAGTTCCGTGTATTGTGTCATGACTCTCGCTACTGACGACGATGGTGAATTTTACGTTCCCTCACGTGACGAACTTTATGATAGTGATCACCTTGGTGAGTCCAAAGTCCTGTTTTAACTTTGTGGTTTAGGAGGATGCTATAGTTCGTTTTCTCTAACTTGGCTTATTTGACAAAATTATTTATTAACTAGCTGAAGTACCCGTGCTTTGCTACGGGTCATAAATAAATTAAAATGTGAAGGTGGCAGTTAAACAGGGGATAGGCGAAGTGCTATGCGGAGGAAGAGTAAGGATGGGATATTTTGTCCAACTACACCGCTCGGCGTTGACCGTGTTTTATAGCACAAATTTTGATTTTACTCGCTAACCATTGGAGATACACGAAAAGTGATAAGGACCTTTCGGATAGAAAATCAAAATTTAAACCTTGTATATGCCATCAAAAGTTTGCTATTTCTTAGCGTTATCTTTTTATTTGAGAACGTTTGAAACCAAAGGGTGTAGTGACATCAATAAAATGGTCGCCATCTTTAAATAGGCTAGTGCAAAGTATCGAAATCAAAAGTAGCCTATATGTTAACAAGATAAATCAGCTACTTCCATGTAAATCGGACCAGTGGTTCTTGCGTGATTGAGTAATACACAGACACACACCATCTCATTTTTATATACAGAGAGTTTGTTTTATATGCGACGGGGACCCTAGCTTGCCCGCTCGCCCGCGTTACGCGTCTGTCTCCCGCCAGGCACTTTGCTGTTATGCTGCGCTTGCGCGGCACTGAGTCATTGAGTATAGGAATGTGTACTTAAATTTGTACTTCAATGTGATCCTTGACCAATTTTTTGACGAACTGACTTACGGAGAGCGATTGCCAACTTATTTTCAACAAGATTCTGCCACTGCTCACACTGCCGAAGCATCCATGACAGAATTGCATCGCATTTTCGGTACTAGGATTATAAAGTCGGAAAGTGTGGCCCCCGCGAAGCCCAGACTCATCACCATGTGACTTTTATCTGTGGGGGACGCTTAAAAATAGTGTATGCGAGAAACCCTCAAACTATAAATGAGCTTAAAGGCTATATTACAGCTGAAATACAGTCAATCGGTGGTGAGGAACTTCAGAGAGTACATGCCAGTTTCATGAAAAGGTGCCAGCGATGTTTAGCAGTGAATGGCGAACATTTTCAGCACCAGCTGTGAACTAGGTAAGTACACATTCCTATACTCAATGACTCAGTGCCGCACAGCGCCGCATAACGGCAAAGTGCCTGGCGGTAGACAGGCTCGCAATGCGGGCGAGCGGGCAAGCGAGGGTCCCCGTCCCATATAAAACAAACTCTCTATATATTCTTATAGATAGTGAATGAGACGACAACCTGCCTTTGACACTCACAACTTTGCTAATATAGATAATATATGATTTTGATACCATTTGTTCATAATATAGGGGACAATACCTATTGAAATTGCCATCCATTATCACTACTGCACTGGAAATTTGCTAAATTACGTAAATATAAGTTTTTGTTTCTTGCTCTGAGCAATGGCAGCCATGTTCCTCAAGTACATGCATGGTGGCCACTACTCCTGGAAATCCTGGAAATCTCCTGGATTTTTATTAGGTCTGGAATTATAAAAATCTTTCCATCTTAAATCATGCTCCCGCTGCGGTTTTGGGTGAAAACTCTATCGTTAACCCCGGTCATTGCATGTGAGATTTTCGAAGTGAAATGCCATGTCCTGTGGTTCGGATTCCACATAAAAAGGAGGTCCCGTGACTCATGATCTCGAGATTAACGGTCACATTAAACTACAAGCTTCCTTTTTTCTATCGTTAACGAACTAAATTTCCTCAGGCTACCTGTTTCTGTTTGGGAAAACACGCGATAGTATTTTTGTAAAACATGTTGAGTGTAGACAATTTCACCGCAATACTCCTCTTTTTTTTTTAAAGCGGATATGTGAGTCACATAAAGAAGATGAAGAGTGGTGAAGCAACAGGAGTGGATGAGGTAGCTGTGGAGATGATAAAAGCAGCAGGACCAGTAGGGATGCGGTGTTTGTACAGACTATTTCGAGTGATATGGAAGAGCAAGGAAGTACCAGAAGACTGGGGTAAAGGACTAATAATTCCAGTATTCAAGAAAGGAGATAAGAAAGAATGTAACAACTACAGAAGAATCACCCTCATCCCGCATGTAGCAAAGATATTTGAAAGGATACTTGAGGGTAAACTGAGGATGAAAAGGAAATGGAGGAAGAACAACATGGATTTAGAAAAGACAGATCAACTTTTGATCTAATTTTTACCATAAGAAACATGATGGAGAAAAGGTGGGAATTCAGGAAGGATTTAGTGATGATATTTATAGACATTGAGAAGGCATATGACAGTGTACCAAGACAACTGGTTTGGGATGCATTGATAAAGAAGAAAGTAGACAGAGCAGAAGTGGAAATGTTAAAAGCTATCTATAGGAAGTGTATAAGTAGTGTGAAGACCAGGGTTGGGCAAACAAACTGGTTTAATGTAGAAACAGGACTCCGAAAAGGGAGTGTTTTTTCCCCTATACTTTTCATCACTGTCACGGATGAAATCCATAAGCGAGTGAAACAGAAAATGGGAAGTAAAGAGACTAAGGCCTTACTCTTTGCTGATGACATAGTAATATGGAGAGAAGATGAAACAGAAGTACAGGAACAAGTCGATGTATGGAACCAGGAGATAGAAGAGTATGGAATGAAAATAAGTGTGGAGAAGAGTAAGACAGTAGTGATAACGAGAAATAAGAGAGATGGTAGGGGGAATATTAAAGTAAATGGGAAAACATTAGAAGTTGTGAAAATTTTAAATATTTAGGGGATATAATCACAGAAGATGGAAAGATAAGTGAGGAAATTGGTAAGAGAATCTAGCAAGCAAATGGGTTTTACCAGTGTGTGAGAGGTATGGTGTGGAACCAGGATGTTCCAGAGAAATGTAAGAAAGTCATGTACTCAACATCTTACACACCTATATTGACATATGCAGCAGGCACATGGACAACAACAAAACGGGATGAAAGCAGAGTCCAGGCAGCCGAGATGGAGTTTCTTAGAGGAATAATTGGAAAGACACGAAGAGACAAAATCAGAAACACAGAAATTAGGGAAAGAACTGGATTCCCGAAGCTACAAGACAAGATAGAGATCAGTAAGCTGAAATGGTATGGACACATGATGCGAATGGGTGAAGACCGAGTCCCAAAGCAAGTATTTACAGAGAAAGTAACAGAAAAGAGGCAACGGGGAAGGCCTAGGAAGAGGTGGATGGATGCAGTGAGGGAGAGCATAGAGAAGAGAGGGGTAAAAGTAGAAGAAGGAAGAGAGTGGTGGAGAGACAGAAAATTATGGAGGTCCTTGATTCACACCCCGACCCAGAACACTGGAAACGGGAAATGAAGAAGAAGAGGAGATGTGAGACACAAAGGCTTTTTTAAAACAACAATTAAATCATTTGTGTGTAGGCTTGCGTATCAATAACGCAATCACCACTAATTTTTGTCAACATCTGTATAAGTAAACCAAACACAACTGCTTTATTTTGGTCTTGAAGTAGGCAACCAATAAAGCCCCCCCCCAAGACTCACGCTTATTTTTAAATCTGGAAAAATGAGAATTACTCCTGGAAAACTCCTGGAAAATCGTTGACCGATTTGAGTGGCCACCATGTACATGAGGTCTCTTCAACTGTTATCGAGGCACACACATTGACGACACATTGATATCACGTTAGTGTTGACAACATGTAAGATATAAAATGCATGGTAAAGCCCGACACATCGGTCTCTGCGGCATGACCGGAGAGGCATGGCCACTGAACAGTGGGAGGAGTGAGACTGTTTTAGTTAGACTGATCGCTCCCGTCACTTTTAAACGTGAAACGAAATATCATGCGCACCGCTGGGTCAAGATTGGCAGGATACGGTTTCTACATGAGTAGCATGAAAGGCAGCATTTTCCTGAATATACAGGGTGTTTGCAGCAAGCCCTACTTTGTACTGTAACTCGTTTATTTTTCAAGATATTTTAATTTTGACAGTTGCTTTGGAAAGTACCTTTCAATCTCTAAAACTTTTGTTTCGTTGGTTTTTGTGTGAAGTTCAGGCATAACGCGCAAATCAACTTTTTGTGGCACTTTTTTGCCCAAATCGGTTTTTTGACATCACCTATCGAAAGAGCGACATCGAATTAGTCGAATAAGCCACCAAAATATCAGTTTTTGCCGAAATCAAACTCGCATAATGCGAGTTTGTATTTAGATTTTCGTCCGCTTATAGCATGTGACAAGCCTCTGCTCGGCCCGGTCGAACCAATCTAAACACAAACTCGCATAATGCGAGTTTGATTTGGGCAAAAACTGATATTTTGGTGGCTTATTCGACTAATTCGATGTCGCTCTTTCGATAGGTGATGTCAAAAAAACGATTTGAGCAAAAATGTGCCTAAACCATGCCACAAAAAGTTGATTTGCGCGTTATGCGTGAACTTCACACTAAAACCAATGAAACATAAGTTTTCGAGCTTGAAAAGTACTTTCCAAAGTAAATGTCAAAGTTAAAATATTTTGAAAAACAAACGAGTTACAGCACAAAGTAGGGCTTGCTGCGATCACCCTGTATAGAAACGTGAATCACAAGTCTACGCCCAGTAGTCAGTAGATATACTGGCATGCTTAAGATCCCCTTCGGGGCGAAATTGCGGTGTCCCGGCGTCTCTAAAAGCCACAGTACAGCAGTTAACAGAAACGTAAAAAAGATAACAATAATATCTTAAAATTATTCGAAAGAGGGCACACGCTACTTATCGATCATTAATCACTCACTTATCAATTACTACACATAATACCTTCTGCAATGTAAGTGTGGTTTTATACGAGTATTGGAGTTGCAAAACACTTTCAGTGTGCATGTTGTTTTTTTTTAACATGTATTGTCATAATAGAAACAAGCCTTAAAGAAAACTAATCAATTAGCTCATCACACGAAGTAAAATAAAATCATCATCATCTTCCTAGCATTAATCCCGCTTTATTGCAGGGTCTGCTTTTCTGCACTTTTTCTTCCATACTGCTCGATCTTGAGCGTCTCTAGTTGTGGCATTCACTAGTTGCATGTCCTCCCGCATAGTATCCAGGTTTTTTTTCCTCAGTCGCCCTCGTGAAATAAAATAAAATAATAATAAAGAAAAGTACGGTACATGAAAATAGACAAACTCAAAGAATTGGAAACCTGGAATTTATTTATTTCGTGCTATATAATGCATGATTTGCCTTAAGTATTTTGTGTTATACAGGAAGTGTTATACAGAAGCTACTATACCCCGATACTGACCTATGCTTCAGAAACGTGGGCAATGAAGAAAAGAGACATAAGCAGAATACAGGCAGGTGAAATGAAGTTCCTGCGAAGTAGGATCGGAGTAACAAGAAGAGACAGGTTGAGGAATGGAAAGGTCGGAAATGGTGAAAGAGGAGCCCTTGCAAGGTAGGATTGAGACATCAAGGCTGAGGTGGTATGGACACTTATAGAGAATGGATGAGAAGAGGATTCCCAAGAGGATACATGAGATGCAGATGCAGAAGAAACGACCAAGGGGAAGACCAAGAGATAGATGGCTGAAAGGAGTGGAGGAATGTGTCAAGAAGAGAGGCGAGGACTGGACCAGAGTGCCAGCGGAGAGGTGGTGGGAAGAAAGGACTAAGTGGCGAGGCTTATGTTCCAAACAGACCGAGCCTGGGGCTGGAAACTGTACAAGATGATGATGATTTTGTTCTTTGCAGGCGAATGTCCTGCCTCTCTATCAAAACTGTTCTGTTATTCAGTGTCTTCTTTCACTTGAATCCCATTTTACGTAAAAAACGTCGTAAACTCTCTTTACTGCCTGAAAAATTAATGTCTTGTTGTAACTTAGAAAGTGACAGTCGAAGTGTGGAAATTTTCATTTCGTGCAAAGCAAAATCATATATACATAGTCGTATTACTTCTTGATTAAAATTATCCGCTGAAGATTTGGTGGCTGCTCGTGGTCTTGCTTTTGGATAAAGATGTTGGGAGACCTTCCATCGACTTTAAAACCTTTCTTTCACTTACTAGCGCCCTAATTGTATGCTCAGGAACTCCCAACAGCCGCTGCTGACTGTTTGCCGAATTTATTTATATGTATGTCGAAGCCCCTTTCAGCTTCTTGTTTCATGAAATTTTGCACATTAGATATTATTTCTCTCGCCTGTCTGTGTAATGTTTTTGTTTTCAATTTGGACGGTACCGGAGGCATTGCGACCGTTGATCGTCTACATTAGATAGCATTAGGTTGTCACGGCCAAGTCCAAGCAGAGAATGAACGACGTTGCTACATCGGACTCGGGGAGTCAGGACGTGTCACGTGTGTCCGAGGAGGTGTGAAGGAACTAAAGTGCGTAACTGCATCGCGGCAGACACTGCTGTGTTGGGCTATAACAATGAATGCCATATCATTCCTTGATAACTTTCTTTAGAGTACAAAGTTAGCCAATATACCTGTATTAGTGGTCTGGAAAAATCTGGAGATGATGTAGTAATAGATGTTTGCTCCTCCGCGGCCTATAACCCACTCACCGTCCCAAATTTGATCACGACTTATATAGATGATATTCCAGCTGTGTCCGCCATTACACACGTGAATTTATTGCCAATGCCACGCTTGCGGTACTTTCGTTTTGTTCAATCGAATGGTTTTTGACAATGGTAATAATAATAATATCGTACGGTTTCGGGTGCCGGGTGCAAGCTTTGTTATTTGACGCCCAGAGGGCAGCTTGCATGTTGAGTTTTGTCGTTCCTTGGAATGCTATAAATGTCAAGGAGGTTAGATATGTAAGCTCCTTGACACTATAGCGCTTTCTAGTAGAGAATGGAGGAACTTTGTGTTGGCGGAAAATCCCGAGATTAACTTTGCCATTATGAACATGGCTTACTGAATTCAAATGGGTTCTTTAACATGCCAACAATGTAGCCTATGACGCCTTTCAAAAATCACTTATCACGGACAGGAGCGAACCTGCAAGCTTGGGGCTGGTAGACCGACATTATAACCACTCGCCCACCGTGGCAAGCTTGACAATGGGTACAGCCTAACACGTCCAATCCAATGGTTTTTGACGATGGTTACAGCCCAACGTGTGCAGATCAATGGTTTTTTGTCTTGCGTGCCCTGCTAACACGTTACACGTGTTATGTGGTGTATTTTGTATCGAACATGTTGGCAACTAGTGACGACCCTGTGTGCGCCTCGTCGTGAGCGCTTTGGCGGCAGTTTAACACACTAAATACGCAGTTGAAAATTTGTCAAACATGGCTGCCTTTGTGCAATGAGCAATAAATAAAAACACATATTTATGTGATTTAGCACATATATTGGGTGCAGAAAAAAAAACTACAAACCTGCTGCAATGTCTTTTAACAGACTGAGAAGTAAAGATAATAGCCTATTATGCTGGAGGGAAACAGTAAACCAGTATCAGTACCTTAGATGCTTAATAGAAGTGACAACAGAATTCAGCTTGAATTAAATAACCGTATTCAGAAATCAAGTCAATTCTATCAGCAAGTTCTATATATACTCTGGAATAAGCAAGTGCCACTAAGATCAAAACAAACTCTGTTTCGAACATACTTTGTCCCTATAATGACTTATGGGTTGGAAACATGCACTACTACCAAAAAAGATGACAGCAGACTTCAGGCTTCAGAAATGAAGTTTCTAAGAAGCATGCTTCAAAAAAACTAGGAAAGACTAATTAAGAAATGAGAAGATTAGAGAACTAGCTGGAATAAATCAGTCCCTGAAGGAGACCATAACTAGGGCACGTTTGCGATGGTTTGGTCACGTCAAACGTATGATGGAAGAATTGCAAAACAATGGTTGAGTACTGAGATTACTGGAAAGAGACCTGTTGGAAGATCTAGGACAAGATGGCTGAACCAAGTGAAGGAAGATATCACGTCCAAGGGAATCAACTGGGATGAAGTCTTGAAGGAGCAGTGATACATGAATAGACTAAAATAGAGCGCGCTCGTAAACCACACCCGGGAAACTTGATGATGATGATGATTTTGTGCAGAAGCGAACATTGGTACTGTCCCTTCAGAAGATGAAATAAGATATGAAAATCATATATTGTCGAAATGAGAGCGAAAAAAAAAAAGAATGATACATCATTCAGAATTAATAAATGCACCACCACACGAGGTTGGTCAAATGCATGACTATTTACACTGTACGTGACCAAAACCAGGAGTGCATATATAGGTAAAGTTTGCCCTTGCTACCTTGTAATTATTGGTCTAGGTAAAACCCATTAGTGGGGTTGGCAATACTGTACTAGTGAATAAATCACATGGATAATGGCCGACACAGCTGGAATATTACTGTATAAGTCGTGATGTATGAAGGTTGGATGGTTGGTTCCTTAGTTTAGGGGCTGCAACAACGCGGCCATGTAGCCCTGTGTACTTTGGGTGTGTGTTGAATCTGTCTGATAACCGGTGTTAATTGTGATGACTGTATTAGTGTGTGTATCTGTTTTAATTCAAGTAAGGACTGCAGACATTCAATTTTTCCAAGTAGTTCCTACTATTGCCGCCAAACGCCACCGTCAAGGACCAACTAGTTCAGAACTTAGTTACCGGATGCCACCGCAGTCGGCACTTGACGACGAAAGTAGGAACCTAAGAACGTTAGTCAAATGTTTAACCTATATATAATTTAGCTTCACACAGGTGTAATTAGTGGAAGGTTCTTTCACATGCCATAAGTCTATGACATGGAACCGCCGGCTTTACTTTCCCTCCGAAGGAAGGCATACTAAGGGATTTTTAATGTTAAAAAAAAATACGACGACTTTGGCCGGGTATAGAAGCTCAGCATGCTACCAACTACACCACCGAAGCCGCGCATAATGTAAGAAGGGAAGGCAGGTGAGTTATAAACAGCTGAGGAGTAGACTTCATAATTTCCAGATCTATTTTGAATTATTACAGAAGGTATTTATGGCTAATTTCAGTAGTTAATAACATTTTATCGTGGGTTCTCGTCTCCTTCACAGTTACCAATTATTTGTTCCAACAACACTGAATGCCACTGATTTCACTTCACAACAAATTGGTTCAATGATTAGGACATTGAACAGTTACCATGGCCAGCACGTTTGGCTGATCTTAATCCTATAGAAAATCTCTGGAAATCGATGTGGCCTCCTGTAGCTTTGAAACATGTCCACACACGGCCTGGCATAGTGTCAATTAGTTCCCTGCATTCCTGGTTGGTGATCCCTCTCAGCTACAGGTCCTGTTTGGATTTGTGTTTTCCCTTGTCCAACTTAACTCCTATTTGACAATACCAGTATTCTTAAGACACCATTTACATACTGAAGGGTTGCGTGCTCATGGCATATGAGTGTGCAATAGGTAATGGTTGTACGAGGTGGATCAAATATAAACGGATTTAAAAAAATCTATTTATTGCATCAACCAAAAAGAATACACATATAGAGATCAATTTTCTACATAGTTTCCTGCCTTCGATACACATTTTCTCCATCGGATTGGCAATTTTTTGATGCTGTCATGATAGAAAGAATAGGGAAGTGTGCGGAGCCAGTTGCGCACGAACTCTTCTACACTTGCATCATCATCAAACCTCTGTCCTCCTTGGTCTTGTTTGAGCAATCCAAACATATGGTAGTCGCAGGGTCATAAAGCTGGACTGTACGGAGGGTGTTCCAGAGGAATCCAATCAATTTCCTCCAGTTTTTCCCGCCTTACAGGGGTTGTACGCTGCCTTGCATTGTTGTGGAGAAGAATGACTCTTCGGATCTGTTGTCTGGCTTTGCGCCTGGTGCTCAGTCATAGCTTACCGAAGCAGCCCAGATCCTCGACGTGCGCATTCCCTTCTTCAGACACCCCAACCAACATCCTGGCAAAACCCTGCCTCAGATTTATTACTAACAGCAGCGTTAACAAATGACGCGTTAAATGTTGCTTGCTGTAAGGATCGAGAAAGCCGTGAACGACATGGATGGTATTCCAGACTTCTGAACGATGTCTAGTCAACTTGTATTCATTCGTTTGCTATTATATATAAACATTTTGCTCAAATTACGAGTCTTCTGTTGTCCTTTGTTTTTACTTTATACTGACTCCTCTGTTTGTGACAATGTCTACAGAAGGAAAGAAGCGTGTTCGGGGCACCAATTTCTCCACACTGGAGAAGGAAATACTTCATCATCATCATCATCGGCCCACTCCAGTAACCCGGGTGTGGTTTACAAGCCTCCTTCACTCCTTTCTGTCGTTCCATTTATTCTGTTCCATCACTTCTGCCACATCCAATCCAGCTTCTCTAATGTCCTTGAAAATTTGGTCCAACCACCTTCTTCTGGGTCTTCCAACTGGTCTCTTTTCCTTGACTTCTCTTTCTAATTCCCTTCTTGCTACTCTTTACTTACCCATTCTTTTTACATGTCCGAACCAACGTAACCTTGCTTTCTGTATCTTCTGATTTAAAGGTTCCATATTTAACTCTACGCTGATTTTAATAATTTGATTTCTATCCCTTCGTGTCTTTTTAACTGAAGTTCTTAAAAATTTCATTTCTACTGCTTGTATCTTACTATTTTGCCTTTTATTCGTTACCAGTGTTTCCAGTCCATATGTTACAATTGGTATGAAGCCGGCGGTCCCATGTTGTAGATTTATGGCATGTAAAAGATCCTCCCACAGACTAAACTTGCATGGAGCTAAATTTCTAGGTTAGATTTCATTGGAAAGCTCTATCAAAGTTCCAACGTTCACCATTAGGTATCATTGACATCTGGTAGCGAAAGTTGGAACTACTTGAATTTGAACGGAACGTGTAGCTCACCCTCTAGGTGTCCGCTGGAAGCAGCTACAGACTCTGGCGAGCTGAACATGTCCTCAGACACTTCCGGCACTAAAAGCCATACGATAAATAAATAAATAATACTGTTTATATAATGTTAATTTAGTTCTCTTGGGTACTTTGTCATCCCATAAAAGTTCTCTGACTTGATGATAAAATGTGGTACCTTGTTTAATTTAATTACTAAATGGGGGGCTGTCATAGAATCTAAAAAGACAGGCTGTCCTTCGTTTAAGGAAAAAGAAAAGGCGTGGCAAAACTTGACCAAAGGATTTAATATCCATTTAAATGTAACCACGAGGACTGTGAAGCAAATTAAAAATTTGTTTAGTTATTGTTGTTTTAAGGGGCGGAACTACGAGGGCATCTGTCCCTAAATTAAAAATTTGTATGACAACATGAAGAGGAGTTCAAAGAAAGAAAACGTGAACGATAAGTTGGAGCGTTATCGGAAGGGAGAGGGCACTACAACTTCGAACAGCGATAAAATATTGGCCTTAATTATGAACCAGGTAGGGCCTCTTCAAAATGAAGACTACTGCGATGCAGAGTATCACGGTAAGTCCCAAAAATTTCATTTCATAGGTTAATGGAGTGATTTGTTCCTCACGTTTGTTTTTGTATATTTTCTGTTATTTGTTTTAAGAATCTTATCATCATCATCCTCCCTATATTATTCTGCTAAGGTCCCATTCCTGTTTTGTACCGAAAAATAAGGTCCTGTTAACACCAACCTACACATATGGGGTACTCACAGGTTCCGCATAACCCCATGTGTGTCCGAAACTCACTCACTTCCTCTTTAAATGCCTCACAATTAAATAAATACCTTAAAAGATGTACATTTACAATGGGTGAGCCTGCCGCTAGAGCGCAGGGCAACGTGGCGGCGGGAGCGCGGCGTACTGCTAGCTGAGGAGTCTCTCAGCAGATGGCTCCGGTGTGGTCTTGCCAAGACTTTCTCTAGGGTTCAATCCTTTGCAAATGTAAAAATTGCTGTAGAAGAAACTCCCGAGCAAACAATAACCGATGAATTCGTTGTAACATCGAATATTGTCTACAAAGAGGTGCTGTGTCAAGTACAAAACACTGTTCTACATAATTCTTTGTGTTTTTCTCATGTATGTATGCCGTTTTACAACAATAAATACATATCTTCAATATTTAAAACTTCGTTCTCCCACATTCTTCCCTACTACCCCATAAACCTACATTCGCGTTGCGAAAGCTCGCACGGGCCCACTAGTATTATATTATTTCAGTATTATAGATCCCTCCTGCGGTACACACAAGCGACCGATTGTGAAAATGAGCATTCAAATGAAAGAGAATAGACATTAGCAGTGACGAATTGCACTCCAATTCCATAAATGTCATTAATTTCTTTAAAAAATTACATTTTGAAAAAATGTACGAAGTGTGCGATTTGCAAACACCGTTGCTGTAGGAAAATACGCTCCATAATTGCTGTCCACGGGCCGCTGTGACGCCTGTTTCATGTCATATTAACATTCTGAGGTCTTTCCTTTATCCTGAAACGTAAATGGTGTTCTATAATCATTTGGTAGAAATAAAAACATAACCGTTCTCCTTAAGTCTCTCATTATAAACCTATTGGGAAAAGTGTGGTTTATGTTCATGCGAGATTTCTCGCACGGATCCGCTAGTAATTCTATAAAACGTTTGTGCAAGTTTTCGAATTTACATAATATGTCACCTCAGCTGGACTTCTGTTAGCAACTTTGTTCTGTTTAAATAGCTTTGGAGCCTGATATAGATTAATTAGTTTGCTGTGCGGCTTGGATGGCGTGCCCAAGATCGCGGGTTCAAACCTGGCCGAAGTCATCGGGTTTTTAAGAGCATTAAAATCCTTCAGTATGCCTTCCTTCGGAAGAGAAGTAAAGCCGGCGGTCCCATGTCATAGATTTATGGCATGTAAAAGATCCTTCCACTAACTAAACTTATGTGAAACTAAATTTCTAGGTTAGATTTCATTGTAACGCTCTTATCAAAGTTCCAAACGTTCACGTTCAGTGATATCTGGTAGCGAAAGTTGGAACTACTTGAATTTGAACGGAACTTGTAGCTCACCCTATGGGTGTCCGCTTGAAGCAGCTACAGCCCCTGTTGAGTCGAACTTGTCCTCGGACACTCCTGGCACTAAAAGCCATACGCTAAATAATAATAATTAGTTTGCTAACCACCAACTCATTTTTAACCCTCTTAGTGCCAAGCCATTTCCTGAAATACTTGCCAAGAATGCCAAGACATTTTCAGTGGTCATGCAGACTATTCGAAAAAAATCATAATTATCACATTTCCAACGATAGAATCATTATTTTTGCTTTGCATTATAGCCAATACCTCATTCTTTCATACATTATGTTCATAAAAGTATATACGGCATCTAAACCATTTTATTTGAGGTTATTCTGATAATTGTTCAATTTTTCAATTTTTTTTTTTGTGTGTGAAAAATCAGTTTTGAGCCTAAATTAAGGACGCCTAAGAGTCATATTCGAAGAAACACTATGTTTCCAGCTGTAGAAAGTCTTAGATACATCTGTAGGCAGAAAACTTCAACAAGAAGATAACAACTGCACCACAATTTTGGCGGGAAATCACGTGATTGGGAGAGCGCAAAGGGAGGGCGTGAATACAAACTCAAACCTATTGCGTAGCGGACTTTGAAGGAAAAAATAAACACCACACAGGCAAGCTTGAAATCTCACCTTTCCAACAGTATGAAATAATCACGGACATATACCTACAGAAATCTACAAATATAAGATAAACAGCACGCCGATTGATTCGGCATTGGAACTTTTGGCACGAGCAGCGAGAGCCGATCTGATCGGCGCGGTGGCACTGAGAATGGTAGAGTTCGTCTCAGTGACGAAAACGGGATACACTTCTGCTTTCCCCCGCCTCTCCCTTTTGTCCAATCCCCACCAGTGTTTGACAGTAATAAAATACAAAGAAAATTCGTCATATTTAAAATAAAAAAAAACACACACACAAAAATTACACAAAATCCAAAAGAAAAGACAAATCAATCCAAATTAGTCAAGACTTGTCAATATAGCTCAACAAGCAAAAAAACGAAAAAATACAGTGAAACCCCTGAAATCCGAACTAATTGGGGCTGTAGCCTGTTCGGATTTCAATTTGTTCGGATTAGCCGAAAATATCCATAACATAATAACCAGCCCTCGTTAAGGTATAGGACTGTTGAGCTAGCAACAGTGAGGAAGAAGAAACTTCGACAGACAATGTGACTTATACTGAAGCTGCATCTGCTTTTGACATCGCATTGCGCTTCGTAGAACAACACGCAGTAGTCATGCCAAACGATGTCATGTTCATGCGACGGTGGCGCACGATTGCCACCGCGGAAATGTTTTTGTCGCTTCGACAATTGAAGATAATTGATTTCAAGTGAAAGATTAAGTGATATTTTGTGTTTTTCTATTGTTATTTCATTTGTTTTTGCAAAGTGATTAACCTAAGGAATTACAATAACCAACTTTTCCGTTTTTAAATCCTGGATGAGATAAGTACAGTATGTAGCTTAGGCACATTTACACTTTGTTAGGTATGCTAACTCTACTTCTTGGTTAATTTTTCAACTAATTATTTAAAATAACGTTATATTGTAGAATATATAATTGTTTCATGACTAAAATAAGTTTCTCTTTTTTTTTTTTTTTTTTTTTTCAATCTTGAAATTGTCGAAAATAACTCGTTCGGATTACCCGGGATTTCGGATTTCTGGGGTTCGGATTTGAAGGGTTTCACTGTACTTAAAATCTAAAAAAACACAAATGTCAAAATTAGTGAAAAAAATAGTCAAAAAGCTCAAAAATTAAAAAAAAAATAGTCAAGAATTGTCAACAATGCTCAACAAGTAAAAAACGAAAAAAATACTTAAATAAAAAAACACAAAAGTCGAAATTAGTCAAAATACAAAAAATTCAAAATTAGTCAAAAAAGCTCTAAAAGTAAAACAAAAAATCAAAATTAGTCAAAAAACAAAAAAGGAAACAATCACAATTAGTTAAAATTAGTAAAAACCAGCTCAAGAATTCCCCTTTGACTTTCTGTCGTCATGTCCTGTTCGTACCAAAACTCTCAGGGTAACGATCTATCGTTATCGACCGTAATTATTAATTATTTCATTCTTTTTATGCTTGATAATAGCAATTTTCTGGGAATATGAAGAAAGCAATTTTAACTCGCGTATATATTCCGCGGGAACCTCTGACAATCTATATTTATGTTAATTCTTAAGAGTGTGAAACATGTGCATACAGAGTTTCATGTCTTGTTTATGTCGTGATTGGTGGCAAACTTGCGTGTATTTTTCTCAGTTTTTGTTGGTAATTTTGGCATCTTGTCATTTACTACGCTATCAAATAATATAGAGTTTATTTTAACATGAATAGTGGACTTGACAAGTGAATTCCATTTCCCAAAATTGCTTGAAAAATTTCAAATCCGAAATTTGTATTCACTCTCTTTTTATAATACAGTGGAACTCGGATAATTCAAACCTCAAGGGACCAGTAAAAAGATTCGAATTATCCAAAAATTTGAATTAAGAAAGTTCTTTGAAAAGGGTAGAGAAAATATATTGTATTACGTTTACATAATGATTCACGTTCAACAGAGTAGATTAACAGACAACGGTACTTTATAATGACTGTATCGCGAATAACCTCAAAAGTTTCAAATGAAAAATAAAACCAAAATGTACTATTCACCTGTTTAACGACAGTAGTAATCCAGCAATCTAGTTAGGTCTTTGAGAAATCTACTGTTTTTCAAAAACGGTTGATATTCTTACCTGTTTTCTACAATTAAGTCTCTCAGCCATCACAAAAGAATCTAACATATTTGAGGAACCGAAAACAAAATCACTTACGTCATTTCTACCAAAAAAATGCCTAAGTTCTGTGATGTGGTTCGTTGCTTGGGCTGCACTCGGAACGGATTTTTCGGGAACTGACCCAACTGTTTGGCTTCCGATCGGCTTTTTGCACTGAAAGCTTCGAATTATCCAAAAGATAATTCGAATTAATCACGATTTTTTAGCATTGATTGTACCGGGTCATCATTTTATTTCCCGCATGTACGCGCCGCTAGGCCGGTGAAGGTGGCCTTGGTAGATGTGGCCGCTAGGCCGGTCAAGGTGGCCTTGGCGTTCTCCCCGCAATGAACACGTGCGCTGCGATCGGCAATGTTGCAATAAGCTGCCAGTATCTCTGGCGTATTCAAGCTTGTGAAGTGCTAGTTGATTTGACCTAACATACAGTGCAGTCTCGGGGTTTTTTTACAGTTTGCGTGTTGCCTTAAAAGTGATGTTTTCTATACAACAACGTGTATTCATTGTGCTTTGTTATGCGAAGTGAAGTGAGGAGTTAAAAGAAAATATTCGCCAAGTTATAACGAACGTCACCCAGGAAGAAATTCGCCGTGTGTCTAGAAACTTGTTTACGAGGTGCCAGGCATGCTTGCGAGCTGACGGACAACACTTTGAACATTTCTTGTAAAACCAGGTAAGTTTGTAGATAATTATTTTCACTAGAAATTGCTATTAAATGATTGTATGTTGACGCGAAGTAGTGGGGAGAAGTCGCGCACTTTTTACCGGCCAGCGAGCGGGTGTCAGCATGAGAGCTTGCCCCGCCGTGATAGGTATCGGATGCGAGACTTAAATTGATGACCCTGTATATAGTGTTAGAGACCAAGAGAAAAATTCGAATTAAAGAAGATTTCGAATTATAGAAGTTCGAATTAGCCACGTTCCACTGTATTTTATTTTAATATCTTGAATGGTCTCTCTTCCATCTCATTTTAAAAGAAATATGGCTGACAGTTTTCACACACCCATCAGATGAGAGCTTGAAAGTTAAAGGGTTAAAATTACACAAAAAAAATTACAAAAATCACACCAAATTATTCCAAAACAGTGTCTAACCATTCTGCTGGCCTAGAGAGTGAATTGAAAGTTGATGTAAGTGGTATTAATTGAAATTTCTAGAATCATAGTCGTCGACGATGCAAAGCGCTACGTCAAAGTTTCAATTAGCTGCTACCGTTTTAGGGTTAAATTACAATGCTTGTGGGAGAGCCTCTTAAAAACAACACCAACCTTTTTAAATTGTGAAATCGTGAAGATTAGTCCTAGGCCTATTCATTTTACATGCCATTTTTTAGCCTATTTTCATTTTATGAAAAAATAGGCTTATGAGATCACCTTTTGTCCGTGTGTGTGTGATGAGCGATTTCAATAATTTTATTAATGCAGCCAATGGCCATGTACTTTTCTTTTCAGGACGCGGCAGGGAAGGGATATTGGAAGAAAATCGGCCGTGGACCTATTGAAAGGAACCGTCCCAGCATTTGCCTGGTGTTGAAAATGGGAAACCACGAAAACCATTTTCAGGACGGCCGAGGTGGGAGTCAAACCCACGCTCTCCCGATGCCGGCGAGGCACAAGGCAGCACGCTAGCGCTTTCGGCCACCGCGGCCAGTGGAGCGATTTCAATGAAACTCTATAAGATCATAGCACCATTCTGGCCAACCCCGACCTTGCCCTTCAAATTTTATTGTCTCACCAATCCAACATGGCGGCTGTGCGAAATATTTCACCATTATTTAGTATCTCCGAAACTATTACAGATATCACCCTGAAATTTTGTACGGAGATAAAGGGCACTACTAGAAGTTCACCCATGAGACTTTCAAAAACCTGGTAACTACATAACCAACATGGCTGCGAAGCAAAGTTGAGACTTTTAAACATACTTTTCTCGCGATTTAACCATCTAAACGTAATGAAACTTGGTACAGCAAATGTTTATACACATTGTAATGCACTGGCGTCTGATTTAGTTCTGTTGTTTACATAACCTCAAAATTGCGGCTGTGCAAAATATTTCACTGGCATTCTATATCTCCGAAACTATTACAGATATCACCGTGAAATTTTGTATGGTGATAAAGGGCACTGCTACAAGTTTATCTATGAAACTTTCAAACACCTGTAAAGTACAAAATGAACATGGCGGTCAAGCGAAGTTGAAACATTTTAATAGACTTTTCTCATGATTTGACCATCTGAGCGCAGTGAAATGTGGTACAGTAAATGATTATACATATTGTAATGCACTGGTATTTAATTTAGTTCACTTGTTTACATAACCTCAAGATGGTGGCTGTGCGAAATTTTAAAATAAGTTTTTATTTCTTGTGTCGTAATCATGCGATCGAAGTGAAAGTTTGAATAATGAACCTACGCAATAATTTTCCTTTAATGGTACATAACTTTATGGCCTGTACATACAGGGTCTTTCATATAAAATAAGAGCGCCAAGCGGCGGCTTTGTTAACCGCAGCTGCGGTCACCTTGGCCAAGCTTGTGGCGCGCAAAAGCCCCCTGCTTTAAGTGTGTGTACAATCCTATATGATGCAGTGGCCTTGCTAGCGTGTGTACAATGCTGAAATCTTACTTTAGTTTGTTAGTTATTGTTGATGAAACCGAAACCCCTACTTTTGCTAATTTTGTGAGTGATTTATTCGGAGACCGTTCAAGATTCTCGTCAATGTCATCTAGCTCATCCTCTGTTAAAACTGTTCGTGTGCGGGCATGTTTTTTTATTGAGCACTGAGCCAGTAGTGTCAAACTTCTTTGCAATTACGTGAATCTGTGCTAGTGAAGGTGGAAATTGCTGAACAAATGCATCACGTATCCGCCGAGCCGACTCGTACTTAAAATAATTTTTACATAAAAAAATACGATGTTGCAATGACAACTGTCTCACCATGTTAGCACTTGAGGTTTAGACTGGCGACTGAGCACCTGCACGCTTATTGCAAGGTCAAGTTTGGTAATGTCAATCTGTTATTTTTATACAGTCCATCAGAACTTGGGAAAAAAAAAACAGCCCTAGTATGTAGGCTACTATGCACGCGCTTTCAATACTACAGCAGGGGCTCGTGGCGCGCAACAAGCTCGGCCAAGGTGACCGCAGCTGCGGTTAACAAAGCCGCCGCTTGGCGCTCTTATTTTATATGAATGACCCTGTATAACAATCCAAAATGGCGAGCATACGAAATATTTTGACGGTTCTCAATATCTACGAATCTTTTACAGCAATCAAACTGATATTCTTTATGTTTATAGAGGCTATAATAATCTTCATGTAATAGTACATAAATAAAAATCCAACCTAGCGACCATCTGAAATATTTAGACGGTTCTCAATATCTACGAATCTATCACAACAATCAAACTGAAATTTTGTATGTAGATAGAGGCAATTAACATGAGTAGGATATATGAAAATAGGCTGTATAGTTCTTCACGGAACTACTTATTCATATTTGAATTTGTAGTGGCCTGTCTTGAGATCTGAATTATACAATAGGCTATTGCAATTTATGATATTAATTGTGCAAGACGTATCACTTTTTTCCTTTTCGTATTCATTTTGACAATATAGTATATCATTTTCATACCTTATTTCATCTTTTGGGGTGACATTATCAATTGTAACTAACTTTGATCACTTCTGCACCGATGGCACCGGATATGTGCTAAATCACTTAAATACAGGGTCTTTCATATAAAGTAAGAACGCCAAGCGGCGGGTTTGTTATCCGCTAGTTTGGTGGCCTTGACCGAGCTTGTGGCGAACCGTGGCCCCCTGCTCTAAGCGTGTGTACAATCCTCTATGAAATATTACCTTATAAAAGTTGCTGGAAGTGTCGTCCTTTCTGGGTTATAGAAGCATTGTATCTGGTAACCACATTTTGGCTGACACGAGTGAGTCATGCCACTGTATTTTTTCTGATTTTTTATTTTGTGTTCTTTATTGAGCACTGAACCAGTAGTGTCAAAGTTATTTGCAATTACGTGAATCTGTGCTAGTGAAGGTGGCACTTCATCAGGAAATTGCTGAACAAATGAATCACGTATCCGCCGAGCCGACTCGTACTTAAAATAATTTTTACATAAAAAAATACGATGTTGCAATGACAACTGTCTCACCATGTTAGCAGCTGAGGTTCAGACTGGCGACTGACAACACCTGCACGCTTATTGCAAGGTCAAGTTTGTACTATGCGCGCGCTTTCAATACTACAGCAGGGGGCCGTGGTGCGTCACAAGCTCGGCCAAGCCGGCTTCAGCAGCGAATGACAAAACCGCCGCTCGCCGTTCTTACTTTATATGAAAGACCCTGTATGTGTTTTTATTTATTGTTTATTTAACAACTGCTGCCATGTTCGACAACGTATTTAGTATGTGAAACTGCCGCAGCGAGCACTCACAACGAGGCGCACACATTGCCGTCTGTAGTTGCCAACATGTCCGATACAAAAATACACCAGACGAAACACGTAACGTTGTAATTATGTGGAAAAAGAAGTAATTGTGTGCTCTTTTTTTTTTTAAATTTGTATTTGTACAATAAATAATGCTTGTATGAGGCAATGGTGCCAACTTCACTTTACCGCAATAACCTGTAGCGAGGTTTGGCGACTGTCTGAACGAAAAATACTGATGAACTAAAATGGGTGTCTGGAGTAAACCACTGGTCGCTAATTGGTTAGACGACTGTCTGGACTAAACCACTGGTCGCTAATTGGTTAGACGACTGTCTGGACGAAACCATTAGTCACTATATTGGTTAGACTACTGTCTGGAATAAACCATTGGTCGCTAATTGGTTAGACGACTGTCTGGACGAAACCATTGGTCGCTACTTAGTTAGATGACTGTCTGGACATAAATTACTGATTACACTACAAGCAAGGGGGCTGGGGCATAAGCCCCAGGTTAGGTTTGTTTTGTATGTAGAACAGTATTGGTTTGGATGAAAATTATTATTTTAAGAACACAAATTATTACAGTGGGAATAAAACAACAACAAAACACATTCAATGTGTAGGAAACCCAACAAGAAACACTCCTTTCAGTCAATGCCGATTGAAATTACTTATAGTAATGAGACAGCTTACACAATCCATTGCGAATTGGTTCAAACTGAGCAAACCTTCAAGTGAACTCGGTGCTATTTTGTTTCACGGTACCACGCATGCACAAACTAGTACCGTAAGTGCTGGGTTGGCGATACTGTACTAGTGCGTAATTAATGGCGAAAATGGCGGACACAGCTGAAATTTCACTTATATAAGTCTTGATCCTATTCAGGATGGTGGGTGGGTTACAGACAGCGAAGGAGGTAATATTATTTTTTTACTGCAACATCTCCTGATGTTTTCCTGACCATTACTACAGGTATTTTGGTTAATTTTTGTACTTAATAAAAGTTATGAGGGAGAGATACGTCATGCGCCGCTACTATGGTTATATATTGTCGTTAAACGTAAATCTGCTAAACTCATGTGGCATATTCTTTTCAGAAGATGATCTGTACATCGCCAACCAAACACCAATTTCAACACCCACAGTGTATGATCTGCCTGTGGAGGTTGAAGAAGAAGTAGAAGCGGAGAGGGAAGAAGAAACCCCAGACACAAATTGGCATGTAAGTACTGTGTTGTAAGCCTGAAGATGGAATACTGAACTCGTGAATATCTTTTAATATTATAACTTTTCCGTATTGATGCATTAATTAACCCTACGTGGGAGGATGCGTTTTATGTATGTACGTGGACCTAAAATATGGCAAATTAAAACTCATTCAGAATTATCGAACACTAGCTATAAACATGCATATGTACCTTGATTATTTGATGTACTCAGTGCATAAGAGTCACTACTTAAATATCCATCTTCGGACTGGTTGGTTCCTCAGTTTAGGGGCTGCGACAAGGCGGTCATGTAGCCCCCTGTACTTTGGGTGTGTGTAAATCTGTCTGATAACCTGTGTTAATTGTGATGTCTGTATTAGTGTGTGTTATCTGTAATTCAGGTAAGGACTGCAGACGATCAATTTTCATGTAGTTACTACTTTTGCTACCAAATGCTACTGTCAACGACACCTAGATGTAAACTTGGTTACTAGATACCACCACAGCCAGCAACTGGCGGTGAACGTTGGAACTAATAGAGCATTAGTGAAATCTAACCTAGTAATTTAGCTTCATACAAGTGCAGTTAGTGGAAGGTTCTTTTTCATACCCCCCCTTCAGGGGCTCACATCTAGTGGGACGTGGGTTGGCGACCACGGGACCCCAGCTGCTTCCACTTACTTGTGCCGGGCTCCTCTCGAGGAATCAGATAGTGATTACAGTGACTTTGAAGAGATCGACGGTTCAGAATCAAGTGAAAGTGCAGTTGATGAAGATGAGAGTGATAATGATGCAGATACAAGTGCAGTTCTCCAAGGTAGGCCAGCCATATCTTCATCCAGCGGGGTGTTTTGAAGATTATCACAAAATGAAACACCTCTGATATTGAAAACAGTGAGCTTCACTCTTCATAGTATAATGTTGTGTGTGTTTTTGTTGCTGGTTTTTTTTTTATTTTTATTTTTTATTTTTATTTTTATTTTGTGAATTTATAAGTGATACAAGCAGTGTAATTATGTTCAATAAGAAGGGAAAAAAATGTTTTGCAGGCTGAATTTAGTACGTGTAAAAACCATGGTTTTCCTGAACTGATTCGTATTTTGTAACTTTTTTCTCTTTTCAAATGTATTTTCAAACAAAACAAAAATGTACAAAATTAAAAAAAAAGACATTTTTGTGGAATTCGCCTTAAAATAAATGATCACTCAGGCAAAATACAAAATATATTCAGCGACACTCCGAACTGGAAAGGAATTCTGGCTGTGTAACGTTCATTTTCAGCATAGCACATGACATACAAAGCCTAAGGGAGCGACTTTTTCTAAATATGCTGCTTTAGTAATTTATGCTTTATCTGTACAATAGAAGAAAGATATCCGTATAATCAATGGCTAAAAATATTTACAGATGGCTCACATGACAAAGAAAATAGAACTGGAGCAGGAATACAGTCATCTCTCTTCTCACTCTATTTCCCAGTAGGCCAAAACAAAACAAACTTTGATGCTGAAATAAGAGCAATTTCACATGCACTCCATCAGTTATTAGGCAGAAACATTGATTATCTAAAATGTGTTATCATTACAGATTCAAAAGCAGCCATCCAAGCCGTCTCGTCAAATTATAAGCCTCGAAATAAAGAACTGAAAGAAATTTTTTGTATGATAAAAACCCTTCAAAGACTCCACAAACAGATCTCATTTCAGTGGATCCCTTCTCATGTTGGAATAGCAGGTAATGAAGAGGCAGACAGATTAGCAAAAAAAAGGTACCACACTACAACAACCTGTCAGTCAGACTGATTTTATGTCAGCCAAAAGGATCTTGAAAAATACTATCAAAAACAGGTATGAAGAAATGGCAAAGAAAACGGCAGAAACCAAATTATGGAAGGACATTGATGCTAAATGGGATCAATATAAATTAACACCAAGAAGAAAAGCTGTAGCCTTCTTCAGACTTAACACTGGCCATGACTGCCTTGCAGCTCATCTGAAACGAATCAACATCTTGAGATCTGAAGAATGCACACTTTGTCACGAACCTGGAAGTAAAATGGACAAGGGGCACCTACTACATTGCAACAAACTTGATGTGACTGCTAGAACTTCAGGAAACCTCACACAACTCGATTGGAACGCAAGAAAGCTGATGGATTGGAATCCGGGCTAGCTATAAGAAACAACAATATTATTGTAATGCCAGTATTTTCGGATAACAAACGTGGGAATGCGGAAAATAGTCATAGGGATGCGGATAACGTTTCGTTTATCGGCACAGGGCTGTAGCTGAAGGCTGAAGAAGGTTGCAATAGAACCGAAACATGTACTGCATGAGAACTTAAGTTCTTAACAAAGTAAGTAGTATTGAAAAGTGGAAGATTTGTAATTAATTAATTAATTAATAATGAACTTGGTCAAGCATTGGTGGGCATTCTTGGCATAGACATGTTCTAGACTGCATATTAATTTCTGCTTAAATGATTAAGATAACAATATAGTCAATTCACATTGTGTGTGTGTCAGTGGAGGATCAGCAATACCCAGAGCAACTTTGGTATTTTCGTTCAATGCATCTGCCATACCATCCTCTATAGAAATCTGGTCGGTGCTCAAGACCTGCAGCACTCTGTAGGCGAGTGCTTCGGTAACAGTGAAGTATTGCAGGACTTATAATGGTCATCATGGTTCCGTATTGACGATTAATATATTTGGTATAAAGTTTATAAATTATACAAGAAATCTTTCCGCCTAGTCGATACTTTGTTATATTATGTAATCAAAGGATCGCAGTTTGAGACATGTTTCGGGGCCTAATTGAGTTTGGCACGCTTCATTAGCCTTGATTAAATCATCATCATCCGTGTCCATCTCCTGTCACCCGGGTGTTGTAAACTAGCCTCTTCCACTCCTGCTCCATTACTTCTGCCACATGCAGTTCAATGTTAGATATGTCTTGTCGGATTTGGTCCATCCATCTCTTCTTTGGTCTTTCATCCAATCTAATACCGTGAAATAATGAAATTTCCTCGATTGACTTAACCCTGGAGAGGGCGCGAAAGAATAATCACGTGAGGAGGCGCGCACGGTGTTTTCGACCGGGTCGCGAAAAAATAACACAAATGACGCAAAAACTATTTTTATTGTTACAAAACAAGTAAATAATAATGAACCAACTTATAAATAATGCTCAATGTCACTTAAACAATAAAAGATTAACTGAAAAATAAAAGTAAAACTTAACTCATAAACACGCATACGTCATGGGGCGCGCCGGAAGGTTTAGACCGGGTCCGTTCAACAATGCACTCTGACTGGAACTGAGGAGCGGGAGGGGTGAACTGTTTACGCACATTGACAGTGGACGAGTCCAATGTAAGGTACTGAGGGGATGGAAACTAACGGCCCACTACGTTAAGAACTATAAACATTTATCTCTGCACCCGGTCGAAAAGACCGTGACGCGCCCCCTCCAGGGTTAACCACAAATAACCTTAACCCATGTGGACTGGCGCATGGGTGTGTTTACCCAAGGCTTAAATAATAATTTTATTAAAGTGAACTAAAAAGCTTTTTTACAATGTTGACCTCATTTTAAAAATACAATTTAAAAAATGATTTGATATAATGAGTGACGAACACATGGTGGGATAAAAAGGCGGAAAGATTTCTTGTATAACTTAACAATCATTATACCAAATATACAGTATAACAGTGGAGACGAGAATCTACATTAACATTTTCTAAACTACTGAAATTGCGATAACTACGTTCTGTAATGATTTAAAATAGATCTGGAAATGTAGTTGAGCCTACTCCTGCGCTGTCTATAACCTTCCCTCTTTAGATCACGACTTATGTAGTAAAATTCCAGCTGTGTCTACTATAATCCACGTGAATTATGCACAAGTACAGTATTGCCAAACCCACACATATGGTAGGTCTACTAATTGTATAGGCCTTTTTTTTTTTTTTTTTTTTTTTTTTTTTTTTTTTTTTTTTTGTACGAGGTAGCGCGGCCCTGTGGGCCAGTTACATATGCATCCCTAGATTTTGTCAGACACAGTCGAAATAGTTACACATATGACTGACCACCAGGTCTTCCAGCGATTCACTATTTTCAAAGCAACCTCATTTTTCTCACTATTTGATAAAATTACTCACTATTCTCAGTTTTTTTTTTTTTACAAAACTGGTCACATTCTGCGTTAAAAATGGTCTCGTGCACAATCAGATAGCTAGAAACGGCCCAAAGTCTACCCATGAATGGGTAGTTCGTTTTTCTGCCACCGGTGCCTGAGCGCGCTGCCGGCAGCGAGCCAGGCGGCCAGAAAGCATGAAAAGCTTCCATAGTGCAATACCACAGCTGGAGCCGTGCAGCGATCGCCGAAAATTTTAACAAAAGTTCAAATTTATATTTTTGTTTTACGATTTAAATTTCTTGAGTGTTGCATTGATTTTCCTATCCATTATTTCCAAGTGTCATAATGAAAAATCACAAACAGTACTCGGAGATATTAACATAGGTGCAATTTGGTTGACATTTTTGGGGGGCTAATTTGTTTTTCAGATACACATTCTTAAAAATTTTGTCTATTTCAATACTGTTGTCACATTTTTGGGGGAGCTTAGCCACCCAAGCCCCCCCCCCCCCTAATTGCGCCTACAGATATCAACAAACGTTAAATTATGAACCAGATATACGGCCATAAATGCGAATAATGCTATGAAGTTACTCACTTTTTCATACAAAAACTCACCTCTTTTTCACTTTTTTCAAGAAAAAACACTCACTATTTCACTATTTTTGGACAAGTCAGTGGATGGAAGCCCTGCTGACCACATTTGGTGGTGTATTTTATATCTTACGTGTTGGCAATGCTAACGTGAAGTCAGTGTGTCCTCATATCTTCGCTCAAGGAGCAAGGAAAAGAACCACACATTTACGTAATTTAACACATATTTCCAGTGCACTAGTGATATTGGACGACATTAGTTCAATTGGTGGCCCCTGTGTAGTACACGGTGGCCAGTTTCAATGTTGTTATTATTGTCAGTAGCTCTCTGAAAATTGTTTGTACTTATTGTGCCATGTTATTGAAAATGACTGTGTTTAACAAAGACCACGTTCACGCTTTAAAATAAGGAAATTAACAACATTCACTTTTAAGCAGGAAACTGACGAGAATACACGTCGCCTTGTTGGATAAGGCTTGTATTAGGCAATGCTGCCAACCTTCACTCCACCTCACTCCCCTGTGGTGAGGTTAGGCGACTGCCTGGACAAAATAAACTGATGAACTAAAATGGGTGTCTGGATGAAAATGACTGATTGTACAACAAGCAAGGGAGTCTGGGCATTGTGTATCGGTGATTGTTTCCAGACATTTCGTCTGTCATTGCAGCAGCCTTATTCATTGGTACGAGTCGAAACGTCAGAAAGCAATCTCCGATACACGAAGATGCTCATCCTGTAAGCCTAGATGATAAACTTGTAGGTATCAGTTTTTTTTGTTTGTTTGATATGTAGATTAATTTTAACTATGTTTTGTTAATAAATGTTTGTTTGTTTTTGAACTTATAAAAATAGAGAGTTTCCTTAAAAAATTTGAACTTTTGTTTTGGTAGCTCCAAAAGCAAACCTTCTTCTTCTTATTCTTCGCCTTTTGAGACCACAAAGGATCAATTTAACCTACCATTAGTTCGTCGACTTGTAGGAACTGTACGAGCCTTGCGGTCCTTCCAGTACTTCTTCATTCGTATTGATCTTCTTGCCCTTTCTTGGGCGGAAAATATTCTTTTTGGAATTTTCTTTCTTAGGAGTGGAAAATGAAAAGTCATATTCTTAAGTGCTGTACTTAAACTTTACTTATTTGTAGCATCTTCTGTTGTAAGGCCATTTTTTTAAAGTCGTCTCTGATTTCTTCCATCGGCATCCAGTTGTGTTTTTTGAAGCAAGGTTGTACTATACTAGTTGTTTTAGAAGACGTGAATCTGGCATGATCATGATCATGATGTGCCCAAAGAATCGTAGTCTTTTCTCTCGCATGGTATCAGTAATGGGTTCTAGGTTGTTTTAGACAATATTGTTAGGTATTATTCGCCATTAGAAGCCTCCGTGAATTAGACGGCAGCATGCCAGCCTCTCACCGTTGAGTCCGTGGTTCATATCACAGTCACTCCATGTGAGATTTGTGCTGAACAAAACGGAGGCAGACAGGTTTTTTCCGGGTACTCCGGTTTTCCCTATCACAATTTCATTCCAGCAACACTCCCCACTATCATTTCATTTCAACTGTAATTTATTTAATCATTGCCCCAGAGGAGTGCGAAAGGCTTCGGCAGCCGGCACAGTTCATATCCTCGCCGCTAGATGGGGGCTTCATTCATTCCATTCCCTGACCCGGTCGGTCGACTGGA
This sequence comes from Meconema thalassinum, assembly GCA_946902985.2. Lineage (NCBI taxonomy): Eukaryota > Metazoa > Arthropoda > Insecta > Orthoptera > Tettigoniidae > Meconema > Meconema thalassinum. The sequence goes on from OX336397.1 coordinate 67,200,616, forward strand.
AGCAGGCTGTGGATTTTCATTATTCGCCATTGCCCATCTTTTTTATAACTTTTATTGATACAAGTTCTTCCAATTCGCCTTTCGATCTTCTGTAATCTGTCGGTTTTAGAATGTTCATTTAGATAGAATAATGTTTCTGCTGCGTATGTTGCTTCCGGTTTTATGACTGTATTGTAATGTTTAATTTTTGCATTAATTGATAAACATTTCTTTTTGTAAGTTTCCCATGTTCATTTTTGTGCCCTAGATAACTTGTTTGTTCTTATTTGGATCGATGCTTTCTCCTAGATATTTGAATCGTGTTACAATTTTAATTTTAACTTTATTAGGTACCGTAAAACTATTTTTTCTTTCATCAGTTAGACATGACAAATCAAAATAAGACATAGAGAACCCTGAATCAACATTCGTGTTGACTTTTGTTATAATTCAGTTCTTCAAAATATTGGTATGCTGTACAGTATTCTTGGTTTGCAGGAATCGGCGACACCAACTGGATGGAGGAGGAGAAGTTCAGAAGCCTTTCAGTGCCGCTCCAACATTGCTCTTCTGCCAGCACACTCTACAAATCTCAGTCAGCACCAAGTAGAGCAGGCAAAGAAAAAATTTGAAAGAGAAATGGAATTGTTAGAAGTAAAAATTCAAAAAGCCAAAAGAAAGCAAGTATTGTTGAAGAAAAAATTAGCATTAATAAACCTATAAAAGCATTCCTTGATGTGAAAGATGGTTTGTTTTACCCTGTAGTAGTCTTTCCTTCCTATTAATCCAAAATTTCCCTCACTTTATTTAATCATGTCACAGAATATTTTGAAAAAATCAAGCCAATTACAGTCATCCCTTGTTATACGCTTTCTCACTTTACACGTTTTTGCTATAACCCGATTTAAAAAATATACATAATTGTATAAAATTATTTATTTATCGTATGACATACAGACAAAAAGCAAGCAAGATAAATATACAGGGTCTTTCATATAAAATAAGAGCGCCAAGCAGCGGCTTTGTTAACCGCAGCTGCGGTCACCTTGGCCGAGCTTGTGGCGCGCCAAGGCCCCCTGCTTTAAGTGTGTGTACAATCCTATATGATGCAGCGGCCTTGCTAGCGTGTGTACAATGCTGAAATCTTACTTTAGTTAGTTAGTTAGTTATTGTTGATGAAACTGAAACCCCTACTTGTTGTGCTAATTTTGTGAGTGATTTATTCGGAGACCAGTCAAGATTCTCGCCAAGGTCATCTAGCTCATCCTCTGTTAAAACTGTTCGTGTGCGGGCATGTTTTTTATTGAGCACCGAGCCAGTAGTGTCAAACTTATTTGCAATTACGTGAATTTGTACTAGTGAAGGTTGCACTTCATCAGGAAATTGCTGAACAAATGCATCACGTACCCGCCGAGCCGACTCGTACTTAAAATAAGTTTTACATAAAAATATACAATGTTGCAATGATAACTGTCTCACCATGTTAGCACTTGAGGTTTAGACCGGCGACTGAGCACCTGCACGCTTATTGCAAGGTCAAGTTTGGTAATGTCAATCTGTTATTTTTATACAGTCCATCGAAACTTGGCGCGCCACAAGCACGGCCAAGTTGACCGCAGCTGCGGTTAACAAAGCCGCCGCTTGGCGTTCTTATTTTATATGAAAGACCCTTTATACACACATAAACATTGATATAAGCCTATACATATTTACAGGGACACATGACAAGGCAAACTTATATCTTTGAATCTAAATTCTGTGTCCATTGCAATGCTGTAGGTGTCGCCAACAGGAAGTCAGACCGATTACCCTGATTTCTATGGCATTCATGAACAATGTGGTGAACTGACTGTGAAGGAGCACCACAGTCGCATTGGGGAGGAGGAATTTTACCCCATTTGAAGAGTGATTCATCACAGACTCCGTGGTTAGTCCGGATCCTATTGAGGGCAGTCCATGTTCTTCTTGGCAGGTCAAAACCGGATACAGCACTATTTCGTAAATCACTCCAAGCTTCAAGGTTGATGTTGGTGCTCCATTCATTTCTCCATTGAATATTCGGCTTAAATTTGTTGCCTGTGAGATCCCTAGCATATTTGATGTGTGGATGTCGAGATTTCAGTCGGTTTCTATTCAGATCAGGGATGTCGCAGTGAATAGGAAGAGCTGGATTACTCATAATTTTCTTATACTCTCGGATCAGAGCAGCTTTCCTGCGTAGGTCAGGAGGCATGATGTTGCCGAGGACAGGAAGCCAATAAGCCGGCGTAGATCTAATAAGACCACTGATCAGTCTCATGGTGTTATTGAGTTGGGTATCAATATTATCTTTACATGGGGGCTGTTCAGCCAAACTGGAGCACAATATTCAGCAGCGGAGAAGACAAAACCTAATGCAGAACACCTCAGAGTTATAGCAGAAGCTCCCCAAGTAGTTCCACAAAGCTTCTGCAGGATATTATTCCGGCTTCTAATTTTGGCGGCTGTATTTTAAAGATTTTTTTTAAAGATAATGTGCGATCCAGAGTGACACCTAAATGTTTAGGGTGTTTATTATCTCTCAGCACAGAACCTTGAAGCGATACATGAACTGCACTATCAGCCAGTCTGTTGTTTAAGTGGAAACATGATACTTCAGTTTTTGTTGCACTTGTTTGGAGCCTCCATTTGTGGAAATATCTTTCAAGCCTAGCAGCGTCATCATTGAGCACATTCTCCATGTCACTGATGTCCTTGTGCCTTATAGCCAAAGCTATATCATCAGCATAACAAAACTTTCTGGACTGAGTACAGTTTCTAGTAGATCAGAGAGATACAGATTGAAGAGAAGGGGAGCCAGCACTGAACCTTGTGGGACCCCTTTGTTCAGCTTCCTTTGTATGCTCATTCTTTTTCGTAGAATGACTTGGAAAAGTCTGTTACTGAGCATATTACCAATAAGTTGCATGGTAGGTATTACTCGAGACAGTTTATAATGTAACCCCTCTCTCCATACTGTTATCATAAGCGGCAGACAGATCGAGAAACACAACAGAAGTTTTCAGCTTGAGTTGAAAACCAGACTCGATATGCGACGTAAGAGCAAGGAATTTATCTCAACAACTGCGATTAGGTTTAAAGCCAGCCTGTTCCACAGGAATATGTTCTAAGATAGTCGGACTGATCCTGTTATAAATCAGTCTTTCAAGAAGTTTGTAACAACAGCTCAGCAATGCTATAGGCCTGTAGCTTTGGGGAGCATGTATTGGCTTACCTGGTTTCAAAACAGCTATAATTTTAGTTTTCTTCAACTGATTTGGGAGGATCCCTGTGTTTAGAATATCACTGAAAAATCGAGCAAGCCATTTTAAAGCATTTTGGCCCAGATTTAACAGAAACTCAGGATGAATGCCATCAAATCTGGAGGCTTTCCCATATTTGTTGTCTTTTATAGCCACATTGACTTCTTCAAGGGTGAATACTTCCGAGTAAGACGAAGTTGATGGAAGTGATGCTTTAATTTTGTTGAAGTTCTTTTTCAGCATTCGTGTATGGTCTTTATCTTGTGCAACCTTAGAAGTCTATACAATGTGGCTGGCAACCTTATATAAAATAAAAAAAATTATACGAGCCTTTCAGTAGTCGCATATGATGTGTAACATGTGATCGTTATATCCTGCTATGTGTCCCGGGAGCGCAAATCCCTTGTTGACAGTGAACTCTGTTGGTCATTGAAATAACTACTTGTAAAACTCCACTGCCAAATCCTGACCGTAATGAATCATAATTGTTATTTGCCGTGGCGGAAGCGAGCTGTGCTCTATACCAGCCAGTTAGTGAACACATGCCAGCGATGTTATTGAAAATGGCCTCGTTTTGCCGATCAGCGCACTGCCAAGTATAGGCGCGATTAAAAATTAGGTGTGCAAAAGGTATATTAAATGTGTTTCTCCCAGTGATATGTTTAGACCAACAAAGTTTCAATTATTGTTAGTAGTCGGCGTTAATATACTGAATTCCTACTTTGTTTGGAATGTTTGTTGATGCGATATAGATTCCACATAGCCACATGGCCGACAGTACATAGAGTGCTTACATTAAATAAGAATAAAGCAAAAGTATGAAGATTTAATAAATTGTAATTGTTTTCAGCAAATATGATAAAATGAATATTTTCACACCAAAGAACGACAACTAGAAGATGATTTATTGTAGGAATATCTTAAATGGGGTCTCCAAACCTTGAATTAAACTGTATGCGATATACGTTCCCCATAGCCACATGGCCTACAGTACGTCGTTGTACCGATCTCCGCCATCACGCGTGCTCATTGTTTCCGTCCGATCCACTTCCGTCCCTTTTCCAAAATCACTCCCACAAAAATGTCCAGCTACCGAGTGGAAATATGTTACAAATCATTTTTGATGTACTGTACAAGTCAGGTTGCGGATTCACAATCGCCCTGTGGGACGATTTCGTGATAGTGTGCAGCGCTGCAAGGAGAGTGCCGAGTGGTTGTGTTGCGTAGTTTCAGTGTTGACTGGTGACATGTGGTCATTATTAAAGAGAGCATTGAGTTAACTAGCTGTGTTTTATTGTTTCTAAAAGCGTTATAGAGAAAAGAAAGTGTGATCAAAATGCTTCCAATAACAAAAAGCAAAGGAAATCAATAACACTTGGTTGGTTCCTCAGTTTAGGGGCTGCGAAAATGCGGTCATGTAGCCCCATGTACTTTGGGTGTGTGTAGAATCTGTCTGATAACCGGTATTAATTGTGATGGCTGTCTTAGTGTGTGTATCTGTTTTTTAATTTAAGTACAGACTTCAACTTAGAATTTTTCAAATAGTTCCTACTTTTGCCGCCAAGCGCCACCGTCAACGACTACCAGGCCAGTTCAGTACTTAGCTACTAGACGCCACCGCAGTCAGCTCTTGGCAACGAATGTAGAAACCTAAGAGCGTTGTTTACATTCTTAACCTATCCAATTTAGCTTCACACAGGTGTAATTAGGGGGATTTTTAACTCTCTTAAAAAATCCGACGGCTTCGGCCGGGTTTGAACCCGCTCTCTTGGACATAGAAGCTCAGCATGCTACCGACTACGCCACCGAAGCCGCTAAAATAACACTTGAATTAAAGCTGTAAGTTATGAAGCCGATATGAGTGCACTGTGGACATTGTCAGAGCTACAGGAAATTTCGGAATCAACTCGGAGAACCATAAAAATTCAAGCAGAGAAAATTAAAGAAAGCTGCAAAAGTGCAACCAGAACATTTCTGTCAATACGATAAAAAGAGGACCCCCGGCTTTAAAGTCACCAGAGATTACCTCACTTTGTTGTTAGGAGGAAATGCGTCTCGAGGCCATAAAATCAACGCCCTGTTGGTTTATCATTCCGAGAACCCACGAGCACTCAATTGCATTTCTTTAACACTCATAGGCTTTTTAATTTTCCTTAAAATAGTCCGTATCTCCTATTTAACCTATATTATAATAGATTCACTTTACGCGTTTTCGTATTACGCAATGATTACTCGGAACGAATACATCGCATATATCGAGGGAGACCCGTACATGGTATTATAAGTAACGTGATATTTCTATAAACATTGCATGGTTATTTAAATGCTATACACATACGCAGACATATGAAAATGAAAATCCACAGCCTGCTTCCAGTCTCTGACCGGGTCAGGAATGGAATGAATGAAGCCCCCATCTAGCGGCGAGGATATGAACCGTACCGGCTGCCGAGGCCTGACGCACTCCTCTGGGGCAATGATTAAATGAATGACAGATGAAATGATAGTGGAGAGTGTTGCGGGAATGAAATTTTGACAGGGAAAACCGGAGTACCCGGAGAAAAACCTGTCTGCCTCCGTTTTGTCCAGCACAGATCTCACATGGAGTGACCGGGATTTGAACCACGGACCCAGCGGTGAGAGGCCGGCGTGCTGCCGCCTAAGCCACGGAGGCTTCACGCAGAAATATACTCAATTTAAATGCAGTGAGACCAGTATTTTGCTAATTTGCATGCTTCAGGTGTTCCGTCCATCAGGTTCTAAGGAGAACATGAAATTGGACACTACTTCAAACGAGGAGGTGGCTCATGGTTTGTTCCTCACCGTATTCACATAAAGTCGAGTCACAGGAAAATACCCGTTTTTCCAAGTTGATTTTAGATCTCCCTACTCCAGTGCATAGCCTGTTGAGGGTCTTCCACGTTGACCAAGTTTCTCTGTGGCCAGCGGGCAGGTGTTCAGTTGGCAGCATCCATCCTGCAGGGTCGTTAGATCTGGAATGCCAGGGAAGTAGTCGAAATGCTGGAAGAGAGACCGTCAGGCTTTCGGTGGCTTGAAGAAAATTTCTTCTTGATTTAAGTCTTTGAGCTGCGAGTAAGTAACCATACAACATGTGGGTCTGCTGGTTCAGAGACTTAGATTTCTTTAATCTGGCCACTGATTCACAGCAAATATCTGGAGGTGGGATACCTGCCAGATAGTAGATTTTGTCAAGCGATGTAGGTCTGAGACAACCTGTAATGAGTCTGCAGGTCTCGTTTCATGCAATGTCTACCTGCTTATCATGGCTAGATCTGTACGCTCACTGATTAGTATGTTTGTAGGTTGCTTATATAAGGTGCGTTCGAAAAGTAACGAGCCGGAGGCTGGAATGCGCAAACCGGTGACTACATCGGCTAATCGTGGCGTGTGTAACGAGGTGTGGTTCCGACCAGAGCGTGGAAGGTCACAGCCCGTCGCTAGAGGGCACGCGTGCACGTCACGTGACGATACAAAGCGAGCAACAGCATGCATCAATCGTCCAAGTGACAGAATATGCGTGGAGCATTGCATGCTATATTTAAGAGTTTTGTTGATGTTTTAATTTGTGTGTTTTTTAACTTGTCATTTTTAATGTGTTCTAATATTTTAACTGATAAATTGTGTTTTGTGTTGTTTGATGAGGATTTCGATGTTGTTGTATGTTGTTTTGTGCCAAATGTGGGCTGAAGAAGGAAACAAAATAGGTTACTAATAAAACTATCAATTCTCCGTCTTTTCAATACAATATTAATAGTCTATTTATACAATTGGGTACATGTTTCGCACAAACGTTAGTGCTTCCTCAGCCCAAATATGCATTAAGACATAAACAAATATTACGCACTTATCAATTTGGTGCGAAACATGTACACAATTGTAGAAATAGACTATTAATATTGTATTGAAAAGACGGAGAATTGATAGTTTTATTAGTAAACATATTCAATACGGACCTGAAATGGATATTATTATTCTGACAAAATACAGTAGGTTTCCGAAACATGTACCCGTAGAATTTTTCTGTAAGTAAAGTATTGATATGAAATTTAAAGTTATACTACTTGTAAACATGGTCAATACGGAACCTGTAATGAGCGCTGCTCCTAATAAACAGATGGAAGTCGCAGAGTGATAAGTCCGGGCTGTAGGGTGGATGCTCAAGTTGCTCCCACTTGAACGTGGCCAATACACCTTGTGTGACGTTAGAGAGCAGAATCACTTCCTTCGTGAGCAGTCCAGGTTCTTTTACATGCCATAAATCTATGACATGGGCCCGCTCGCATTACTTCCCTTCCGAAGGAAGGCATACTGAGGGATTTTTAATGCTCTTAAAAAATCCGACGACTTTGGCCGGGTTTGAACTCGTGATCTTGGGCATAGAAGATCAGCATGCTACCAACTACGTCACCGAAGCTGCTTAAAAAAAAAATATATATTGTTTGTCTTCTTTTAATGTGTTGGAAGATCTGATGTTGATACTTATCTGAAGCTGTGGATTGTCTGCAGGCTGCTCAAACAGTTTTGGTGTAGCCTTTAGTCATCATCATCTTGCACAGTTTCCAGCCACTGGCCGGGTCTGTTTGGAACACAGGCCTCTCCAACGTCTTCTGTCTTCCCACCATCTCTCAGCCTCCACCCTTGTCCAGTCTTCTCCTCTCTTCTTCACGCTTTTTTTCCACCCCCTTCAGCCACCTGTCTCTCGGTCTCCCTCTTGGTCTCTTTCCTTCCCACTTCGTCTCGTGTATCCTCTTGGGTATCCTCTTCTCCTCCACTCGTTTTACATGTCCATACCATCTAAGTCTAGATTTCTCTATACCATCCTGTAATGGTTCCTCCTTCATTAATTCTCTGGTCCTCTAATTTCTTATTCTGTCCATCTTTGTAGCTCCAATACTGCTTCTCAAGAACCTCATCTCACTGGCCTGTATTTTGCTCTTCTCCCTTCCTTTCATAACCCAGGTCTCCGAGGCATACGTCAGGATAGGGACATAGTACGTCCGATATATGACCTTTTTGCTGTTCTGAGGGACATCCTTGCTCCATAACATGCTTCTCACACTCCTCCGGAATGCTTCTGCCTGTCTCCATTATCTTGTATCAGGCTTCCCAGATACTTGAAACTCTCCACTTTCTTCTGCTGTTCCCCACCAATTGTTATTCCCGTTGTGGTTCTTTCCTTCTTCCTTGTTGTGATCACCATCTCACCCTTATTTATGCTAAATTTCATCCCATACCCTTGTATAATTCCTTCCCACACGTACAACTGTCCTTTAGTAAATTGTTTAAATAATAATTTAAGTTCTTTGCATTTTAGTAGCTTTCATAAAAACATGTATCTCTTGAAAGGTTTTCTGATCAAGTTAGTCTTGATTATTTAATTGTTATTCTTTGAAAATTGAAATACACCTAATTCCGTCTAGTCAATACGTGTATATTTATACACTAGGATATGTTTCGAGGCATATTATTTTCTGCCCCTTTATCATCAGCTAGTATAGGCTAATAGTGAGTGGCCAGTGACTGTGAACATTAAAATTAATGAAAAATGGATGATGTGGATGAAATGTGATGAAAACATATGAGATTGTTGCACTTACACATTAAAAAACCCTTACAATGTTTACAAAGGAGCTCTAAAATGTTTGTTACATTTGCATTGAAATTGTTCTTAAAATGATAACACTGAGAGTAAAATACTAGTTTATATTATCATGTCTATTTCACTTCATTCTTGCGTCAATAAGATGTCGCTGGTTCAGCCTGCCGTTGCATTACTTTTTTTCCGCTATCGTTTTACCCTCCAGGATTGGCTTTTCCCACAGACTAAGCGAGGGATTCCCCCTCTACCGCCACTGAGGGCAGTGTCCTGGAGCTTGAGACTTTGAGTCAGGGATACAACTGGGGTGTGTGACCAACACTACGCCCAGGCAGCCTCACCTGCAAAGCGAACAGGGGGCCTGATGAAGGGATGGAAAGAGTGGGACGGTTGGGCAAGGAAATGGGAAGGAGGCGGCCATGGCCTTACAGTAGGAACCATCCCGGCGTTTGCCCGAAGACGAAGTGGGAAACCATGGAAAACCACTTCGAGGATGGCTGAGGTAGGAATCGAACCCCCTCGACGCATTTTGGCCACCCGAGGCTGAGTAGACCCCGTTCCAGTCCTCGTACCACTTTTCAAATTTCGTGGCAGAGCCGGGAATCGAACCCAGGACCTCCGGGGCGGCAGCTAATCATGCTGACCGCTACTCTACGGAGGCGACCTGCCGTTGCATTTGACTGTTTATATTGGACTATTTCAACGTTTCATCATAGTCCAATGTTTTCTTCTGAGTATTGGCTGTTAAATTGATGAAGATTGCTTGTTTAATAAATGTTTCGGTGATTGGAACGAGTATATTCTTCTTTATACTGGACCGACGCATGAAAAATGTTTTCTGGAAAGATAAAATATCAAAATATTAAATAGGTGGTCCTTTAAGTTGGAATACGGAATGTTAAGGTAATGATACAGGGTCTTTCACTCAAAGTGGGGCCGGCCACACGGCCTGCATAGCGCCGCAGGTAGAAGGTCAAGCTGACGGTCAGACGAGCACATGGCAACGTGGAGCTGAGACAGTTGCGACGAATGATTTTCCGAATAAAGTTGACTTTGTTACTTCGTTTATAGTGTAACCGAACTTTTGTTAGGTTACAGAGACTTATTTTTTATCAGGTTGCCAGACATGGCTGCCTGTTGGTGGAGTGCCATGGAGAGTCTTGTGTGGTCAGTGTTCATTGGATTCTTTTTTTGGTGGTCTACAGATAGGTGGCTTTGGCTGGTGGCATGAGGTGGCCTTGGCTGATTGATAGGTGCCTTGATGATAGGGCAAGTTACCATGGTGATGATGTTGATTTGGTTGGAATGCTAGGAATGGGAAGCTAATTTTTTGTTTGTTTGTTTGTTTGTTTGTTTTGTGAATGGATTGGATAGCTCTTAGTGTTGAGTATTGTATGGAGGCTGGCTTATGGAAGAGTTAATGTTCTGTTGTTTAGTAATAGAAGAAGGACAGAAAGCCATGGGAATGAGCTGTTTGTGTGCTGGAATTCATGGAAGATGGGAGGTATTGTTATGAGAAAATGTGGAAGTTGATTAGTTGATGCTGCCATGCTGATATGAAGTAGTTGTTTTTATGTATGATTGGAAGGAAGTTAGTGTTGTTCAGGGAAGAGTGTTGGACAAATTACACACATGATCATAATGTCCCAAGCATCAACCAGCCACAAAAACATTAGATGCAATAGAAAATGCAGAAATTCATGATCAGATGGGCTTGGCTTGGTAAACTTGTGCAAGGACAAGCAAGGTTAACAGAGGCAGGTAATGGAAGATTGCCTGTATTAATAAATAACAATTTTTTTGGAAGTTGGTCTCCTGGTGTTTGTGGATTTATTTAAAGCTAGTTTTATAGCCCCTATACCCTGAGGTGGCAAGTTTCATATAACCATTACAATAGCCTATTTTAAGTTACAAGTGTTACAAGTTGATAACGTGTATACGTGGTTATTGTTAAGTATTAAATCCTATTGCTTCAATTTTTATTGATGGGAAAAATTGAAAAATAAGGTTTATGCCTCTAACCCTCGCACTCTAGATGAACTAAAACAAAATATCATGAGAGAAATTGGGGCTATCTCGGTAGATTAACTAATGCGTTTAAATGAACATTTCCTTAGGCGATGTCAGAAATGTATAGATTATTTATTTATCGTGCTTTTAGTGCCGGCAGTGTCCCAGGACATGTTCGGCTCGCCTGAGTCTGTAGCTGCTTCCAGCGGGCACCCTTAGGGTGGGCTCAAAGTTCCGTTTAATTTCAAGTAGTTCCAACTTTCGCCACCAGATATTAATGATACCTAGTGGTGAACGTTGGAACTTTGATAGAGCGTTCCGACGAAATCTAACCCAACAATTTAGCTTCACACAAGTTTAGTCTGTGGAAGGATCTTTTACATGCCATAAATCTATGACATGGGACCGCCGGCTTTACTTCCCCTCCGAAGGAAGGCATACTGAAGGATTTTAACGCTCATAAAAAATCCAACTACTTCGGCCGGGTTTGAACCCGCTATCTTGGGCACAGCAGTTGAGCATGCTACCAACTACGCCACATAAGCCGCTAATGTATAGATACAGGTGGAGGACATTTGGTTGGTTCTTAAGTTTAGGGTCTGCGACAACGCGGTCATGCAGCCCCGTGTACTTTGGGTGTGTGTAGAATCTGTCTGATAACCGGTGTTAATTGTGATGACTGTATTAGTGTGTGTATCTGTTTTTTAATTTTAAGTACTGCAACTTAGAATTTTTCAAATAGTTCCTACTTTTGCCGCCTAGCGCCACCGTCAACGACTACTAGGCCAAGTTCAGAACTTAACTACTAGACACTACCGCAGTCGGCTCTTGGCAACGAACGTAGAAACCTGAGAGCGTTGTTTACATTCATAACCTATTCAATTTAGCTTCACACAGGTGCAATTAGTGGAAGGTTCTTTAACATGCCATAAATCTATGACATGGGACCGCCGGCTTTACTTCTCCTCCGAAGGAAGGCATACTGAGGGATTTTTAACGCTCTTAAGAAATCCAACCGCTTCAGCCGGGTTTGAACCCGCTATCTTCGGGGAGGACATTTTCAACCTTCTGTGACAAGTTGAGTAATGATTTTACTTTGATTATGTGTGCTTGTTATTTACATGCGATTCGTACCGACGCTCTCTCGAGCCCAAACTCAGAGTGTTGACATGTGCTCGTCCGACCCTCCACGTGCCGCGCGTTGGCCCCACTTTGAGTGAAAGAACCTGTATCTAATCTAATCATGAACAATGTTATCACTCCCAAATAATTGTTATTCACCACATATTACCGTGTTGTCGAACTGAAAAGCGTTTCTTTCATTACGTTGCGTAAAATGAATGTTTAATTTTTACAGAAAGGGAACCAGAAGCTGTCGAACAAAAGGAAACTCCATTGCCTGAGAAGCTGATTGCTGTCCAGAAGAAACTCGACGTGGCACAGAGAGTGATCTCTAACCAAAGAACTCTTATTGACAGGTTGAAACAAGAGAACTACAAACTCAGGACTCATTGCCATGCTGCCATGAAGGAGTTTAGGTTAGGAACTCCAATGAAAAGGACACACTTGTTTAAGAAATACAGGGTGTTAAATTAAAAGTACTCATAAACAAGAATAAAATGTCTAATAGTCAGAGGTTCTTCTGCTTCAAGTGCCTCGTCCGCCAAGAACATTGGCGATCAGTAGCATGATATGCGGTTTGTCCATAGCTGTTCTAAACAGTGACACTGTATTAAGTCCAAACGACTGGCTTAATTTTTTTAGCCAGATTATTCGTCTGCGTCCTGAACCCCTATTGCCATTCATCTTCCCTTGGATAATCAATTGCAAGAGGTGGTATTTGTTGTTGCGCATGAAATGACCAAGGTATTCTAGTTTTCTCATTTTGATGATACTGAGAATTTCCAAGTCTTTGTTCATACCTGCACTACTTCCACATTTGTGACTTTAGCTGTCCATGATATCCTTAAAATCCTGCGATACGTCTACATTTCAAATGCTATCAGTTTCTTACTTAAAACCTCGGTAAGTGTCCATGATTCAACTCCATAGAGCAGGACACTAAAAACGTAGCATCGAAGCAGTCGGGTGCGTATTGACAGACTTAAATCACGGCAGGTCAAAACTTTCTCATTTTCATGAAAGAACTTCTGGCCTGCTCAATTCTACAGCGAATTTCTTGACTTAGTCCCAGTTATCATTGATTTGACATCCTAAATATTTATATGATGAAACCCTTTCAATTCTTTCATTACCAAGTATAAGGTGCATTCAAAAAGTAACGAGCCGGAGGCTGGAATGCGCAAAGCGGGGACGACATCGGCTAATCGTGGTGTGTAATGAGGTGTGGTTCCGACCAGAGCGTGGAAGGTCACAGCCTGTCGCTAGAGGGCACGCGTGCACGGCACGTGACGATACAAAGCCAGCAGCAGCATGCATCAATCGTCCAACGCTGCCAGTCGCATTGCAAACAGTTACATGGAGGCGTCAAACGAAGAGCAAAGAGGTGTTGTTCGGTTTCTGACAGCGGAAGGAGTAGGGGAAACGGACATTAATCGCCGAATGTCACAAGTGTACGGCAAACACTGCATGTCCCTTGCAAGGGTCAAGGCATGGCACGAGCGCTTCAGGGAAGGACGGGTGTCGTTAACCGATGATGCCCGGTCTGGGGTAACCCCTGCATTACCGATGACAACGTCCAGCTAGTTGATGCACTCATTACCCAGGACCGCCGTGTGACTGTGAACGCCATAGCCGCCGTGGTCGGATTGAGCATCGGAAGTGTGTACACCTACATGAAGGAACGACTGCACTTGCGCAAAGTGTGTGCCCAATGAGTGCCCCACAGTCTTCAACCACACCAGGAAGCATGTCGAATCGCCCACTGTCTTGGTCATCTGCAGCGCTATGCGAGGGAAGGGAATGGGTTCCTGGCACGAGTGGTGGCTGGAGATGAGTCATGGTGTCATCACTTCGAACCAGAATCCAAACGACAAAGCCTCCAGTGGAAGTATCCAGGGTCACCACCACCCAAAAAAGGCAAGGCCATCCACACGAGTGCCGCACAGGACAACAGTGAATGCCCAGCGTTACTCGCAAACCTTGACCACCCTTCGCCAAGCAATCAAAACAAAACGACCGGGCAATCTCACCCATGCGGTCATTCTGCTCCATGACAATGCACGACCTCATATGGCCAACACAGTCGCGGCACTCCTGCAAAAATTCAAATGGGAGGTTCTCGGCCACCCTCCATACAGTCCAGATCTCTCTCCCTGTGATTACGCCATGTTTGGTCCCCTGGAAAGGGCTCTGCGAGGCCAACGATTCGTCTCGGATGCCGACGTCCAGCTGTACGTGCAGAACTGGTTCACATCGCAGCCCAGGGAATTTTATGAGACAGCCATTCACCGCCTCGTGGCACAGTGGGACAAGTGCCTCAACAGCCAGGACCAATACTTCTAACATACGGGTACTGGTTTCTGTAATTATGCCTCCGGCTCGTTACTTTTGAACGCACCTTATATTCATCTTTGTTTCTACTAACAACCATCCACTTTGTTTTATTGGCATTTAAATGTAATCCCATTGGCATTACTCTCTTCAGAAATAGAATTCAGTAGTTTTTGTAGATCATCCATACTTGTTGCACGGATGACAGTGTCATCAGCACATCGGATGTTCATCATCATCTTCATTTCCCATTTCCAGCTTCCTGGGTCGGGTTGTGAATTAAGGACCTCCAACGTTTCCTGTCTCTCCACCACTCCTCTCCTGTTTTTAGTACTTCTTCAGGTTTTCCTCCTCTCTTCTCTACACACTCCCACACTGTATCTGCCCATCTCTTTCGGGGCCTTCCTCGTGGTCTCTTCCCTGTCATCTTTTCACAGAAAGTTTTCTTTGGTACTCTCTCCTCTCCCATTCTCATCATATGTCCATACCACTTTAACTTTGTTGTTTCTATCCTGTCCTGCAGCTTCAAGATTCCTGTCCTTTTTCTAATCTCTTCGTTTCTAACTCTATCTCTTCTGGTCTTGCCCTCTATACCTCTAAGGAATTTCATCTCCGCGGCTTGTATTCTACTCTTCTCTCTTTTTGTAGTAGTCCATGCTCCAGCTGCATATGTTAGTATGGGTCTGTAGTAGGTTGAATATAATACATTTTTACATTTCTTTGGGACATCTCGGTTCCACAGAATACCCCTTATGCTCTGGTAAAAACTGTTCGCTTGTTGTATTCTCTTTCCAATTTCCTCAGTTATCCTTCCATCTTCTGTGATCACACTTCCCAAGTACTTGAAACTTTTAACCACTTCTAGAATTTTCCCATTCAATTCTATCTTTCCTCTTCCTTCCTTCCTTCCTTCCTTCCTTCCTTCCTTCCTCTTGACATTACCATTGTCTTGCTCTTCTCTGTGCTTACTTTCATCCCATATTTCTCTATTTCTTGATTCCATACATCTAGTTGTTTTTGTACTTCCTTTTCATCCTCGCCCCATATCACTATATCATCTGCAAACAGCATGGCCTCTGTTGCCTCTTGTCCCAATCTCTGTTTAACATTCTTGTGAATTTCATCCATGACTATGATGAATAGTAAGGGGGACAATACACTTCCCTGTCGGAGACCTGTTTCCACTTTAAACCATTCTGTTTCTCCTATACTGGTCTTCACGCTACTCACACAATATTTGTACATAGCTTTTAACATTTGGACATCAGCTCCGTTAACTCTCCTTTTCCTTAATACATTCCAAACCACCTGTCGAGGCACACTGTCGTACGCTTTCTCAATATCAATAAATGTCATCACCATGTCTTTTCCAAATTCCCATCTTTTCTCCATCATTTGCCTTAATGCAAAGATTAGGTCAAATGTTGATCTGTCTTTCCTAAAACCATACTGTTCTTCTTCCATCTCTCCTTCTATCTTCCTCCTCAGTCTGCCTTCCAGAACTCTCTCAAAGATCTAAGCTACATGAGCGATAAGAGTGATCCCTCTGTAGTTATTGCATTCCTTTTTGTCACCTTTCTTAAAAATCGGGATAATTAATCCCTTTCCCCATTCTTCTGGAATCTCTTTCTTCTTCCAAATTATTCTAAATAATCTATACAACCACTGTACACCTATTGGTCCCGCTGCTTTTATCATTACATCGGATGTTATTAATGATAAATCCATTTACCACTCCTTGAGACTTTCCATCAAGAGCATCTTGGAAAATCTTCTCAGAATAGATGTTGAAGAAGAGTGGAGAAAGAATTCAACCCTGGCGAACTCCCTTCATATTCGATACTGCTTCAGACAGCTGTCCATCAACTCATACACCAGCACGTTGATTCCAGTACAGATTTCCTATTAATCGGATGTCACGTCCATCTAGTCCCAGGTCACATAAAATGTTGATCAGTTTATCGTGTTCATAGTTGAGGTTATTGAAATTGACGAGATAGAAGCTATTTTTCAGTGTTGCCTAGTTCTATTAACCTCTTAACTGGGGGGTATTTGAGCGCTTGGTGTAACCTGCCTGTGTATTGTTTCCAGCCAATTGTTACGACAGTATAGGTGGAAAGGCTAGCGGGAATATTAGCAATAATACATGGTGTCCACAGGCAGGAAAAGTCAGGAATTTTGGTTTTGGTCAGGAAAAGTCAAGAAAAAGTGTGAAATAATGGCGAAAAGTATTAGAAAGTCAGGAATTTTATATTAACCATACAGTATTTTGTGTTTTACAGCCATATTTTGATGTTACTAGTTCAACTAATCTCTGAAGATAAAAAGCAATAACTCACTGGACATTATGGTAAGTTTCCATTTTTACACTAAATCATAGTAAAAACCTCTTTTACCTATTTTTTGTACGCTTTTTTGGCGATGGCGTAGAGACGTGGCGACCCCATCACTATAGTTTAGGTTATTAAGTACTTTAGTTATATGTTAGTTATTGTTATTTTAAGGGGCGGAACTACGAGGTCATCTGCCCCTCATTAAGTACTTTGATTTATGTAGTCTATTATTGCATTATAATTTACTTTATTTTAAATGAATAAAAAGGCGAGCGTTGGGCAAATTCTGCAAATGAAAAAACATATATACATATTTGCTCAATAAACCTTTTTTCCGATATTACGATGACTTTGCGAGTCAGGAATTTTGTTGAAAAATGGTCAGGAAAACTCAGGAAAATTGACATTGAAAATTCTGTGGACACCATGTAAATGTTGTGTTATCATATAATAAGGAAATTTCAATGTATTAAGTATAATTCAAGAGACATTTTGACCATTTTTACAGTAACTACAAGGTCATTTAAACTGTTCATTTCCGCACATTGAGAGATGCAAATAAAACGTATCACATGCTATCGAGATCAAACATGTCTTGTATTGCTCCCCGCACAAAGCAAACACAAACACATGACCAAAACAGAAAGCAAAATGCAGAATTCAAAAACAAACACAAAACCAAAAAGCAAAGCAAAATTCAAAAGAAAAGAATAAGCAGAAAATGAACACAAAAACAAAAGAAAAAGCAAATACAGAAAACAAACACAAAAACAAAAATTCAAGGACAAAAGAAAAAGCAGAAAAAGAAGCAAAATTCAAAAACAAAAGCAACTACAGAAAATAAACAAAAAACAAAAGAAAAAGAACACAAAACAAAAACAAATACAAATACAGAAAACAAACACAAACCCAAAAACCAAACAAAAAAAAGCAAAGCACAATTCAAAAGAAAAGAAAAAGCAGAAAACGAACACAAAAACAAAAAAACAAAAGCAAATAAATTACAGAAAGCAAGCACAAAACCAAAAAACACAAAGCAAAAACAAAAATTTACAAAAAGAAAAAGCAGAAAACGAACACAAAATCAATTACAAAAACAAAAAAACAACCAAGATACAGGAGGCGGGAAATGTCGTAACTGCTGCCAAAACATCAATTTTCTCGACGACATTCGTCATGCCGTGAACACTCGACTCGCCCGAAGGTGTGAGCGGTAGAAGACGGAGTACGTATATATTCGTCATCCCCATTAAATTATAACATTTAACATACGAATATATACGTCATACCCAGTTAAGAGGTTAAAGAAAGTTTCAGTCGGTCAACACAATTACCTTTTGTGTACACAAAATATAAGGGTATTTAAACTTAGCTGTTATTTGAAACCTGATTCTTATTTGGTGTCAGCTGTTGTTCACTGTTCACCTCAGACTGGAATTTGTGAGATCTGTTAGTTCCACGCTCACTATAGTGCTACTCCCTACTTGTTCTGCTATATATTAAATGTTGTCCGTGCCATCTGTTGTTGCTTCTTCAAACCATGCTTGGTTTAATTAGTGTGTCTCACGAGCCGGCAATGACCTAACCTGTGATGATGTATGCCAATTGTAAAGGACAATCTCAACTATTAACGACCAATCTCTTCCCCGCCTCACATAAACTAATGAGTCCTCTCTAAGCGTTCCAGATCTTTTGGGACTTCTTGAGCTCGTTAAATACTGCCTAACTTAGGCCTTGGTTTATTGAGAATACTGTACTGTACAACATACATCCTTACGAATTAGCATCTTTCCCTTGTGTTGAGTATCCCCCATTTTTATTTGTGTTTACCGTATTGCGTGGCATAGAACTTGTCTTGATGATCAGATATCCAAAAAGAGAACAATAACAACCAAGGAGAGGAAATATGCAGGAAACCGAATACATTTGGCAAATCTGGCTATGGATGAACCAGAAAAAAAAGCCGTTAAGACCCAAAAAAGAGGCAAAAAAGGACAAACAAAATCAACTATTTTCCGTCCTACAATGACCAAAATAAGATTTTTTCTCAACTTTGAAGCCATAGTATTAATAAGATGTATTGAAAAGTTGACCAAAGAAATACATCACTGTAAGTTTTAAGAAAAAGTACGGATATATATATATATATATATATATATATATATATTTATTTTTCCATGCGGTTATATGCTTATTCTGTCGTCATTTTTTTTTATATGCCATTTGGAAAGTTGGCCAGTGCAACGTCTTTTGTATTTTAGCATGACAACTCAATATAATTATTATCAGCCTCCTATGGACAAGTGTTCATATCTCGGTAATTATCCGCCGTAGGACCCAAGTTTGTTTGACTTATTTTTCCTGTTTTGATGCACACTGTCATCACCTAAAATATTTTGACTGGCTGCGAGGCACAACGGTAACGTTCTCGCCTGCTGTGCCCCAGGCTGCATGTTCGAATCCTGGCGTAGCCAGTTACCATTTGAGGTTGCGCTAATGTGAGGGAGTCGTGTCAGTAGGTTTACTGGCATGTTAAAGATTCCCTTTGGGACACAATTCTGGCACCTCTAAAACCCTTGAAGTTTAAAGGGATGTAAAACCACTAGCAGTCTTCATTGACTGGTTCCAGTGATTTGGGTTGGGGTATGAATCAAGGGCCTCTGTAATTTTCCGTCTCCACCACACTCATCGTTATCTTCCACTCCTCTTTTCTGAATGCTCTCCTTGACTGTGTCTATCCACCTTATCCTTGGCCTTCCCCTTCGTCCCTTTCCCGTGACTTTCTCGGAAAATAATCGCTTCGGGACTCTGTCTTCTCCCATTCGCATCATATGTATATACCATTTGAGTTTACTGATCTCGATCTTGTCTCGGAACTTCGAGAATCCTTTCCCCCCCTAATTTCTTTACTTCTGATTTTGTCTCCGAGTCTTTCCAATTATACTACTAAGGAACTTCATCTCTGCTGCCATAATTGAATCGGCCGGAGCTGAAAAGTATTGTAATGTGCCACCCCTAGTGGCACTTTCATTAACTGGATTACGGTGGGTAGAAGCACAACTCATTGTTCCTTTAAAGAAATGTTAGGTATATTGCAGGTTACAATTATACACCGTACAATAATAATAATATTGTATGGCCTCGAGTGCCGGGTGCAAGCTTTGTTATTTGACACCCAGAGGGTAGCTTGCATGTCGAATTTCGTTGTTCCTTGACTATGAAAGTCAAGGAGGTTAGATGTTCGATATCTAAGCTCCTTGAACACTATAGCGCTTTCTAGTAGAGAAATGAGGAACTTTATGTTGGCGGAAACTCCCGAGATTAATTTTGCCATTATGAACTCGGCCTACTGAATTCAAATGGGTTCTTTAACATGCCAACAACGTATGACATGCATATCGTATTTTTGCCGCCTTTCAAAAATCACTTACCACGGCCAGGAGCGAATCTGCTATCTTCGGGTTAGTTTTTTTTAGTAGACCGACACGATATCCACTCAACCACCGTGGCAAGCTACCGTACAATAAGCAGATAGAAACAATTAGCTGTCTTACAAAAGGTACCTCTATGGAGCTCGACTCGCCCTTTCACTCGGCCTTGCAGTTAATCCTCTCGCTAATGAGATGGACCCGAGTCCTGGTTAGAAGTAACAGCACTCTCCCTCAAGTAAACAAGCCACACTCACTTGTTCTGAATGTACACTGTCTCGCCGTCTGTAGGCTAGGCAAACAGTCCACTGCGTTTCGCAATCCACACAGCACTTCACCGCACTGCAATAGCCTCATTTGGGTTTCGTAATTTCGCACGTCACGTCACCAACTATTGTCGCACTAGCTCAAAAACACACTCGCTCAAAACACTGTTCCTCCCTCGCTGGTGAGGCCGCTTTATATAGCAGGCTGGTGACTCAATGAATGCTTCTAGAACCGTCCAGGATTCATGGCTTCTCGAGATTTCCATCACTAGCTGGGTCATGAATATTCTGATCCATCCCTTTTGTCCTCGCAGCCCTGTTGCGTAAGATGCAGGTAACACACAAAGGCAGAGCATAGCCCGGGGTGGCTGTGACTCACGCGGTGAGGCGACGAAACAAACTCACTGCCGTAACACCATTAAGTTAGTTTTCACTACTTTTCTAAAACTAACCCCGTGGCACTACAGCCCTTGAAGGGCCTAGGCCTACCAAGCGACCGCTGCCCAGCCAATTGGCCTGCAGATTTTGGGGTGACGTGTGGTCAGCGCGTCGGGTCCCCTCGGCCGTTGATCTTGGTTTTCGTGATCGGGGCGCTGTCTCACTGTCAGACAGCTACTCAATTGTCCTCACGAGGCTGAGTGCACCCCGTTCCAACCCTCACGTCAGTTTTAAAATCCCTGACGGAGCCGGGGATCGAACCCGGGGCCTCCGGGTGAGAGGCAGGCGCGCTACCCCAACACCACGGGGCCGGCTTCACTACTTTTCAGGAGATAGATAAAACGTCATTGACAGAACAGAACTTAACAAACACACTATATTAGTCATCTTTGTTGTGAAGCAACTATTCAGGTTATATTTGTGTTAGCAGAATATCAATTTTAATTTAATAAACATGTTTTGAAATCAATTTTGGAAACATGACTTAATGCCTTTCAGCTCCGTGGTCAGTTTAGTTCGGCATAAAGTCATCCATAATGAACATTTCACATGATAATTTATTTAAAAATGGATTTGGAACATAAAAGCCACCTAAATCCCGTTCAAATGTAATTTTCAATAGCACTGTATCACGCGGGAATCTTGCAGTGCTGCCAACATTAAGTACGGAATACGACGCTGAAAGGCAGCAAGTCATTGACTTAATGCTTTTTTCCTCTGATCGCTCTACACGAAGGAGTGGTTTCTGGCTTAAACAGAAGGCTGACTTAATTCTTTCCCATGCCGTTCAAAGGCCCTTGGGCCAATACTTCAGAATACTAATTCTTTAAAAAATGACCATGTTTGACTTAATGCCTTTCAGCTCCGACCGATTCAATTCTACTTTCTTTCCGGTTAGTTGCCAACGTGCCTGCTGCGTATATCAATATAGGTGTGTTATATGTTGAATACAGGATTTTTTTTTTTTTTTACATTTCTTAGGAACTTCCTGCTTCCACACCAGACCCCTCGCTCTCTGGTAAAACCCATTTGCTTGTTGGATCCTCTTACCAATTTCCTCTCTTTTCCTTCAATCGTCTGTGAGGGCACTCCCTAAGTATTTGAAGCTTCTCACAGCTTCTAATGGTTTTCCATGTACAACATTATTCTTCTTCTTCTTTATTTGTTTCACCCAACTTTGGGGTACATAAAATCAATTACTTTTTATTGTTTTGAGGTTTCCTTTTGGCCCAGTCTCATCCTTTGAGATCTTGCTTCCCTTTCTTTGGCAGAGATGTGGATCGTACGCTTTTGTTTGATTTTAACTTAGAACCGTTGTTTCTTATGCTTGGTGATGGCTTTGGCTGGATGAGCATTGTGTCTGTAATTTGGAGTTCGGTCTTTCTCAGTTTCCTTAAACCAAAGAGGTTTTGTTTTTTTTATTACGAAAGTAGTTAAAGATATTTTTGGTTAGTCTATTTCAATTCATTCGGATGATGTGCCCATAAAAATCAATTCTCGGTTGTTGTTGTTGTTTTTTTTTTGTGTGTGTCCGAGAGTTTTTCAGTCTTTTTGTTTTGGTAAAGAGTTTCGTTCCTGACATGGATTAATTTGTTGTTATGAAATTTGGAGCCTAAGATTTTGCGTAATATCTTTCTTTCCTTGACCTCCAGCCTTTCAAGCGGTCCCTGGGTGGTGAGAGATAATGTTTCGGCTGCATATAAGGCTTCTGGTTTAATTACCGTGTTACCGTATAATGTCTTATCGTGGTATTTCAGGAGAGCGACTTCTTGTTATAAGTATCCTTCGTAAATTGGAAGGCCAATTCAACTTTATTTCTCCTAGATTCCATTGCCTTTTTCTCTAGCGCATTCCAGGTGATCCCTTCCCCAAGATATTTGAATTCGTGGACATGTCTATGTATTGTTTGCCCACTTGAAGCTATTTTGGTGGGTTCGTCATTATGTACAACATTTTTATTATTAAAACATTGTAATTTTCTTAAACACGCTGTATAACACAACCTTCATATTGGCATCAATTGACCTTTGTTAAAGGACTTTATATTATATTTTTGACAGATTGAAGAACTTTAAAACCATTGACTTGGAACTGATTCTGTCTGTCTGCAACTTCAGTTTGAGGCCATGGAAGGTTGTGTGTATGGAACAGTTTATTGGAGTCAAAGCAGAGAAAGAAGTTCAGTTTGTTTTTACTGTGTGTATACAATTTAAATGGCAAGTTAATGGTATTTTGATCTATTGATCAAGGTTGGATTTTTATCTTCTGCTTCTAAATTCTTGAACTAAAATTTTCAAAATGTATCAATTGAAAGCATATTTGTTGTCCCAACACACACACATATTTGTAGGAATTATTTTTTGTTTTTGTAAATGTACCGGTTCTGTATTATTTAAACGTTACTTATTAATAAACTTTAAAATGAACCTGTTTACAGATTATTTTTTTCTGAATTTTTTTTCTGAAATAGTATTATAACTTATGGGCATATGAAAGCATAATTGCATAACTTTTTTCTTTTTTCCCTTAGAATTCATTAAATATTATATACCTGGCAAGTAGGACTTACGTTCGAATTCCGACTCCAGTAACATTTTCAAGTCTTACTCAACACTATTGTTATTCATTTATCATATGGCTTTAGTGCCGGGAGTGTCCGAGGACATGTTCGGCTCGCCTGAGTCTGTAGCTGCTTCAGCGGACACCCTTAGGGTTAGCTACAAGTTCCGTTCAATTTCAAGTAGTTCCAACATTGGCTACCAGATACCGATGATACCTAGTGGTGGACGTTGGAACTTTGATAGAGCGCTCCGACAAAATCTAGCCTAACAATTTTGCTTCACACAGGTTTAGTCTGTGGAAGGATCTTTTACATGCCATAAATATATGACATGCGACCACCGGCTTTACTTCCCCACCGAAGGAAGGCTTACTGAACCCGTTATCTTGGGCACAGCAGTTCGGCATGCTACCAACTACGCCATCGAAGCCATTTGTTACGGACTATTGAAGAAGAAGAAAACTAAGGGATGACATGTTTCACTTGTCAAGCGATCATCATCAGATCGAAATATTAAAGAAAATAGCTCTGTAAAACACTACCAAACCTACAGTGACAGTCTCTGCCCTCCAAACACAAAATACAATAATCTGGAAACTTATCAAGAGATACATGCTTTTACGAAAGGTACTTAGGTTAGTTAGTTTGTTATTGTTGTTATAAGGGGAGGAACTACGAGGTCATCTGCCCCTCTACTTAGATTAAAAGAACTCAGATTATTTAAGTTATTCACTGAATCCCACATCAAAGCTGGTTATCTGAGCAGCCTGTACACATTCCACTTCATCAGAGCTTTGAACCAGTAGCGTAGCCAGGATCGACCAATGGGAGGGGTTATAGGTACTCGAGCCAAATTCTACAAGCATTTCGACCCACGACGTAGCCGCGTACGCCAAACGTGCACCATGGTTGCGAGGGCAGCTGTGGTAATTACGGATATCATAGGTTCGAATCCCGGTGCTGACTGTGGTTATCCTGAGTGTGTTTTTCCCCGGGTTTTGCCACACTGCCTACAGGAAATTGCCGGGATAGTGCCTTGCTCTAGTCCCGGAGCGTCTACTCCATCCCTGTCCCAGATACATTTACACACACAACTACAATCATCTAAGCAATACAGGTTGCCGGACAGCTTCAACACACTCCTAACTACACGGGGCTGAAAACCAAGGTGTCTCAAGCCCCTCAAATGAATTATCAACAACTCTACAAGTAGGAATCTCCGTTTCGCGGGCTTATAGGTCGTGTTCCAAGGACATTTTGTCGTCCTGACGTTTCGCTGAATACTGCGTTCAGCATGTTCACAGGTTACATAAAGCGAGGTAAAACAAGTAAACAGAAGATATATAAATAGTCAACAACCCACACATAGAGGCTACCATAGCAACGGCGTACCACATACAAGTAATGCATCAAGGACAGGGCTGCTCGTCTGTTGCATCTTCTCGTCTACGACGGTCAATAAGGGCAGGCTTGAGGGGATTAAGGACTGGAAGCCAAGCTCTGTTCACACGTTCTGCTTCCTCCTTAAGATTGAAGCTGTTAGTATGCTTCAGGATTTCAATGGCCTCCCTTTGTAGCCTGGCATGATAAGACACCGTGGTGGACAGAACTTCGGTGTCTCCATATCTTATATCGTGACCTGCAAGTAGCGAGTGTGCTGCTACAGTGGATTTATCTGTTTGTCCCAGCCGGCTGTGTCGTTCGTGCTCCTTGAGGCGAGTGGCAATACTTCTTTTCGTTGTTCCAATATATACTTGGCCACAATCACACGGGATTTTATAAACCCCTGCCGCGGTATGAGGATGTCGCTTATCTTTAGCGGACCTAAACATGTCCTTAATTTTTCGTGTAGGCCTGTATATGGTCTTTATATCTTGGGACTCGAGTAGCCTCCCTATTCTGTCCGTGACCTTTTTTTATGTATGGAAGAAAAGCTCTAGCCAGGGGCTGCTTGTCTCCAATTACCCTTGTAGTTGGACGTCTCTGATGGAGTGCTCGCTGGATATCTTTCTGGCTGTACCCATTCGCGCGTAAGGCCTCGTTGAGGTGTTCAATTTCTTGTTTTAGGCACTGCTTATCACAAATTCTTTTAGCGCGGTCAGCCAGTGTTTTTATAACTCCGTATTTCTGTCGTGGGTGGTGGTTGGACGTCTTATGTAGATATCGGTCAGTATGGGTCGGCTTACGGTAAACTGTATGTCCCAAAGTTAGATCAGCGGTCTTCGTTACCATAACGTCGAGAAACGCGATTTTCTGTTCATTTTCTAACTCCATGGTAAACTGAATGTTCGAGTTCTGGCTGTTAAGATGTTGTAAAAACAGATTTAATTGATCTTTACCATGGCCCCATATTACAAAGGTATCGTCCACGTATCGTAGCCACACTTTAGTACCTGTGTGGCTACGATAGGTGGACGATACCTTTGTAATATGGGGCCATGGTAAAGATCAATTAAATCTGTTTTTACAACATCTTAACAGCCAGAACTCGAACATTCAGTTCACCATGGAGTTAGAAAATGAACAGAAAATCGCGTTTCTCGACGTTATGGTAACGAAGACCGCTGATCTAACTTTGGGACATACAGTTTACCGTAAGCCGACCCATACTGACCGATATCTACATAAGACGTCCAACCACCACCCACGACAGAAATACGGAGTTATAAAAACACTGGCTGACCGCGCTAAAAGAATTTGTGATAAGCAGTGCCTAAAACAAGAAATTGAACACCTCAACGAGGCCTTACGCGCGAATGGGTACAGCCAGAAAGATATCCAGCGAGCACTCCATCCGAGACGTCCAACTACAAGGGTAATTGGAGACAAGCAGCCCCTGGCTAGAGCTTTTCTTCCATATATAAAAAAGGTCACGGACAGAATAGGGAGGCTACTCGAGTCCCATGATATAAAGACCATATACAGGCCTACACGAAAAATTAAGGACATGTTTAGGTCCGCTAAAGATAAGCGACATCCTCATACCGCGGCAGGGGTTTATAAAATCCCGTGTGATTGTGGCCAAGTATATATTGGAACAACGAAAAGAAGTATTGCCACTCGCCTCAAGGAGCACGAACGACACAGCCGGCTGGGACAAACAGATAAATCCACTGTAGCAGCACACTCGCTACTTGCAGGTCACGATATAAGATATGGAGACACCGAAGTTCTGTCCACCACGGTGTCTTATCATGCCAGGCTACAAAGGGAGGCCATTGAAATCCTGAAGCATACTAACAGCTTCAATCTTAAGGTGGAAGCAGAACGTGTGAACAGAGCTTGGCTTCCAGTCCTTAATCCCCTCAAGCCTGCCCTTATTGACCGTCGTAGACGAGAAGATGCAACAGACGAGCAGCCCTGTCCTTGATGCATTACTTTTATGTGCTACGCCGTTGCTATGGTAGCCTCTATGTGTGGGTTGTTGACTATTTATATATCTTCTGTTTACTTGTTTTACCTCGCTTTATGTAACCTGTGAACATGCTGAACGCAGTATTCAGCGAAACGTCAGGACGACAAAATGTCCTTGGAACACGACCTATAAGCCCGCGAAACGGAGATTCCTATTTCAACGCCGGTCGTGAAAGTCTACATTTTTACTTAACTCTACAAGTATTTCCATTTCTCTATGAGATATTATTACACAAGAGAAGTTTCATGTATTTTGATCCCGAATTTTTCGAGTAATGCAATATGCTCAAAAGACAAAACAAATCAGTTCTTTAAAAAATTAAGTTAATTTTTGACTAAAATGTCTCACCTCAATGGTAAATCTAGACAGGAACAAAATAAACTCAATATCTGTGCTACCAACATGAAGACTGGGCATCTCTCAACAAGAGAAATTATTTACAGAAGTCTCAGCAAAAGAGGGCATGTCCTCTCACGATGTATCATGTTGATTTAAGATATGAGCAATTCAATACCGGTACACATTTGGAATTGCTGGACATTATATTTACGTAATATGAAGCAACTTGGCTGATGGCTATCACGCTCAAGATGTTAATAATGATTCCAAAATTAGTGTTAATGTACCCATAAAATTTTCTAAGTCTTTATTAAAAGCGCGTTATTTTTAATCTAAACTAGATTAATTTTCATATAACTTCTCTCCCGCCAAGAAAAGAAAAAAAACGCTAATATTATCCCGCTGTGTCTGTCTGTTAGGTAGTCAGCCCTAAGGCTGGTTGGATCCTCAAATAGTACCGCTGTGAGGGATTCAAAATTATTTAGCGCTAGCCACAGTTTGAAATAAGCTATAAGTTATTTCGCGGGGGAAAAGTTAGATTGGCAACCCTCGGAGGACGGAGTTGTATTACCACAGTCTAAAATACACAGTCACGAAGCTCGCTGCACTACGAAATTGCATTCTCTTTGTAAGTGAAGCGACACTAGCGCTCGCGGTGGCCAGCAAGCTGGCAACTGCCTTGAGCACGTTATTCGCGGGACAGATGATTTAACGTTTGCAATGGTTTTTTGAATTTTAACTCACCTGAGTGATTATTTCCATTGTGAACATAAGTCACGGTAAATCACCAACTACTACAGAAAAAAGCCACAATGTTGATATACTGTACACTTTCAATTCATAGAAACATAAAAAGAATGCTCTGTGTTTATTAGTTCAGTCCTCTATAAGTATCCGTAGGTACAGTTGTATGACGTATTTAATGAGTCTTACGTATAATTCATAGTCCATACTAGTTATAAATTCATGTATTTGTTTTAATGATAGTCGCTGGCATCTCTACATAAAACCAAGTACACGATTCCTGGATGTAATGGGTAATCTCTAAATCCACTGAATGGATTGTGATGCGGTTTTCACCATTCAGTAAGGAATTTCTCGAGGATGGTTTCTTTAGGAAAACATTCAATTATGACCAAAGGAAGCCGAGCAGTAACGATTTCAGTGAATCGTGTCGAAGGAAAATATGCCGTCCTTGCGCCTTTTAAGCTTACAAAGCTTTAAGCTACATAGAAGTTCCCGACATCATATCTTTATCTTTAATACATTGCCAACTATAAGTGATTTTACGTTTTAATTTCTTCCAACAATCTCCATTCAGTGGAAATTTAAATTACTAGCTTCGGAGTGAGTTTACGAGCGAGCCCATCACCCCAGCTTCCGCCAGCATTAACTGTCGAGTTAAGACTTCAGAGAAGAGTAGACTATAAGTGTTTGGAGTTTCGCTGTTCCCCTCAGCTTTTCTGAATTGCGTCTGAAACCTACCGTCCGTGCGCCTTTTAAGCTTACTCTGAGTAACCCCTTTAAGATACCAGGCGAAGCCGGGGCGGGTTGATAGTATGGATATAATATAAAATATCATTTTCTTAACCGTATCAAAAGCTAATTCCGCAAAATTGAGTAACATTACAGTTAATTAGTAAAAATTCCAGTGCGATTTGTGAAACGAAAAGTATATAAAGATCTTAAGGTCTTAAATGGCTCAATTGTAGGTACTTCGTATTTTTTCTGTGGGTTTGAAACCTTTCATTCCTGAATTTGACAAAATAATACAATGCCAATTTTACAAAATATCGGCAATAACAATTGTGTACCATACCTTCACAGCAGCCATGTGGGAGACCAGGTATTTCATAAGAGTATTAACAAACAGTGTACCACATCTAAGATTGTGAGCATTATCCTGACGACATAAATTGGCTTGCTTCCAAAGGATTCGAGAATAAGTTTATATTATTGTACAAAATCTTTATTCATTAAATCAGCTCTCTGACTATTAAAAAGCCATTTTCTACATCTGAAAATTAACATGTTGGCACGCGTTTGAGATGACTTCTTTTTCGTTTACTTAGCCTACCGTATGTTTTAATTTTCAAAATGCATAGATATTTATATTTGATTTGTAGCCAATGGCCATAGCAGGGCATTTCACATGAACGCCCGTAGGTTAGCCAATTTCAATGTCAAGTAGTTCCAACTTAAGCTACCAGACGTCACTGTCACTGAAACCCAACGGCGAACGTTTGAACCTCATAGAGCGTGTCTAACCTAATAGCCTACACATTTTAGCTACACACTACCAATTGTAGTTGTAAGTTCATTTACGTACCATTAATCTATAACATGGATCCGACGACTTCGACTGGGTTTGAACCTGCGAACTTGGGCATAGCAGTTCAGCATGCCACCGACTACGCCACCAAAGCCATGCATAGATATCCTACCGAGACATGTTTCTGATTTATAACCAACTGGCTCCGTGGCTCAGCGGTAACGTTCTCGCCTGCTGTTCCCAAGGTTGCAGGATCTAATCCTGGCGCAGTCAGCTGGCATTTAAGGGTGCATAAATGCGAGGGAACCGTGTCAGTAAATCTACTGGCATGTTAAAGATCCCCTTCAGGGCAAAATTCCGGCACCCCGGTGTCTCTAAAAGCCACCGTAGTTAAAAGGGATCTAAAAGCAAAAATATTATTATTGATTTATAACCAGTTAAAAGACCTAGTTCCGTTGTTTGATTGAAAAGCTTTATAATACTTTCTACTGCGTATTCCAATTAATTGGGGTCGCCGGAGCCAATCAGGCTCATTTTGGTTTTGGCCGGGGATTTAAGGCCGGATGCCCTTCTTGACGCCACGTAATTTTTTAGGTGTAAATTCCATCCCACTGTCACTGGGATTGGAACTCCGGCCGTCCGTGTGATTGACGAGCAGCTAAGACACTGCACCATCACGCTTCCCTTGAAAAGCTTTATATTACTAGCCTAAAATCCATAGCTCAAATCTTACATTTTAGGATCCTTTGGAAACTCGGGTGTCGTCTTGCTATTTGAACAGTCTGACTTCCCAGTCGGTCAACACGAATGCAACCAACTAGAATGGGCGAGGAGTAACAATTAATTTCCCTGTGTAATTCATAATAATAGTACATTATGCAACGAGCCTAAAATGGCTATAATTAAGACACGAGTATTTTTATAAAACGAGCGTATGCGAGTTTTATAATTTCCATACGAGTGTCTTAGTTACCATTATAGGCGAGTTGCATACGACTGTTTATGTTCGACGATAATTATAACTTTATTATGTGTTTAACATAAATATTCATAAATATCTGTTCAGTGACTAGAATGTTGTGATCGGGTGCTGTGGTCAGGCGCGGATCTAGAGCTTGGCTTTGGGGGGGATCACAGAATCGAAATTGTTAAGAGAAATGGTATCACTAACAACGCAATCACAAAATAACCAAACGTACACAACCAGACCATTTTTTTTTTTTTTGCAAGCTACATGGATAGAAATTTGATACGTTTAGCGCATCAAATGCAGTTTGGACGTCGGCAAAATTTTTTGGTGCGAAAAAAGCCCCAAATTCCTATCCGTGCATTGCTGCACATTCATCGTGACATCACTATAGATATCGATTCGGTAATCACTAGGTTTGCTAAACAAAATAGACGAGTTGATTTTGTTATATAAATAATCGTTTTTATATAACAGGTATGAAGTTGAAAATATGTACAGTTGTAACAGAACATAATAATTGCCATAAAGATATTTTCAGTATTGAATAAAATGAAAAAAAAAATCCTGTTTTTCAGTTAAAATTCGTTAAGTTTTATTTCTCTGGTTATTGTGTTTTCGTTTTTTGAGTTTGCAAAAAAATTAGGTCTCCGTTTGGGGGTGGGGGTCATGACCCCGTGCCCCCCCCCTCCCCCCCTGAATCCACGCCTGGCTGTGGTGGGTAGTATATCTCTTTTTTCCAAGCTCTCTGGACAACCGACGCATGCGCTCTGTGTGCTTCAATACCATATGTTCAGATTGTGCACCGTTATTCAGTAAAACTGTCACCGAAGTCGTTTCAAAACCACGCGCTGTGTAGAAATTGGTTTTGGGGATATTAAGGTACAGTGCTATTTCTGGTCTCATATTCACCAGTTTATTTACGCGAACATATGGACGGTGCACTTTCAGTAATTTATATAGACATGTTGGATTTTGAGCGCATGCGCGAAGGCATCCTTATCTAATTGGTCAAACAACTGTTTCTTGAGCTCTGATTGGTGGGAGAAACTGTTTCATAATGAAAAATAGTGTTATAATGAGCCTCATTGTGATACAGTTTTCTGACACATAATAGTTAGGGTCGAACATAAAATAATTATTTATACATTTAATAAAACGCTTCTCATACAACCCCTCCCCCTTTTATGTGAGAGAAGGGGGCGTGGTGGCTCAGCGGTCTAGCTGTATGCCTCTCACCAAGGCGGTCCGGGTTCGATTCCCGGTCAGTGCATGTGAGATTTTCGAAGTGAAATGCCATGTCCTGTGGTTCGGATTCCACGTAAAAAGGAGGTCCCGTGGCTCATGATCTCGAGATTAACGGTCACGTTAAACTACAAGCTTCCTTTTTTTATGTGAGAAGTGTTTTATTAAGTGTATAAACGATTCATGTATTTTTATTTCAGGCATTAGGAGATAAATTGTCACTGCCCACCTAATATAATTGGGTACCGTACACTCGTGTTGACCGACTGAAAAGCGATCATATAGGTTACTTAGCAACACTGAAATATTGCTTCTAATATTAGATCTGTTTATTGAACTGCATATATCCTCTTGTAAAGAACATGTTAAATAAAAGACATCACCTTTACACAATGCTCACATACAGTAAATCCAGCAACAATAACATACACAGTAGTGGTTTTGTGGGGGTTCAGATTCCACCGCCACCGCGGCAATATCTCGCGAACCAATCAGGCTAGAGACTTGTACGAGGTGTCATTGAACTCGGGCTAACACCCCCTTTCCATTGGACAACATATTTCAACCCCAAAATAAAACCTACCCCTACTATGGGGTGATTTTTTAGAGAATCTCGCTTTCCAAGTGTAACATGTGAGAGTTTGAAAGCCAATATGGAATTAAACGTTGTTCTACATAAAGTGCATGTGTTCGGTGGAAAGCCACTATGAATTAACATGCTCATTTTCTGTTTTTTACGCATGCCCACTCATGGCTTTTGTAAGAGGGTGGGGGAGCGGATCCCTGTGGATGGGTTATTGTTGACGGGTCATTGTTGGCGGGGTCATTGTGGACGAGTCCTTGTGGACAAGTCCTTGTGGACAAGTCCTTGTTGACAGGTCCTTGTGGACGAGTCCTTGTGGATGAGTCCTTGTTGATGAGTCCCTTTGGACTGATCCCTTTGGACCGGTCCCTTTGGACTGGTTCCTACGGACTAGCCCATGAATTTATTTAAATTATGTCAAAGGGCCTAACTACATTTTGTGTGTAAAGCAGTGTGTTGAACTGACGTTGTTCACCACTACTATAATGTGATAACGATATGAAAGGAAAGTGACGAAATACATGTGAACACGTGTGAGATGACCTTATTACCGTCCTCCTTGTGAAACAAGTCACATCCTGTTTTAGTTCATACGTGAGAAAATGCGAGTTCATGTGTAATATGACCTAACACACAAGTGTACACATGTGCACGTGCACGATAAGAGCTAACAAGTCACAACCTGTTTTGACAGTGGTGGGAATAAGGCTAGAGACATGTACGAGTAGTCAAATTACTCCGGCAGACAACCCCTTTCCTATGGATAACTTATTTCCACTCCAAAATAAAATCTACCCCTACTAGAGGGTGAAATAATAATTTTTAGGTAAAAGTCGCTTTCCTTGTGCAACATAAAGTGCATGCATACAACTGAATGCCGCTATGATTTATCATTTTTGTTTTTTGTTTTACGAATGCGCAATTGGGGTTTTTGTAAGAGGGCGGGCTTTTTGAATAATGATTTATAGATACGTTTTTTTTTACAAATTAACCAAAGATCCAAAAACTAATAGGTCATCGGCTTTTTAATATCTTATGAACTAAGAAAGCTAGGGACTTGAATGAGGGGTCGTTGGACTTGGGGTGACGCCCTGTTTTTGAATGTATTATTCATTTTTTTGTCAAAAGGGCCTAACTGCACTTTCGTTAATATCTCGCTAACTAATAATCACAGAGGGTCAAGTGAGGTGTCATAGGACTTAAAATGGCCAACCCCTCTCCATGACCAATGAATTTACCCCAAAAAAACAGCAAGGTCATTAACCTAAGATTTTATCAACTAATAATCAGAGAGGGACAAGTGAGGTGTCACAAGACTCAGGATGGCCAACCCTTTTCCATGACCAACAAATTTACCCATAATACCCAAAACAGCAAGGTCATTGACCTAAGATTTTATAAACTTATCAGTAGAGAGGGTCAAGTGAGGTGTCATAGGACTACGAATGGTTAACCCTTTCCCATGACCAATGAATTTACCCCAAAAATCCAAAACAGCAAGGTCATTGACCTGAGATTTTATAAACTAATAATCGGATATCAACATGTGAGGTGTCATAGGACTTAGAATGGTCAACCCTTTCCCATGGCTAATGAATTTACCCAAAAATACCCAATACATCAAGGTCATCGACCTGAGATTTTATAAACTAATAATCGGATATGGACATGTGAAATGTTTACAGTGAGTGATGAAACATAGCTAGGTAGTGAAAGAATTATTGTAGGCTACATGTATGGTGACTGACAAATCTTTCACCATTGGAGCTTGTTTTCAGATCAAACTGCAGTACAGAGAGAGTATAGGTTGTAGGTATGGGATAATAAATGACAAATGGTGTATACAAAATCTGATTTATCGATTCAAGAAATAAGAGTAGACAATCTTTAATTGATTGGTTAAAGAGGATAGCTAAAATCCAAAATGGTGACTATATCGAACTAAACTGATCGAAGCTGAATCAAACCCAACTAAACCGAAGCAAACTTAATCAAAAACAAGCCAATGGTTTAAGTGTAAAACTTGTGGGTGAATGTGGTCATTGGTAATGTCAGAAAGGAAAGGGATAACGCTCTACCTATAGAGGGTAAGGTAAAGCTAGTGCATGATGCTAATGCACACACACAAGTACATGAAACACACACAACTAACCTATACTGTTTTTATGGGTTGACTGTTAAAACTTGCTCAGTGGTTACGGGGACAAGATGGTCGCTACACACAACAAGTGTTAAATACTTGAGGCTAATAATCTACACACACACAAACACACACTTGTTCTAAACTAAACTGTCTTGCTGACAGTGCTCACGCTGTAGGCAGATGACAGAAATGCTTGGCTAACAGAAATACAATCATTTCCGGTTGTCTAATGTTACCAGCTAACCATTTTGTGCTGCAGTGGCGAGCACATGTGCCACTTACACTAGAGATTTTAACTCGATTTCAAGCTCTAAGTCCTAGAACGAATCAAACTAAGAAAGAAGGGCATGGTGGCGCAGTGGTTAAGCTGTTAGCCTTTCACAAAAGTGGACTAGGGTTTGATTTCAGGTTAATACGCATGTCATAAACATATAAAAAAGCAGAGATAATGTTTTAAACCGATTACACTCGTCTCTTTTCATATTATTACTTGGATTACAAATACAAAGGTGGACTGGGTGTGATATACAGTTAATGCTGCCTATCGCACACTAGCTGTAAGGAAGCCATATGTAGAGAACTACGTAGCGATTTCATGAACTGGTATAGCTATGTCGCATAAACGGTGCAGGATACAATCCAGCAACTATAATTCGTATCTTGTGGAACGGAGAAAATGCACTTTTGCCTTGATGGATAACAAATGTGTGCAGACGAATGACCTACGCATTAGCCTACCAAGGGGTTATAACCACGAGGAGGAGGTGTGATTTCTATATTTTATTGTTTAGAGACATGGCTTTTGTAACCAGTAGATTTAATTGATTTAGTATTTTGTAAATATTTATTTTTGTAATTGTAAATAGTTAATTTTTTGTAAATAGTGGAAACCATTTATTTTTGTAATGGTAAATGTATAATTAAAGTTCTTTGGGATGAGTGTGCATGTCAATGATGTTTATAGGGATAAATAGTGTGGTTGTGTGTTTGTTCTCAAAGACAGGCATGGTTGTGTGGATGTATGACTACACAGCAAGAGAGAGAGAGAGAGAGTGTAGAAACAGCCTTACCTGCAGTAGTAATAGTAGACCTCTATGTTTTGCATACACATAGACAGACTGTACGATCGCAATGGCCAAGCACTCACTTTAACACCATTTACAAATTCTTAAAATGAAAAAATCATGTTTCGCAAATATGAACTTTTGACATAAACAAAATAAAAATAAAATGTGTAAACAACAAATTTGAAAATCCATGTTTCCATATCATGAAATTCAAAAACTTTAAACTGGCATTTAAAAGAAATGCAAATGGAAAATTGACAAATTGTAACGTGTGAAATGTGAAAATGAACAAATGGCTATCATTATTTAAAAAAAAATAAAAAAAAACATGGTGCTGTATGGTTGAGGTGTGAATCAAACCCTACTTATTTTGGACCACCCGAGACTGAGTATACTTGTTTTAGTCCTCATACCACTTTTAAAATTTTGTGTTAAAGCTAGGAATTGAACCCAAGAGCTTGTAGGGGGAGACCAAGTTTAGAATATGTTAAACAGATAGTCTTGAATGTAGGGTGTGGTAGCTATATAGAGATGAAACGATTAGCTCGGGACAGGGGGGCATTGAGATCTGCAGCAAACCAGTCAAAAGACTAAAGACTCAAACAACAACATGTAAGCTCACCAAAATAATGTTGTGTAACGGTAAATGTTAGTCAACGAACAGTAATGCATTACTAAAACCCATGACACGATACCTAAGAGCTTTTCTAAAACTATTTTAAAATGCCTTTAACCCTATATTAAACACCAAGTTCACAAGACTCATAACTGCAATGTTAAGGTAAAACAAAACAAAATCTATATTTCAAAACAAGCAAGTGGTTTAATCAATGTATACTGGGAAAAGTTTTGTAAGCACTCAAGTCCACAAGACCAATTAAATTAGTAACTGTCAGGTTGGTCGAGTGGTTAAGGTGTTTAACTTAAGATCAAATTTTCTGTACAAGGAAGCAAGGGTTCGAATCCCTTACCTGACATAACTATTGACTTAACATTGCTTGGCCACACTGTATTATGATACTCGGTACACAAACCATAGACAGAGTGTATTGTTTAAGGCACTCTCTTTATGAACATAGTCAGAGACTGTTGATGGTTAACAATTGCATTAATAGTGGGACATGGGGATAGCAATTAAGAAAAAACAGTCAATACCCATACAATATTTTTATTCATTTAGTTTTTTTTAACAATAGTTACACACTGAATACAACTTTTTATCTCTTTACCATTGTTTGATATAGATTTTAAACACAACGCTTGTTGTAGATCCTTTTATAACTTTCTCCAGGTACTCTTGTTCTTAAAAACTGGGGAAGCCGCAATGGTTTTATAGACATTAAACCCTCATCCTCTTCTTTTTCATCATCATCATCATTATAAATATTATCTTTATAATTATTATAGTCATTGTCACCATCATTATCATCATCATCCTCAACATCACTGGAACTATCCAATTCCTTTTTGTCCTTTTCAAATGGGACCTCTTGAAGAGTCTGTATTGCTTTTGATAGTGTTACGGTTTTATTGAACGTTGACAACTGTCCTAACATGACTTTTTGAGGAGATAAATGTTTTTTCACAAGGAAGTCACTATGTTGAGTAACACTATGTTTTTGTTGGGCTTGCTTTTTCTGGTTCTTTTGATCATGTTTTGTTAACACTAACGGTGTTTCATTTGGTATACCACATTGATGAGTACCCACACTTAAGACCTCACTATGTTTACTTTTTAGATGACCTAGACATTTTGTTGTTCTTTGTTTTGAGCGCTGCCAAAATATGATGCCATTCGCATTTTCTCGCTTATAGTTATATGAGTACCCATGATACCGGGCACGTGGTTTACCTTTATTGGTTATAGTATATTCCATAGTAGCCACTGACTTGTATAGTCGATCCGCCTACTACAAAGGACTGAACACTTGTGGTGAAAGAATGATGTTGTGTTGACGTTTTATGCAGGATGATGTTGGTGGCATATGTGGGTGGCTTATGTTGATGACATATGTTGTTGGCTTATTTTGGTGGATTATGTTGATGGTTTATGGTGGTGGCTTATGTTGGTGGCTTATGTTGTTGGCTTATGTTAGTGGCTTATGTTGATGACATATGTTGGTGACTTATGTTGATAGCTTATGTCGGTGACTAATGTTGATGACATATGTTGTTTGCTTATGGTGGTGGCTTATGTTGATGGTTTATGTTGCTGGCCTATGTTGATGGTTTAGGTTAATGTCTTAGGTTGATGGCTTATGCTGGTGGCTTATGTTAGTGGCTTATGTTGATGACATATGTTGGTGACTTATGTTGGTAGTTTATGGTGGTGGCTTATGATGGTGGCTTATGGTGGAGGCTTATGATGGTGGTTTATGGTGGCTTGTGGTGGTGACTTATAGTGGTGGCTTATTTTTGGTGGTTTACGTTAATACCTTATTTGTAATGGCTTATTTTTGTCAATGTATTTAGAGGATTTTTCTCTTGGTCTTGGAAAGTATCTCAACCCTTTTTTTATGGTAGCATAATGCTTACCGTCATGTTTGTAAGCAACAACAACACACTAAAATTCCAAGAATCCAAAGTACTCTAAGGTTAATGATTGTCTCTCAACTCCATTCAACGCCTAGTCAAAAACATTATATATTTTTCACATTTTTCAAAAAAGGTAAATTGGGGAAGTAGGCTATATGTTTAAACTAAAAATCATATCAAATCATATGCTAACTCCAACACCTACGTCTATCCCACTCTCAGTCAAAAAATATAATATTCTTCAAATTTTTCCAAAACAGTATTTGGAAAGTAGGCCATATTTTGAAAACTAATCATCCTATAAAGTCATATATAGACTCAAACCAATGGCTTTTATATCCTTAATCGTAAGAACAAAATATGGAATTTTTGACATTTTTTCCAAAAATGTTCATTTTAAAACGGGGCTATATTTTGGAAACTAGGAATTTTACAAGAAAGTTTGTTTAACGTAAATGACAGGTATTTACCCCCACTACCCACAAACCAAGTTCCAGGTCTCTGGGACAAAATCCAAAAAAAGTTCAATTTGGAAATTAGGCGATATTTTGAAAACTAATCATCCTAAAAAGTCATATATGGACTCAAACCAATGGCTTTTATGTCCTTAATTGGTAGAACAAAACTTAACATTTTTTCAGTTTTTCCAAAAAAAGTCCAATTTTCAAAATTGTCTATATTTTGGGAACTAAGAATTTTACAAAAACGTTTGTTTAATGAAAATGAAAGGTCTTTACCCCCTCTACCCAAAACATAAATTTCAGGTCCCTAGGACAAAAACTGTGCAGTAGCGGTTTTTTTTTTTGGGGGGGGGGGTTCTATGTCCACCTCCACCTCCCCACCTCACAAGATGGCGGCCATAGCTTAACTTTACCTAGCCTAACCTAACAAAATGGCGGCCGTAGCTTAACTTAACCTAGCCTAACCTAACTAGATGGCGGCCGTAGCTTAACTTAACCTAAACCTACGAGGTGCAATCAAAAAATTTTCAAGATGGTGGTCATAGCTTAACTGAACCTAGCCTAACCTAACCTAAACCTACGAGGTGTGATCACAAAGTTCCATGATGGCGGTCGTAGCTTAACTCTACCTAACCTAACCCTACGAGGTGTGATCAAAAAGTTCCAAAATGGCTGCCGTAGCTTAACTTAACCTTTGATTGAATCCTGTTGATTGACCCCTTTTGATTGATCTCTGTTGATGTATCCCTTTGGACTGGTCTCTGTTGACTAGCCCCCTTTGGACGGGTCCTTTTTTAAGGGAGTCATTTTTACGGGTCCTTTGGACTGATCCCTGCATTATATCCAAATTATGTCAGACGATGAATTTCAAGTAGTTCCTACTTTTGCCGCCAAATGCCACCGTCAACGACTAACTAGTTCTGAACTTGGCTACTAGACGCCCCCGCCGTCGGCTCCTGGCGACA
Organism: Meconema thalassinum; assembly: GCA_946902985.2. Lineage (NCBI taxonomy): Eukaryota > Metazoa > Arthropoda > Insecta > Orthoptera > Tettigoniidae > Meconema > Meconema thalassinum. The sequence continues at coordinate 67,239,973 of OX336397.1, forward strand.
AACGTCGGAACCTAAGAGCGTTCGTCAAATGTTTACCCTATCTTATATCTTATCTTATATATATATAAAAAACAATGTTCGTTAGTTCGTCTTTTATGCGTTCATAAACCATTCATCCGATTGCAATGACATTTTGGTGAGTTGTTGTGAACACTTCCGGGATGGTTATAGGCGTAGTTAATCCAATTTACAATAGATAGCGCACGAGTAGTTTAAACAAATGAGTGTTGGTGATGCGTTCATATACAATTCATCCGATTGCGATCAAATTTTGGTGAGATGTTGGGCACACTACCGGGAAAGTTATAGGCATAGGAAATCCAATTTACAATACAGTAGATGGCACGCGAGTAGCTTCAACAAAATGGCGTGCGTTTGTTTCAACAAAGTCACTCATGCGTTCTTATACCATTCATCCCATTGCGATGAAACGAGGGTGAGATGTTGTGTACACTTCAGGGAAGGTTTTTGGCGTAGTAAATCCACTTAACAATAGGTAGCGCACGAGTAGATTCAACAAATGAGAGACGACGCGCGAAGCGTTCCAACAAAGTCCCGTATGTGTTCTTATATACAATTCGTCCGATAGCGATGAAACTTGGGTGAGAGGTAGTGTACACTCCAGGCAAGGTTTCTGGCTTAGTAAATCCATGTTACAATAGGTAGCGCACGAGTAGTTTCAACAAATGAGCGACTACGCACGAAGCGTTTCAAAAACTCCCGTATGTGTTCATATACTATTCGTCCGATAACGATGAAACTTGGGTGAGGTGTTGTGTACACTTCAGGTAAGATTTCTGGCTTAGTAAATCCACTTCACAATAGGTATCGTGCAAGTAGGTTGAACAAATGAGCGACGACGCGCAAAGTGTTTCAACAAAGTCCCGCATGCGATCATATACCATTTGTCCGATAGCGATGAAACTTGGATGAGTTGTTGTGTACACTCCAGGGAATGTTTCGGGCTTAGTAAATCCATTTTACAATAGGTAGCGCACGAGTAGATTCAACAAATCAGCGTAGACGCGCGAAGCGTTTCAACAAAGTCCCGTATGCGTTCAAATACCATTAGTCCGATAGCGATGAAACTTGGGTGAGATGTTGTGTACACATCCGGGAAGGTTTATGGCTTAGTAAATCCACTTTACAATAAGAAGCGCACGAGTAGATTCAACAAATGAGTGACGGCACGCGAATCGTTTCAACAAAGTCCCGTATGCGTTCATGTACCATTCATCCAATTGTGATAAAACTTTGGTGAGTTGAGTAAGCCCTGCGAAGGTTTATGAATTAGTAAATCCGTTTTTCAATGGGTGACGCACAAGTAGATTCAACAAATGAGTGACGGCGCGCGAAGCGTTTAAACAAAATCCGGTATGCGTTCATATGCCATCAATCCTATTGCGATGAAATTTATATGAATTGTTGTGTACACGCCTGGGAAGGTTTTCGACTTAGTAAATCCATTTTACAATAGGTAGCGTACGAGTATATTCGACAAATGGGTGACGGAGTTCGAATCGTTTCAACAAAGACCGGTATGCGTTCATATACCATTCATTTCATTCGATTAAACTATTGTACAGCCCGGTGGCAGTACCCCCTGAGATCCACCCCGCCATCTTTCACAAAAACCACCCCAACTGGAAACACTATAATTCCAGAACATATCTCTACACAGCAAGCGGCGACCACCTAAGCCTAGGAGGTTAGCCAACGGCTTTCAAAACTCACATAAACATTTACACTAACAACTATCTGGGGCAGCTACACTGATGCAATGCTGACTAAGCAGCGCCGAAACATATTAGAATGGAACCCTGACAGGAGGGATTATCTCTTCTGTTCTGTTCTTCGCCAGCGGCCCTGCCCGACGACGTCCGTTCCAGCTCTTCACCAGGTGAGATCTAGTTTGTACTCAGAGTCCTTTATCTTTGTAAAACACCTACCCTGACACTTATCAAATTGTACTACATTTTATATTTGTTCAAACTCCCCAAGAGGGACATCACATCACATCTATTTGCCAATAAACACATGGTCAGTAAACATACACCATTTATTACTAAATCACACTCCACTTTACATCCTTATACCCCACCTGACCTTAGTCATAATTGCCCCTGACCGTAGAGGCCAATAATTGCATTGTCAGGTTCTATTGTACTCGAGCACGCGACTCGACTGCAGAGCGTCGAGTCACTGACTCTGCACATTCATTGAATTGCTCATTCTACTCAGCTGGCAGGCTAGTTTAGCAGCCTGCACTTAGACATTCATCCCCTGGCAGATAATTGCATCCTACAGGGACGCCCCCAATAGATTAAGCATTGACACCAACACACTACACTGATAGTCTCTCCCAATCACGGGAAGCTACTCTCATCCGGAAGCAGCCTTCAAAATTAGCACACTAACACTACCGTGTTTATCCCAACCAAGGGATAAACATATTTGGTGGAGGCGCCGCTACCAGGCAAAATAAGGGTAAGGGACTCAAACAACGAGCCCCCGTGATAGAGCGATCCGTACCGTAAGCAGCCAAGCAAAAGTTGATTTTTTTTTCTTGAGTGAAAGCATTATTTTTTCTCCCCTTTAGCAAACAAGGGATTTTTTTTATCCCACCAACCCACCCCAGTATAGCGAGGTATTGCAAAACATAACACTTTTTATTTTAACACATATAAATATGAACACACCCGCACGACAGGCCATGCTGAGGAATATTGACTCATACCAGGGGATCATAGCATCCCACAGCAGAATCAGGGCACAGCAGGACCATGTACGAAAAGTGCAAAAGCTCGTGCAGAGGCAATATAGACCGATCATGAGGCCACTTACCAACCCGCAGAGCACCAGCGGAAAGTCCCGGAAAATCAGGGTTCGAATAACCACAATTAGAATACAATTAAATCTTACACACTGGCGGCTACATTAAAGACTCGATCAGCTGACACAACAATACTACAGATTGAGGGAGGAACACCATAGGGCGCAAGCACAGAACACAAAGGTAGCCGACCATACCAAAGAGCTCACGAGCGATTACGCCAAGCTTTGGGATGAATTTGTAGAGGTCCAAGCTACTAACATTCATTTTGGACTGGCAATAGGAAACCTCACAAAGCACGGAGACGATATCATACCGCAGCAATTCACACGGATGTCCATCTCAGACACTAACAAAACAAAGGGGAAGGAGGCAGCCGTGGCCATACCACAGGAATCGGCCAGGGTAAGCTCCAAAACGCTGCAGGGGCAGACACACACACACAAACAATTTTCGGAACCAGCCCGGAAGTCCAATAGGGCAGAGAATAGGCGAAACCGGGGACATATCCCTCCAATACCAATACAGGGAAGAACGGGGCTACCCACCCCGACGTTACGTAAAAGGGCATCCAAACAAACACCTATGGGGGACAGGGAAAGACACATTAGGGAAGAACGGGAGAGGGCCTACAGGTCGCCACACTACCGGGACTATAGAGGCCCAACTAGGATGACAGCAGGGGCACACGCCACGACAAGGGATGAATCCCGCGATAGGCGGCGAAACGACCTGATGGGGTGAGCGAGGGCAACACCCGCATGACATCTGGACATCCACGGTACGATACGACGATAGGGCATACATGTCCACCTGGCATACAGACCTGACTACGTACTGCGCCCAAATTCACCAATCAGTACCTATATCCGCTGCACTGTAAAGGATTGCAGACATGTAAATACCCAGCTCACAAACTTACCATTGTCTGCTAAGTAAAAATTGGGAATTTCAGGAACACATAGGATAGATATTATTCGTAAGAAAATAGTACTACCAGCCTAGGTACAAATTTCTACTATCATTTACATTTAGAGCAAGTCGAGAAACTCCAATCTCGAGGGGTGATAAGGTTAATCTATAGTGAGCGCCTGTATCCATACCTAGCAGTACTATTTTCGGCGATGACGACAATGAAAATGATGTCAGCTAAGATAAAAATTGACTGAATCGCTAAGGAGCGCCAGTCGTTTATTGTGCTAAGAAATGTACAATAAAACTGACTTCCTGTCTGAAAAATGGTGTCTCCCTGACACTGCAATAAAAATAATCTCCAAAAATAAATTGCACGTGGCACTGATGTAATAAGAAAATTCTGAAACGGCGTGATTTTATGCATTACCCTATTTTATACAAATCCGTTTCGTCTCTGAACCGTAGTTCCATATCTAAGAAAAATTATTCAACATTAACTATGTTCATATTTACACTCATGCATGGTTCGCACAAATCTACACTTTATTTTGTCGAAAGATCAAATTGTCTATGTTTCAAATGAGTCTTTACCACTCAACTTCTGTAACAATCAAACAAATACACACCGCAACTCTATCGGTTGAAAGTATAAATACTTGTCTATAATCAATAGAACATAAGTGACAAACATTTAAGCTAAGCACTGTTCCGACTCTGTCTTTTCCCATTTGATTATAAAATGTTGAAAAATTCCTGAAATTCTTTACTGTGTTAATAATTCTCTGATAAACGTGAATACTAGAAGTGCATGGCATTTGACCTTCATTTCACACTCCTCTTCCAAAATTATACAACAATCACATCATTTCTTAAGCACCCTGTACAGAACTTTCCTTTAATACACTCAAATAACTTCACAATCGCTGCGATCAATACTAGAAAAACTTGAGACTCCTCCTCAGTCTCCTTTCGTAAAAATACGTAACTCATTTACGTCTACATCTCCTTACTTGCACGGTATTTCAAATCTTAACTCCCATTTCAATGCATTTTCCTACAAACTTTAACACACTTCTCTATCCGTATACAACTTCGCCTCGTGCTTATAATTCCACTTCTGCAATAATTGTCTGTACATTTACTTTTAGATCACCCTGTGATTTAACTTTCTTAACTCTTTCCTTATTTTTCACGTATTTAAATTCAGTTTTACATTATTACAACCTTTAAAGAATTATCAGTAAGAATTCATATTTTTAACAAATGATCTAAGTGTGTCTTCCGTGAATATATTTGTTTAGCAAATTTATCTAGGCTTTTTAATGCTCTAAATCATCATTGGACATATGTGTATAAAAGTTCTTGTAATACTTCCGTTATTAGAAAATGTGGTTTATCAAGTTGCAGCATAGATCTCCATATCTATCTGTATCATTACTGTGAATCTAATATTCATTAGTTTAATCATTTATTAAACATTTATTTAATTTTTTTATCCGACTTTGCGTCGTGTAACAATTCAATTTCGTTCATAATTGGTTGCAAATAAATTTCTGACACTCGAATCAACATCATGAGTTGTCGAAATATTTGACACTTCGTGACATAACTTCTTTAAAATGCGGTACTTAAATTTGGTTCAATATACTTTCTTTAATTCATTCACAATTATACTCCTTCTTTAATTCGTTCAATATTATACTCTAATTAGTTCACTAAACTCTCTTTAAACAGTTCACCATACATTCTTTAAATAGTTCACTATATTATTCCATCGCTGCGCATAAAACAGATTTAATTAGTTTAAATCTAACGCAAATATCAATGATTCTAAACGATTTTACTCTGAAATGATTTTAACGTTAATAACAGCGCTATGCAAAATTTCGTCCAAGCGACTGAAATTTTCAAGAACAAGAAAAATGACTCCTAAGAAAATACGAAAAATATACTACTATCTCAAAATCTACATCATTTTAATTACACTGACAAAATTATACTGTTGGTCAATTGGGATAAACACAGAACATAACTACAATTCTACGTAATATAAAGCAATCTCTTCTCTACCTTGAGTTCAATCTGGTCTTGGGAATACCTTCGTCTCGTCAGCCAAACCAAGCTTGTTTGAGCATCGCCCACAGCTATATAGACCGGCTGTGTCGGGACCCAGCTGGACACTTGCCCCAGTGGAACAAGGTCGGTGACATGCTCGGGTGAGCGACCTTGCCGTGAAACAGCCTGCTCCGTCTGCACTTCTTCTCTCTCGTTCACTCCACGTCGCCTGGCTCGTCTTTCGCTTCCCCATCTCTGCATTTCCATCTCTTCTCAAGGTTGAAAATCGTCGTTTATACAAGTGTTTGCGAGTATACCAGATGTATAAGAACTCTTGTAGAAAAGTGGAGGTTCGTTCTGTAATTTTGCGCATCACGTGGATGTTCTGCTGCGCCTTCCATAATTGTGAATTCTGGAATTCAACTGTTCATCTTTGTAGTTTCCACTTCCCTATGCTTTAGCTTAACACATGGTTATTCTCATTTCACTGATGACATTGTTCTGACTTCCCCGCTGCTGATTTATAAATTGCATTTTTATGTATAATGTTCCAGTATGCGTTCAAACGTAATAATCGTAAATCTCTTCTTGTAGAAATGTTTTTATGCGATGTATAACAGCTTTGTTTGAAACACTGTAATATTCAACTATATGCTGTGCTGTTCTGCGTGATAATCTTGCTTGCTCCGCAAGTTACAGTCTACTGTACTGCACTCCTCTCTTCTTCCAACTTTCATAAAGCGTGGCACTATTATAACAAATACTACCTTCTTCTCGAGGTCTTAACTCGATGAAATCTCAAATTGGAAAGAACTCCTCTGTCCGGTTCTCTGCGCTCGGCAAGTTACTCACTCTGCCTCCCCTCTCGTGGTGTGACGTAACTTCTACCACCTCTTCGCTCTCAGTCCGTAGTTCGACCTTCGTCCCTTCTCCTCCTTCATGACGTAACTCTCGCTTCATGTGGCGTGATGTCTCTCACAATGTAGACCTCCCCACATTCATATAATAAATATATATCCATATTTAAATCATTCCTCCTTTCTTGCCTTCCATTATTATATAAGACGCATAGTATTTCACTAATTTCTACGCAGATTTTCCCATATCTCACGAATTTTAATGAATAAAAGGTTTTCATCCACTCTTTTATTTTTCCTGAGTCTTGGTTCATATCCAGATTGGTTCTTTGTAATGGCCTTAAATAAATTCTGGCGCAGTACCCAATGGCAAATTCGAAGCCAGGACCATGGGTACAAGGGCAGACGTTGACACATACAGAGGTCCACACCCGGCACACATACATAACCACACACAGCTGGTAGGACATTAGCCCATCCACACGAACATGTGCACCCCCAGTGAAAAAAAAATATATATATACAGGGGGATTGCAGGCAGTTCATCAGCATGTAGCACACACGCCTGCAAGCACTATCATGCCTCCACAACAGAATACACGGGGTTTAAGGGAGGTTTTACCGCCCACCCCACGAGGCCAGACAGACAGGGGGGCATACACGCGCACAGACACTAATAGGGTAGCGCGAAGCCAACACAGCCCTTCAGACACCAGCATATCTACGCCTATTAACAGGCACTACGGGAAACGTAGGCTTCGGCCTGCTTTACTTAAAACACCCCTGAAAAATAGTAAAGAAACACCTCAATGGCAACCTGAGGCCTATGCCCTCATAACAGGGCGCAATAATTCACCCCGACGAGCGAGGGCGTGCGCACAATAGTGAAATTCACTGACCGCACAAGCCCATGGATAAACGTTCCCAAGACCCTCACGGGGGCGCGTACACACAATTAACACAAAAAGACAGGTTCCACCCCTGTAGAGGGTAAACACACAAAAACTCATGTACAAAACTGTACAATTTACATGTATATATATAATCCATAAGTGTACGCTATTTCTTACGCTGCCCATAGCAGGAATTTTTCTTGTCCCCTATGATGTCGCTCAGACTAAGCGTAAATACCAGGGGATAACACTCACAATTCAGGGGAAAATACTGTAACATATTTTTGAAGTCACACAGTAAATACAGTTATCATTAAAAAAAGACAAAAACACTAACAAAACTGTCACAGAGACACAGGCCCAAAGGGCAACAGGAATGATCATCCTGAACAAAGACGGTCTCAAACCCGCGACCTTCTGAATACCAGGATACGAACCTAACACTGACAAAACTGTCCCAGAGACACAGGCCCAAAAGGCAACAGGAATGATTATCCTGATCAAAGACGGTCTCGAACCCACGACCTCCTGAATACCAGGAACGCAAGGTCAGGTAGCCATCCAATTGGAGAATACAGCAATAAGGGACAGTCACGCTAACAGGGATTAATATGCATAAAATAATAAAACCGCCTCCGACACCTAGTCACCAAACACGCGACAAGAAGCCCGGAGACACACGTGCATAAATACATCACCTACTCTCTGAGACATCTAACTACCACTGACGAACATATTCGCACCAGACCTACAATAACACAAAATTTGGGGACACAATATATGAACAGAGGTAGGGTCTTTTACATGACGAGGAACCAAAGGCACACTGTATATGCAGACAATAGAAAAGCGTGTCAGCAAACCCACGCACATTGTCTCAACACATGTGATAAGCGGACCGCCAGACTAGGCGAGCAAGTACTTCCTACACAATTGAAACTTGACACTATCGCCAGTCAGCGATAAGACATACATGAACATGCGACTTTCGCGAGTATCAGACAGGCTAGGAGAGCTATTGCTCTGGCAGTCATACACAAAATCATTCACGCCATTTTCAAAGCCGGATAACTCCCGAAATTAAAGTACGAGGGACGTTCCGAATTACATAAAATACTCACATTCACGTACATTGTCGCACACGTATCTCAAACATACAATACACGCCATGGTACATAAAACACAGAAAATGTGGTCCCGAGGCACTAGCCTACGCATTAGCCTAAGGCATATGCGCACGCACAGAAACACGATACAAACGTGCCAAAAAGGAAGATAGCCAACGGCATTTTTGGCGCGACAACACAATCGGAGGCCACACTAGGGACGCACAAAATCCCAACAAACAACGCAGACATAAAACACGGAGCGCTACACGAGATCACGGAACCGAATACCCAATAAAACCGGACGCCGTGAAAAACAAAAATTGTTGACCGACGAAAGATCAGTTACATACAACACACAGGTTTTTCAACATGGACAGTTAGAAAACTCAGCCAGCGCGACTAGACACCAAATAGACACATTTACAGGGGAAAATTTACTCCCACCTAGACGGACAATGGCCAAAATTAAGGCAATCCGCAAGTACGTCCAAATTAAACCAGGAATATTGACACGGGGACAGACAATTACACGGGCAGCATCGCACAACCAGCATGCATACACAATCCCATACAGAAAAAACCATAGGGTCCCATACAGACACTGTGCCCCATAGAGTATTGCTAAAAGTGAAGATAGGCATAAGGATATTTAAATTATATGTATATGAACGACATATTATTACTGTGTACACGCTTTAAACATACACTAGAGGTGGCAAATGCTTTGCACTAATGCCATATACAAGCACATAAACGATTGAGCCACACAATCATGAACACAGGAAGGTTCTTTAACATACATATAGGGGCGTAGGTTCGTTCTAAGGTACTCGTTATAACAGCCTACCTAGGTCATTAGCGACCCCGGGACTGCCAATAGGGGACGTACCGGGAACGCCAGGCCTCCACGGAGACCGCAAGACACTTTTCTTTGAACCATTGCGCCCGACACCTGAATACGGGGGACGCCACTCTCACAAACAAACGCCCACACAAAACAGGTAACACCACATCTCTAAGGCCAAAAAATCATGGCAATTTGGATTACCCCGAACATAGGCAATAGACTTGCTAGACACAAATCATAGATAATTACATAAAGCAGAGGTATTGCGGAAGCAAAGTCCAAACAAGCTTGGGAGCGACAATATGACAGGTTAACACATTGGCTTTCCTAGAATGTAAAACACATGTCAACATACGGACAGTGGCGAAAGTCACGTTCCGTCAGCCTTCATACATAACGTTAGAGACTTTCTGTATACAAGGACACAAAAACAAATACACAAAAAAAACATTGCGTTGCGAATAAGCGAATTCCAGCGCGTTGTAACACACTGTTGCCGGTAGACATTCTCATCATAGCCAGACGTGACAATGACACGCATACATGATGACACTGGCACAAAAACAATATCAATAACGACATACAGTGACACGGATGTTGACACAGGATTCAGCGCTATTACAATAGGCCTTGCATCCAGTAATGCACAAATACTATGGGCCGGATTCATTTCAGGAATACAGGAACATGTCTACAAGGGTGTTAACACGCAATAAGCGACACCTGACAATTAGCCATGCGACACGAGATAAGCCTTCTCCGATTACGTCCCACGCGCCGGCGGACGTCAGCGATGCGCGACCCCACGCACACAGCCGCGCTAATTACAGCCACGGGCACCTCCTTCCTACACGCGCCCAACACTCAGGGGCGAATACAGACAGAGTCCATGAGGGAACAACCCCCCCCCCCCCACTAATAACTTCTTTTCTTGTTTTTTTATCCCTAAAAATCATTATAGGCGATCAGGCCATGACAATCTACACTCACAATCACATGCTACCCCAACGTTATGAACAAGAGACCAGGTTAGGCCGTGACGTCACAGCGTCACCGCACTTAAACATCCCAAGGAGCGAGTAGAGAACACATAGTGATTAAGAGAGGACGACACACTCCAACAGGAGCAGAGATGGATAGTGCCATCAGGATGGCATTGGTACCAACTACGGGCTACCATCCCAGCACCCTTCTTCCTACATACCCTGTCACCTACAACACTATCCAACACAGACATACAGACACATAAAAAACATACACTACATCTCAAAAATATACATCGGGGTTGATAGACTTCATGCGTCTAACAAATTAAGGTATGCTACACCTTGGCCCCAAACGCCTACACCTGAGTATTAGAGAAGAGTCGGAAAACAATATCAAGCGCAATGTACATCTCTGTGTAGAGAGATGAGGCCATACTTATATTAACAAGTATTTTTATTAAATAATCCCACATGCAAGGGACATAGACTTATTATACCTTGACACATGCCTTATCCTCAAGTGAGAGCGGACACGCCTCATATTCATCCCAATGCATGAAATATCCTATCCACATACCAGGGATTGTATCATTATTACAACCGCATGACATTTTTAAAATTTTGCACACCTGGGAAAACCCCGCCCCATCCACTCACAGTAAACACCTCCTAGCAGCATCATCGGCTCCCGGCCACCATTAATATGGAGACCAACGATGCACGACCCCCTCCTACCTCGATTTAAGCCCATTCAGCAAATAACACCCCCGGATCCTAATAACAAGGGACCAAACGCCCTACAAACCTACTAACACCTCTAGGAAATTACCAAGGCATCACCGCTGGAAATCCGACATGGCATGACAAGCCTAAAGTAGACACTGCATTTAGAAGATCCTACAACCCCAGAACACTAAAAAAATTACATAATTACATGGTACACACAAATGTATTTGCAAAGCACACTTATTTAAAAAAAGGAATCTGACATCACACTAGATGGTGAGGAGCAGAAGCTCCACGGAAGGGCAGGGACGGGGCCAGACGCCAACAGATCCTGACCCAGATCAATGACTGTTAGACGAAGGGTTGAAGCATCGTTGACTTGGCGCGGGCAAACGTCGAGGTCTAGGGTGTGCCTAGCCTGCCCCCTTGTCGGAGAAAGTTACACCCAATATGCGCCACGGTCATCGAAGCCAAACCTGCAGGGGAGACTTTTGACGGCTAGTAGGAGAATTAGCCAGCTCCACACTAGATTCAGGAGACGAACCTAGAGACGACCACATTAGGACTAGACTTGTAGTTAGCATGTAATATAAGTAGAGCTCCTATGGCGGGGAGCAAGTCTTCCATTTCGAGGAAGTGAAGCAGGGTCTCAGGATTCAGCGGGACCAATCCCAGATCCGCCAAGTCCTTGTCCCGGAAGACAAGGTGAAGACGATTTAATAAATAATAACAAATGAACAATAAATAATGCATATGGAATGAATGCGATCATTCGGTTCCGTGCCCACATAAATGGATGACACCGAGTCTCCAGAGCTTAAATGGTAACGCACCGGGCGGCCAGAGATATTAAATGAGGAATGCGGCGAGCTCTCAAAGGGGTTCTGTGGGCAACCCAGCACTAAATACAAATGAATGACAAATGGCGAATAATGCCAACACAGGCAGATACAAGAACAACGGAAAGGATATCCGCGCGAGGCGTTTGCTCCTTCGCAACGCCGTCGCGCAGGCCTATATTAATTACTAAGAGGGGGATGTCGACAATTAGTATTAAGGGAGAGGACTACGGTCCCCTGCTGGGTTCCGGTCCCGGCAGGATATCACAAGGCCACCTCGGGAGGGAAACCGACCGGGGGGAGCCTCCGATCAAAATTCTAGTATGTAAGGCAGTTGCATTTGGAACGCAACTTAGACTTAAGCAAATTTAATAAGCACTGTTTTAAAACAGCAGCTACAGCACATTTCGGCACTAGACTAAGGACCATTTCGGCTTGTACATACAATATTTTTTATGTTAACTAACATAATTTAGGCTAAGCACCTTTTAATTAAGATAAGAGCGTTCGGCACCTGGCAACTAAAACCGTTACCAGGTTAAGACCGACAATACATTAAGATAAATAGGAATATGTAATCCGAACGCGACATAGAGCGTTCGGCACCTGGCGGCTAGACGTTGCCAGGATAAGTCCGACAAATCAATAAAGTAGCAATAAGTAAACATAACGGGGCGGAGACACTGAAGCCGTCCGACCCATCAGCGAGGTATACGGTACAGCCACTGGAGCTGACCGACCCCGATAATACACGAGACGTCCGAAGAGGTCTCAAGGGCGGTGGCATCATCCAAACCGACTCTTAAAACAGCGCTGCGCGATATGTGCACATAATGTATTGGCCACATGTACTTAATTTACATGCCTTTCCTTTCAGAAAAGAGTTCCACCACTGCAGCATCATGGGAAGGCTGACAACATGATCATTATCAGGTAAAGGTGGCGTCACGACACACAAATACACTTGTATACACGGAGGAGACATGACAAATACACAGGAAGACAGGAGTACGCTCATAAGTATAACAATAAGGCTGTAGCCGGCTTAGGTTAAGCTAGACTTAAAAGGTGCACAGTAGACATAAGTATGTGTATGAGATACAACCAAAATGTATGTGGATATTATATCACACTCTATTTCAGGCACACCAGGAGGCGCTCTCTACGCACGTTCCACCGAAAAGGGGAACTAACTAATAAATTATTATTTTCCAGATCATCAGCACCATACACATGTCTTTTGTAAATATATTTCCAACACCAGATTGTACACACTCTCTACCATGACACACACACACACAAAATATTCACCGATTTCCCGTCACACTAATAAAGTGATGACAACAGGCGGCGGTTACGCGAGGTGGCCGTGGGGCACCGAGCGGAGCTGACGCAACACACGACAGACGCTTGAATAAGGAGCGGATGCGATAGCCAGGAAAGACGTAGCTTTGTGAACGTCTGTCCTAGCCATCAAGGTGAATTCTTCCACCCACGGAGGAAAATTCACAACAGCGGTTGAGCGGTTTAACCACTAAACCACAGAGGCAGGTCAAAAACCACAGATGAATGGCACAAGGTAAAAGTGGCCAAGAAAGAAAAGCGCTATGGCCATATGCATAGGGGGAAGGTACTCATGAGCAGAAAAGATTTAGTAGTAATAATAATATAATTAAGCGTAGCATGTAATAATTGTAATCGAAAATTGTAAGAAATTGTAAAACCGTCAAAGCACGAGAAATATGAAGAAAACACATAAAGCACTGCAACATTCTAACACCAAACACGTTTCTACACACTTTTGTCTCTTTCCTTTCTATTCTACTAACGATAACATTTGTGAAGGTGTCCCGTTTCATCCCAACGACAATAAATCATTCTGATATACCTTTAACTTATACCCTGGGGCACCTGTTTTTCTATTTTCTTCCATCTTTTATACAATACCTTTCAGGGAGCATTTTTTTCCAACACAGCGTCGGACGGCACAACCACCCGTCCAACCATGTTTTTTTTCCTTCCTGCATAATACCAACACCCATATAACTTCAAGAACATGTATTTTTCTGTATTTTTTATTTTTATTATTTCCAATGTCAAATTTCAAGTTGATTAATTTTTAATGAACATGTATATACCCAAAACCCACCCCCTCTGAGCACACGCTAAACTCACATCACCACCAGGACAACACGACATCGATACACCTACACGACACCGACACTGAAGAAAAGAAGAAGAGGGACAAGCAGAAAACAACGAAAAATCATCACAACGACACGCCCACTCTACTTCCCGTTCGCGAGGACGCGAACAAATGGCGAAGGGGACTTGTACAGCCCGGGGGGCAGTACCCCCTGAGATCCACCCCACCATCTTTCACCAAAACCACCCCAACTGGAAACACTATAATTCCAGAACATATCTCTACACAGCAAGCGGCGACCACCTAAGCCTAGGAGGTTAGCCAACGGCTTTCAAAACTCACATAAACTTTTACACTAACAACTATCTGGGGCAGCTACACTGATGCAATGGTGACTAAGCAGCGCCGAAACATATAAGAATGGAACCCGGACAGAAGGGATTATCAGTTCTGTTCTTACCCAGCGGCCCTGCCCGACGACGTCCGTTCCAGCTCTTCACCAGGTGAGATCTAGTTTGTGCTCAGAGTCCTTTATCTTTGTAAAACACCTACCCTGACACTTTACAAATTGTACTACATTTTATATTTGTTCAAACTCCCCAAGAGGGACATCACATCACATCTACTGGCCAATAAACACATGGTCAGTAAACATACACCATTTATTACTAATGACACTCCACTTTACATCCTTATACCCCCCTGACCTTAGTCATAATTGCCCCTGACCGTAGAGGCCAATAATTGCATTGTCAGGTTCTATTGTACTCGAGCACGCGACTCGACTGCAGAGCGTCGAGTCACTGACTCTGCACATTCATTGAATTGCTCATTCTACTCAGCTGGCAGGCTAGTTTAGCAGCCTGCCCTTAGACATTCATCCCCTGGCAGATAATTGCATCCTGCAGGGACGCCCCCAATGGATTAAGCATTCACACCAACACACTACACTGGTAGTCTCTCCCAATCACGGGAAGCTACTCTCATCCGGAAGCAGCCTTCAAAATTAGCACACTAACACTACCGTGTTTATCCCAACTCCCAACCAAGGGATAAAACACTATGGTGAGTTGTTGAGTACGCTCCCTTGGATGTTTCTGAGATAGTAAATCAATGTTATAATAGTTTAGAGGTGGTAAACGTAAAAAGAAAAAAATATTGTGAATCCAAAAGCAGTTCAACAAACAAAGTAACATCGCCAACACTTTCTATGATTGGCATTGCAATGCATGCCGGGTACAGCTAGTATATAAAAGAATGCCTGTCTGTTCGTCTTTTATGCGTTCATAAACCATTCATCCGATTGCGATCAAATTTTGGTGAGTTGTTGTGAAAACTTCCGGGATGGTTATTGGCATATTTAATCTAATTTACAGTAGATGGCGCACGAGTAGTTTAAACAAATGAGTGTTGGCGATGCGTTCATATACAATTCACCCTATTGCAATCAAATTTTCGTGAGGAGTTGTGCCCTCTCCCGGGAATGTTATAGGCATAGTTAATCCAATTTACAACAGATAGCGCGCGCGTAGTTTAAACAAATGAGTGTTGGCGATGCGTTCATATGCAAATCTTCCGATTGCGATCAAATTTTGTTGAGTTGTTGTGCCCACTTCCGGGAATGTTATAGGCACAGTAAATCCAATTTACAATACAGTAGATGGCACGCGAGTAGCTTCAACAAAATGGCGTGCGTTTGTTTCAACAAAGTCCCTCATGCGTTCATATACCATTCATCCCATTGCGATGAAACTAGGGTGAGATGCTGTGTACACTTCAGGGAAGGTTTTTGGCGTAGTAAATCCACTTAACAATAGGTAGCGCACGAGTAGATTCAACAAATGAGAGACGACGCGCGAAGCGTTTCAACAAGGTCCCGTATGTGTTCATATATACAATTCGTCCGATAGCGATGAAACTTGGGTGAGAGGTAGTGTACACTCCAGGCAAGGTTTCTGGCTTAGTAAATCCATGTTACAATAGGTAGCGCACGAGTAGTTTCAACAAATGAGCGACTACGCACGAAGCGTTTCAAAAAAGTCCCGTATGCGTTCATATACTATTCGTCCGATAACGATGAAACTTGGGTGATGTGTTGTGTACACTTCAGGTAAGATTTCTGGCTTAGTAAATCCACTTCACAATAGGTATCGTGCAAGTAGGTTGAACAAATGAGCGACGACGCGCAAAGTTTTTCAACAAAGTCCCGCATGCGATCATATACCATTTGTCCGATAGTGATGAAACTTGGATGAGTTGTTGTGTACACTCCAGGGAATGTTTCGGGCTTAGTAAATCCATTTTACAATAGGTAGCGCACGAGTAGATTCAACAAATCAGCGTAGACGCGCGAAGCGTTTCAACAAAGTCCCGTATGCGTTCAAATACCATTCGTCCGATAGCGATGAAATTTGGGTGAGATGTTGTGTACACATCCGGGAAGGTTTATGGCTTAGTAAATCCACTTTACAATAGGAAGCGCACGAGTAGATTCAACAAATGAGTGACGGCACGCGAATCGTTTCAACAAAGTCCCGTATGCGTTCATATACCATTCATCCAATTGTGATAAAACTTTGGTGAGTTGAGTAAGTCCTGCGAAAGTTTATGAATTAGTAAATCCGTTTTTCAATGGGTGACGCACAAGTAGATTCAACAAATGAGTGACGGTGCGCGAAGCGTTTAAACAAAATCCGGTATGCGTTCATATGCCATCAATCCTATTGCGATGAAATTTATATGAATTGTTGTGTACACGCCTGGGAAGGTTTTCGACTTAGTAAATCCATTTTACAATAGGTAGCGTACGAGTATATTCGACAAATGGGTGACGGAGTTCGAATCGTTTCAACAAAGACCGGTATGCGTTCATATACCATTCATTTCATTCGATTAAACTATGGTGAGTTGTTGAGTACGCTCCCTTGAATGTTTCTGAGATAGTAAATCAATGTTATAATAGTTTAGAGGTGGTAAACGTAAAAAGAAAAAAAATATTGTGAATCCAAAAGCAGTTCAACAAACAAAGTAACATCGCCAACACTTTCTTTGATTGGCATTGCAATGCATGCCGGGTACAGCTAGTATATATATATAAAGGAATGCCTGTCTGTTCATCTTTTATGCGTTCATAAACCATTCATCCGATTACGATGAAATTTTGGTGAGTTGTTGTGAAAACTTTCTGGATGGTTATAGGCATAGTTAATCCAATTTACAGTAGATGGCGCGCGAGTTGTTCAAACAAATGAGTGTTGGCGATGCGTTCACATACAATTCATCCTATTGCAATAAAATTTTCGTGAGGAGTTGTGCCCTCTCCCGGGAATGTTATAGGCATAGTTAATCCAATTTACAACAGATAGCGCGCGAGTAGTTTAAGCAAATGAGTGTTGGCGATGCGTTCATATGCAATTCTTCCGATTGCGATCAAATTTTGTTGAGTTGTTGTGCCCACTCCCGGGAATGTTATAGGCATAGTTTACCCAATTTACAATAGATGGCGCGCGAGTCGTTCAAACAAATGAGTGTTGGCGATGCGTTCATACACAATTCATCCGATTGCGATCAAATTTCGGTGAGTTGTAGTGCCCACTCCCGGGAATGTTAGAGTCATAATAAATCCAATATACAATAGATGGCGCGTGAGTAGCTCCCACAAAATGGCGTACGATTTGTTTCAACAAGTCTCTCATGCGTTCATATAGGCTACCATTCATCCCATTGTGATGAAACTTGGGTGAGATGTTGTGCACACTTCAAGGAATATTTATGGCTCAGTAAATCCACTTTGCAATAGGTAGCGCACGAGTAGATTCAACAAATGAGCGACGACCTGCGAATCGTTTCAACAAAGTCCCATATGCGTTCATATACCATTCGTCCGATAGCGATGAAACTTGGGTGAGAAGTTGTGTACACTCCAGGGAAGGTTCCTGGCTTAGTACATCTATTTTACAGTAGGTAGCGCACGAGTAGATTCAACAAATGAGCGACGACGTGCGAAGCGTTTCAGACAAGTTCCGTATGCGTTCATATACCATTCGTCCGATAGCGATGAAACGTGGGTGAGATGTTGTGTACGCTTCCGGGAACGTATCTGGCTTAGTGAATCCACTTTACAATACGTAGCGCACGAGTAGATTCAACAAATGAGCGACGACGCGCGAAGTGTTTCAACAAAGTCACGTATGCGTTCATAAACCATTTGACCGATAGCGATGAAACTTGGGTGAGATGTTGAGTACACTCCAGGGAAGGTTTCAGGCTTAGTAAATCTAGTTTACAATAGGTACAATTTTGGATATTATTCACTAGTTGTATTTACATCGAACAGTCATATCAGAAAATTTCATAATTGTTTAGACATTAAATTAAATAAAGTCTCATTTAAGTCCTTTCACCTCCTCGGGCTCCGGGGATACAGCACCTCCCTGTCGTCGAGCCTGTTCATGAGCATACAACAGAGCCCGCCCATATATAGTCTAGAGTTGATCGTGAAAAAAATATATCAATGGATTGTGGAACCTTCGAACCCAGAAACATGAAAATGCTCCTCTAGAATTAAGCAAGGAGAGGGAAGTATTGTCATCACTCCAGGAGATGGCAGTTCAACACGCTCTGACGTGGTAAGAGGGATCTTTCAGTACGCATGCGCGGCCCGCCTATTCCAAACCTAAATATATCGGCTGGCAGTCAGTTGCTGCTACTTCCAGCATGATAATTTGTTATCGCGCTTTACGTGTGTGTATTGTTACCTTCCTTCCTACTGTCGATATTCTTACAATCCTTTGAGCTTACTTTTAACAGTGTGGCAGTATCAGGTACAGTATTGGAAGCAGTGACCAACTGAATGTTTTTGGAATGCGCGATACGCAGTGAGCGGGAAGACAACTTCAGTCAAACCCGACTACCGTCTCCTAGCGAGATATCAGTAGTACCTGATCTTGCGCCCATATTATGGCATTCTTTTAGCACAATTGCCGCCGTACTGTGAGAGATTTTAATTTTTGAGTTTGAATTGTTATTAAAATCACGTTCGTGCATTAATCTAATGTAGAATCCTATAATTAATTTAACATTCAATAAATCCGTCACATGACAGCTGATATATACAGTGTGATTCTGCTAAGATGACCACCTCAAATATCTATGGAACCGTTTAAGATATTGTTTAGCCTTTTTGAGGGGCTGAAACGGGGTAATTGGGGGTACGTGTGTGTCTGAAGGGTTGCGGATAACTAGGGGGAGGACAAAGTGTGTTTAAGACCGTGGGTCGAGGACGTGATGCCGGAAGGTGTCGAGGGAAACGGGCGAAGCTCTACGATATAGTGGTTATAATTTAGGGGATGCGCCTTAGGGATGAAGGCAATACCGGGCGGGCTAAGTGAGAGCCGCGGCGAGTAAGACTAAGGAGTTGTTGTAAGCGTGTTGCGGAGGTGTGCGTGCGTGTTCGTTTGGAGGACAAGGACGATACTAGTAAACAAACTGATATTGCTTGCGCAGCAATCCTGTGGTAGTGCCGTGACGGGGTGAGGTGTGAGAAGGGAATCAGGCAGTAAGCAGGGCAACAATAATAAACAATCGGGCGATGGTAGTAAAATGTACTTATTTACTAAGGGCTTTGTAATGTGTAGGTGCGCTTCCATGCAGGTAGGTAGAGACAGCTCAATAAGGCAGTATTACAAGTATTACAAAGTGTATGTGTATGGCAAATGGGTAGGAGGTTAATGGTGTGGGACCCTGAGAGATACACACTCACCTGAGGTACGATGGCGTCGATGCTAGCTCAGGCAGCGATACGGGATACAACAGACACCCCCCCCCCCCCCCTCTCCTGTTTGGGAGGCCTATTTAAGAATTTCTAGATTGCTGACTGTTGTAGTTTGCTACACAGTTGTTGTAAGAAGCAGTTCCTGTATGCTTGTTGATATTTGCGTAAGCCCTTGGGCAAGAGCTATAGTGTGTGTCTGCTGGCTTGGTGCGGAAATGGAGTATGTTGTTGTTGGTTTTCCCGGGTGATTGGGGTATTGTTTTAGAGATGGGGTGTAGGTGGTGGCCAGATAATGTAGGTAATGTATGTGTGATCTGTGGATAATTGTAGATTAATAGATGTATGCGGATGTACCTCTTAAGGGCGCTATGCTCCCTTAAAGGTATAACAATATCGTCATTCTGTTTTCAAATTCTTAAATCGTACCACGGAGCTCATACAACACGGTCCATTTCGCTCGCAGCACATACGTATTTACCGAGAAACCGGTAGCAACTTTCGTTTTCTTAAATGGGACTAAAATTTCACCCACTGGAACAACTAAGAATCAAGTTCAGTGATGTGCTTATTTCGCAAATCCGACGAGTATCCTTCGATATATTAAAGGTTACCATATGTGTCGGCATTAGACAGAAAGCGATGCGCCAGCCACTGGAATGTGGAGTGCATGATTCTCTTGCGTGACCCACTCCTTGTTGACAAACACAGTGTAGCGGTAATTGAATAATGATCTCTCCGTCGGCTTCAGTGGCGTAGTTGGTAGCATGCTGAGCTTCTATGCCCAAGGTCGAGGGTTCAAACCCGGCCGAAAGTCGTCGGATTTTTTAAGAGCGTTAAAAATCCCTTAGTATGCCTTCCTTCGGAGGGGAAGTTAGGCCGGCGGTCCCATGTCATAGATTTATGGCATGAAAAAGAACCTTCCACTAACTATACTTGTGTGAAGCCAAAATTTGTAGATTAGAATTGGCAACGCTCTATTAGTTCCAATGATCGCCGCCAGGTGCTGACTGCGATGCCATCCAGTAGCCAAGTCCGCAAGCTAGGTGTCGTGGATGGTAGCAAAAGTAGAAACTACTTGAAATTATTGTCTGCGGTCCTTACTTGAATTAATAAAACAGATAACACACACTAATACAGTCATCACAATTAACACCAGTTATCAGACAGATTCTACACACACCCAAAGTACACGGGGCTACATGACCGCCTTGTCACAGCCCCTTAACTAAAGAACCAACCAACCTCTCCGCCATCCCCTTACAATGTTGGTTGGTTGGTTCCTTAGTTTAGAGGCAGCGACAACGCGCTCATGTAGCCCCGTGTACTTTGGGTGTGTGTAGAATCTGTCTGATAACCGGTGTTAATTGTGATGACTGTATTAGTGTGTGTACCTGTTTTAATTCAAGTAAGTACTGCAGACATTTAATATCCCAAGTAGTTCCTACTTTTGCCGCCAAACGTCACCGTTAACGACCAACTAGTTCAGAACTTAGTTACCAGATGCCACCGTAGTCGGCTCATGACGACGAACGTAGGAACCTAAGAACGTTAATCAAATGTTTAACCTATATAAAATTTATCTTCACACAGGTATAATTAGTGCAAGGTTCTTTAACATGCCATAAATCTATGACATGAGACCGGCGGCTTAATTCCCCTCTGAAGGAAGGCATACTGACAATGAGGGATTTTTAACGCTCTTAAAAACTCCGACGACTTTGGCCTTACAATGTTAGTCATTATCACTACTGGTTACAGTTTTAGCCAATTCCTTCCTTAATTTGAACTTAAAAATTTACTTTCTTTATTGGTATGGGTTAACACTGTGGTTAACCCGTCACAAAAATTGGTTATAGACTCATCAATTGTCCCCCTCCAAGGGAATCTTTAGTAAAAGGCGAAAGATTTATGCGATTTGAAGGGAAACCAGAGTAACGATTTTTTTTCTTAGCGTATGGCTTTTATGCCGGGAGTGTCCGAGGACATGTTCGGCTCGCCAGTTTTGTAGCCGCTTCGAGACGGACACCCAATGGGTGAGCTACAAGTACCGTTGGGGAGGGAAGTTGGAATGGAAGGTCGAGGAGTTGGAAGGCAGCGGCTGTGGCCTATAGTTAGGGACCAACCCCGGCATTTGCCTGGAAGGAAGATGGGAAACCACAGAAGACCATCTTCAAGGTTGCCGGCGGGGGGATTCGAACCTCCTCGCCTCCCAGATGTGAGCGACTGCCAGCAGTCATGCCGTAACGACCACGGCTAACTCACCCGGTAGAGTAACGATAATATTCATACATACATACTGTAGGGCTGGCCACCATCACAACTACGGTGATCTTCGGCCGTGGGGAACCCGGTTTATTGTGCTAAAACATGTACCAAAATATATATACAAATATAAAATTACGATTGTTCAATATCTTGCTGTTGTTCTTGATGTAAATAGTATTTAAAAATATACTAGCATTACCCGTCGCGGCTTCGACCGCGAATATTCTAGTTGTAAAGAGTACACTTAGCAAAATCTCAATCATGAATGCTATGACTGATTTGTCCTTGGTATGAATAATCAGACTTTATCAATTCAGCTACTGGTGCAGTGGTTAGGGATTTGTCATTCCTTTATAAGTATATCAGAGCGAAGTTAGTTTTCTGGGTATATCACAGACACTGTTAATTTAAGGGCCTTTAAATGTGGTTTTCGGAGACCCTTTATAGTCGGGTGAAAAAGACCTTTCGTACCACACGCACACGTGAAAATTGCGTGAAAAAAAATCTAGAGTGCCCCTTGACGACGTAAGCGCATTATACTGTATGTATTGATGAATTTTACAGCTTAATTTGGTTCAGTGATAACCTTATAACCGTCTGGAAACGTTCACAGTAATGTAATCATTGGAACTGCATTGCATCTTACAGAAGTAGATGGACCTGTGAGATTCTGTTACCATGGTTACCGTGTTGCATTCTTTCATTATTTCATTGAAAATATACAGGTTTTAAGGTATTTATTTAATTGTGAGGCATTTAAAGAGTAAGTGAGTGCGTTTTGCTTACGCATTGGGTTATGCTGAACCTGTAGGTATCCCATATGTGTAGGTCGGTGTTAATGGGACCTTATTTTCGGTACAAAACTGGAATGGGACCTTAGCAGAATAATATAGGGATGGATAAATGTAGTATCAAAATTTAATAGAATTACAGGTAATAGTTAAATGATGTGTATGAAATGAAGGATGAAACTTCGGTGAGATGCGTTCAGTTCGTCTGTTCGTAGAGTAAGTCGTCTTCTTTCTTGATGTTGAAAGGTGGCCCGATGCCAGGTGGTAAGTGGCTGAGAGGAATGGATGAAAAAATGCGAATGTCGGAAAATCTATGTGAAGACAAACGGTTTGTGCACACTGGATGTTTATTGGGTTAACATTTATGGGGGATATGTGTCAGGAGGAATGATGTGTGAGAGGTCAGTGGAGAATATTATGATGGAGAAGGGATAGTGCGAATGCTTGGGGAAGTGGTTTGGACAGGCGACGTTGCCTCTGGGTAATTGGCGCCATGAGAAGGTCATAAGTAAGTGGAAGTCGTGAGTCAACTAGTGTCTGCAGGGAACGTAGGCGGAGTTTGTGAAGGTGACGGTAGAGTGTGGGGAGAGTCCTGGGGTAATTTAACAGATTGCAGTCCGTGTCAAGAGGAAGGCCAAATGCAATCTTCAAGACGAAATGTTCAATAAAATTTAGAATTTGATATCGGGGTAAGCTAGCCCCTATCCAGGCCAATGAGCAATATGTAAGCAATGGCCGGATGAAGACCTTGTATGTATGGATGAGTTTAAGTGGGCTTAGACCCCAGGAAACCCCTTTCAGTCGACGGATTTGCTTCAAACGTTGGCGCGCTCTGTGGGCTTGCTGTTTGATGTGAGGTCTCCAGGAGAGCTGGTGATCAAGTGTGACTCCCAAATACACTGCCTGGCGGGAGGGAGTAATGGCTTCGTCGAAGATGTTGAGGCGGAATGATCGGTAGTGGCTGATGGTAGACTTGAGGCCAAATAGAACTAACTGGGTTTTGGTGGTATTAATAGTGAGGTGCCATTTAGAGAACCAGGCAACCAGTGTATTTAGGTAGGCCTGGAGACGGTTGCTGAGGGTTGTGAGATTATTTGCGAATGATAGCAGAGCTGTATCATCCGCAAATTGAAAGAGCTGAGAGAACTGGTTGGGTTGGGGCATGTCATGGACGTAGATTAAATAGAGGAGCGGGGAAATCGGGGAGCCTTGAGGTACTCCTGAAAAGAGAGTGAAGGTGGAGGAGGACGCAGATCTAATTTGTATGAAGGCTCGCTTGTTCAGTAAAAAGTTACTGAGAAGGCCAACAATGGAGCGAGGGAGGTGGAGGGACATTAGTTTAAAAATGAGACCACGGTGCCATACTAGATCGAAGGCTTTTTCAAGATCTAGTAGGAGGGGGGCCGCAGGATAGCCGAAGTTGATATGGGGAGTGATAAGGCTGACTAATCGAACGAGTTGAGTTTGTGCGGAAAATTGAAACACTGTGCGAAACACTGCTTGAGTGGAGGGGAAACGTTAATGAAATTGAGGAATCTGTAAAGTCGACTGGCTAAGATGGCTTCAAACAGTTTAGTGAAAACGGATAGCAAGCTGATTGGCCGGTAGGAGGAAAGAAGAGATGGAGGTTTACCTGTTTTAAGAAACAAGATAATTTTGGCTGTCTTCCAATGGGAAGGGAAGTTACCGGTATGTAGAATTAGTGTGTAAGCTATGGCTAGAAAATGTAGGAAGATGAGAGGAGCTTGTTTAATGTGTTGGTAAACCACCCCGTCTGTCCCGGGAGCAGTATTGCGTCGTTTGCCTAGCTGGAATGAAATGTCATCAACCGTAATGGGTTGGTTTAGTGGTGATTCGGGGTCTACGGTCGGTATGTAGTCAAAACTGGGTGTCAAGAGGGGGAGATGGGGGTCAGTTTGCTCGCAAACGGTCGCATGGTTTGAGTAATCATGTCGGGTATGGGTGCGTCACTGCAGATGTCAGTAAAGTAGTGCGCAGAGGTGTCAGCTTTGTCTTTGTCGGAGAATAAATGACGTGCTCTCGGATGGAGTACTGGCATTCCTGGTTTTTTTTTGTCCAGTAAGTTGTTTGAACGTTTTCCAGAAGGGACGAGCTTGAGTTTCCTGTGCTAGGTGGGAGCAAGAGTCAATCCACTTATTTTACTTTATGGCTTTAATATAGGACCGGGCATGTCTTTGGTATTGTCGGTGTCTTGTCAGTAGGTCTGGGTCAAAAGTCCTGAGGTACGCCCTATAATAGCTACGGGAGAGTTTCAGAAGTTGGATTGCTTTGGCCGGAATAGGTGGCTTGCTCGGGGTTATTTTGGTCTAGGGGACATGCAGTCGGTCAGCGGAGGCTATGGTGGTTTCCAGGAGTGTGTTTAAATCGAACAGCTGTTCGGTATTCTGTGGGACTGCAGCCTGAGAAAGGGATTCTTCAATGTATGTACGATAAGCTTCCCAATTTGTCTTAGGAAAATTTGGTCTTATAAATGATGGAGGTGGGGCGGAGAGGGAACGGGGGAGAGTGAGGGCGGGAAGCTTAATACAGAAAGGATCATGGTCTTTACCGGCAGGGCCAGCTAAATCAATAGAACAGTTCTGGGCTATGGTGGAGGAAGCGAAGACTATCTCCGGGGTGCTCTGAAATCTTACCATGGTATGGGGGGGGGGATAGCTATTCGTTTTCCGTGCATGGAAGTGGTGAAGGTTTCAAGTAAATCATCATGAATATGAACAAAACGTTGGGGTTGAAGTAGACGGGAAAAACTTATGGACGCCAATGGCTACTGGTGTAGTCTTTGTAATACACGGTAAGATAGAGTAAACTTTTACTTCTCTTTGATAGTTCATTCCTTCCTTTTTCTCAAACACCAACAGTGATCTTCTAATTTCTCCTTGTTGGTTATGTCTCTTATGTTACTTGTGAGTCTGTTCTAGATATATATCTTCCATGACCCACCTAGCGTCATCTAGCAGCGAATCTCTGAAGTTCCTCAATTCTTCCCTGTACAAGAGGACTTCCTTATCAATCTGGCCACCAGATCTCGTCGCCATCGCCAGCTGTCATCTCCGTGATCAAGAGAACTTCGTCTACTTTTTCACCCACCAGGCTGCGATAGTGTCGCCTACTATCAACTCTTTGAAGACCATCTCATCAAGAGAAATTAACTTTTCAATGTTGGTTATGCTTATATGTTTTCCTTTTGTCTCCTACCCCCACTCTCTTCCCTTCCCTGGTCCCTCTGTGCTTCGCTGAGCGTGTCTCACTCGTACGCCGGCAGTCGATTCAGTCAGAGCTCAGCTAGAGCTCGCCTCCTCAACTAAAGAGGCAATCTTTTAATTCCACGCCATGTTGGAACTTTAATCTCAACCTTCAAGAGGAACTTCACCTTCGCCATGAAGCAAAGATAAGTACCGACTTCAGGTTTTAACCTCATTCTCATCATCTTTTAATAGCTACATGCTTTTAACGATCATTTTATAGGCAGTGTGAGATTACTATATTTGGGGCAATAATCATCCTTCGCGGGATTTTCTAGGTTGGGCTTTTGTCTGCCTAAGCCAACCTTAACAGAAAGCAGCATTTCTCATGCTTACTAAATGAGAGATCTTCTCACAACGTGGGATACCATTGAATACCCACTGTCTATAAAATATTTAGCTCGTTCCACCGCTGGAATAACTTTTGCCCTATTCTTCAGTTAGGATTGCTCTGGAACCTTCCAGAATCTGCACTCTTATCTACCAGTCATACCGTCATGTATTTTCCACTCACAAGTGTGAATACTTTTTCAAGTTAAGGAATCTTCCTTATAAATTAACGCTCAATAGCTAATTTTTCTTCCTGGCGCATTTAACTCTAATCTACAACTTTCTCAAGCAATAGACTCTTGCAAATCTAGTGTAACTAGTTATTTTCCATAATTGCAATAACTTTCTTTGCCATAAACGTTTGTGCTACTAGAGTGAACTTTTCATCTATTCCAACAGAGTATAGTGAAAAATAGTGTTTGTTCAATATTTCTTCCGCGTCGCGCTCGTCCGATTATTATAAATACGGCCATGAACATTTATCCTCAATCCCATTTGATTTTTCCCAAACCTCTTACTAACAAACCATAATAATAAAATTGTTACTTTAGGTCTTTTTCAATGAGGTGTCACTCTAAAGACGTGCCCTCCCTCGTTTGCTTATTTATCATAAATTAATGTCTGTAAAACTACGTGTCTGGTACACGTCTCAAATTATGTTGTTTCTCCCTTCTAATCAGGGAATACAATTCTTTCAACTCATAAGTGAGTTATTTCTAGGTCTCACGAAAGGGAAACTTGCCCTATTTGTCTCGTGATTCCTACTTAAACATAGGAGGTTTAGAAACTTCCTTTCGATTTTTCTCTTCAGGTTTCACAATAGCTGACCTGCCCCATTTGCATAATACAACCAAGTAATTCAGCTTTATATTTTTTTTCGTGTGGCCTCTACAGAGGCTGAGTGCAGGTCTTTCTATTCGACGCCCGTGGGCGACCTGCGCGTCGGGATGAGAGATGTAATGGATGAAGATGAATGAAACTGGGCAAGGATGTGGAAGGAAGCGGCCGTGGCCTATCAGAAGGTGCCGTCCCAGGATTTGCCTGGTGTTGAAAATGGGAAACCACGGAAAACCATTTCAAGGACGGCCGACGGTGGTGCTCGAACCCACGCGTCCTCCGAGTCAGCAGAGAGCTTGGTCCCATGACCTAACGCTGCGCTTTAGCCAGCTGAGCCACTGCTGTCGGTAGCTTTAATATAAGAAATTATAGGAACTTCTCTTTTATTCTTCCTACTTTTTGTTGTTGTTACTTTCGAATTTGTTACTCTTTCTAAGATATTTATCTAGAATTCCTTAAAGTACCCACCTTGTACTTGATTTATTGTCTAACATTAACCACTTTAATTGTCTTTAATTTTTTTATTTTATCTTCGCCATTTCAAAATCTTGCGAGGATTTTGAAACATATAAAGGTTTGAAACGAAAAGAATTGTTAATTGCCTGGCGCAAACTTTAGATGTTTTTCGGAGGTCTGTGACCCCATTTTTTACAAAGTTTAAATTAAATATTTGTCAAAAAACTACTACCCAATATTGTTAAATTCCTTACACTCTTTTGCATTGTTAAATAAATTAAATATTTGTTTTTGGATTTATCATTTCTCAAACATAACGGTTAGGCAAGATCCTGCTTTCCTAACTCTTCCTAGGTTCATGCCCTCGTTAATGCAAATAAATCTATTGATAGGGTGTTCACTACTTGTTGCATTTGAGCAAGTACTCATAATTATAACTTATGTCAAACTCTCTTCCTATTTCTCCATCCTTTTTTCTCTGGTCCGAAACCCACTTCCTTTTCTTAATCATCTTCCCTTGGTGGTTAGGTTATTCCTAAGTCAATAATCTACCCAAAATTTGGTCCCAGCAACCCGGGAGAGTCTATTTGTCATTTTCTGTTTTTTTTTCTCAAGAATTATTTGACAGTACCCTGCAAATTATTAATATCTGCTTTGAATTTTTCAGCTATAACTACATCGTGCAAAGCCTGTGAAGTGGAAAGAGGCCGCTCCTGACTCCTTTGGTGTGTCCCTTTCTTTCAACTTATTTGCTGCTGCCAGCCTGACAGCATTTCCAAGGTTCCACAGTTTCGTAAGTTATACTTTAATTTACCTACTTTGTCATGGCTCCTACTGAAAAGGATGAAACTCTCATTGCCAGACGTTCTTCCTACAAAGGGCAACTCACCAGATTTCGAAATTTCATTAATAAAATAAATCCCACCGATTGCGATCTAGACGTCTTGACACAACGTCTTACGTTGTACGAACGGTCCTATGATTACTATGATCAAATTCAAACCGAGATTGAATCCGCTTGCCCAGAACTTCAATCGGATCGGGACGAGGTTGAACCCTTGTATTTTGAAGGGATTGCCAAGGCCCACCAATTGATCCGCAGTATCTCAGAACCGGACACTAGGGTCATCAATCCGGCCCAGTTCGCACCCGCTTCAGTTCATAAGGATAAACCGAAACCTTTACTTCCTAAGATAACTCTACCTCACTTCTCAGGCCAGGAAGGTGAATGGTATTCCTTTTACGAACTTTGCTGCTCCCTCATTCATGAAAACAATGACATTCTCGACATACATAAGTTCTATTTCCTGCGTTCGTCCTTGAAAGGACAGGCCTAGGCCTTGGTTGAGTCATTGCCTTTAAGCGCAGATAACTACCACATCGCCTTTAATCTCCTTAAAGAGAGATATGGTAATTTACGTTTGTGTGTTGCTCGCCACATTCGCTGCCTGTTCAACTTACCAGTCGTAAAACCTAATGACGTCACCTCTATAAGAGACCTGTTGGACTCAATGCAATTAAATGTTAGAGCATTATATCAACTCAAGCAGCCAGTCCAAACTTGGGACACCGTCCTTATTCATCTAGCTACATCCAGATTCGATTTTTCGACATTAAAGGCTTGGGAGATCGAACTCACTCGCAAGGATGAATATTCTTTTGAACACCTTATCTCGTTTCTGAACAGCCGGTGCCAAGTCCTTACAGCACTCTCATTTCAGTGCGAAAATGTCGAAACGAGTCATCAGTGTCACATTCTTGAGAAAAAACTTGTCTCTTCAAATGGTCATCAGCCCCCTTCTGTCGAGAACAAGCAAACCCGTTCTGCCTCTTTCAACCATCCAAGAGAACATATTAGGCCGCTCAACAAATCTTTAAAATGCACGCTCTATAAAAAGGCTCACACTTTGTACTCGTGCAAATTCTTTAAATAATTGTCTGTTGAAGACAGAAGGAAGTTTGTCTTCAATAGTAAATATTGCCATAACTGCTTGTCACCTAAGCATTCTTCATCTAATTGTACGTCATCCAACCTCTGTTTTCATTGCAAAAGACCGCATCATTCTTTATTGCACTTTCATGATCAATCGAGGTCATTAGTACCTGTTTCTTTAAACTCCATGCAGAGCAGCTCCGAAACAAACTAATGCTTCTTCCTGCATTTCTAACGCCGAAACTTCTCACAGTGCGCAAGTCCTTTTGTCCACTGTACAATTCGAAATCCAAGATAAATTTGGAAATTGGTTTCGAACCCGCGGTCTTCTCGATTCCGCTTCAACTCACAACTTTGTTTCGCAATCGTTAATTAAAAAACTAGGTCTTTCTTCATCACCTACTTCCATCAATGTATCCGGCATTGACAATTTGAAAACTCAAGCCTTGCAGTCTTCAAAATTGAAAATCAGAGACATTTGTGAAAGAAACACCAATCTTAACTTAAACTGTCTCATTCTTACCAGTATTGGCAAGGACACTCCTAGCAGCTCTATTAATACCTCCGGTTTAAAGATTCCTTCGCACTTAAGGTTAGCTGATCCTCAGTTTAATGCTCAAGGTCCCATTGATATACTTTTCAGTGCCAATATTTTCTGGAATTGCCTTCGCAAACAAACCCGTAGGCTATCTTCAAACGTGGTCGCCAGAGACACCGATTTTGGTTGGGTTATTACTGGTGAAATCCAACATCCCAGTCTTCAAACCAAATCGCAATGTCATTTTGTTACTGCTGATATAAATCCCATTTCTGAAAAAGAGAACACTTATGTTTTCGATCTCGATACATTTGAAAAACACTTGCCGAAACGATGTCTCATTGTAAACAACTACGCCACCTTTGTAAGTTGTTTAAATGGTTTTGCCTTATTCCCGCATAAAATGGCAATTCAAGTTCGCCTCGCCTTGTGTCACTTAGTTTACTTTCTCATGTCATTTTTTATAGCAGGTAATTGCTTAAACTTTCTATAGAAAACTATCTTCCCCTTGTACAAAACCATGGCTATCAGTCACCATCATTTCGCTGTAAGCTATGTTTCGCTTCTTTCGCTATTTATTAGGATGGCCACGGACGGCTCCTTCCCCCTTCCTCACAATCGGAAGCCGCTTTTGAAACCGCTTGAAAATCTGAATTCTCTAGCATCTAGAATAACTATTCTTACGCATAAACTCCTTCTCAATGTCCCAGCTTCTCTTCTTTGTTCGGAAGAATTAACCTTTTTTCTGTTGAAAATTGTCGGATTCCGTGATCCTCAAAATTATGCGAAATTGATTTATTACTTTATTTCATATGTCTCTAAATTGGTTTTTCACGTCCAAGCCACGAATGACTGCATGCCGTGTCACTTGAATATCCACTTTAAGTCTCGGTTGATTGCACTTGTTTTGTTTGTTTGTCTTAAACTGCTTGTTTATCAATCTTGTTTGTATACAAGCTCGGGTAAGGCCAAGCTGCTGTTTACTTTCTCTATGCTTGACAAAGGTCAGAGCAAATTTTCCTTATCTCAACTTTGGCTGACTGCCAACCATTGTCTTGCGAGTTGCTCCCGTAATTTCGGAAGCTGCTC
This sequence comes from Meconema thalassinum, assembly GCA_946902985.2. Lineage (NCBI taxonomy): Eukaryota > Metazoa > Arthropoda > Insecta > Orthoptera > Tettigoniidae > Meconema > Meconema thalassinum. Next base: position 67,271,454 of record OX336397.1, read on the forward strand.
ACCTCCTTCCCAAAATAAACTTGTTCTGGTCAAGGACTCTTTCAGATATTTATATTCGTTATCTCGCTGTACTATGTGGGTCAAGGTCGTTCATGCCTATGTCTCCCACTTGCTCACGCTCGTATCCTATAGCTGCTTCGATTCCTGTTTCATAACATCGTTGCTTATTTTTCATGCGCTCATGTATTGCACCCTGCTTACATATTTTGCACCTTTATTGTTCATTGATGAACAAACTTGTTTTCTCTCGTCGTTACACTCGATGTGGTTTTTGCATTTATGCTTGTTACGTCACGTTTCTCGCTGACTTAAGTATTTTTCTGATTAACCCCTTTGATGCTTATTATAACTTGAGGTCATTGTTTATGGCTACTAGATTGTTGTTACCTATGGCGTTCTTGCCTCCTACTCGCATAGTTCCTTTGTTTATTTGGTATATTCTTATCCTTAATCGATGTACTTGTTTCTATACGCTTTGTTTAAACTTGTTAATTCTCCTTTCGCATCTTGTCGCGATCTTTACTAGAGCTTTAATTCCCGCAGCTTCTAGCTACTTTGTGATTGAAGGTGTTGTTAATTCTCGCCCTTTAACTCCACTTTCCAATGACTGTGATGACCTGCTTCAACTCACACATGGTCACTTCCTTATAGGCACTTCTCTTTCTGCCCCTCCTCCCCTTACCAGCTCTTACAGGGATTCTAATTTACCTATTGTTTGGCGTAAACTTGAAGCCCTCCGCAATTCTTTCTGGAAGAGGTGGAACTTGGAATACTTAACTTCCTTGCAACGGAGACAGAAGTGGTTTCTTTCCAATCCCGACATCAAAGTGGGGGACTTGCTCCTGGTTAGGGATGTTTCTCCTTCCCTGGTCTGGATTTCTGGTAGAGTGACCGAGTGTAATCCTGGAAGGGATGGGAGAGTTAGGGTAGCCAGAATCTTGACTACTAACGGTCACATCATAAGACCACTGCCTTTAATTGCTCCATTACCTTTGAATTTTTAATTGTTTATTTTGTTCTCTATTGGTGTTTCCCCCTCCCAGCTTGGTGTATTCTTTGTAATACACGGTAAGATAGAGTAAACTTTTACTTCTCTTTGATAGTTCATTCCTTCCTTTTTCTCAAACACCAACAGTGATCTTCTAATTTCTCCTTGTCGGTTATGTCTCTTATGTTACTTGTGAGTCTGTTCTAGATATATATCTTCCATGACCCACCTAGCGTCATCTAGCAGCGAATCTCTGAAGTTCCTCAATTCTTCCCTGTACAAGAGGACTTCCTTATCAATCTGGCAACCAGATCTCGTCGCCATCGCCAGCTGTCATCTCCGTGATCAAGAGAACTTCGTCTACTTTTTCACCCACCAGGCTGCGATAGTGTCGCCTACTATCAACTCTTTGAAGACCATCTCATCAAGAGAAATTAACTTTTCAATGTTGGTTATGCTTATATGTTTTCCTTTTGTCTCCTACCCCCACTCTTTTCCCTTCCCTGGTCCCTCTGTGCTTCGCTGATCGTGTCTCACTCGTACGCCGGCAGTCGATTCAGTCAGAGCTCAGCTAGAGCTTGCCTCCTCAACTAAAGAGGCAATCTTTTAATTCCACGCCATGTTGGAACTTTAATCTCAACCTTCAAGAGGAACTTCACCTTCGCCATGAAGCAAAGATAAGTACCGACTTCAGGTTTTAACCTCATTCTCATCATCTTTTAATAGCTACATGCTTTTAACGATCATTTTATAGGCAGTGTGAGATTACTATATTTGGGGCAATAATCATCCTTCGCGGGATTTTCTAGGTTGGGCTTTTGTCTGCCTAAGCCAACCTTAACAGAAAGCAGCATTTCTCATGCTTACTAAATGAGAGATCTTCTCACAACGTGGGATACCATTGAATACCCACTGTCTATAAAATACTTAGCTCGTTCCACCGCTGGAATAACTTTTGCCCTATTTTTCAGTCAGGATTGCTCTGGAACCTTCCAGAATCTGCACTCTATCTACCAGTCATACCGTCATGTATTTTCCACTCACATGTGTGAATACTTTTTCAAGTTAATGAATCTTCCTTATGAATTATCGCTCAATAGCTAATTTTTCTTCCTGGTGCATTTAACTCTAATCTACAACTTTCTCAAGCAATAGACTCTTGCAAATCTAGTGTAACTAGTTATTTTCCATAATTGCAATAACTTTCTTTGCCATAAACTTTTGTGCTACTACAGTGAACTTTTCATCTATTCCAACAGACTATAGTGAAAAATAGTGTTTGTTCAATATTTCTTCCACGTCGCGCTCGTCCGATTATTATAAATACGGCCATGAACATTTATCCTCAATCCCATTTGATTTTTCCCAAACCTCTTACTAACAAACCATAATAATAAAATTGTTACTTTAGGTATTTTTCAATGAGGTGTCACTCTAAAGACGTGCCCTCCCTCGTTTGCTTATTTATCATAAATTAATGTCTGTAAAACTACGTGTCTGGTACACGTCTCAAATTATGTTGTTTCTCCCTTCTAATCAGGGAATACAATTCTTTCAACTCATAAGTGAGTTATTTCTAGGTCTCACGAAAGGGAAACTTGCCCTATTTGTCTCGTGATTCCTACTTAAACATAGGAGGTCTAGAAACTTCCTTTCGATTTTTCTCTTCAGGTTTCACGATAGGTGACCTGCCCTATTTGCATAATACAACCAAGTAATTCAGCTTCAATATAAGAAGTTATAGGAACTTCTCTTTTATTCTTCCTACTTTTTGTTGTTGTTACTTTCGAAGTTGTTACTCTTTCTAAGATATTTATCTAGAATTCCTTAAAGTACCCACCTTGTACTTGATTTATTGTCTAACTTTAACCACTTTAATTGTATTTAATTTTTTTATTTTATCTTCGCCATTTCAAAATCTTGCGAGGATTTTGAAACATATAAAGGTTTGAAACCAAAAGAATTGTTAATTGCCTGGCGCAAACTTTAGATGTTTTTCGGAGGTCTGTGACCCCATTTTTTACAAAGTTTAAATTATATATTTGTCAAAAAACTACTACCCATCATTGTTAAATTCCTTACTCTCTTTTGCATTGTTAAATAAATTAAATATTTGTTTTTGGATTTATCATTTCTCAAACATAACGGTTAGGCAAGATCCTGCTTTCCTAACTCTTCCTAGGTTCATGCCCTCGTTAATGCAAATAAATCTATTGATAGGGTGTTCACTACTTGTTGCATTTGAGCAAGTACTCATAATTATAACTTATGTCAAACTCTCTTCCTATTTCTCCATCCTTTTTTCTCTGGTCCGAAACCCACTTCCTTTTCTTAATCATCTTCCCTTGGTGGTTAGGTTATTCCTAAGTCAATAATCTACCCAGCTACTCCTCCCCGAGCGGCGTTGGGCCGATCAGCCCGGTAAAGGTTATATTGGGGAACTACAGGCTTCTGATTACTGGTCAGAAAAATTTCGTTGCGTATGAAGATTGCGGGATTATAAATTTGAATTTGTAGATCGAGGAAGGGGCGATTTGTTTTCAGGGAGCAGAAGTTATGGTAAAGCGCGCCAACGGAAGGTACTCTATTTCCACACTAGCCATAATGGTTTAAATACTGGACAGCTCCGAGAAAAGGATTCCCACCTCCGAAAACAAGCACAGGAGCCAAAACAGACAGACTGAAACCAACCAAGAAACTCAAATGGATGTCCATTGGAAGATTGGATGAATCCACTACGGTAGAAGATATCACAGGGTATATGAAAGACAAGGGTATAAAGTCAGTAAGTGCCTGTGAAGAGATAAGAACCAGAAGCCGATCAAAGGCGTTTAGAATAGGAGTAACAGAGGATGAGGCAAACAAGCTAGACTCGGAAGATTTCTGGCCAGAGGAGGTCACTTTTCGCCCCTATCTCTTTCAATAAACAAAGTGAAGTACAAATCCAAACAATAGAACTAACAATATAGAATGTAGAAGGAATTAAATCAGCCCTGAGCATACTGCCAAACAACTCACTATTTTTGCAAGACGTAATAATATTTTGTGAAACTTTCTTAACTGAACCCTTGAACATCACGGGATACTATGCGACTCACGCATTAACAAAGCATCCCGGAAACGGGCGCCCCTCAGGCGGGATCACCTGCTTCCATAAGGCATCACTAGGACAGCCTATACAAACCCAAGTTACCGAAGATTCTGTTACAGTTCACCTCAAGGGCATCACAATAATAGGAGTATACCTTCGCCCCCAGATATCATCCGAGGAAACGGTCGAAAGCATCACCAGAATTTTAGAACAAGTCGACCAGGAAAAATCAACCATAATGGCAGGTGACTTCAACTGCCGTCTGGACATACCAAACAGAAAAGGAAGAGCCCTAACGGAACTTATGCAAGAAGAGCGCTTCCAACTAATCAACAAGGAAGAAAGTCCCACATACATTGCACACAACGGAACCAGCACCATCGACTTAATTTTCTATCGCGGAAGAAAGATAAAGCTAAAGGGACACGCAGTGCTGGGAGAGGATTCCTGGGATACTACCAGGAAACACTTACCAGTAAGAGCAACCTTCCAACTCCAAAAGAACCCAGGACGAGAGCCCAAGGAAACGCGAAGATGGACTATTAGACACAGAATCCCTCAGCCAGACCCTTGATCATGGCCAGGTCATGAAACTCATAGAAGAAGGAGAACTGGACACCGCCATGCGAATACTTCAGGACTGTCTATTGGAAGCAACTCCAGGCCCACCTACAATAAGGAGAAGCAAGCCATGGTTCGACACAGAATGCTATGAAATAAGAAATAACGTTCTAGGAAGACTTTATAACCTAAACTGTAAACAGAGTCAGGAAAATCGAGAAAAGTATAATCAGGAAAGAAGGACTTAGGTTAACCTACTTCGTGCAAAGAGGAAAGAATACGCACTCCGAAAAGAGCAGCAGCTACTGAAAAAAGCGGGAAATAAACCGTATAGAGTCCTAGATGCAAGAAGAAGCACCTTGGTACCAAACATCCCGCTGGAGACATGGGAAGCCCACTTTACAGAACTCCTACAACTGACAGTCTTCGAGCAACAAGACGGACTAAGAGAGCTTACGGAAGGGGAAATGCCACCAACCATAACAGAAGCAGAAGTCTGGTCAGTAATACAGAGAAGCAAGCCTGTAAAAGCAGCAGGACCGGACAACATTTCAAATAAAATCATCAAGGCATCACTCCCATACACAATACGAATATGGACAGCCCTATACAACAAATGTATAGAACTCCTCAATATACCGAACTCCTGGAGGAAATCAACAATCAAGATAATATACAAAGGCAGGGGACCACATTATGCACCCGACTCATACAGGGGGATTGCGCTTGAATGTGCAGCCTTCAAGACGTTATCCAACGTCATACGAGAAAGAATCTTCGAGCGATTAATGGAGGAGACACCAGAGGAACAACACGGATTCATACCAGGAAGATCGACAATCCAAGCAATACAGAAAGTACTAGGATACATAGGTGAAGCACTGAGTCAACCCAAAGGCAGCGCATACGCGACCTTCGTAGATTATCAAAAAGCTTTTGATGGAGTGAACAGGAACATTCTCATCCAAAAACTGAAGACAGTTCTAGGACCAGAAGACCCTTTCCTTAGCCTCATAACAAGCATACTGCACAGCAACGTAATAAGCATATTTGATGGTCAGCTAGAATCAAGGAACATAAAACAGACAAACGGAGTTCTACAAGGTGACCCTCTAAGCCCGATACTTTTCAACATGCTCACAAACGACGTAGTTCAAAAGATCACAACGGAAGGGGTAAAAATACTGCTCTATGCAGATGACATGGTGATCCTAAGCAAAAACAGGGAAGCGATGCAGCAAGCTATCAATAGGTTAGAGGAATGGACGAAAGAAAACGAACTTAAAATAAACCAGAACAAGACAAAAGTAATGAAGTTTCGCAAAGGTGGACGAATAGCCTCGAAGGATGTCTTCACATGTGGGGATCACACTTTAGGCATAGCGAAGGCGTACAAATATTTAGGGGTAACTCTGCAGGTCACCGGATTCACCTTCACAAGACATGTTGGGGAAAGATCAATCCCCGCAATAAAAGCCACAATGGAAATCAAAAGACTTCATAGCCTCTCACTAGAAACATCAATTTCACTGTTCAACCAGAAAATCGCCCCAATAGAATCATACGCAATTGAAATAATATGGCCACACTTGAACTACAAAAACATCAAAGACCTGGATAGAGTTAAAGCCAGATACCTCAAGAAAACACTGTGCGTATCGAAGTACGCCCCAACCAGATTAGTTTATCAACTGGTGGGAACAAAAACATTTATAGAAGACCTAATATTAAAATACAACCTGATTCAAACACAAGCATGCATCAAATTCCTGGTAGAAAGAGCCCAGAAATCAACAGAAATAGACCCCGAATTCTACCGCACCCCAGCCATGAAGGAGAAGGAATGGAGATCAGCCGGCTATGAACTACGACACCTCTACATCCGAGGAGCAATACACGGCTTCCACCATAAAATCTGCAACCGGAAAGGTTACCACAACGCCGACAGTCAATGCAGCTGTGAACTCTGCAACCAATGCTGCACACAGTATCTATCACCTATTTGAATGTACAAAAAGAAAAATGCCAATCTCGCACTATGCAAAGGACGAATGTCAATGATATCTGTTATGTAATAATTCTGTACACATTGTGTTTAATTCCAATAATAAAAAAAAATACTGGACATTGGCCGGAAGTGAAAATGAATTTTCTGGCCAGAAGTAGTGGCCTGCATATTTAGGCCGAACGTGGTACGGGCTGCAAAATGTAAAATTTCCAATACCCGGGGGCGGTCGAAGGGAAGCAGGTTTTGTAAGCATATGGCCGTAAAACGGAACATATCCTTGATGGAGGGGGGTGAAGGAGAAACAGATGTTTGAGTGGGAGTGACGGGGTCGAAGGTATGAACAGGGGCAGTGAATTCCGGTTTAGAAACGTCAGCAGTGGGGCGGTTAGGGCAACGGGGAGAGTAAGCTTGGTGGGTACCCTGGCACTGAGTGCATTTGGGGGGAAATTGGAGATTGGGACAATTGCGGGTAATGTGGGGTTTTCCACAGTGGGCACAAACTGGTTGGTGAGTGGGGCAATGGGCGGTTGCATGAGAGTTATATACCTGGCATCGGTCACAGCGGAGGGGAGCAGGCGTGTTGGTGCGGGAGGGCTCTACTCGGTGGCGCTGCCAGTACAAGTATGCTCCCTCGGAAAGAAGACGGTCGATGGTGGGGCGGTCGGGGTTAAGGACGCGCTCTAGGGAGGTGGGGCCATGGTCACTCTTGATGCGCAATACCTTATGTATATTAAGGGTCATCATCATCATCTTTTTTAGTCAAGCGACTGGTCTGCCCCTACAATGAGTTTTTTCCACGTTGTTCGGTCTTGTGCTGTCCTTTTGACCATTTCATAACTTCGTAGGCCAGAGCTATTTAGGAAAGATCTCATGAAAGTCTTCCGTGGCCTCCCGCGAGGGCGTTTTCCAGGTATTTTGACTTATAGTATGTCGATCATCAGGCCACCATGTCGTAACCTGTGGCCAAGCCATGTGGATCTCCTTCTATATATCTGGTGGATCATTTGCCGTTTTTCCTTTATTCGCTCCAGCACCGTTATGTTGGTCATTTTCTCTACCCAGCTGGTCTTTTTCATTCGGCGCCAACACCACATCTCAAACGCTTCTAGAGCTCGAGCCAGCCGGGAAGGCGGTGCGCAGAACACAACGCTACCATTACGTCATGCCTCACTTCCATCCCACCAATCACTGTCAGTCTGTCTTGAGAATCTGAGCTAGAGTGTTGTCAGGAAAGCCAAGTGTAAAGCAGCGTGAAAGAGACAGGCTCGGTGAGCTAAGCGACGGTGTTGTCATACTGCAGGAACTCATGGCAGCAGCCTGCGGTGTGGGGCTCGGACATGATGGACATGTTGCAACAGTGGACATGTATCTCTTTCTCTCTCTGCGTGAATCCCAGAGAGCCGGCCGCCTTCCGGGCTGACTCGAGCTCTAGTCGTTTAATGTCACCTCTATTCATTGACCAGGTCTCACTGCAGTACATTGCAACTGGCCATATGTAGGTCTTAACCAGTTGTTTTCTAAGGCTGAGGGACATAGAGCGTTGACAAATTAGAGAATGCTTTTCACGGAATGCCTGCTTGGCCATGGCTATACGACTCCTGATTTCAACTTCACATCGTAGGTCTTCTGTGAAGATCTGACCAAGGTATGTAAAACGATTGACCTGTTGTACTGGTTCTTTATTTATGGTAATATTTAGTTCGTGTTGATGCGTACTTATCACCAGAATCTTGGTCTTCTTAAAATTGATTTTCATTCCATATTCTGTAGCTGTATCATTTAAACATTGCAATATGTTTGTTAATGTATGCTGATTTACTGCAAGTAATGCCAGATCATCGGCAAATTTAATATTCTGGATAAGTCTTCCACCAACTTTCACTCCCATATTAGAACCTTTAAAAGCCCACTTAGTTATAGCTTCAGCGAAGACATTGGACAGTCCAGGGGACAGCAAACAACCTTGTCGCACACCTTTGCGGATCTTAGCGGGTTCTGATCCGTCGTTTCCAAGCCGAACGACAGCAGTTTGATTTATATACAGATCAAATATTAATCTGATTAATCGATGGGGACAACCTATTTGATTCAGAAGAGGAAACAGCTTGTGCCTGCTGACTTTATCAAATGCTTTTTCGAAGTCCACAAAGCACACGTATTATACTGCAATTCTGTAAGAATGTCAGCGTCACTGTAACTGGTGTCCACTCCGCAAATGACTACGAAGAGGAAGGGGTCTCGGCGGATTATTGGGGGGAGAATGGAGGACTTGGGGGGAAGGAGTTCAAGGGAGACGTGTTCTCCTAGACGAACCAGACCCATCTTGTGGATGAGAGTGGTTCTGGCATCACCTCGGGTTTTGAGGATGATGCCATGTGGTTGGGGAATTAGTTGGAGAATGGAAGTAGCTGGAAGAAAGGACCGGAGAATGGCGGCTACTCGCCGTATTTCAGCACGTGTTTCGCTGAAGTTGGACAGTCTGTAAGTGCAGGCGGAGTCTTGTTGTTGAGTGGTGGGGGTGGTTGGAGGGGGGGGGGGATGGTTTTGGTTCAGAAGAGGTGGAGGAGAGGGAGGAGTAGATTGTGTGAGAGGAAATGAAGATGGAGTGGGTTGGGATCTGGATTGGCTTGCGGGTTGGAAGTACTTGGGGATATTAGAAGGGAGATTAAATTGGAAAGGAGAAAAAGAAGCCTGTGAGGTAGGGAAGTTGGGGGTGGACATTATGGGTGATTGATAAGAGGTGAAGGGAATAGTGGAGATGGGCTGGGTGGGGGCAGCAATGGTGGCATATGTGGCAGTAGGGATGGGGTCTGCGGAAAGAGTGACCGAGCAGGAGGTGAGAGGGGGGTACGAGACGGAGTCAACTTTTACTTTTAACGGAACCCCCCCCTTACTCTGGTTTTGTTACCTCACCTTTTATAATGAAGAAACTCTGAACATAAATATTTTTCGTCTTAATAGCTTCCTACAATTATCTGCCAATTGATTACCTTTGTTATTGCAAACAAGTATCGTATATATTACGCCTTTCTAATGTAAAAAAATCGAGGTTAGCACGCTGGAAAGAAGAGCCTTGTCCTATGCTGCATGCTCGCCCGGAGTGGAGCACGTGCTCAGCTCCACCTGCAAGATAAGTTCTGAAGCACTATCCGTCATTGGTGTTATTGTTGTGTGTCTGTTTATTTTCTGTTCGATCGAATCAGGGCTGCCGACAGTGGGGTTCGAACCCACTATCTCCCGAATGCAAACTCACAGCTGCGCGCCCCCTAACCGCACGGCTAACTCACTACAATATTACAAATAATAATCTAAACAAAACAACAAGAAAAAAATTGGAAGAAACTAAATTATAGCCTAACTAATAACGTAAATGGTGATGATCAACAGTATTGCTGACGTAAAAATTGTTAAACATCGTCAGCCTACAGTACATACGAGAAGGAAGAAAGTGTTGTGCTCTCGACATCTGTCAATCAGTAATGTGTCATATCACAACGAAATGAATGTCGTTATTGATTCTCTTCGCGTGTGGTTTCCTTAATACTGGTCCAATCCGTTAACACCTGCAAAACTGCTCCTTCCTGGGGGTGTTCTATTTCAGGTAGCTGCTGGGGTTGTGTTGTCTCGCTAACTTATGAAAGGGCAGTACTCGAAGCGGGTGAAGGTAACGTATGACGTCAGCGCTATCTCTACCTAGAGTTAGCAACACTGTCGTCATAAGCAGGACCTTCTATACTAGAAAGTCCTGCCATAAGGCTCCACAGTCTTTTCTCAACGCTGGATGCTCTATAGAGGTGGGTTTGGGAGCACTGGTGTCGTCGGATAATTACCGCACACGATGTCAAACGGTGAGTTGAGTGTTGGTGCGGTGGTCCTCTTCTTGGAGCGGCTGCGTCGGGTTATGGCGATGTTGGAGTCCGTGTCACTCTCGGAGTCGGACTCTCCGGCTGTATGGATGTCCTGTCCTAGGAGTGGCTCGGCAGTGGTCGTTTCCACAGCGGCTTCTCTGTCCCGGTTCCTCTTCTTACGGTCCCGGCGTTTCCGACTGGGAGAGCTACTAGCGCTCCTCCGGCGCCGGTGGGAACCGGCGTTCCCGGCATGGTGTATTCCGTCGAAGAAGAAATAAGTAATTGCTCGTCACTGTCAGTCCATATTGTCACAAAGTTTGAAGTCCAAAAGTTACTAGATAGTGATTTTTTTGGTCACTGCGTTTGTTTAGAGGTTGGGACCACTAAATTGTTTGATTTGAAATATACACAATTTCTTCCTCTCGAATAAAAGTTTGATGAATATCACACTTGAGTAACTTTTATTTTTTGCTATTAACGATTGTTGGCAACAATACTAATTGACACACACCCTTTTCAGCGAGCAGAAAGGACCGAAACCATTTGCGACATAACCCAGAGGAATGTTTAGAGATTACAGTATCAAATGTAGGCCTAGAAATGATACACCTTTCCGCTTTTAAGTAACAACTTCTATTCACAAACATTTAAGATACACAGTCACATAAAACCAAAATAACAACACAACTTTGAAAACAAGATATGGAAATAACATAAGCCCCAAAGGTACTTGCCTTATTATTAACAGTCCGTCATATTCACAGTAATCCAGCCACAACCCAGGTGACAATAACTTACACTCATCACTATAATGTCTTCTCTCTGCGTCGACTCGTATTTACTTCGCTTCTTAAATAATACCAGTAAAGTTCTATACGATGCTCAAACATGTCTTACTACATGTCCAGAAGTCAGGATACATCCTCTCCACATTAATCCAAGACCTTTTCAAATTCATCGACCATCGTCATAGCTCTATGAAGTCTGCAACATTACTAATATTACCGCTCGATACATGTCATCTCTTAGTACACGTCCAGATGTCAGAATTCGTTTCTTCATTAAATAACTCGTGACTATTCCCACAGTAAACATTATAAGACGTGCGCTCTCTATCAAGGCGACTCGTATACTCTTCCAAATGTACCAATCGTTACTGCTTTAATACACATACATGCCTTAATACATGTCAAGCTGCCAGAATCCTTTTGTCCCTTACAAACATTCATGACTATCCCCGCAGTAAAATATTAGACGACTTCTTCCTGTCATGGCTCCCAGAACTCTCATCTTTCTTACAATCAGCTGACGCACGACCAATGTTATAGTCCGCCAACAGAAGATTCAATAAAACAAAACACCAGCTAACATAAACCCAATACGACTTACGATACAAATTCTCTACTCTTAGGCCTGTCCATGTCATTCACGGCCACCACAAGTCTTACTAGACCAAAATAGAACATCTAAATGTTAATGCTCCTTCCCAGGCCACCTGGATTCCTAATCGGGACTCGCAGCCAAACTTTTCCACGGAATCTTCCCACGGAGATCCAATTCAAACCGCTATAATATACGTTCCAAGCATCCCTCATACTTGACTGTAAAATAACAACTAAATAAACGAAGAACATCTCGGCGTTCGCTCTCTGGACCAGGGCACCAACTACATTCTGTAGAATAAGACATACACAAGATCTTACCTTGCAGTGCAGCCCTCTAGCGGGAAACAGAGAACTGAATGTGAAAAACCAGGCAGCAATTACTTACGCCAAGGCGAAGAAGCTGATAGGGGAAAAAAAACGAGATATCGGCTCAAATCTCCCCCACTACAAGCGTTAACGCCGGTTTTCAAAACCGCGATAACGTATACAGCAAGAACATCAAGTAAACATAGAACATGCAAATTACCACAACCTCAAGCGTCTTTTCTCTTTGCACAATTTTTCAACTTTCCATAATTTGCACACTCCCAACAATACAAGTTCATTCACATGCCAACATCTTACGTTACTTCCACTTGAAGTTCCAAGATTTTACAACACGTCAGAATCGATATTAGATGACATCATACATATACATAATTCTTACAATTTTTCTTTACAATAATAGAGATTCCAAAATAAATACAATCAACTAGATCGCAGTAGTCTTCTAGCAAATGAGGAGAAATATTCCTTCCGAACTGATCCCACGATGATAGCTCAGTTATCCGGGCCCTGGATAGCTTCACATATACATCGAGTATTTCTTCTGCGTAGAAGCACCCTCTCCCACGATAAGCTGAAAGCAAGTTCACTTAAGGCAGTACCATGTAAGAGAATTACAAACTACACAGAGATGAAGGAATACAAACAACAGCATTAACCAGACTTTCCCACCAAAGTTAGGCACGATTGCATAACAAAATAGTCTCCTAATTGATAATTTCCATGTCTTTTACAAATCAAATTAAGTTTGACAAATTTCAGGCTTCATGAATATCATATAGATGTTGTTATTACCCAACAAATAATAGTTTTACAAACAATATCCGAAACGTACAGAAAATAACAGAAGAAATTATCTTTTAAATGAAATTTGAGCTCCTTTGCCTCAAATAAAAACTAGGGAAAATTGGAATTCGGCATTAGTCCTCCACAGTCCATCTATTACTTACACATAAGAAAACATTAACCAAAAGTACCACCCCAAAAAAAATTACAAAACGAAGACAGACCCTAAGAAAATCCAAAGAAAAGCGGAAGTTTACCTCAACACCAAGAAAATATAGTATAGACGGTACACATGAGCAGACCAACAACATACAACATCCATAATCATTCATCCAAATCGCATAACTTCACGTCGCACTCAATATAATAATAACAAGTTACTACCCACAAATCTTCCCCAAAATTGCCTGAATATAAATAGAGTCCGTTAAAACATCTACAAACAAAACTTTAGAAACCCTTAAATAAAATCCGTAATTCATCATATCATCCTCACCGCATTATTCCCTGGTGTAGCATGAATACCCGTCACCACATAACAAATTCGGCAAGTACTTACTTTCCAACATCAACAAGCCACAAAAGATGAACAAGTCACCTCTTGGAGACACAAAGGAACAATTTGTAAATACTCACCACATATATAAGAACACCTTATTTCACCTAGTCAAGTCCCATACCTTGACAACAAGTTAGGATCGTAAGACGAACTAAGATATCCTAACGCAAACCCAATTTATATATTCGGCTTTACCCTTTATTTTATTTAACCCCATAATATGAATAAGACCTAACCTTTTTTTTATTAACCCAATACAACAACAGCAACAACACCCACCCATTACAAGAACAAAGCTAAACATCACAATCATACATAACACTCAAAATCTATTTATACAATACAACTCCCTTGGTCATACCCGTATCAGAAAATCACACGTGCAGACCAATACAGACACTAACAGCATACACAAGCATGCACACCGGAAGAACTGCATTCATCACACACAATTTAGAAGATTGTGCACCACACGTGCAGGCAAACACACACACTAGTAGCACACACACCTATGTACACTAAAAGTGGAGTCTCTACCCTACACAATTTTGAAGATTGTGCACCACATGTGCAGGCAAACCCACACACTAGTAGCACACACACCTACGTACACTAAAAGCGGAGTCTCTACCCTACACAATTTTGAAGAGATTTTACTAACATACAAATAATCTACATCAACAGAAACGATTATCCGGTGCATCACACCAACGACGAAGATGATCGTTTGATCCACACCGATCACACCTCTTTAGAGTAGTTACCCTTAAACGATCTCTGAAGTTCACGCCCCTGAAATATATTCTGCTGAGAATCTGCAGGCATGATAGCACGTTTCTCCTGAAAATCCTCTCCCTGAAATACATGCTCACCAGATACAGCATCTCTATAGCTCCCAGCAGGTAGTACGGCTTCACGCCACTGAAAATTGTTAGAAGTACAAGCTCGCACAGGTGGACCATAAATAGAAGTGCAAAACTTCGACAAATCATGCATGCGTTTCAAATAAGCTTTCTTTACCTTCTCAGCCTCCAAGATGATGTCATTAAACTCTTTGTAAGACTGGGGGTTGGCATTCATAGAAAGAATTGGCCTATAAACGGAGTTAATGCCTTCTACCATAGAAGTAACAATTTGTTTTTCGGTTAATTGGACAGCGAAAACCTTGGCATACCATTTAACATCTATAAAATACTGATTGAGAGTTTCGTCCATTCTCTGTACTCTAAATAAGTGTTCACGATGCAAGTCAGATAAGGTTCTAGGAATAAAGAAAAAATCTAAAACTTCAAGATGAAAGAACGTCAAGGAACGATGGTTACTCATACTCTCCACTAATCTCTCACGAAGTAACTCACTAGTGCACGGGAACACAATCCGATAAATGTGCAGCTCGGGTAATCCAAAACCAGTTCCACTTTCTTTAAGCTCAATGAATTTCCTAAGAAATTTGATTAATAAATCATTATCCGTACCATCACACACATTAAAGTCCCTTAAAATTACATTCAACGGATTGGGCACAGTTGAGAACTTAACATCATACTCAGACATGTTACGACCAAATCTGTCACCCTGAATCAATGCACAATTATTCTCACCCAAATCGAATGTGTTCCCCCTTACACCAAAATTTTCGTCAAATAAACTGTCCCCCGTCTGCACAAATTTAGGCACCAGAGACAAATTAGACTTTAGGTTAGATTGAGAAAACATCGCATCACTATTATGAACCGATGTAGGCCTAGTCGTGAAAATACATCTTTCAGTGGAACTACTCCGATTAACAGATTTAGGTCTGACCGCATATGACACATTACGTGGCAAATCAGTAGGTGACCGTATATAGCTACTCTCTTTCGAAGGATTTCTAGTTTCACTAACCCTTGCACTATCCTGACGGTTATCTGCCAACATAGGCCCTAAATCTCCAGCTAAATTCACACGATCACTCAATTCACTCGCTATGTCACCTATAGAACTATCACAATTCGAACACTCAATTGATTCCGCCATATCACAATCACTTGCCTCAGAAAACTTTAAATCAAACAATTCTACAAGCCTGGAACGTAGGTCTGATAACTCATTCGCAAAACTCACATCACTCAAAGACCAAACACAAATTAAATCCTGTAGCCGATGTACCCAATGAATAGACCTATACTTAATTCGTTTCCGTTGAGAAGTAGCCGTTTTCCCCAGAACATCCACAACATTTAAAGAATCAATTAAATTAGAAACAGTGGACACTATGGTAGACTTACCGGCGCTCCAATAAGGGTGATCATGATCAGGAATAACAATAGGCTTATCCTTTACTCTTTTCAGCACAGCAATATCCAACTCCCTATGATAATTAGGCTTTTCACTTCTGACCATCATTTCATGGACCACCTCATCTTTGGTCAGATAATAACAAGTAGGCAAAGGTCTCACATCCATTTGTGACAATATTCAACATGAAACAAAGAACATACATAGATTAGAAATTATAAACATATGCATAATCGTACTTCACGTAAGTCCAGATTAAGTGCATACCTCCACACCCACACACAACACTGCAATCTCAATACATTAAGAAAATGTGGTTAAATATCGAAACCACGCTCTCTAGCTATCAATGAACCCTCCCCCCCCCTTTTTTTCAGCGAGCAGAAGGACCGAACCCATTTGCGACATAACCCAGAGGAATGTTTAGAGATCACAGTATCAAATGTAGGCCTAGAAATGATACACCTTTTCGCTTTTAAGTAACAACTTCTATTCACAAACATTTAAGATACACATTCACATAAAACAAAAATAACAACACAACTTTAAAAACAAGATATGGAAATAACATAAGCCCCAAAGGTACTTGCCTTATTATTAACAGTCCGTCATATTCATAGTAATCCAGCCACAACCAAGGTGACAATAACATACACTCATCACTATAATTTCTTCTCTCTGCGTCGACTCGTATTTACTTCGCTTCTTAAATAATACCAGTAAAGTTCTATACGATGCTCAAACTGGCTTACTACATGTCCAGAAGTCAGGATACACCCTCTCCACAATAATCCAAGACCTTTTCAAAGCAACCTTTTCAAATTCATCGACCATCGTCATAGCTCTATGAAGTCTGCAACATTACTAATATTACAGCTCGATACATATCATCTCTTAGTACACGTCCAAATGTCAGAATTCGTTTCTTCATTAAACAACTCGTGACTATTCCCACAGTAAACATTATAAGACGTGCGCTCTCTATCAAGGCGACTCGTATACTCTTCCAAATGTACCAATCGTTACTGCTTTAATACACATACATGTCTTAATACATGTCAAGGTGCCAGAATCCTTTTGTCCCTTACAATCATTCATGACTATCCCCGCAGTAAAATATTAGACGACTTCTTCCTGTCATGGCTCCCAGAGCTCGCATCTTTTTTACAATCAGCTGACGCACGACCAATGTTATAGTCCCCCAACAGAAGATTCAATAAAACAAAACACCAGCTAACATAAACCCAATACGACTTACGATACAAATTCTCTACTCTTAGGCCTGTCCATGTCATTCACGGCCACCACAAGTCTTACTAGACCAAAATAGAACATCTAAATGTTAATGCTCCTTCCCAGGCCACCTGGATTCCTAATCGGGACTCGCAGCCAAACTTTTCCACGGGATCTTCCCACGGAGATCCAATTCAAACCTCTATAATATACGTTCCAAGCATCCCTCATACTTGACTGTAAAATAACAACTAAATAAACGAAGAACATCTCGGCGTTCGCTCTCTGGACCAGGGCACCAACTACATTCTGTAGAATAAGACATACACAAGATCTTACCTTGCGGTGCAGCCCTCTAGCGGGAAACAGAGAACTGAATGTGACAAACCAGGCAGCAATTACTTACGCCAAGGCGAAGAAGCTGATAAGGTAAAAAGAGACGAGATATCGGCTCACTAATATCAACACAACACACAAATAACGATACTTCGGTATTACGCACTCTGGCGACCGTTTCTCTGACAGGGAATAGGGAATACATTATTTCAGAATTAAATGTATATGGTGCGGTGATATTCTGATCGTGGATATTTATTTGAACAAATGTATCTCAAAGATACTAATGAATAAAATCTTTAAATCAATACAAGATAACAAATTATATATATGATCTCATGTTTGTTTTATTTGGATTAAAAATAATTTTGTACATCTAAATATATAAATTATTTTGACACTAATTACTGTATAATTGTTTTAGCCCGATAATTCATTCATCCAAATGCCACTCCACAACCGGCCGAAGTCTTCTGAAGTTTCACAATATCCCCAATAGAGAGTTACGCAGGACGCGGGTTGTTGAAGTAGATGACTAAGCACAGCCCCGGCCGTGGCACAGCCGACTCGATTCTACAGCTCTCCGCATGGGCGCTGCGTGCCGTATTGCATACAAATTGCATACAAATTGCATATCGAGCCTTGAGTGAGTCCGGGTGGATGAAACCAGTACTGTAGCCCAAGACAATGTTGCAACATTTTCATTTAAATAAGAAAATATAATGTTTATCTTACGAGATGGCTAGTGAAGAGGTTCTTCACTCTCTTCACCTGAATAGCCGCTACTGGTGGATGGTAGCATTTGGTAGCAAAAGTAGGAACGACTTGAAATTATCGTCTGCAGTCCTTACTTGAATTAAAACAGCCATCATATTTAATAATACCGGTTATCAGACTGATTCTACACACTCCCAAAGTACACGGGGCTACATGATCGCTTTGTCACAGCCCCTAAACTAAGGTACTAACCAATAAGTTTTTCTCCAGGCAGAAGTTTCCTACCGATCCTGCTAGGTAAAGCTCGATTCACAACGTGCTGTTGGCAGTTAGTAAATTATACTCGTACGTGCTTGCTAAAAAGTAAATGTAAGTTATTCATATTTTTCGGAAATGAGTTCATGGCGCATTCTGGTGGCCAGCCATCGTCATTATAAATCAGTTGAAATTAACCTGCTGTATATTTTGTCAAATACCACTCACTCACTCACTCATTCATTCATTCATCACGAAATCTCAGAAACTATCGAACGGATTGGAATGAAATTTGGTATGCAGCTTCCTCATGGGCCGTAGGTGCTCGCTAAGAAGAGTTTTCAAAAAAATCACTCGGGATCATGGTTAAATCGCGAAAACCGCGATTTCTACTATATATTTGTCAAATACCACTCACCCATTCATCACGAAATCTCAGAAACCACCGAACAGATTGGAATGAAATTTGGTATGCAGCTTCCTCAAGGGCCGTAGGTGCTCGCTAAGAAAGGTTTTCAAAAAATTCACTCGGGATCATGGTCAAACCGCGAAAACCGCGATTTCTACCATATATTTGTCAAATACCACTCACTCATTCATCACGAAATCTCAGAAACCACCGAACGGATTGGAATGACATTTGGTATGCAGCTTCCTCAAGGGCCGTAGGTGCTTGCTAAGAAAGGTTTCCAAAAAATTCACTCGGGATCATGGTCAAACCACGAAAACCGTGGTTATATGAACAGCTTCAATATAGACTATTTGTCAAATACCACTCACTCATTCATCACGAAATCCCAGAAACCACCCAACGGATTGGAATGAAATTTGGTATGCAGCTTCCTCAAGGGCCGTAGGTGCTCGCTAAGAAAGGTTTTCAAAAAATTCACTCGGGATCATCCTCAAACCGCGATTATATGAACAGCTTCAAATCTCAGAAACCACCAAACGGATTGGAATGAAATTTGGTCTGCAGCTTCCTCAAGGGCCGTAGGTGCTCGCTAGGGAAGGTTTTCAAAAAATTCACTCGGGATGATGGTCAAATCGCGAAAACCGCGATTATATGAACAGCTTCAAGAATGCCTAAGTCTATTGTTGCCAGGCAATGCGGGCTGCATCACGTCGCCCCTACCAGTGCTTTGCTTTGCAGGCTGGTCAGGAGTGTGAGAAAAGGGATATTGTACTCCACGGCAGAGATAGCAGGTTGCTTCGTATTAGTGAAACACATCGCACGTATGATGCTCTGCAATATTCGCTTATGTTCTGTCACAACATCACTCAAGCACCTTTGAAGAAGACCGTGTCTGCCCATGGCCGGCTCTACGGAAGGCCGCGGCGTTCGACCTTGCAACGCTGCACTTCTCTGAACTGGGATGGCCATAGCAGCCGGCCAGCTGTTGATGCGTGTGCTTCGCCACGAAAACAAATTGATATAACGAAATAATATTTGTTCTTTTCAACATTAAAGTAAAAGGATTGTCAAGAGTGAGTAGGGCTTACTTGGAGTAACAAAACCAATTTGCTTTCAATATTTATTTGACATTTACAAAATATACAACAGTTTGGCCTCTAACAAAGAATAGCAAGTTTTCTGTGATTACTATGGCAAGTTACCCGTTCATTCCTCAACTTCCTGTAATTATTTACTCATTGTTAAGACAATACTTGTGACTATTGTCATAACATCCACAGGTACAAGTTTTCTCGGCAGTTTCTGACAATTCAATATCTGATAAAATACCGAGTAGACTAAGATTTTGAATTACTTGGCGTTGATTGTTACATTTACATTTTAAAAATTGTTCCTCAAACTTATCAGAAATTAGTGCCTGCGTAATTCCAACAACATGTTTACACACTGATAAAATAAAATCTGCAGGAACTGAAAGTCCGCCCCTATTTATTTGATTGAAGTAGCTGTCATTTATATTTTCTTTATTTCTAAGCAAAGCCAAACATTCTTCACATTTTATTCTTGAACATTGCTTGAACGATATGTAACCACAGGCATATATAAAACCCGACTCATCGAATTGTATGTTTTCAGTGTACTTGTCTTCTAAAATACTGTAAAAGGTATCGTCAACAGTAGCTGACGAAAGGCTGCTTGTTGTACTTTCTCCTGAATTTGTATCGGAAGAGGACATTATCATTTCTTTCGAAAAAGTAACTGCTCCATACCTGGCATAATGAAGGCCAAGTACGCTTTTCTACCTTATTTTCAATTCGGCCTCCATTACCTGAGTAACTGATATATTATAGTTGCCGCCTGTTAGTTGGTGGTACTACCCAAACCTGGATTCTAATTGGTCACTCTGAAATTTGCCAGTTAACACATAAGAGGGGTTCACATTCTGTAGAGCATAAATAATAATCTCACGTAATACATAGGTTGTTACATACAAAGCGTTGTAAGTTTCATTGGTTAAACAACTCTTTTTTTGAGGAATTATTTTCATCGTTATTTTTCCACGTGGACAACCATTGGAGGAATGCCTTTAGGAAAGCCAACCTTTTGTCTTCGGGATTATGGAAAGGCATTTGAAGACTATTACGTTTAACAACATGGGTGAGAGGCCGCTTAATATTAACAATGGACCACCACATTAGGATTACTCTGACAAAAAAAAGCAGTACCTTTATAACAATACTTAATAAGTAAATCGGATTCCTTTTTGTAGATCGCTCGTATGTCACTAAATGATGCTTGAGTTACCTCTTTAAAATCAGGGTTACAGTCAACTGAACTTAAAACATTTGAAAATGAGTCTAAATCTTCCCATACAGGAATAATAAATGACTTATCAATGCCACTTAAATTCAGCCAATTATTTCGTATATTTTTAATACATGGACACTGTCATATAAAACAAATGGAACCAGTAATTACTATCAGAATGTTCGGTTAGTTCTTTGAACATAGCACGATTCACACCATTATGATAGACAGAATATTTAGGCCACAATCCTGTATTTGCCTGATAACACCTTTCGCAATATCAGCTAGTTGCAAACCCGTTAATTGTTTCACTGGAACTAATTTAACAACCTATTTCAAATTTCCAAAAGCAGAACTAACGAGAAAGGCCAGAACTGTCTTAGCTAAATCGAAAGATTCATTTGTAGCAACACCAAAGAATTGCCCATTTTTAAAATCTAAAGTTTGTTTGACATGTATTTCATCAATCTGTAAATTTACAACCCTTTCTAAATTTGATAAATCTTTCACAGTGTGACTTAGAAAGTTACTGTTCTCTTCATCAGCTTTCGGGGATATGGCGAAGGAAGTTGTTAATTTTTGTTAAACTCGGGGATGAGGTAGGGATAAAATATGGTTAAATCTAATTTCGTTATAACACTTTGTAGACTGCATATAAATGAGGAATGCATTAGAGTTGTAGTGACGTTATATCTAGGTTTCTTTAAAAAAGTAAGTGTAAACTGATCTTGCAGAAACATTAACTTTTTAACAGAATCTCTGAAGTTTCGTCTCCCTGGTTTTCAAGGTCAGTTTTTAGGTTATCTATTAAATTATTAATCTGGACGACTAGTGAACTTACAGAACTTACAGGTAAGAAAAAGTCGTGGCAAAATTCTATTGCTTGGAACAACTGACTCCACTTACTTAATAATGAATTTCGAAATATTACAGAGCCAGAATGAAGAACAACAGCGTTAGGAATGACGCCTCCATTGATTTGAATTTCGACCGTAAAATCATTGTTTACCCTTATACTTTACCTTATTTTAGGTATGCTTGACACATCTAATTTATACAAAATACAATAGTTTTCACTAGTACTTACAGACCAGTCTGTTTTATGCTCCACCAATTTATTTTGTATATCACAAACAAAGGATTTGAAAGTCGTAATTTTGTTGGCTTCCTCAGCAAGGGTCTTCTCACATTCCTCTGCAGACTTTTTCCGTTCTTTTTCTTCTCTTCTTTCCTCTGGAGATTTCCTTATCTTGGAGGAGCACTTACTCAAATACGATGGTAAGTTTGGGAATACCTTTGGAACCGCACGAGGTAACAATACAGGCTTCTTCCGTGTGAATTCCTTATTATTCCCATCACCAACCTTGTATTTTTCAACATAACTTACGTCTTCAGGAAGAAAGTGTTTAATACATACGAAGGAATATTTCGTAGGTACCCAATTGGCTCGATGAATAGCACGTTCCCATATGGCTTTCAATTATGGATTTTTAGGAAACACAAACAATGTCAGAAATCCTTCAGTTTGTATCGATGAACGATAATTAGACTTACAATTCGGCACAAGACAAGTCTTTGGCTTTGTAGCTAGCCACTATACAGTAATAATCAAAGGTATAATTTCATTTACATAGAGTATTTTGAAGAAAACACGAGCGCGTGACACATTTTCCATGTAACTCGGTGGGCTAGGCAGAGCAGACTGGCCATTCACGGCGAGGTTGCCAATTTTCGCTCGCCGCGGCCTTCCGTAGAGCCGGCCATGGTCTGCCGCTAACTTTTACAGCTTCAGAATATTTGAGCGTGAAGGTGGTAATTCTTATCTTTTGTTATTTCGCAATCTTCTCAATCAGTTTCTGGTTGATATGTATGCAAAGATTGAGACAGAGAGACTGCATTGGATTCGCATCAATCAGAAAAAGTTGAGAAGTGAGGAATATGTGCACCTGAAGGACGCAATGAGTAAAGCTGACAGCCGTTTGTCAGATATTGGTAAAATGGTCGTGTTGCCATCGACTTTCACTGGAGGCCCGCGCTATTTGCATGAACGCACTCAGGATGCTATGACTTACGTGCGCCATTTTGGACGTCCTGATCTTTTTATAAACCAAACCGGGGAAGATGGGTATCCCAAATATCGCAGGCTGCCCACTTCGGAGGGTGGGGTTTCTATGATTAAAAAGGGAGTTGAAATTGACAATAGCTGGGTGGTACCCTATAACCCCGTCCTATCTCGCACCTTCTCAGCTCATATCAATGTTGAGTACTGCAACTCTGTAAAGTCAATCAAATACATTTGCAGGTATGTTAACAAAGGTTCCGACCAAGCTACTTTTAGCATCGAAGAGTTTGAAGAAGTGCGAAATATGAATCAGGACGCTACATCAGCAGCTCAGAGGCGGCTTGGCGCATATTCTGCTTCCTCATACATGAATGCTATCCTTCGGTCATGTAACTTGCCGTCCACCTCGAGAACGGCCAGCGGGTTTACTTTAATGAAGACGACGTTCGTGGCTAGTTTAACAGACCTCCAAACACAACTCGTCTTGCTTTCTTCGAACTATGCCGATCCGACAAATTTCCTTCAACACTTTTATATTGTGAAGTTCCATCCTATTTCGTTTGGAAAGGTAAGAAGTTCTGGAGAAGGAAACAAGGAAAGCCAGTCCCAGGCCATCTTGGTGTGAAAAATTATCAGGACGCAATGGCAGAGTTTACACCGTTCACCCTGGTAATGCCGAGTGCTACTGCCTCCGCCTCCTTTTACATAAAATCCCTGGCCCTCTACAGGCGCGGATCTAGAGTTTGGTTTTGGGGGGGTCAGAGAATCGATCTAGAGTTTGGCCTTGCGGGGGGGGGCGGGGGCGGGGGGGGATCAGAGAATCGTAATTGTTAAGAAAAATGGTATCACTAAAAACGCAATCACAAAATAACCAAACGTACAAAACCAGACCAATTTTTTTGCAAGCTACATGGATAGAAATTTGATGCGTTTAGCGCACCAAAAAATATTCGTACAAATTGCAACGGCGTGTTTTGCGACTTTTACATCGAGCTTCGAGAAAAGGATCAAGGTACGTTACAGTTTCGGCAAGTCGAGTTGGTACCGACAAAGGGAGAAAGTCACAGCTTATATTGCCAACCAAGCTTGCGGTTTGGAAGTCGGCAAAAATGTTTGGTGCGAAAAAAGCCCCAGTTTCCTATCCGTGCATTGCTGCACATTCATCGTGACATCACTATAAACATCGATTCGGTAATCACAAGGTTTGCTAAACAAAATAGACGAATTGATTTTGTTGTATAACTAATAGTTTTTATACAAGAGGTTTGAAGTTGTAAATATGTACAGTTGTAACAGAACATAATAATTCCAATAAAGATAATTCAGTATTGAATAAAATGAAAAAAAAAACTGTTTTTCAGTTAAAATTCGTTAAGTTTTATTTGTCTGGTAATTGTGTTTTCGTTTTTTTTAGTTTGCAAAAAAATTTGGTCTCCGTTTGGGGGGGGGGGGGGGTCATGACCCCCGTGACCCCCCCCCCCCCCCCTTGAATCCGCGCCTGGGCCCTCAGTCTTTTAAAGACCTGAAAACCGTGGCAGGGGTGGTTCAACCAACATTTCAAGCGGCATGTAAAGCATTTGGCTTGCTAGAGGATGATGCGCACTGTGACCGCACACTAGAGGAAGCGTCCTCCACCGACTCTCCCCACAAGATACGCGAGCTGTTTGCCATCTTACTGGTGCTATGTCAAGTGAGTGATCCCATCATGCTCTGTAGATAAAGTACTGTATGTGAAAACCTTTCAAATAATAATTTGTACTAAAAACTTACCAAAATCTATAAAAATGAAAACATATCAACTAGGAAAAAGTATTATTAATCCTTATTTATATTATAATATTGTGAAAGTTTGTGTGTGTGTTTGTTACCTCTTCAGAATAAAACGGCTGGATGGATTTGGATGAAATTTGAAATGGATATAGTTTATACCCTGGATTAACACATAGGCTGCCTTTCATCCTTATACATAAAGCTCAATGTTCGTAATTAGGCCCTTTGGCACAAATCTACACCATTTCACCAATCTGGACCAAATTTTACATACTTACCCTCTGATATCCGACAAGTAACACTGTCTACTTTAAATTTCCTACAACCCTCTCCATTCCCTGCATTTAGGCCCTTTGGCACAAATCTACACAGTTTCAACGATCTGAACAAAAATGTACGTACTTACACTTTGGAACTCGAAGAGTAACAATGTCCACTTGAAATCTCAGACAACCCCACTGCATTCCCAACATTTTGGCCCTTTGGCACAAATCTACACCGTTTCACCGATCTGAACCAAATGTTACGTACTTACCCTGTGGATTCCTGAAAGTAACACTGTTTACTTGAAATTTCGGACAGCCCTCTCCATTCCCTACATTTAGGCCCTTTGGCACAAAGGTACACAATTTCACCAATCTAAAGCAAATTTTACATAATGTACTGCGCCCGTTGACGCATGTTTGCTCAGACAACAGAGACGAAAACTTATGCTGAAATGTAACTGAACATACCCTGCGAGTGGCGGGAAGAAGCTGAAGCAATATCGCTTATGATTATATTTTTACTTATTTTTCATATTCCAAAAATCAACAATAATTATAACTAAGTAATTCTGCATATTTGAAGTACAGCATACTTCGTAAATCGAAGTAACTATCAATTTACGCGGCCAGCTCATGTACTGAGAGCACGCCATATTTGGTAACACCAGTTTCCTATTCGTCTGTGGAAGAGACAACATGTGCATGATGGAGCACAAGTGAAAGGAAACCATGTGGCAGGAAAAATCTACGAATAACTTTCTTATGGATAGCCATCATGGCATTGTGTAATAATTGAACGATTGAAGACATTCACCACTACGAGAACTGTGAAATATTTTTATTATTATCCGAGGTTAAATGAAGGACTTGTGTGAAGAAAACTTTGCGACCGCATGGTCTCATTCTTACGCACACACACATATTGCAGTGTTCTACAAACTGTGGATTTAACTAACTTTATAACTGTACAAAATCTACAAGTACAATCTTTATTTGCCGGATGGGCAGTGATTTTGATTTAATTTTGTTAATATTTTCTTGTGTAAATATCAGTGCAAGTCACGAGTGAGTGTCGCACAAGCGACAGAAACTAGAGCCAGTGGCGGAGTGAAAATGGGCATTTTTTTTACCGCATATTAGCTGCAGTGCGCGACAGTTTTATTTAATTATGTGCTACATTTTTACCAACGCTAACATCGCAATAATGATAAACCAGCAGATCTTCAGATACAACTCCAACCGTGCGATGGCATGTGATTGCTAAATCATGCGTGGGGAATTGGCAACGGAGGATGTCCAGACACAATGAAATGGTAACCTAAAGCCATACACGAGACCGCATACAACATCTCATGGCGGGACTCGAACCAAGTGACGCTGAATCTGTAAGTCAGATCAAATATTTATAGCGTATTGTAAGAGTGGAAAACAGTAGACTTAGTTTAATTTGGTTTCATTTGTTTAGTGCACAATGCAGGTAGCTAATTATAAGACGCGTGTGGAAATTAATAGTTTATTAAACGTTTATAGAAGCCAGGAAGGCTGGATTTTCAATGCTCATTCGTATCATTTAAAAACAGGTATTATCAACTTTTATTTTTGTCAGGCTGATGACAAATAAACTAGTTTGACAATGTTAAATCGAGGCCAAGGTTACGAGCCAAGTTCACTTACACAGCACACTCAATTCTAGGCAGTGGATTAATATTTTGTTTTAGAAGGCTGTGAGATTCTTGACATTATTACAAGTGGAATGCAGAGTTCCGTTACATTTATTGGCCAGAACAATACTTAAAACAGGTTTATTTCTTTAATAGAAGCCACACAGGCAATGAAAGAAATTGTATTTTGTAACCAAATGAACGCAGGTTCGATTTTATTCAGGGAAGAGGCAATTTTATAAATGCACACTCACAGTTAGCTCGTATCAGAAACCTTTATGTTTATTTAAAGCGTTGTCAGGATGTGTTTTTGTACACATAATCTTTATTACCAGCAATTCAAACGTGTATCAATCAGGATTCCACACGTTTGTAAATTAAGAGTATTATATGAGTCGTGACGGTGGATGAATACCTCCGACATTGTTATTGTGATTATATCGGTGGTAATGAACTGACTAAAGTCGTACCAAAAACCGAAGGCGCCTGGATCAATGGATCCTAAATAAGAGTAAAGTAATTTGTGAATACATAGGATGTCTAATAAGTCTGATGAAATATTGGTGAAGACACAGGGTGTCTCGTAAACTATTGAACTATTGAGTTATTTGCTTAAGTTGGATATAAACGTTACCTGAATACACTGAACGCTTTTAAAGGTCCATAAACTGAACAACAATACTGTCAGGAATAAATAATTATGTGAAACTCTAATAATAATCAAAAATAGGGTTTTGAAAACTAGCAAATCTTATAATTCCCCCTGAACCTAAATAAAACTGAACAACAATACTGTCAGGAATACATAATTATGTGAAACTCTAATAATAATCAAAAATAGGGTTTTGAAAACTAACAAATCTTATAATTCCCCCTGAACCTAAATAAAATTTATAA
The DNA here is from genome assembly GCA_946902985.2 of Meconema thalassinum. NCBI lineage: Eukaryota > Metazoa > Arthropoda > Insecta > Orthoptera > Tettigoniidae > Meconema > Meconema thalassinum. Next base: position 67,299,197 of record OX336397.1, read on the forward strand.
ACATTAAAAATAAACTATTTATCTGGACCAAACGTTAACACTTAGATATTGTCAAGCTATTGTAGATACATTTTGATACATTCTCACATGATTAGTCGATCGCTAATTGGTGTTGTGATAACTGAAGCACACACATTGCACAACCATAGGAGTGCTGAATTATTGTATGCATTTGTGTTGTATTAGCATATTTTTTTATTCAGCAACATTGTGCACATAGCTTGATTTTCTTAGTAATAAACGCATCTCGTTTATTAATTAATGATATTTAGGACTAGCTAACACTTAACTCTAAAGATAAATGTTGGAGATGGCGCCATCATAGCATAGGACAAATTTTCCCCTTGCTACTAAATGTAAATGTTCTAGTATTTGTAAACAAGTAAATGTCTTGCTTTGCTGTAAATTATTTTGAAGTTTGATCCACCCGTAAGTTATTTCGATGTAATTGCTTAGGGCCGATCTTACGTGCCATTCTCTTAGCTTGTTCATTTTGTCAAATTTTGTATTAGGACCATGAGAGCAATTTAGATCTTGTTTATGACTTTTCTTTAATATTTCTTTCAGGGCAGAATAGTATCGGACTAGCCGTTTGCAACTCTCATGCTAGGCTAGGGATCTATTCTGAATAAAATTTATTTGTGATTTTAACCTAAGACTGACCTCTCTTTCTTGTTTAGTTTTGTTATCGATGCATTCCTCTGAGCTGGTTAAAGATCGAACCTCACTAATTCCCGACACCCCCGAGAGCAGACTTTTGTGCTCCACCAGCCTATGAATGTATCGTCCCCCATACTTGTGTGTTAGCTGGAAGAGGGTCTCGGAAGGGTCATTTGAAACCGGTGGCTCCCCGAAACCTTCGGCCAGCGGGCACAGTACATCAGCGGCCAAGGTGAGAGATATTTGCTACATGTTGACGTTCAAATCATCAATAATTGTGGTAAAATTACACCCTAAGCTTAAGGAAAAATACTTTTAATTCCCCATATTCCGATAGGTTTGCCATTCCAGTGTGCAAGAGCGCAGTTCCCTCTTTAAACAATATTCACACTTACTATTAACAAAGCGCAAAACTCGCACTTAACAGCAGCAGGTGTACATTTAGACAAAACCAGTTTTTCCCATGGGGAACTGTATGTGGCGTGCTCACGAGTATTCAGACAACAAAATCGGCATGTCTCGACAAAACATGCCAAAACCAAAAACGTAATTTTAAAATATGTTCACATAAGGTAACATCGTAACTTTTTCAACTCTATGGAATTCCCATTTTGTGGCTCATACTGATATATTGTAGGCATCAGAATTTTCCAAATTGAAATAGACCCACCCAGCCGAAATTGCTGTAATAGAATAGAGAAGTACGTGCAGTTGGTTCATGAAATGTACAAAGAAGCAAGAACACAGGTTAGAAGCAGCGTTGGACTTACAGATTGGATTCTGGTTCGAGTAGGTTTACACCAAGGTTCGGCTTTAAGTCCATATCTGTTTGACCTAATTCTGGACGAAATGTCTTGTGGATTAAGAGACCAAGCCCCCTGGTGCATGATGTTTGCGGACGACATTGTGTTGTGTAGTACCACCAAAGATGTCATAGAGGTAAAAATGGAACAGTGGAGGGCAGCCTTGGAAGACAGAGGACTCAGGATTAGCAGGAAGAAGACGGAGTATATGAGGTTCAATACAGACTAAGACTGTGAGATCAGAATGCAAGGGGAAACGTTAAATAGAGTGGATGAGTTCAAATACCTGGGTTCCGTGGTGACTGGAGATGGAAATCAGGATGAGGAAGTGTCACACAGGATTCAGGTAGGATGGATGAACTGGAGGAAAATGTCAGGAGTGCTCTGTGACCGCAGGATCAAGCCTAAGGTTAAGGGGAAAATATATAAAACTGTCGTAAGACCTGCATTGCTGTATGGCTCTGAAACATGGCCTGCACGCAAAACGCACACAAACAGGCTTGACGTCACGGAAATGAAAATGCTCAGGTGGATGAGTGGAGTGACTAAGCGTGATAGATTGGAAAATGTCAAAATAAGAGGAACATTGAAGGTTGTAGAAATATCTAAGAAGATACAAGAAAAGCGACTTCAACGGTACGGGCATGTGAGAAGAAGGGAGGAATCCTACGTGGGGAGGAAGATGCTAGACATGCAAATACAGGGAGTGAGAATGCGAGGCAGACCTAAACGAAGATGGATGGATTGTGTACGGGAGGATCTCAGAAAAAAACATTTGTCAGAAGAGGATGTGCATGACCGGGTTAAATGGAGAAGAGCTGTCAGAAACATCGACCCCACATAGGAGTGGTAATGATGTAAAGAGAAAGAAGAGAAAGAAGAAGAATAGACCATTTATCAGCAATAATGCATTATCCCCATTGTCTTCATCGCGTGCGAAGCCGCGGGTACCTGCTAGTTTCAAATAAAGCGTATTGTCACCGAGATACGGTGGTTTTTATCTTTAGTGGAAACGGAAAGAACGTCTCATAGCCTCTCACTTTTTTCATATTTTAACTTTAGTTGTAACTAGTCTTACATGTACCTACTTCCTTTATAAGAAATCAATTTGGCAAACTAACTATTGCTTACACTGAATTGGGGTGTTTTATGTTCGGGGCCGATAACCTAGATGTTAGGCCCCTTAAAACAACAATTATCATCATCATCATCATCATATGTTTTATGTACAGTAAAACGTGGCTAATTCGAACTTCTATAATTCGAAATCTTCTTTAATTCGTATTTTCCTCTTGGTCCCTAGCATTTTATATACAATCAATGCTAAAAAAAATCGTTGGTAATTCGAATTATATTTTGGATAATTCAAAGTTTTTACGTGTAAAAGCCAATCGGAAGCCAAGCAGTTGGATCAGGAATTCTCGAAAAAAGACAAACCACATCACAGAACTTAGGCTTTTTTAAGTAGAAATGACGCAAGAGATTCTGTTTTCCGTTTCTTAAATCTTTTGTGATGGCCGAGAGACTTAATTGTAGGAAACAGGTAAATACAAACTTTAAAAAAAAATTGTAGAATTCTCTAAGACTTAATAGATTGCTGGATTACTACTGTCATTAAACAGGTGAACAGTAAATATTGGTTTTGTTTTATCATTTGAAACATTTGAGGTTAATCACGATACAGTCATTGTACAGTACCGTTGTCTGTTAATCTGCTTTGTTGAACGTAAATCACTATGTATACGTAATACAATATAATTTCTCTACCCTTTTCGAAGAACTTTTTTAATTCGAATTTTTGGATAATTCGAATTCTTTTACTGGTCCCTTGAAGTTCGAATTATCCAATTAGTGTTGAAAGTTTAACTACGCTCTCCTGAAAAATTTGCACAATATGACATACCCCGTTTTTTTCGTGGAGTCTTCATATATATTCATTTTGTTTATTTCATTCAAAATGACCTCATCCTGAGTTATTACATTATCATCTCATATTAAAGATGAGATAGATAAGTGATGCCCCCCCCCCCCCCCGAAATTTTTGTCACACATTATATTTGTTTATGAATTAAAATATTAAAAAATAATATACTCGTACTTATCATGTATTATTGTTACTACGCGACGTATGCCAACGTTGTAATGGCTCGTTCTAACGATGCCACTGATGTCACGACATTGCTGTCATGAAAAGTCACGGCATTCGCTGCCATGGCAATTACCTGTTCTCACGATAGGTACAGAAGTTTGGACTTTCGTGGCATTTTCGCGCAACATGGTGGACGTGTTTGTGCCGTTGCCAGTGTTGTCGGAGAATTGATAGCTCTGGAGGAGAGAACATGTAAGAAGAAGGAGAAAGAAGTGTGGGTGAGAAATGGATACCACGCAGAGGAAAACTAGGTGTATCTGAAACGCTACTGAGAGATTTGGCAATGGAAGATTCTCGATTATTGAGCATTTTTTTTACGAATCGACGAGAATATGTTTGAGGAACTCTTACGAAAGGGATATTGCTGATAGTGTTCCAGAAACTGATGAATATCAAACGCGGCCATAATATAATTAGACACAATACACGTGGTCGAGTGATATAATGTCACGACACGACTGGCACAAACCTGTTCTCATGACGACATTGCGTGTGGAAGTTGACGTTAGTGTCACGACAGCGCTAATGCCGCGGTGTCGCATATCAAATCTTTTGAATACGCGACACCACTGCCGCGGCACTGTGGCGGTGGCATCAAAAACTGTTCCGACAATGACACTGCTGCGACATTTCATGTCATGACGGCAATGTCGTGACATCAGTGCCATCGTGAGAACGAGCCTTGAAGCAAGGCGACGGTAGAGCGATGTAAATAGTATGACAAGCAGTTTGCTCTGATCTTATGTGTAACAACATGACCTCTTATTACTCTCCAGTGCCTTCACTCTTATAAACTTACCGAGAACAGCAACAAGTGCCCTTGAAGCGTGACAAAAGTTTTTTCCCTAACTTTTATACCCTTATCAAACTTTAGGTAATTTGCCTCTCTCTGTTGCTACCAGTACTGCCGAACGGAGTTTGAGTTGGTTGAAAGCATACTTAAGAAATTCTACTTCTATTCACAGAGACATACATCTCACTGACGATGAAGTTATAAACCGATTTGGTAATGCTTCAAGAAACCTTGACTTTATATTATAGTGTAAGTTGTAAATCAAAACAGTAATGTTAATTCTTTCCATGTAAACACTATCAAGTGAGCAAGATAATAGTATTAATGAAAAGTAACATAAAATGGTCTTAGTTCTGCTTGACATTAACCAAATAAAACATCACAACAAATTGGTTGAAAAAGTGATGCTAGATAGCCTTAAAACTCATAATTTTGCACCAAATTATACAAATGTTTCCCGAGGAGAACCCCGGACCCCCAATTCTTAGGGGCCTATACCATGCGCCCTATCTTCCGGTTGGGCACCCCCCGAAATAAAACTCTATATACGCCCCTGATGCTGACAATGCAACCTAATGTCCAGCCGCACACTGCATCAGTTCCGCACCCTTCAGCCCATTCCCTCCACCATCCGTTTAGTCAAGCTTCAATCCTGTTTTCTAAATATACTCAGAACGCTGTAATTATCGCCGAATATTCATCGATTATTTATCATCATCTTCAAGTCACGCCATCGCCACGCCATCGCACGTCATCAAGTCATCGCTACGTCATCGCCGGAAGTCCCTGAACTTACTCGGGAGAAATAGGAATCTCTGTTTCGTGGGCTTATAGACCGTGTTCTAAGGACATTTTGTCGTCCTGACGTTTCGCTGAAGACTGCGTTCAGCATGTTCACAGGTTACATTAAGCGAGGTAAAACAAGTAAACAGAAGATATATAAATAGTCAACAACCCACACATAGAGGCTACCATAGCAACGGCGTACCACATAAAAGTAATGCATCAAGGACAGGGCTGCTCTTCTGTTGCATCTTCTCGTCTACGACGGTCAATGAGGGCAGGCTTGAGGGGATTAAGGACTGGAAGCCAAGCACTGTTCACACGTTCTGCTTCCTCCTTAAGATTGATTGAAGCCATTAGGCTAGTATGCTCCAGGATTTCAATGGCCTCCCTTTGTCTTATCATGCCAGGCTACAAAGGGAGGCCATAAAATCCTGAAGCATACTAACAGCTTCACTTGACCCCGTACCTCAAGCATCTTCCCATCAATTTTCACATTCATCCTTTTTATTCACCATGGGCAAGGGTAGGGGCAAGAACACTCCACCCACCCCTCCTCCCCCCAAGTTGCCACCCACCCGCTCACCTTCTAACACCCAAGGAGCCATCCCCAAAATTGAAGACATCCTCCAAACTTACCACTGCAACCACCCTGGGGACACATCACAGGTAGCTCAAACTCGAGAAACGCGCAGGGTCCGACACCTCTGACACGGAGGGGGGGTCACCGCTCCCGCCAACGGGTCCATGAAGGCATGGATGAAACTCACACTGCTTCCAGGCGACATTGTAGTCCATCACCTTCCACTTCTTTTCAACCTGCACGACCGCCGTCTCCCCGCCACAGGACCCACACCCAGGGCCGGATTTAAGAGTATGCCGCGTATAGGCTAAGTCCATTTGCCTCCCCCTCAATGGTTCATATTTGCTTAATATTTGTTTTATACAACAAAAGGATAGAGTCCATTGGCGTTTTCATCTTTTTTAAACATAAGGTTAATTTAGTTTAGATAAAACTACAAATTTAGTGGCTTACATAATAAATGTTGTAATAAAATTAGTTATCTACTTGTTTTGTTACTTCTTTTAAGATTCGTAAAAAAACATGAAATGGTTTTCGAACTTAATTAATTCATTTGTTCTTGGAGATCAGTGATCACTATTTTACACATATTTTTTTTTTTTAATGCTAATGACTATCTTTTTCGTAATTGAAGAACTGTGTTCAATTTGAATTAAGTTGTCCAACAAGGTGAAATGAAATTACACAAAATGTAGTTAATTACTGGTTTATTTGTTGAAAAATATACAAAATTCTCTAAATCAACTCACCCCACGTAATCTTAGTGTTCAAATGTACATAGCTTTCTTACGAGATTTCTTAATGGCAAACTCGTTAATAATGTCCTCATATGAAAGTGCTTTTGTTTATTTGCCTCAATACAAAGTAATGAAAGTGAGTTCAACCGTATTTCAGAAATACTAGTTCGCAGATAGTTCTTAGGCCCTAACTCTTCTAAGACAGGAAGAACTGTATAAGGACTAAAACATATTTTTAAGTAACTTGGATTCTTAAATTCCTACGGAAAATATTATTAACGTCTGAAATACTTCATTTTAGCTTTTGAATTAATTGCCAAACTGCCGCCCCTGAAAATTTGCAGCTCTAGGCTGCAGCCTACTTAGCCTATTTAGAAATACGGCCCTGCCCATACCCCACTTCACTCCTGCTACAACTGCACCACCAACCCTTTCTTCCTCGCTACCTTCCTATGCGTCTAAGGCCTCAGAGCTGCTTTATAAGCACGTCTTCCTGTTCCGTGGCCACACATTCACAACAAAATACCAATTCACCGACGCGCTTCGCCGCATACTCGGGCACTCCAACTTCTCCGCTACTACTCTCAGGCTGTGATAGCAAAGCACCTGAAAGGTGCAATGCGGGGAGAAAATTAAGAGTCTGGTGCCCGTGAACCGGGCTCCTTTCACTCTAGTTTGATGGTATGAAGTGTGGAGATTATGATAATAATATTTAGTTCAAGACGCTACCTCTGGCTTTAGTCTAATGAGTGACTTTTGGCCAGAGTATTTGCAGTGAGTGACTTGAGTTTAGTTTTGCTAGGATCGAAATATTATTGGTTTAATTGACTAAGTACAAGGGTAATTAATCAATTTTTAGGGGCAGTGTAAGATGAAATAGAGAGTAGCAGTTCCGTTCCAGCTTAGGTTCGGAACAGGATGTGCCTATTGGCCATTGTGGGCCAGTGCACACTCCTGCCGATGCTGTAGTTATTATAATTTTTCTACGCTCGCCATGGTTAAATTGTATGTGATTTTGCGGTGTGTGGAAGAGGTTTTAAGTTGTGCAGCAGCTTCTTAAATTAGAGAAAAGTACAGACCTTTAGTAGGTGAAGTTAGTTAGTGATTTGGGAGAGTGAAGGAAATAGACCTGAAGAAGGTTTGGTATTACTTTGTAGCATTAATTTGCTACTAGAAGGCCTCAGCTACCACCTCGAATGCTGATTTTTGGTGAGAAGTATATATGATTAGTGTTATTGTTGTGCCAAAACTGTCACTGGAGCGGGGAGTTCGAATTTAGAAATGCTGAGCTCTGATTGGCTATTGCTGTGCTCTGATTGGCTGTGTGCTGAATGGAGTTTAAAAGTGTTTGTATGTGAAAGTAAAACTATATTGTGAATAATGAAGTTAAATTGGGATTATTAATTATGCATTGTGATGGTTTGTAAAAGTATTGAGGCGTGGTTGCCAGTATAGCATATGCCAATCACTGGGATTGGTCAATGCGACTGTGCCTCCTAGTTTGTACTGAGTTCGAATCTCGTAATACGCTCCAGTGCAGTCTTGTGAACTTATGATTTGCCGCCCGCAGTCCGCACCCCGGAAGGAGTCCGCCGCGGCCGACGTCCCCCAGGGGTAGGCCCGTTTGGCAGGAAGTGTTTAGTGTGTAGTTAATTAATGTAATGGTCAAGAGTGCCAGGAAAAGGGAGGGCTTAAATTAGGAGTTTGAATTATAAAATATTCAAAAAGTATAAAATTAAAAAATAAAAGAATTTAGAAAATGTGAACAGTTAAAGAGGGGGGTCTCAGCGGGTGTGCAAAATATCGGCCCTTCTCAGTGGTAATGATGTAAAATAATTATTGGTTCCTTGATTGGTAATGATGGTGGCACAGAACGCATGTCGCACCATCCCGGGCGGAGTCGGCCGTGGCCTTCTCCCGAGCAGGGACGACATACTGCTCTGTTATAAATTTAAGTTAGTTCCTTCGGAGTTCAGGGCTTTGGATGTGGCAGGGAGTTATGAATGTATCGATTAATGAGTGGCTTGGATGATTTATCCAAATTGCGTAGGTTTGAATATTTGGTTTAATTTGGTTGTTAATGTTTAGGGCTTAGATGTCTGGGTTTTCTAGTAGTCTTCGTATGATGAGGATGTACTTCGGTCTGCGTTTAATACGTTGTAGTGGGTCTACTTGGTATGTGCCTAGTTGTCTAATGAGGTCGTTAGGATGTGTGGCAGTTTTCTGGTAAAATTTAGTAGTTAATTTAGTAAGATGATCGAGTAGGTATTGGGTCTTTGTTTTAGTATGGATATAGTGCGTAGATTTGCGTCGTTCATCTTTTTTAGGTTTGGTGGCAAGTCTTAATAGCCAGTTTTGAACTGTTTGAAGTTTCTTGAGGTTAGTGATTGATTGGAATCCTATAGCGGGATACGCATACGTGAGTATGGGTCGTATAAGCACTTTATAGATTAAGGTGACATTTTTGCTGGACAGGTGTGATGACGGGTGAACTAGTGGGTAGAGGGTTTTAATTTGTGTTTTAGCTTTGTGTACTGTATTGACTGTATGTCTTTGGAGAATTAATTTAGGATCCAGTGTTATTCCTAGGTATTTGTAATTATTTGTGAATGCGATATCTGTATTGAATAATTGTAGCGGAAGGTTAGGTTGTCTGTGTCTCCATGTGAAGTGGACTGCTTGAGTTTTGGCTAGATTGACTTGAATTTTATTTTGTACTAGCCATGGTTCTAGCTGCGTTATGTGGTTTTGTAGGTCTCTCCTAGCTATTTCGGGATCTCTTGATTTGGCCATAATGGCCGTATCATCCGCGAAGATAGCAGTCAAGGTGTTAAGCGGTTGTGGGATGTCATTGATATAAATTAGGAACAGGATCGGGCCAATGATGCTGCCTTGGGGCACGCCCGCCTGTATTTGTTTGACTGATGATTTAATGTTATTGATACTGATATAGAATTTACGATTTGAAAGGTATTGATTTATTAATTTAATGTAGGTGGCTGGGATGTTGAAGTTTATGAGTTTATGTATTAATGTTGTGTGTATTACCCTGTCGAAGGCTTGTTGGTAGTCAAGGAATAGTGCTAACGTGCCCTGGTTATGATTGTAACCATGCGTTATGTATTCAGTGACTCGCAACAGCTGGTGAGTGGTGGAGTGTCCGGTTCTGAAGCCAAATTGTTGCCTGATGAGGCGTTCATTTACTTGGGTGATTATAAATTTGTATAGTATTTTTTCAAATAGTTTTGAAATGATGCTTAAGAGGCTTATTGGTCTGTAGTTTTCAGGGTCTCTTCGATTTTTGCCTGCTTTGGGGAAGACTATAATTTTAGCCATTTTCCATTGTTGTGGAAAATATTCTAATTTAATTATTGAATTTAGTATGAGTGCAAGATGTGCAAAAGCTTTGGCTGTTAGGTTTTTGAGCATTACGGAATGTATGTCGTCGTCTCCTGGAGCCTTGTCTGGCATTTTTTTAATTAGGTTGGCAATGAGATTGTTGGAGATAAGAGGTGATTCGGTGGTGTTAGGAGTATGCAGGTAATTTTGAACCGAATTATTAGTGTAGTTATCATAATTGACATCACGCAGGTTATTGTTTGGCTGAAAGTGTTGCTCTAATGTTTCAGCTAGTAGTTCAGCTTTGTCTTTGGTGCACGTAATTATTTGCCTGTTTTTATGAAGAGGGGGAATAGTGGTGTTTTGCCTGGTTAAATTTTTTGTTGTTTTCCATAGGTTGAGATTAGTATTGTCTGCATTGATACTTTGTAGTTTTTTTGTCCAGCGTTCGTTGGAGTACTTGTTTAGTTCTTTTTTGACTTTTGCATGGAGTCTGTTATACTCTATTTTGGCTTGGATAGTATTATGTTTGCAGAAATCACATTATAGCTATTATGTTTTGGATAACGGATATTATAACTCTTTAATATGCACACACATCTGAATCTACATCTTAACACAATGAACAACTTACAACTAACATTGTCACAGAGTAAAAGCATATATACACTCCGACCAAGTTCCATAGAGGACATAAACTAGATACATAATAGTCTCCCCCACTTATATAAAAACAAATAAAAGGAACTATTCATATTCATTTGGGCACATAGTCTTGCAGATACTGAGGAGGTCGCCTGTCTCTGGCTGATCTTCTTAAATAATTATCAGCAGGTGGTGGAAGGCTGTTTCGATCAGGGCGTTCATCTGGTTGCACGATGGTCTGCCTTGTATCATCTGAAGTGTGGGTTGCAGGAGGAATATCCTCATTTTCTAGTCTTGACTGGGTTGGTGTTGGTATGTTTGGAACACCACGCACAGGAGGATTTGTTGGAGCAAAAGTGACATGCTTATCTTTCTTTGGCACGAGAGTCGATAATAACTGGTCAACATGCCGCTTTAAAATTCGTCCCGAATCCAATTTCACATCATAGTGACGCTGGCCGAGTTTAGTTTGTATAACACCAAACTGCCAAATATCACGGTTTTTCTGGTGAATCCGGACTTGCACTCTCTCTCCCACTTTGAAAGAGCGAACAGGGGGTGAGAAACTGGATGTAGTCAAGCTCTTTTGGTTTGGACGTAGAGCATCCAACCGGATACGTAGCCGACGTTTCAAATATAGTTCAGCTGGAGACTGTCCACATGCCAATGGCGTTGCTCTGTATTGAAACAAGATGTTCTGTAACTTAGTCGATAATGGTGCTGGGTCATTTACAGCAGCACGAAGTCGCCTCTTCAAAGTTTGGATGTTTCTCTCAGCTAGCCCATTGGTTGCTGGGTGCCCTGGTGCAATATATTTCTGAAAAATCCCTCTCTCCTTGCAATAGGATCTGAATACATCACTCGTGAAGATAGTGGCATTATCTGACACAAGGACATTCGGGTACCCATGTACGGTGAAGATATTGTCAAGCAGACTGATAGTAGTTGCAGTGGATGGAGCGTCTTTCACCATTCGTACTTCGACCCACTTGGATTTCGCGTCAACACACATCAAGAAATGGTGGTTATCAAATGGCCCCGCATAGTCAATGTGTATGCGTTCCCAATTTTCTTCTGGTTCATCCCAGGGGTGTATTGGAGCTTTTGGTGGATTTGAACGAGTCTGTGCGCACTCTTCACAAGATTTGATAAGCTTCTCAATGTCTTTGTCTAATTGCGGCCAGTAGACATATCGTCTTGCTAACTGTTTTGTTTTCACAATGCCGAGGTGTGTTAAATGTAACTCTTCCAATATTTTTCTTTGTAGTTTCTTTGGGATAACAATTCGGTCTTGACGGAATAGAATACCATTTTCAACTGTATATGGTTCATCCAAGGATTGAGTTTGAAGACGTTGCAGGGTGGCACTAAGTTCTGGGTCTAACATAGTCTCATCACGGATAGTTTCGTACGTAATGGCTTCACTTGACACTTGAAGAATCGTTTCAGCACAGAGTTGTGAAACTTCTGCATTTATTGATGTTTCAATGTTTGGCGAGGTAGATGCAACAGGGGCTCGGGATAGGCAGTCAACATTTTCGTTATCTTTCCCTTTTTACACTCTTACCGTGTAGTCAAACCCGGAGAGAAACGATGCATATCTTAGGAGCCTTGCGGATGTCATTTGTGGCAGGCCCTTGTTCTGATGAAAAATACGAGACAGAGGTTCATTGTCTGTCACAAGAATGAAATTTCTTGCAAAAATATAGTTGTAGAAGTGTGTTGTGGCGAAAATTATTGCCAGCGCTTCCCGGTCAAGCTGACTGTAATTACATTCTGCTGGTGTTAGGGCACGAGATGCATAGGCGATGGGTCTTTCTTGGCCATCCATCTCATGACTTAATACTGCTCCAACACCAGTAGGACTGGCATCGGTTGACAAGATGATAGGCAGTGATGGGTTGAATGGGGTAAGGACACGTTCACTACATAACTCGGACTTGAGATTCAAGAAGGCTGCTTCACAGGCTGCAGACCAGAAAAACCGTTCACCTTTCCGCAATAACTGCCGTAATGGGTGGGACTTCGTTGAAAAATTAGGAATGAACTTTGCATAATAAGTCACCATACCAAGGAAGCGTCTCACTTCTTCATTGTTTTTAGGGCGTGGCATTTGTGACACAGCTTGAACTTTCTCTGGTGACTTGCGGATCTCATTATATGATACAATATGCCCTAGGTAGTCTATGTTTTCCTTGAAAAATGAGCATTTGCTTTTGTTCAAATGCAGATTATTTTTCGAAAGCCGTTCTAGACAGGCTATTAAGTTCTTGGTGCACTCCTCCTTCGTTGTACCATGTATTATGATGTCGTCAAAATAAGCTTCAGCTTTTGGAAGACCATGAAGGATCTGTGATAATATCCTATTAAATTCTGAGGGGGCAGTTTTGATGCCAAAACTCAGTCGGTGCGTCCTGAAGGTTCCTTTGTGAGTGGATATAGTTTGAATCATACTACCTTCTTCATCAACCTTCAGATGTAGATATGCCTTGTATAAGTCTAACTTGCAGAAAAATTTTGAGTTTCTAAGACTATGTAGAACATCATTAACTGGTCTTATGGGATGGTTTGCAGAAATCAACCTTGAATTTACTCCACATTTGTAGTCAACACATAACCTAACTCCCCCATCTGGTTTTGGGATAACAACAAGAGGCGATCCCCAATCACTTAAAGCTGTGGGAGAAATAACTCCTTCTGATTCCAATGAAGCGAGTTCCTTTTCAACGCGTTCCCGAAGAGCAAAAGGGACATCACGTTCACGATTGAAGACAGGTTTCACCCCCTCTCTGAGTTGCAGTTTTACTTCAATATTGGGAACGCATCCAATTTTTTCTTCAAAGATTGTACTATACTGATGTAAAATATCCTGAATTGACTGCACTGAGTTGACAGATTCAGTGTGAAGTGATTGATTTGTGTCCTTGTCAATTTCCTTCAGATCAAGGCCGAGGCCCCTGATCCAAACACGACCAAGCAATGCGGCATGACCTTGCGGAACTACAAAAAGATCTGCAACAATATCTTTCCCTTTGTATGATACTGTGACAACAATTTTTCCTCTGGGTTTGATAACATGATCAGAATATGATCGAAAACAGACATTTGTTGGCTGCAATGGCAAACCAAGACCCAAGGTTGAACATTCGTTCTCTGAGATGAGTGAATATTTTGCTCCCGTGTCGACTTCAAATCTTTGTGATTTATTGTTGAGTTTAACACTGATAAAATATTTATCTGATTCTTGTCCTACTTCAAAGAGATCTTCGATGCATTCCAGTTGTCCTATCCCGAAATTGGTTTCAGGGTGGTCATGCAAGTTGTCATCTATGTTCTCAGTTGCAATGTTGTGTGTATTTGACTGTTGAAGAAGTGTAGTGATACAAACTTTTGCAACATGTCCCACTTTCCTACATGACCTACATTTAAGAGAGTTTCTGTTTGTGCGACAATCTCTTGACCTGTGGTTTGAATTTCCACAATTCAGGCATAATCCATCAATACCTAGTGCTCTATAATTGACAGAACTACGGCGGCCCCTGGACTGTGAACGTGAGTGAGAGCCTGGGCTAGGCTGTTGAACAAAACGTGACTGAGTATCACTGCTATATTGATTCCTACTTCGGTCATTATATGAACTTGTGGCTTTTGTTACTTTGTTTGTGTCCTCTATAGTGTCTGACGGTGCAGTGAGCTGTTTTGACAGCTGATTACTCTCATACCGCGATGCTTCCAAGGCTATAGCCTTCTTCAGGAGATCATCAAATTTCGTGTCATTAGACTGGAGAAGTTTCTCTCTGATCCAATTATCTCGCAAGCCACGTATAAATTGTGCACGAAGAAAAACATCCGCGATTGAAATTCTGGCGTCACATGTACACTGAATATAAAAGTCACAGTCTAGTAAGTGGCTTCTAAGAGTGGCAACAAATCCTGCAATATTTTGACTTTCTTTTTGATTGACGTTCAAAAAATAGTGTTGGGAAACTACGGTTGAGACTTGGGGTGACAGTATTTGCTTGAAATGCTTTACTAGGTCATTATAACCAAGAGACTTGATTGGTTTATCAGGGCCTAAAAAAGCAGAGAGTTTGTTATAATGAATTGCCCCTATTGATGTACACAAGAGCTGAGCTTTCTTTGTTGGATCGATGGCATTGTTGAAGTTTGCGTAATTTTCAAATCGTTCTAAATACGACACGAATTTTTCCTTTTCAGAATCAAATTTTTCAAAAGGTGTGATGTTAGTGGCTTGTGGGGTTGTGACGGGCTGGTGAGCTTGATACCTTTCAAGTAACTTCTCTTGAGAATCAGTAAAAATGTTCAGTAATTGTTGAAACTGATTTGCGTCCATCTTGACGGAACTTAGAAATAATTTTAAAAGTCACAGTTCAAATATAATAAAATGTTTCAAGATAACAGATTTAAAACACACTGGGTAGTGATCGATGACCGAATATTGTCCTGGGCTTGAGAGAAAAAAAAAAAAAAAACAACATTGCATAACCTCAAAGTTCGAACTATATTATTTTGAATATGTGGCATGCAGGCACATGTAGCTGAATATACGATGAGTTGCTTAGGATTGTTTACAAGTACTCTGTGTACATTTCATGTCGATTTGCCTGATTCTTGATTTTACTCACGTGGCCGTTGAAACAGACGACGTAAATACCGTACTTCATTGATGTAGGCTATATCTGTACCGGAGAATCAAGTCCCAATTCCTCGTCGCCAACTATTATGTTTGCAGAAATCACATTATAGCTATTATGTTTTGGATAACGGATATTATAACTCTTTAATATGCACACACATCTGAATCTACATCTTAACACAATGAACAACTTACAACTAACATTGTCACAGAGTAAAAGCATATATACACTCCGACCAAGTTCCATAGAGGACATAAACTAGATACATAATAGATAGTAAGAGTTCTTTTGAATGTTTTATTTGCATAGTTGTTTAATGTTTTCTGGAATGGAGTATGGCGTTTGGTTTAGAGGTACTGTGCTAATTTTGGCTGCAGTAATTAGAGTTTCAGTGAATAATTTTAAATGTTCGTCTAGTTGCGCTGTGTTAGATATAATTGGAAGTTCTCGGGGGAATAATATATCTAGCTGTTCTTTATAGTTATCGAAATTGATTCTTTTTGAGTTTATGATTTTGTGGCTATTTAAGTAGGGCAGTTTGGTTCCTACATCTAGAATGACTGGTAGGTGATCTGAAGAGAGAGAATGAATTACGTCAAGTTGTGTATTGTGTGGAATATTTTTTACAAGGGCGATGTCCAATACGTCACCACTGAGTCTTCCATTTCTGAAGCAGTAGTGCGTTGGTTCAGTTGGGGCAGTGATGAAATAGGGTTTATTTAGGCTATGTTTTAGTAAATGTCTACCGTTATTATTGGTAGCTATGCTATGCCAATTTGAATGTTTGGAATTAAGGTCGCCAAATACAATAGTCTTGGAATGGGCCAGAACAATGTCGAGATCGTGATCTAGTATTCGTTTTTGTGGAGGGTTGTAGGCTGAAATTATACGATAGGAGGTATTGCTAATTGTTATAATTATGGCGGTGGCCTCCATGTGTATCAGTGGTTGTAGTTCGTCTTCATAGTGCGGTATGTTGTTTTTTATTGCTATAAGAGTGCCACCTCCTGGGTCAGGGCGATCATTCCTGTAGATTCTGTAATTGGGTATGTTGAAGCGTGTCTCGTTATTTAATTTTGTTTCCTGAATTAATAAAATGTCGATGTTGTGTTCTTTTAGAAAGTGAGTAAGTTCTATTTTTTTATACCGGAAATACGCTCCATCTGCGTTCCAGGCGCATAGTCGAAGATGTTTTAGACGCATTGTGGTTGTTGATTTCCCATGGTATTAGTTAATTGAGTGAGGCTATTGCTTAATTGTTGAATGCCTTTGAAGAGGTATTCTACGAGGCTATTTAGTGCGGTTTGTAGGTTGCGGATGATGAGTTTGACTGTTTCTGGAAGGGTTTCTGGTATGTTCATACGATTAAAGAATGGAATATTTGAGGTTGCGGAGCCACTGTTGCGGTCATTATTTTGAGTTGGGTTTAAGGGTGGATTTATTATTGGGTTTTGAGAAGCAGTGACTGTATTGTTGACGACCCTTTGGGTTTGATTGTTATTTGTTCTTGCATATGAGGGTTGAAGAGGAGGGGCACTGGATTCAGGGACGAAATCGTCGCTGTGTTTTGTATGTGATGGGCGAAGCAAGGGAGAGCCTGTTTGCGTGTTGTCGAGGCGGCGTCTGGCTCTCTGTGAATTTGTATTACTGTGATCCACCGAGGTGTCAGAGCTGTAGTCGTATTGATTGAATGGCGTGCGTTTACGATTTTGGGCTGACCTTCTAGGCGCGTTTTTTTGCCTGTGAGTGTTGTTAGTGGGAAAGTTGGCTTCGAAAGGAGGGAAGTCTTCTTCTTGTTCTTCCTCTGATGGGGCCTGAAACCTATTGTGAGTTGTGGGCAATTGGGTTTCAGGAAAAATGTGTCTGTTTTCAATTTTTGAAGGTGGATTGCGTCTTTCCAACTGTCTGGGTTCGGGCCTCGTAGATAATTTGTTAGCTAAAGCTTGTTTAAATTTAGGGCAGCTTCTTGAGGATGCTACGTGATCCCCTTGGCAGTTGGCGCAATGTCTGGGTTCATTGGGAGTGATTGGGCAATCAGAGGGCTTGTGAGGGCCTGCGCATTTAACGCATTTAGGGGGTAGTGAACAGTAACCCCTAGAATGGCCGAATTGTTGGCAGTTAAAACACTGTGTTACTGTGGCTCTTGAGGAGTCCCTGTAGTCCTCGATTTTTATGCGTTGGCAGATTAAATAATCTAGGTTATGAAGATTTGCATTGTTGGGTGTGAGTTGATAGGTGACCAGAAACAGTGGCATTGTTGTGACCTTGTTAGCATTGGTACTGCGAGGGTTGAATTTAGTTAGTTGCTTAATGAATTGGACTGTAAAATTTTTTGTGGTGAGGTCCTCGGTTAATTCCCCTATTGTAGTGTCGTGTGGAAGACCGCGGATGACGACTTGCCTTGTGGGACGCTTGGCTATTGGATGGGTGAAATAATTTATTCTGGCTCCTTTGAGGTGTTCGATTACTTTGTCGTGATCTGCCAGGTTGGTGAGAATGAGTGTGGCTCCATCTGGAGTGGGCTTTAAGTCGTATCTGTGGTCAGTAGTTACTGTGTCCAGCATTTGACGTAGGTCCCTCCACTTTTTGGAAGTTCGGATGTTAATTGGAGGGAGTCTGGTTGGAGCAGTGCTAGAGCCTGAGGTTGAGGGCATAGACGCTGGATTTGTGGTGCTAATTCTAGGTGTAGATGCAGTTGGTGCGCTAGACGTGGAGGCGAATGTTACGTTGGAGATAGGTTGATTTGAGTTTATATGTTCTGTGGTTCCATTGGAGTTAGTGTTTGCAACTGTTGTAGTATATACCTGTGCAGATGTGGTAGTAGTTTGTTGCTCGGTTGCAACAATGGGTTGAATGGGGTTGGATGTGGAGGGCTGTGCCGGGAGAGTGATTATTGCTTCGATAATGCCTGGTGCGCTCATGATGGATTGCGATTGCCGTGTATTTACCATTGTGAATAATTAGGTGCAGTTTAAAAGAAGGACGTATTATAAATTAGTTGTTTTAGTAGAGGGGTCTATTAAGGCTTATATCACTAGTGTTCCCCCCGGGGGGAAAAGAATGTATTGTTGTGTTGTAGCCTATCTGTGTAAAATTTAATTCATACACTTAAGTGGAATAAAAAGAAAAATAACTGCCGGTGGTGAAAACAGGTCGCTACAGGCTACAGTTTTAACAAGGTGTCTCCTTGGCAGGTAGCGATTACTGTATCAGCCGGTAGTTATGTGTATTTAATATTGATTTCGGCTCCGGCTCAGGCGCGCCGCGGGCGCGGCCTTTGAAGTGCCCGCAACAAGCAGCCAATCACTAGGCGTCTCTTCAGTGATGGGCAGAATACCACGAGGTCACAAGTGTGCCCCAGATTAACTATTCGAAACACCCGAAGGCCGCCGGTGCGCAGATAGTGGTCCAGACCCTGGGATGTACCAGCCGTTGCCCCGTGATTTACCACCAAGCGGTTATGCTGCGACGAAGGAAGGCCCAGCGGAGAACGGCAGCGTGATCAGTAGAATACACTCGGAAGGAGTGGTCCCCCTTTCCGGGGAACGCCCTGGAGCCTACCGCTTCCACTAAAGCCTCTGCACCCTCCCAATCCAATCTGGTGAAGCAATGAACAGTCCCAAAAGTTCCTGACAACAATACCTAACTGCCGCCCTGCCCTTCAAACCAGTTCGCCAAAACAATGCTGGCCTCTTCGTCCAACAATGCTCGGCGAGACTGGAGTAGCCGTTGAGCCAGTGACGCGTATGGTCGCGGCCACCCGTTAGGGCGGGCACCGGGAAGTCACGGCTAGTTCTTCCCTCTATTGGCTGTATATATATCTGAAGCCCAGTCTCCTATTTAAAAGCTATCTGGCTACCAGACCGGTAGCAGTCACCAGTTGGCTAATAAAGGCGCGACCTACGAAGAAACCCAAGCAGCCTAAGCATTTAATCATCAATTTGAGGAGGCAGACGTGGAGAGTGAGGACTGACACGTCTGACCCGGCGAGCTCCTAAGCGTAGTGTGTGTGCTGTTCTCCGCCACTGCAGCCACGAACGGTATATACGTCAAAACAAATGACGATGCCACCGCCGCCGTGCTCTATAGCCCAGACGTGGTGCAGCAACTCGGCAGCAACCGCGGAACCCCTCCAGGCCCGACAAAATCCCCCTCCGCAACGCAACCCGCAATTCTCGTGCGTGACTCGGGGCGTCGATCCCGATCTCACGGAGGAGGCGGTGTTGCAAGAACTCCAACTGGAACAGGTCGACGCAAGGAAGGCCTTCCGCATCAGGAATGCGGACGGTCCCGCGTGGATGGTCCGCATCCTCCTGGTGACACAAGCGGAAGTGGACCGGCTTCTAACCAACGGAGTCTACCTCCACCGGTACCGTACCACCATAGAGTGGAACCTTCCAAAGCTCCCACTCCCAGTAGCCTAACGGTGCAACCGCTGTTTGGTCTATAACGATCACCCCACAGAGCAATGCGTGCTTCCCCACGCTGTGGCCACTGCTCCCAGCCCTCACATACCACCAACAAATGTCCCAACACCGCACTCCCGTCTCGCTGCCACCCATGGCAAGAGGCTCATCCCACATATTCCCATAAATGCAAATCCAAACCCGATCCCATCCCAAACCGCCCTGAAACGGTCGCACCCATTAAATCCATCGATCCCCCCACCCCTCAAGCGCAATCTCTGTTCCCTTCCCCCTCCATTGAAGACCTCATCCGCTTCATGGTTGTATCCATCCACAACATCCTCCCCTACCAGCGACCTCTAATTCTCACCCAACTACAGATGGCGGCCCAGCAGATATTCGGAGTATGCTTCCAACCGTCATTCTCGGGGCCCTTAGCCCACTTCACCTTCTTCCCCCACCCCCGCGTCACTGCTGTATAACCCCCACATGGCAGCACAACCAACCAGACAGCGACCTCCACGGCATATCTCCCTCTTATATCACAATGTCTACTCATTTCACGCCCGCCGCACCCTCCTTAGTCATACCCTCGCCATTCACAAAATCGACGTCGCCCTATTAAACGAGACCTTCCTCCGCGGAGATCACCATGCCCTCCTACAAGGATACACTCTCCTTCGAGCTGACCGCCCTCATAATCTAGGTCGAGGCGGATCTGCACTAGCCTACCTCCCACGTTATCCCATCCGCCACCACATTCCCCCACCTCCCCTGCACTTTCCGTAAAGTCTCATCGCCACAGTATACTTCCCTTCCCGAGTACTCCATCTCGCCCAATCTACTCCCGTCCTCGCCATCCCCTACCTAAAATATTTATAGCCCTCGTGGCCGAAACCTTCCCTCATGTAATCATTATGGCCGATTTAAACCTCCGCGACCGCACGGCCCGGGAACTCCGCAGTCTCGATATATATTTAAGTCACATCAACGCCTCACTGGTTCCCCTCCCTAAACCCACACGTCCCTCCTCCCAAACTACACCTGACGCAGTTATAGCACATAATTGTCTACTCCATCTGATACGTGTCACCGTCCTACCACTCATCGGAGGCGATCATGTCCCAGTTATTCTGAACTTTGAAATCCCTACCCGCAACACCCCAACACCACCACCTCGGATGATACAAAACTTTTGTGCGGCCAACTGGCCGGCCTACCGCAATTATATTTCCGAGCGTTTGCAGACCACCACCCTGCCTTTGAGCTCGCAGACATCAGTGGATACATACACCACGCACCTACAAGACACCTTACAGCAGGCGGCACAGCGTCATATTCCCCTTACCCCATGTACCCCTTCCCGACCTCCCATCCCCCCTAAAGCCCGCCGCCTCCTAGCCCTCTCCCACTCCTACCATACAACATACCTCCGAACCAGGGATCACTACTTCCTGCAAAAGCATCGCCCGACTTTAAGACAAGTGAAGTCTTACATCGAGGCCCATAAGCGGTTAACATGGCATAACACCTGCTTACGACTGAACGGCGAGTCCCCCTCACTCACCAAGTTCTGGTGCCATCTCAACTGCCTCACGGGCAAATCTACTCCTATGAAGTATCCCATCATTTACAATAACACCGCACCACCAGATGATCCCGCCAAGTTGGACATCTTTGCCAACAGACTCGCCCGCGTATTCCGCGATGCACCAGACCCCACATTCACATGACGAAGACGAATTTATCGCCACAGTGCCTCTACGCCCACACCTCCAGCCCTCAACTACACACGTCTTCTCGTCGCACCCTCTTGATGTCCCCATCACCGAAGCGGACATTTCCTTAGCCCTCTCCTACACAACCAATACCGCCCCTGTCCCGACTCCATCCGATACCGGCATCTCAAGGAGGCACCCCCATCTTTTTTCACCGCCCTAACTCACCTATACAACCGTCTCCTGCGCACTAGGTTCTACCCCACACCCTGGCGCCATGCCACCATGCTTCTCTTCCCAAAACCTGACAAACCACTCTCCTCCCTTGATTCATACCGTCCCATCTGCCTCACCGCCGTCCTCTCGAAAACCTTCCAGAAAATCTTTAGGGGGACCCTACTGACTTTTTTTTGCCCAAAAACGGCCTAAAAACGAAAATTAGTTTTTGTCAGACGTTGGTAGTCCAGACATCAGAGCACATGTGGACACTAGTTTATTTTTCTATCTGCGGACATTTTTTAATGTCTTGCGGAGCCATTTAAATTGTGCGTGCATGACACTTTAATCGGTCACACCCACATTTCCTGTGCTCATGTTATTTTCGTATTTTTATGTTTTAAATATCTAGCAAAAGCTCAGATAATGAACGGAATACATAAGTGCTGCCATCTCTCGGTGTATACGGTAACCAGACGCATATTAGAAACCATTAGAAAATATTGTTTTTAGTTTTCCTTTACTTTACTGTTGGAAACTTGATTGATTTGAGATGTTATGTAAATTCATATTTATTATTCAAAAGCCTATAGTAACTGGAAAAGATCGCTTTCTTTGAATTGAGTTCAAATTAAGTGATTACGTGATTACGGGGTACAGGAAGCACATGGTTTGTAAGGAACTGCTATTGTTTTGAAGTTGCTTCGTGTTTTTATAACTTGCAGTAGCCTAATTTATTTGATTTGTGGTTATTTTATTGGTTTTGTGGTGTGAAGTGTGTAAAATGCACTCCATTCATAGTCGTTGGAAAAAGCCTAGTAGCAGGATATCAAAAAAGAGTGAACGGGCTAGTGTAAATATTAGGAAGTGATGGGGTCACAAATCTATTGCAGAAGTTGTTGATAGTGAATCAAAACCTAAACATTCTTTTCCACAAAATCAAGAGTAGACATGGCAATGCTGTAAGTGTATTTAATATGGGTGCACTTGCTACTCAGAAACTCAAAATGTCCCTTTTAGGCAGAGAAATAAGTGACAGTGTACATAAGACAAGCAAAGACAGGGTCGAGGTGCGAAAAAAGAAGAGCATAGCTAGGATCAAACATGACATAAAAAACTTTTAGGAAAAAGATGAAACTGTCAAAAACCAAGGCAGAAGAAAGAAACAAGTACAAGGAAGGGGATATTTATGATGCTGGCAAGTTCTGAGGCAGGTATGTTCATTTTAAATGTGTCTGCTTACTAACCTGGCCTTTTCTCGAAAGTGTATTATTTCAGTGTTCAAAATGCTCCATATGCATCAGTTTTTATCAAAATGACTTGAAATTTAAAATACACAATCAGTTTCATAGTATTCATAATTTGTAGTATTCACTTTGAAAATCGTTGGTAAATTTTTGAATTATGATGTGCCAGGCCATGGAATGGAGAGAAGATTTGCCCTAAAACTTCCCCATACGGGAGAACGCATCAGGCGAGAGCCTGGACAAAATAACTACTGTGGTCAAGAAAATTAGACTGAAGCGGTGCGGGGTAGTGGGCATGAAATACACCACCAGAAAACCAATGTAGGTAGCAATACATTAACAATGTTTATTTCTAATAATAAATTTATAAACAATTAACAAATTGCACTTTAGTGCTTATCACAGAAATGAATAATTATAAATGGAACAAAGTGCGAGGGCCTGTTGACAGAAACCCTGATTAAGGAAATGCCAATGAAACAAGCTTGCTTGATTTGAGAGAAGTTGAGCTTAACATAAAAAATACACCTCATAAAAGGAACCATAAAACTGATTAAGATTGTAAGATAACTAGTAAGATTTGAATTCTTCATAAAATTGAACTTATCTTCTCAAAGGGTTGAGGAGCCAGCTCTTTAAAAGTTCCAGCTAGCATAAGCGTTGATTGAGAAGTCTTCACAGTTTCTTCTGAAGGAGGCTTACATGGCCTAGAGATATGTACACAGTTGATACAAAGGTCAACTCTTTCTTCTTCTCTTGCGAAGGGAAGACACTTATAGTGTCCAAGTGATGATCCAGCAGCATTTTGAGAATTGGTCGGCAGCCAAAAGGACTGCGGTTGCTTCGAAAGACGAATCAAAGTACCCCATCTAAGGTAGGGCTTGCAGAGTACGACAGCTGGCAATTATTCCTGCCATTTAGAGCGATACGTCAGGGTGCAGATCTCGTGACGTAACTGCTAGGTAGCGTAGAGACTAGCGATGGTGTCATGAGATGCAGCAGCGGTGGCCAGCAGGTTGAAGTGATCAGAAGTGATGATTTATCAGAAGTGATGAAGAACGCCAGCAAGTGGCGTCTTAAATAGTGACCATAGAACAATCTCGAAACTGGAGATTGCCCGACCAGACGAAGACCTGCCATTGGCCGAACGAAGGTCACGGTGACGTCAGTCGACACTGACGCTCAGCAGACAGCAGATCAACCAGTAGATGCCCTGTATGTCGGGAGTTGGAAGCTTGAGGTAGCGAGCGACTGGAACACTCAAGGTGAGAACTTTGCAAATTTGAAGCTTATAAATAAATCAGTAAATTAATTACGATACAATGAACTAATTAACATATAAATTTGGTTTGAAGTTTTTCGGGACAAGAAAAGGAACAGTAAAACAAGGCTGTCGCGAAGTATACACAAACGTATACTGTCACAAAAGTGGCCATGCTCCGAAAACCACCAAACCAAACAAACAAGAGGCAAACAACAACAGAGAAGCATAAACACTAAGAATCGAGTGGTAGACGGCAATCATAGAAATAGGTCTAGTATAATGACCTTTACTGGTAAGAATATCTACCACTCGAACATGATTATCACGACCAGAGTGGCAATAGGTCACTCTGCCGTGATTCCATACGAGAGGGGGAGTGGGGTCCCGAAGGAGCACCATGTCACCCACACGTACATTAGGATGAGAAAGACGCCACTTCTCCCTCCGCTGAAGTAAACTAAGATACTCCAGCTTCCAACGGCGCCAAAAAGCGTTACGGAAAGATTCTATCTTTCTCCAATAAATAGGCAGATTGATATCAAAGCGCCGAGTCAACAAGGGAGGAGTGGAAGCTAAAGCGCAACCAATTAAAAAATGACTGGGCGTTAAAGAAATAAGATCCTTACGATCATTGGATAAGGGAGTAAGCGGTCTAGAATTAGCAATTCCTTCAATTTGAATTATGAGGGAATTAAATTCTTCATAGGAAAGCACGGAAGGACCAAGAGTTTTACGTAATTGCCTCTTAGTAAGCTTCAAGGACGATTCCCAGCGACCACCATGATTAGGGGCATAAGGAGGGGTGAAATGCCACTTGAAACCCTTATTGTAGGAAAAATTCGAGAGTTGTTCCTTAGAAGAAGGAGAGGTTAGTGCCTTTCTTAGAAGATCAGAAGCACTAATAAAAGTTTTCGCATTGTCTGAAAATACTTCAGAAGGTACACCTCGTCTAGCGGCGAACCTCGAGAAGGTGGACAAAAATATGATGTAGATGCATTAGTTACTAACTCCAGATGAAGGGCTCCTGTAACCATGCAAACGAATAAAGCTATGCATAGCTTTCCCAACACCTTGCGCTTAGAGGGAGGGGAATTCACTTGATAGGTATAAGGACCAGAATAATCAACAGCGGTAAGTGCAAAAGGCTTGTTAGGCTCAGATCGAAAGGAAGGAAGCTGACCCATAATCTGAGTGGAAAGACGCGGTTTTGCCTTGAAACAAGGTATACACTTGCGGACAACAGATGGCACTTTATATGAGCTCCATTAATAAGCCAGTAGTGTTCTCTAATCAAATACAACAAAGTACGAGTTCCTGCATGTAAATGCTGGTAATGAAACCTCCGTATTATGAGAGCGGTCACATGATGTTTTGATGGAAGATTTATAGGATGCCTTTTTTCATCAGAATAGTTTGAAAACAACAATCTACCTTCTACTCTTATCAAACCAACCTGATCAAGGAAGGGAGTTAGAGCTGGAAGTCGACTAGACTTCGGTAATTCCTGACCATTCGAAAGCATTAGCCTTTCGGAAGAAAACATTTCTTGTTTGGTTAACAGTAGAATTCTTCGCGTTGCGAATTCCAGTTCTACTGCAGTGAGAAAACCATGAGGTTTGAGAGGTTGATTTATTACAAAATATTTCCATCGAAAGAGGTATGCCATCACTCGAATTAATTTAGAGATTGAGAAATAGCGCTGAAAAAGACTAATTGAAATTGAAACAACATAAGAGGAAGCGAAAACAATGCGAGTTTCTGGTACTTCTGTCAGCACACTACATGAAGGACGAGGCCAGAATGCGGAATTTTGCAAAAGCTATGGCGGCCCATGCCAGTATAAATCAAAAGAAGCCAATTTTGCAGGTGAACAGCCACGTGATATAATATCCGCGGGATTTTCTTTACCAGAAACATGACACCACTGCTCTGAGTGGGAGATTTCCTGAATTTTGGAGACACGATTCGAAACAAAGGTATTCCAATGAGAAGAGGGTTTCGAAAGCCAAGCCAAAACAACCGTAGAGTCACACCAAAAATATGTGCGGGAAAATTGAACATTCAGATTTTTGTTTAGGTTGACAGATAATTCGGCGGCCATAAGGGCGGCACATAATTCCTATCTAGGAATGGAAATTGACTTAAGCGGAGCTACTTTTGACTTAGCACAAATCAAATTTGAGAATCCACTAGAAGAGGTGGGGGAACGTCCTACTATATAGGCACAACAGCCCTAGGCTTTCTCGGAAATGTCCGCGAAAATGTGCAATTCAAAGGATTGACACATGGGATCTGAAATTAAAAGGCGGGGAATACAAATTTTAGAAAGCTCAGATAAGCTGCTTCGATATTCCAACCATTCATTCAGAAAGGGAGTGGGTAGTAATTCATCCCATCCTGATTTCAATAACCAAAGTCGTTGCATAAAGATCTTTGCAGTAATTACAACAGGGGCTAGGTACTGAAGTGGATCAAAGATCTTGGCTATCTCTGATAAGACTTCCCTTTTAGTTTGAGGATTCAAATTTGACAACTGAACCTTATAGGGAAAAAATATCAGAAGAAGGAGACCAGAACATACCTAGGGCTTTCACGGTAGCTTCCTCAGTAGGCAGCTCAATTAGCTTAGTGGTGGGCGAATCCGATGAAATCTTTAACAAAAACTCAGTTGAATTTGAGCTCCACTTATGGAGCGGAAAACCACCTCCAAGCAATAAAGATATAAGATCTTTAGAAATAATACAAGCATCTGTTAAATTCGAAAAGGAATAGAGGAAGTCATCTACGTAAAAATAATTTTGAAGTATTTCAGAGGCTAAGGGATGGTACTGATGACCATCTAGCTCAGCCAGCATATGCAGAGAGCGAATTGCGAGGAAAGAAGAGGGTTTCAAACCATAAGTTACTGTTCTTAGGCGAAATATTTTTATCGGGTTTTATCGGAAATCCTGCTGCTGGGGGTTTACTAAGATGTGTCGATACATCTGTTTAATGTCGGCTAAAACTGCAATTGGGTGAAGACGAAAATTCAATAAGACAGAAGTGAGATCATTCTGAATTGCGGGTCCTGAATGCAAAGTGTCATTGAGTGAAATGCCATTGATGTCAGGAGAAGAACCATTAAATACCACTCTTATTTGTTCCCGCGTGGAAGGGTTTTTCCAGACAGCGTGATGGTTTAAGTAAACTATATTTTTGGAAGGATTATTTTCATCTTCAATTTTGGAAATTACCTCCATGTGATTAGGAGACTCATATTCCTCCATAAAAGAAGTGTACTGAGTTTTCATAACCTTATCTTGCTTGAAGCGGCCTTTTACAGCAAATAAAGCCTTAAGCACCCTGGGGTAAGAATCAAGAATGACAGGGGGTTCAGAAATTCTAGGAAGAGTTACGATAAATCTACCTTGAGGGGTACGAACTGTACTTTCTCAAAAAAGCTTTTCGCAAATTTCGTTGTTCGAGGAAGAAGAAGTTGCAGCTTGGACATTTTCTATATACCAAAATTTTGTCAGGTCATGGCCCAAATCGGCGTGAACATGATAACAAGTTGAGACAGACTGAACAGGACTGCGATGTATTTGTCCAGTAGCAATCCATCCAAAGCCGGTTTTTCGAAAAAAAAAAAAAGACGCTAGGGGCAACCTTGACCTTCTCAGAGTGCAAACACTGCCAGAAAATGCTAGAACTGAGAAGAATGTCAACGGGCAGTCTTTCGTTGAAACGTGGATCAGCAAATTTTATAAAATGCGGAATATGCCATTCATGAACTGGAAAAAAGGAACTTGGAGTTTCATTGCCTATGGAATCAATCGCTAAACAATCCAGTTGAAAACGAGTGCCAAAATTATGAGAGTCCTTTAAGTCGACCTTGACGAAACTTAAAGATTTGGACTTGGAACGATTAATTCCAGTGACTTCAATTGATGTGGGATGCTTTTAGAGACCTAATTTATGAATTAAACGCTCACTGATGAAATTATTAGTGGCAGCATTATCCAGTAACCCGCGGGCGGCGATCCATTTGCCGTGAGCATTTTTCAATAAGACTTGCACGGTAGATAGCAACACTTGAACCTTACTAAAGGAAGTGGAACTTTGAGTGAAAGACTGAGCACTAGTAGAAGGAATTTCAGAATTAGGTTTTTGAGAACAGCTAGGGGCTGATGATTGTGGTTTCTCATGCCAATGTAATAAGGTATGATGCTTGCCCTTGCAATGAAAGCACAGGCGCTCGGAAAGACAGTTCTTCAAAGAATGTGATCTCGAGAGGCAATTAAAACAATGGTTTCGTTGGGATATTATTTTGCGTCTCTCGTCCACCGACAAGGCTTTGAAATCGGAACATTGATATAAGTTATGGGACTGTTGGCATAAGATACAACCTTGCATCTGACCAGGAGATTGAGTATGTGCGGCAAAAGGATGAGATCTCAAAACTCCTTGATCATGACTAATGACCTTTTGGTTTGAAGGCATTTTAGTAGAAACAACAGTACTTTTTTGACAAGCTATAGCGGACAAAACTTGGCACCTGGCCTTTACAAACTTAACAAGGGCCTCGTAAGTGCATTGCGAATGCTGAGATAGTTCCATTTCCCAGGCTTTTAGGGTAGCAGAATCAAATTTACTGGTAACCAGATGAATTATGAATAAATCCCAAAATTGCACAGGCTGACCTAAATTCGCCAAAGCACGAATGTGAAGCTCTGCTGTGTCAATTAAATTACGAAGGGTTATGACGTTAACAGATTGAATATTAGGAAGATTAAATAAAGCCTGTATATGTCTTTGAATCCTGAGCCTTGAATTCCCATAGCGATCTTTAAGTAATTCTACAGCGACCTCGTAGTTGTCACTTGTCAGGGCTAATGCCTGGATGAGCTTAAGTGGCTGGCCTTGAACGGCTGAGCGCAAGTAGTGAAACCTTTGTATCGGCGGAAGGCTTTCATTGTCATGAATTAATGAAGTAAACAATTCAAAAAATGGTTCCCAGGAACTTTCATCACCACGAAATGTGGGTAATTCAATTTTAGGGAGAATAGTTCGGTTTGGGGCGGACGAGGAGAAAAAAGGAGTTGAATCTTCTTTCTTAGCTTCAAGTGTTAGAGTTCTGAGTAAAGCTTTCGCTTCGGCAAAGCCTTGATAATATAATCGTTCAGTTTCATTACGATCAGCTTGTTGTTCGGGGCTTTGAATTTCAATGCTGCATTGAATTTCATCGTATTTTTCGAAAGCCTGCTCATAATTTTTAAGTCTTTGAGAAATAATATCTAAGTTACGTTCTTGCTCTGTTAATTCTGAAAGAAACGTTCTAAAGCGGGTTATTTACCCTTATACGAAACGCGAGTGTTTATAATTGTAGTATCAAGAGACATGTTGAAAGCTGAAGCAAACTCACCACCTGTATGTTACTTGTATTGCGTGCGTCAGCTGAAGTGAACACCAGCGAAGGAAGAATTGGCACGTCTCCAGAATCCTCTCTGTCGCTGCTCGCTTCAAGTTTGAGCTGAAAAATACATATGTATTAATACATTGTAAATAGTTTGACCATTATAATAACCCTTTGATTTCTGGTGTGCAATATTTAAAGATGGATTAATTCCCGGGTTTCGGCACCAAAATTTATGGAGAGAAGATTTGCCCTAAAACTTCCCCATACGGGAGAACGCATCAGGCGAGAGCCTGGACAAAATAACTACTGTGGTCAAGAAAATTAGACTGAAGCAGTGCGGGGTAGTGGTCATGAAATACATCACCAGAAAACCAATGTAGGTAGCAATACATTAACAATGTTGATTTCTAATAATATATTTATAAACAATTAACAAATTGCACTTTAGTGCTTATCACAGAAATGAATAATTATAAATGGAACAAAGTGTGAGGGCCTGATGACAGAAACCCTGATTAAGGAAATGCCATTGAAACAAGCTTGCTTGATTTGAGAGAATTTGAGCTTAACATAAAAAATACACCTTATAAAAGGAACCATAAAACTGATTAAGAATGTAAGATAACTAGTAAGATTTGAATTCTTCATAAAATTGAACTTATCTTCTCAAAGGGTTGAAGAGCCAGCTCTTTAAAAGTTCCAGCTAGCATAAGCGTTGATTGAGAAGTCTTCACAGTTTCTTCTGAAGGAGGCGTACAAGGCCTAGAGATATGTACACAGTTGATACAAAGGTCAACTCTTTCTTCTTCTCTTGCGAAGGGATGACACTTATAGTGTCCAAGTGATGATCCAGCAGCATTTTGAGAATTGGTCGGTAGCTAAAAGGACTGCGGCTGCTTCGAAAGACGAATCAAAGTACCCCATCTAAGGTAGGGCTTGCAGAGTACGACAGCTGGCAATTATTCCTGCCATTTAGAGCGATACGTCAGGGTGCAGATCTCGTGACGTAACTGCTAGGTTGCGTAGAGACTAGCGATGGTGTCATGAGATGCAGCAGCGGTGACCAGCAGGTTGAAGTGATCAGAAGTGATGATTGATCAGAAGTGATGAAGAACGCCAGCAAGTGGCGTCTTAAATAGTGACCATAGAACAATCTCGAAACTGGAGATTGCCCGACCAGACGAAGACCTGCCATTGGCCGAACGAAGGTCACGGTGACGTCAGTCGACACTGACGCTCAGCAGACAGCAGATCAACCAGTAGATGCCCTGTATGTCGGGAGTTGGAAGCTTGAGGTAGCGAGCGACTGGAACACTCAAGGTGAGAACTTTGCAAATTTGAAGCTTATAAATAAATCAGTAAATTAATTACGATACAATGAACTAATTAACATATAAATTTGGTTTGAAGTTTTTCGGGATAATAAAAGGAACAGTAAAACAGGGCTGTCGCGAAGTATACACAAACGTATACTGTCACAAAAGTGACCATGGAATATTGGAGTTTTTTGTAAGTTTTATACGATGTACCAAAAAATACCTTTATAACATAGACGTACTAACCAGACTATAAAAATAATACTACAATTTTTTAATTAGTCCTTCACTATAATGAATACGTTTTGAGATGGGAAATGTAAAATTGTTGCACCTGGGACATTTTGAAAATCAACAATTTTCTATTTTTAAATGATCATATTTTCAAAACTAACCACTCAACCAGGTTAAAATTTTGGGAAATTCTTTATGTTACTAACAAAAACTAAATCCTAGAATTTCATGTTAATTGTATGGTAATTACAAAACATAGAAAACTCAGTATGGTCCCCCCTTACCAAACGAATCCACACCCATCTCCACCGCCACCAGCTCCTTCCCCTCTCACAATGTGGTTTTCGACCGCATCTCTCTGCTCAAGACCAACTCCTCCGCCTCTCTACCTCGATAGCAGAAAACTACAACCGTCCCGCTCCTACCTCAGTTATCGCCTTCGACTTCCAGAAGGCGTTCGACACAGTCTGGCACGACGCCCTAGTCGTGAAATTTAATTACTTTCACCTCCTCCATACCTA
Organism: Meconema thalassinum; assembly: GCA_946902985.2. NCBI lineage: Eukaryota > Metazoa > Arthropoda > Insecta > Orthoptera > Tettigoniidae > Meconema > Meconema thalassinum. The sequence goes on from OX336397.1 coordinate 67,330,664, forward strand.
CATCCGCTTTCTAAACACCTTCCTCCGTAACCGCACTGCACGAATCACCATTAATGGCCACTACTCCCGCCCCATCCCCTCCGAACAGGGCGTTCCACAGGGCTCTGTCCTTTTCCCCCTCCTCTAAATCTTATTCGTCGCCGACATTCCCCAACCCTCCCCTCCCATGCAACTATTACAGTTCGCTGACGATACTGCTATAGTTGCACCGTTTACCACCGTAAATCACATAAACACCCACGTCCAACCCTACCTCGATCGTTTCACCTCCTGGTGGCATCTGCAACTGAATTCCGGAAAAACGCAGACCATCCGTTTCCGCCCCCGCAAGCGAGCTTTCGTTCCAACTCGCAATCCCGCGAACCTCAATCTCTACCTCCATCACCGCCGTTTAGTTCCCACTCCGACCATCCGATACCTCGGCCTCCTATTCGATCAATTCTACAACTTTAAGTCAAAACGTCCCATGGCACGAAAGCGAGTGTATCTCCTACGGCGTCTGGCTGGAACAACCTGGGTCCTAAACGAGAAACTACTTCTTCACATGTATAAGGTTCTAATCCTCACTTTTTTGGTGTATGGTCATCCTGCGTGGGCAGGATTCCCCGACTGCCCCCTTCGTCCATTCCTCCAAATGGAGCGCCACTTAGTTCGAGTCGCAATGAGACTGCCATTCACCTACCCACAGAATACCTTGTGAACAGAATGCCACTGCCTCAAATTACGACATACATCGAGTTATTACAACGCCGCTACCTCCAACGGTCACAAGATACCAATAACCCTATAGTAGGTCCACTACTGCACAAGCCGCTTCGAGCCCCGCTACGCACAAACCTCGGCATCTACAGGCTCAGGGCACTTCTCCCAGCACCAGATTAACTGCCCAGTATAATCATCTTATGCTCACGAACGCCACTCCATTGGAAACAGAGAGCCTATCCCGCCGACTCCACCCATAGTCTTCAAAATAACAACAAACATCAATATTTATAAAAACAAACAAAACATAAAAGTAATAAAAATAAATAATAATAATAATAATAATAATAATAATTTAAAAAAATCATCATCATCTTATCTCCACAAACATTCACTCCGTTCATCCTATATGCATCAATCATCCAACATCTTTCTACAATACATATCCATATACCGTACTATGCTCCACCCCAAGATCATCTTCACCACAACCATCCTCCTCAATCATTTCTACATAGTTCCCACCATCATCAACAACTCAAGCATTCCCCATCTTCATCCTCCATACAATTTTCGTCAACCATTATTCTACGATACTCCCTATAAACCAATTATTCCCCATTTACGCATCGTCTTCACCCCGACCATCCCCTTTAATCGCCATATTAAAAAAAGCCATCATCATTTCCATCACCACAAGCATTCATCCTACATTCACTTTTCATCTAACACCCTACGTTGCTCCTCCTTGCACCATACCAAGCTTCATTCCGACACCATCTTCACCACGTTCATCCCCCTAAATCATCTTCATTACATTACATTACAACAACGTCTTCATCAACGCAAGTACTCATCACAACCACCCCTATCAAAACTTAAAAATTATCCTCATGCATCATTCATCAAGCTCCATCTCCACCTACATCGTCTCAGCAATGCTTTCTACCATTCAACATCATCCCCATTACATCGAACTATACTTCATTCACACATCATCTTCACCACGATGAACCACCTTGTGATCTCGACGTAAATACACCCCTTAATCACCTCACTTAATTACCTCCAAACAACCAAATAATTTAAAAACCCCCGAGCAATATAAGTTACTCAATCTACTTTTGGAAATTTCAGCGATTGTTTCCGTGTTTTCTTGTTCTTCGAAAATTGTAAGTCATTTAAAGTTATACCTACCTTCCACTAATAAAGCAGTCACCCCTTCTCCCCCTTATCCCCATTCCTACATCTAAATCTCCCTGCGACACTTCCCCCACCCCCCAGCACTTCTCCGAATTTCACCGCTATGCCCCAAATAAAAAATCCCAACACACCTTCATCCAAATTTATAAACCAACCTCCCCCACCACCAAAATTTACACTTCTCCCAAAATCTTATCTCGTTGGCGAAACCGTCCAAGGGGGCCCGCCGCAGCAGCACAGTGGGTCAAAATCGAAATCTAGGGGGACAAAATTATGTTTACGTTTTAATCATGAATTTAGAGTGAAAGCAACGTACATAATTTGTTTACTTCATAATGAACATCAGTTAAGACCTTTTTTAAGCTACGTCTACACATGCAAGAAATTGTCTATGACTAGGAGTTGAATAGAGCATTCAGTTATCTCTTCAGAACAATTTTCTACCCCTAATTTACTTTTAAAAAGGTCACAAAGTTCCACTTTTGACATAATCGTCGAACCCAGTGCTTCAAACAGTTGTAAACGTGTGAGAACTGGTTGCGCGGCATCTTCTAAAACGTAAAATAACTAAGTAAGTTGCAAAAAGATGCAAAAATCTCATAACAGGCGTAAACTACAAGTCTTTATCTACATTTTAACATTAAGAAGAAATTGACGCAGAGTGACGCGACATACTAAAAATCTAAGTGAAAATATAATTTTAAAAATAATAGTTAAATATTATATAATGCAAATATAGCTAAAATTACGTAACAATTACGCCCATTAATAACTGAAACAGGTTACAAAGATCATACCTTCAGCTGCATGTCCCATCTTAAAGCATCACACTAACCACAAAGACAACCAAACCACAGCCACTTACATTCACCCTCCAATTCAGACTGCTCGAACAATGGTGACAGATTTACACTAAGATGCGTTTATATCCCAGAATAGTGAGCGGCAATTATATGAGAATGCTGTAGAAGTAATTCGATTTTGACCCACTGTGCGCAGGAGCAAGCCCTGCGGCGGAATGAAACGACTGCTATTGCTTGATTGATAGTCAAGCTTGTCAAGCAATGTTGACGGAAGACAGAAGGCAGATTGCGATTGTATTCTACTGCCTTGTTACATTTATTTAGGGCAATGCTTGCGATCAATGAGGAACTTCTCATTATAGTTGAAAAAAGTGACAGTCAGTCTGAAAGACTAGACTTTGTATCATTTTAAATGCTACAAATGCTGAAAAATGCTAGAAAGGCTGGAGGCTTCTCGCTCCGCTCGAAGCCAAAGACTCTTGACATGTCAGAAAATTATCTGCATAATATTTATCTTGCTTATCTTGTTTCAAATTACTCTCGAACGGCAAGTGCAAACCAAGGGCAAAGGAAGGTCAAGCGCGCGGGATGCCGTCACGTTCACCAGAGAGCGCGGGGACGTGCCCCTTCCATCCAGTCTAAAACCACTTATAGTGGGCGATGTATTGAAGATAGAGATATGCTCTCGCGGACTTTTTTTTGTAGAACTTCTCATGCTGACCAATTCTTACGCACATAGTATATTGATATTTTTAACGGTTTGCCCCTGCGTAAGCTTAAGAAGCGCACGGACGCCAAGTTTGTTTTCGACTTTTTCACTGAAATCGTTACTGCTTGGCTTCCTTTGATCGTACATAAATTATTTTCTACAGAATATTTCCTCGAGATATCCTTTACAGAATGGTGAAAACCGCATCAAAATCCATCCAGTGGTTCTCGAGATTACCCGTGACATCCAAGAATCGGGAATTTTTGTCTTATACTAACGAAGTACAGATTGTCGGGGAACACATGCACCAAACGGTACTATGACGTCACACACCTCAGTGCATCTGGGTACATTTCACCCCGTCACCGTCACCGTAACGCCAGACCCCAGCGTAACGACCAAGTCGACAAGATCATTTAAAATGATAAAACCACATCCTATTCTTTACGATATGGGTGTTAAAAATTATCACGATCTGTCAAGGACAAGGAATGTATGGGAGATGGTTAACGAGGTCGTGAACTGTTTGTTATTTACTTTTCTTTATATGTTGTTGCTTATTTTAGGGGCTGCGAAATCGTGGTCATATACCCCGTGTATTTTTGGATGTTGGTGGAATTTGTATGATGACCTGTGTTATAGTGATGACTGTACTAGTGTGTGTATTTGTAAATTGGGGATAGGATTGGGAAGAAGGTGGCCGTGTCCCTGTGTTAGGGCCATCCCAGCATTTGCCTGGAATAGAAGTGTGGAAACCACGGAAAACCTTTTCTATGATTGCTAAGGTGGGAATCGAACCCTCCTCAGTTTTGCCTCACGATGTTGAATGTACCCCGCTCCAACCCTCACACCGGGAATTGAACCCGGACCTCCGATAGCCAAGAACGCTAGTCGCTACACCACGAGGTGGTCTACTTTACTTTAATTACTTTCATAGAAGGGCAAATACGTGTTTCTAAGATTTCATACTATTGTGATAAATAGTAATAATTATAAATAAATATTATGGATGACAACAGCTCTAATTAACTTAGAAACAACGTAGAAACACATTAATCCTATCCTCAATGTTCAAATACACGCTCTATTACTGCCATCACAATAACACAGGTTATCCCACAAAATTACACAAGCACACACCCAAATACACGCGGCTATATGACCACGATGTCGCAGCCCGTTAAAGTTGCAACAACAGCATAACACAAAGTAATAAACATACATTTCGTCTTCATTTGGGGGAATCTAACGACTTTAGCTATGATGTACTGTGCCCGAATTCCGCGTAGTCACCATCCGCTAAGATGGAAAGGATTGCAGGGACGTTGATACCCAGCCAGATAAATCAACAATTCCCTACTAGGCGAACAACTAGGGAACTCTCGACTCATAGGAAGCTGCATTAGTTCAAATACCAATGTATAACCCCCTTATAATAGCGGGCGATCTGAATTGTCGTTTAGACAGACCATCAGCTAAAACAGATACAGTAATATCTTACCTGGAACATGAAGGGTTCAGAGTTACCAATAACAAAATGGAGAAAACCTACTATAGCCCAAGTGGTAGCAGTACAATAGATTTGGTTCTCATTAATGATGGAGCTAAAGTGACATTCCAAAATATTGTAACAAGTGTTGCAGTGAGGAAACACTTACCAGTAGAGACCATTCTACAATTTAATGAGAAATATACACTCAATGCAGTTTCAAGAATCAAATTTCCAAGGAAACTTGACGTCAAAATAATTAAGAAAGTAGACTTGCGACAGATAATGAAGACCACCAAAGAAGGGGACGCGAACACTGCTCTAGAAGCCCTCGACAAATACATCAAGGAAGCCATTCCTCCTGGCAAAAACAATTTGCGAAAAGGCAATCCTTGGTTCAACACTGATTGCTATAGTAAAAGGAAATTGACGCTCAATGCCCTACACAGAGACAGAGAGTTGAAGACAAAGGTGGCCTACAGCGACTATACGAACAAAAGGCAAGATTACAAAGAAGTTGTAAGACAAGCAAAAATAACCTATCATCTGAATAAAGAAAAGCACTTAGTAGAAGAAGCAGAAACTGGCCCATATAAGGCACTTCAAACAAAGAATCCTAGATTTTAAAAAAATATACCTATACAGACATGGTCGCAACATCTCTGCAATCTTTTAGGGGCAAAAGATACACGCCCTAGTGCCGTTTTGTCACCAGGTGTAGATTTCGAGCCCATCATGGAAGATGAGGTCATAAAAACAATACAATTGAGCAGAGCACACAGACCACCAGGTCCAAACCTCATCGCAAATGAACACTTAAAACTCGCGGCCCCAACTATGGTGCCTGCCTGGACAGCGCTCATATATATATATATATATATATATTTCGTATGGTACAAGTGATCTACATATATATACAAATATGTACATAACAATCAAAAAATTAACATCAAGGCTCTTCAACCAGGAAAGCGCTGGAGCTGATGCTTTCATGAATTCTTCCCATTCGCCTGCGAAGCTACGCTGTGGGCACTCCCGAATGATGTGGTACATGGTCTGTTCTTGCGCTCCGCAGTCACAAGCTGGTGATTCTAGCCAACCCCATTTGTGTAGCATTGCTTTGCACCTTCTGTGACCAGTTCGAGCACGATTTAGTTGGCTCCACGTAGCTCTTGGTAGATCAATTCCTGGGATATGCTGGGAAGGATCATCTAAGTGGATTTGGTGAGGTGAAGAAAAATCTCTCCATCTTTCCTTCCAGATTTTGCTGATGTTGTAAGGCTCTGGCTGTTTAATAATGTCATCACTCCAAATAGGATTCCTGGATGGCAGGCGCATGGGTGGAGGATTACTTAGTATTGACTGAACCGGAATGTGCTTGAAGTCAGAACAGATGTAAGTTTTCCAAGCGTGGGCAGCTGCTTGTTGTCGTCTCAGTTGTGGAGGAGGAATGCCTGCCAGTAAGTGCAACCATGGCACAGGGGTTGATCTTAATGTGCCCGTTATAATCCTTAAGGACTCATTGAGCTGAGTATCCACTCTGTTGACATGAGCAGTGATTTAGTTGGAAAAAAATATTTACAGGAACTCACCTTATTAATTCAGCAATTTCCAAATGGACTCGTATTGGGTGTCAAAATCAGCGGCCTTGTGTTTCCGACAAGTTGTTTCATCAGCTGAACGTCTCCCCTTTCGTAGCCATGACTTGACAAATGGTTGTGGGTTAAATAAATGCACAGGAGGTCCTACGCTGCTTATGAAAATAAGTCCGCTTGATCTTTCAACCAGCAGCCTATTTCTCTTTTCGGTGTGGATCTCATTCATGGTACTGAAAGCTCTTTCAGCTTCTGCTGAAGAGATGGGAATGGTCTGTACAGTCTTGATTAAAGGCATCAGCTCCACTGGAATTTCCTTGGTCTCGACATACTTTCTAAAAGCATTAATGTACCTCCTCTTGTCTGACATGTGGAAAAAGTCACAAAGGTTGCCGACACTCTCATCACCATAGCAGATATCCAAAGTAGAAGTGGAGGGCCAATTATTTTTGTATAGTACCTTTGAATCACTGATAACTTTTGTCATTCTCTCATGTCTCTGCTGACTAGAGCTGGAACCAAGATGAGATGATGTGGACACATTTTCCATAAGCCTGTTATTTAAATTGTTCACAAGACTTCTGAAAAACTGCTTTCTGTCAATTTTTACAACCTTTTTAGAATCATGTAATCCTATGTTTCTAAACTTTTTGTTTTCTGCTGCTTTAAGAACTGTTCTGTAGTATTCTCCAGAAGCTGAGTTACACATAGATGCAAACACTTTTATAGTGTGCTTGATTGCATTTTGAGCCTCTGTCAGACTTGTGTCTCTTTTCTGCAACTCTTAGTTAGTTATGACAAATCAGCTAACTCAACAAGAGCATCATACATAATTGCAATATTTTCTAGAAATTCTACACAAGTTAACATATTTTCTAGACCTTGGAATTTTGCCCTTTCTTTGGAGTCTCTCTGGTGGTCATTTTTGGCCTCACTAAAATGTTTTACTAGAGCACTGTAGTTTTCCCAGACAGCTTTTACAGTTCTCTGGCTTGAAACTACCCATCTTATTGTAAATATTTTCCCAATCTTCTTAACCCTTTGTTCCAGTGAAGCAGCACAAATGTTGAGTTCCCTTTGATTTTTGGGAGACATGCTGTATAAAGAATACAATTTGTCAAAGAAAGAATGGAAATGGTTAACACCTGTAACTTCATTCCTTGTATCAGAAACGGCCAATTCCAAGCGATGGTTAAAACAGTGCCAGATTACTATATCTGGAAATAACTTTAAAAACTGTGCTCCAACTCCATTTTTTCTACCTAACATTACAGAGACCCCATCACATGCTAGACCAACTAAATGTTCTGCCCGAAAGTTTTCATTCATCCCATATTAAGAAAGATTCTTCAATATCTCTCGAGTAAAAACATGTGCTGTAGTTGATTCAAGTTCTATCAAGTCCCAGAAAAAGGAAACAACTTCAGAGTTATCTGAAAGAGCACATCTCAAACATAATACTAACACAGATTTTACACTAACTGTTGTTGATTCGTCAATCATAATACTGATTTTCCTCTGATTTTCTGTTATAGATTTTGCTATTTTATTTCTCATTTCCTGTGAAATGTGTTCAATAATATTAGCACAACTAAAATTTGTATGAAGAACTCGTCCCACATCTAAACCATTTAATTGTTGAAGTTCAACATAAGCCTGTAGGTCTACGAAGGGTCTATTTCTTTTCGCAATTGAGTATGCTGTTCGAAATACTCGAACGGTGGTTTCTAGGTGTTTGACATTCATAGTGTCCAAGCAACTTTCAAATATCTTTTTATTGGATTCTGATTTTTGTAACATAGCTTTTTTGTGAGATTCTGAATTGTTGTGCTCAAATATTTTTTCCTAAGGCTTGTTTGTTGTTGATTAATATTATTTCCGTTGGGATGAACCTTGCATTCTACCCATACTTTCATTAGCTTAAGTCCTGCCCCTTTAGAAACTCCTAATCCTAATTTACTTTCCTCTTTACATATATTGCAGCCTACATTATTATTTCCTGAAAATAACCACTCGTTCTCTGACAAAAAATAACTGTACTGAGACTCGTTCCAACAGTCTGGAAAATTTTGTTTTCGGTAGGTGGGTCCTTGAATTTCACAGTCGATGGTAGAAGGTGTAGAACCACAGCCTTGATTCTCCCTTGAATCTGCATCACACGTTTCAGCAACATTTAACCCAGGGTCTATCTCTATACTCACGTCTTTAATGAAACTAATGTTCTCGGAACTCCATTCAGTTTCGTTTTTACTTGAGCCATCACACACCTTTTTAGTATTCTTTGATTCTTCATCTTCATCCCCAGCACGTTTTTTTGAACCCAGCCACTTAAGTAAACTCATTGTCACAAGTTGTGACTCACAACTCACTTTCACAGTCACTGGAAAACTTGAAAGGTACTACGGGGCTACTGATGTTCATTAACTGCAGATAGATTCCGTAATATCTGCTTCACAGCAACACATCGAGCAAAACATAAAATAAAACTTGGATTCACACAAACATAACGAGCGGAAGAAAGTTGTTGTGCTCACTTCCCGCTCTCCGTATCCAATAGCAGTGTAGCCAACCTTAGAGAACCAGAAAAACGCCCAGGAGTGTAAAAGCGACCGTATTTTATGAACATAAAACCGTAAGGTTCGATATTAGTCCGCTAGAGTACACCCGTGACGTTTCAGCGCCATGTATAGATTATAAACGATTTTCTTACTGAATGTAAAATTGTTACGTCATTCTAAAGCGGGAAGATATTTTCCGGAACGGCGTTCCGGCCCGTTCCGGTCCAACTAAACCACTGGACATGAGCACTTCTATACCATACCGGTGCACAATATTCGGCAACAGAGTAGACTAGCGCAAGGCTTGCCATACAAAGAGTACTTGCATGGGCACCCCATGTTGTGCCAGCCAGTTTACGGATGATATTGTTCCTGGTCTCATGAATGAATGCCTACGGTCAGGGCAAATTCCTACACAGTGGAGAACTGCAGTAGACTAATAAAAATGCTCTACAAATGGAAGGGAGATTTAGACAACCCAGATACCTATAGAGGTATCGCTCTGGAAGATGTACTCTTCAAAGCGTCCACCAATATAATAACACGCCGTTTGACTAATTTGACTGATCACAGTATGCTGGAAGAACAATTTGGATTCCGGGTATGCAGGTCGACCATTCAGGCAGTTTGCTGCCTCCAGGAAGACATTAAAGAGGCCTTAAGGTACCCAAAAGGGAAATTTTACTCTGTATTTGTTGACTACAGTAAGGCTTTTGACACTCTTAACAGAATAATACTGCGGGATAAACGAGGATTGATGATCGGAATAGATCACTATATCACTGCGTTCATACGTAATATACCGTACTCAACAATAACATGCTGATAATTGACGACAGTGTCACCCTCTCAGAACCCATAGTACAATGCATTGGGGTATTGCAGGGCGATCCCCTGTCGGCTTCGGTGCGTAGATGGTAGCATGCTGAACTGCTGTGCCCAAGATAGCAGGTTCAAACCCGGCCGAAGTCGTCGGATTTTTTAAGAGCGTTAAAAATCCCTCAGTATGCCTTCCTTCGGAGGGGAAGTAAAACCGGCGGTCCCATGTCAGATTTATGGCATATAAAAGATCCTTTCACGGACTAAACTTGTGTAAAGCTAAATTGTTAGGTTAGATTTCGTCGGAACGCTCTATCAAAGTTCCAACGTTCACCACCAGGTATCATTGATATCTGGTAGCGAAAGTTGGAACTACTTGAAATTGAACGGAACTTGTAGCTCACCCTAATAAGGGTGTCCGCTGGAAGCAGCTACAGACTCAGGCGAGCCGAACATGTCCACGGACACTCCCGGCACTAAAAGACATACGATAAATAAGGGCGATTCCCTAAGTCCAACACTGTTTAATGTTGCTACAGCAGACATAGTGAAATCCGTGAAGCTAGATGGAGTTAGCATGTACATATACGCAGATGACGTAGTTCTAGCCTAAACTTCACGTCAAAGTCTACAGTCGTCCCTAGACCTGTTGGCAATTTGGGCCGGGAAAAATGAACTCGATATAAACTTAAACAAAACCTTATCCATGATCTTTCGCAAAGGAGGTAGAATAGCAGCAGGAGACTCCCTATATCTAGAGCACAAGGCGTTACGTATTGTAAATCAATTTAAGTACTAATGTTTATGACACACTAGCTGAAGTACCCGTGCTTCGCTACTGGTCATAAATAAAGTGAAATGTGAAGGTGACAGTTAAAACAGGGGATAGGCGAGGTGCTGCGCGGAGGTTGAGTTAGGATGGAACATTTTGTCCAACTACACCGCTTGGCGTGACCTTGTTTTATAGCACACAATTAGGTTTTACTCGCTAACAGTTGGAGATACACGAAAAGTGATAAGGACCATTCTGATAGAAATTTAAATTTTAAACCTAGTATATGCCATCTAAAGTTTGCTATTTCTTAGCGTTCTCTTTTTATTTGAAATTGAAATATGAATGTTTGAAACCAAATGGTGTAGTGACGTCACTTAAATGGTCGCCATCTTTAAATAGTGCAAAGTATTGAAATCAAAAGTAGCCTCTATATTAAAATCAGCTAAATCAGCAAATCAGCTACTTCCATGTAAAATTTCATGTAAATCGGACCAGTGGTTCTTTGGTGATCGAGTAGGCTAACACACAGACACATACCATCTCACTTTTATATATTAGTATGGATGTAGTTTTTTGATGTACGAAAAACGTAATTTGAAAGCACCCATGTTTAAGTACAAAAGGAGCCTGGTCATGGCTTCTAATGATTACTATGAGAATTATTGGTGACGTCAGTTACCTGTAGGTTTGCTACGGTACTGTATCTGTTGTGGGCAGTGAAGGAGGTAATTTTCTGTACAAATTATTTACTCTTATAGTCATGTCTTAAGTAGAAAAGAGGGAGTGTTCACTGCGTGGTTAATCATTTTAGGTTACTGTTTCATTTTGGTTGCTACAAATTATTCTGGTTCTGTTAGTCTTAGTCAAGTCTTATCACAATTAGTGTATTCCTGATTTGTAATACAAAAGATAGCCGGTACAGGTTAACAATGTCAACAATCAAAACAATGCAGCATAAAAACATTAGGATTAATAAAATACAAACGTAAACATATTAGTAGTAGAGCATACCTTAACGGAGAGTATAACACAACAATACAATATATTGCGCGTGTTACCTTCCGTCAAGATTCAAAATCTCCCGTAACAGCAGCGGCATCAAGAGTATAACATTAGACCCAAAATGTCACATTTAGACCACTACGTGGATTAGCGGCTAACATTCTCGGCTGTCTCCTTGGAAGTCCGAGTTTGAATCCGGCTCTGCCAAGAAATTTTAATTCTGGTCTGAGAGCTGGAAAGGGGTACACTGCACCTTCCGTGGCAAAACTTGGAAGATGATTTCCGTGGTTTCCCACTTCTACTCGAATCAAATACAGGGATAGTTTCTAACTGAAGGCAAGAGCAACCTCATTTTTAATCCTCACCTGAATTACAAATACACACACTAATACAGCCATCACAGTAACACTGGTTATCAGAAAAAAAAATCATACACACTTAAGTTCATGGGGCTACATGGCCATGATGTCGCCAAGCCGTTGTTACGTTAGGTCGCGTGCAGGGTTAGTCGATGTATTTGTTTTTACTATTATTTTAATTCCCTACATCGACCCCTGTTAATAAAATTTAAAAAAAAAACTACGTATTCAGATTTTTAAGGCGTTCAGATTCCTAATATTCTTATTGTGGTTTGGATAGAAAATGGAGGCCCATGAGCTGGTGTTTACGTCTTGACTGTAGTCATGGAGAAAATGGAGTAGCATGGCCCCTTACAGAGACAGGTGGAAATCTGGTGATCACTTCTTGAGGTAGTGTTGCGGTTGAGAAAATTGAGTGGCATGGCCTCTTACCGAGATAGAATGAAACTTGGTGGACCCGTCTTGTGCTACTGTTGCCATAGAGATGGCCGGCCTTGCCGTTCCTTCATAAGTTAATTTTCTGAATTTATTAGCCTTTGCTTGAGTGCAAATAGGCCGATATCAGAAGAATGAGAAAGACTATCGAAAATTCATGTAGGCAGCCGTTCCTTCTGGGTCCTAAACTATGTGTATGCAAAATTTGGTTGAGATTGGTGGAACGGTGTAGATTTGTATACGGAACAAACCCACATACATGTACATACAGACTTTCACTTTTATATATAAGATGGGGATACTTTCACCGAACATATAAAGGTCAGAACAATACCTGCCATAAAAGCAATGCATGAAATAGAACATCTTAATAAACTATCATTAGAGACAGCTATGACATTATTCAGAGTAAATATCAGCCCAATAATAAGCTACGGTCTGAACATTATATGGGAGAATCTCACGAAAAACAACATGAAGTGCATAGAAAGAGTCGAAGTAACTTTCATGAAAAAAGTCCTGTGTATCTCAAAGTACCGGTATACCCCATCGCGACTGTGCTATGAAATGTCACGAGAGACCTTCTACATAGAAGATTTAAGGTGTCAACTATTGCTCCCATCTACCGCCCAGTACGAGGACCTTCTAAAAGAGCTCAAAGCGAAGAGGATGCAAATATGGAGTGACTTTTATTTAACAGCCGCAATGACGTCCGATGAGTGGAAGGGTCCATGTTACGACCTGAGACATACAATCACTCGTTTCGCAATACAAGGATTCCATTTCAAACTATGCAAAATGGAAGGGTATAATGAGCCTAGTATAGAATGCATTTGCAAATTGTGTGGAAATATCTGTGAAAGGTATCATGGCATCACATGCAGACAAAATGTTGAGTCACTTACTAACTTTTGTTGTCAATGAGAATTTTTATTGATGTGTAACATCTTTCCGCTCGGTTTCTGGATAGTTCTGTGGGAGTGATTTTGAAAATTGGGGACGGAAGTGGATCGGAACGATCGAGCTGGCAGTGGTGGATCAAACGGAAGTATGCACTGCCCGTTCGATCGATCAAACGGAAGTGTACTAGCTGGCAGTGGTGGACAACGGAAGTATGCACTGCCCGCTCGATCGATCAAACGGAAGTGTACTAGCTGGCAGTGGTGGACAACGGAAGTATGCACTGCCTGCTCGATCGATCGAATGGAAGTGTGCCCTAGCTGGCAGTGGTGGATCGAACGGAAGTATAAGACGCACTGCCAACTCGATCGATCGATCCATCTGGCACTGGTAAGAGAAACAATCAGCGCGCGGTGTCGAAAATTGATACCATAACGCACTCTCGGCCATGTGGAATGTATATGACATACTGAACGGAAAACGCTCATGCGAACTCTGGTGTCAAGTGATTTAAACAAATGACATGGTACATGTTCGAAGCCTTCGTATCAGCACTTAAATGGTAAAATGCCTTAATATCAAACATTGTAAGTAGTCGGCATTGCATTGGCATAAGGCATTTTAAACTCAATGTCACTCAGGAACATTATCGAAACAAGCAAAATATAAATGAAACTTAATTCCGTAATGCAGTATTATTAGAACGTGGAAATAAGTCACCATCTTGTGCACAATATTTGCGTAGTCGAAATAGCCGTGGGGTTATTGCGTATGACTGTGAATCTAGAGATCATGGGTTCGAATCCTGGGCGGGGTAGATGTTTTTGCTACCAGATTATCATTTTAAACGATATTTATCATATCAATATGACTCATTTTACCAGAATCCATATGAAATTACGTGTTGGTCTGTGAATCAAGAGGACCTGTTTATAAGGAATTTAAGGTTATGAGCGGTGTCGCGTCTATTAATCTAGTTGATCCATATCGTATTCTTTATTTAGGCTAGTGCTGGTGGAAGCTACAAATCATCTAATAAAATGAGTTCCGTATTATAAACTACAATATCTGTAAAACACTCCCTTTTACAATAGATTAATATTTGGGTCAATAATACTATAAAATACCGGTGTATCAACAATTTCACGTGAGGTTTCGTCTATGTCAGATGTTGCACATTATATGCGACTACTGTAAGGCTCGTAATTTTTTATATTTTTTTATATTACCTCATGGCCATTGGCTGCAATAAATACCTTATTAATTATTAAAACAGAACGGAAGAACTTCCCAAAATATCTCTTCGTATCTTACGCATCAACGTGAGATATTGTATGAATAAACTTATTATTATTATTGTTATCCATCTCCGTAACTTCACTTGCTTTTGGAGTTATAATACTCCGTGTTTTTCCAACATGCTGAAGAAATCATGCGAGCTTAGAGCGCGTTTACATTCCTCCCATTAGGCATCAAATTTGCTGACCATTCAGTCCGCCGATGATACATCGTGATGCAGAGATTGTAAGGAAACTCAAATTGTCGTCACTGTCTTAAATGGACTCTTATTTTCCAATAACACCTACTGTATAATAATATACTAATGTCTCTTGCTTCCATTTGAGTAACCGGCTTGCTAACTTCAAACTAAATATTACCTTTTCCAATAGAGTAGTCTACTTAATCACAATAGGTTTCCGAAATATCTTGGTGTTACCTTGGATCGGACTTTATCCTTCAAGCAACATCTTTTGAAATTGTCGAAGAAACTGAAAACCGAAACAATATTATTCACAAGCTAACTGGTACTACTGGGGAATCTGCTGCGAACATCCTGCGCTCTTCAGCCTTAGCACTGTTTTTCTCTACTGCCGACTATTGTACTCCAGTGTGGCTTAATAGCCCGTATACGAAGTATATTGACCCACAATTGAATACCAGCATGCGTCTTATGTCTGGCACCATCAGACCAACTCCAGTCCACTGACTCCCACTGTTGTTTGGTATAATGCCACCTGACTTACGAAGATCCAGTGCTCTTGTTCGAGAGTACAACAAGATCTGCAAGAATCCTCTGCTACCTGTTCTAGGCGACATACCAGCTCTAAGTCTCCAAATATTGAAATCACGACATCCACCTCTTTGTGATGCTGCTCTGAAGACATCCACCAACTTCCACCCACATTTTAAGCGAGTGTCAACTACGGGCTTATCCAGGTAGATTGGAAGACTTTCTATCACCAACAGCGGAGGCACTGCAGTGGGTTCAAAAGTTGGACATTCAGCTATAATGGATAGCACTAATGCCTGAGGTGAATCAATGTTTTTTTTTGTTATTGTGTATATATTTTATATATTATGTATATAATTTCCTTGTCATACGCTAATAATAACAATAATAATAATGTTAATTTTTATTTTTAAATAGTATTGTTACGTGCCACCCCCTAGTGGCACTTCCGTTAACTGGATTACGGTGGATAGAAGCACAACTCGAATTGTTCCTTTAAAGAAACGTATTAGTTTTATTGCGGACCAGAAAGATACACCACACAAATAGCAAATACAAGCAATTAGTATCTCACTCTAGTTTCCTCTTGTAGGGAACACTTGCCTTTCACTTGTCAATAAGCCACAGAAGTTAATCCCTCCTAATGGGACCGGTGGCCTCGGTAGAACTACCTGCAACACTTCCTTGAATACACAAGCTACCGTTATTTACGATAGCCGGTCACTCACCACTACACTCTGCTTCGCTGTCCGCTGGCTAGGGAAACAGCCCCCGGTGTTTTCGCAAGTCACGTCACCAACAACTGTCGCTCAGGTAAAAGCGCGCACTAGCTCGAAAACACTGTCCATCTCGCTTGCCAGGTCGCTCTTATATAGCAGGCTGGTGACTCAATAAATGCTTCTAGACCCGTCCAGGATTCACGGCTTCTCGAGATTTCCATCACTGGCTGGGTCACGAATATTCTGGACCATCCCTTTGTCCGCGCAGCCCGTTGCGTAAGGCGCACGTAATACACTGAGGCAGAGCACAGCCCGGGGCAGCTGTGACTCATGCGGCGAGGCGACGAAACACACTCACAGCCGTAACAGTATAATATATGTTCAAAATAAGTTACTAAGCCATATTTGTAAAGGGCAGTGCCCGCTTGAGCTGCCAGCTAACTGGGACATTCTGTACCCAATAAATTAATATCAAGACTGAAATATGGCTATTAGGTACAAGAGTTAAAGGATACGAAAAAATGAATCTCAGATTTCGGACAATGACCACCAGAAGTTTGAGTTGCTGTTTGGTGCAGATGTGGCTGGTAGACTGATTGAGGTTGAAGTCGTGACCAGTGGCCATGGGAACAATGTTTGGTTGGACTGTAATGGGCCAGCTGTTGAATGGAGAAACCTCTGATACTTCCACCTCGATGGTGAATGCCTTGTTTATTCACTGCGCTTCTGTGTCAAAACAGGGGCAGATGACCTCGTAGTTCCGCCCCTTAAAACAACAATAACTAACTAACTAACTCTGTGTCAAAAATTTGGAATTTGGGCACCATTGGGATACATGATTCGGTTGAAACCAGATCAAGAAAGGAAATGGAACTAGCTTACCGTGAAGATTGAAGATGGCAGATATTTAGTGGTACTTCCTTGGTAGAAAATCGACAGTTGCCTACCTACAAGAAAACCAGGAGTTGGCTAAGAAAAGGTGCATTTCAGCCACACAACGGTTGGTCGAAGAAGGGAAATATGAATACTATATCGATGAATTTGAAATCTGGTTGGAGGAGGGAGTGATTGAAGTGACTGAAGAATCAAAAAAGACTTTGGATATTATTATTATTATTATCATCATTATTATTATTATTATTATTTTATTATTATTATTATTGGTGAACTGACGAAATAGCTGATCTTCGAAGAACTTGTTTTCGACTCAGAAGAAGAGCCCAACGTTCAAGACATCGACCAGAGGCTGATTTGAGATCCGCTGAGCACCTTGCAGCTAAGAGAACCCTTCGAAATGCCATCAGAAGACGTAAGACTCTGATGTGGCAGTTGTTAGTTAAAGAAGTAGACGTAGATCCTTGGGGATTAGGCTACCGAATTGTCACCAAGAAACTCGGCACCATGTCCAATACCACGTTGGATGCACGGACGATTGATGGTATTGTAAACGAGCTATTCCCTACTCACCCTGTGCGAATTGATGTGGGCGACGTACTTGAGCCGGAATTCATTCCTCTATTTACCATAGGTGAGCTGAAGGAAGCAGTAGGCTCCCTTCGGAAAAAGAAAGCTCCAGGCCCTGACGGGATACCCACGGAAGCTATGAAACTAGCAGTCAAGGTTTGTTCGCAGCTACTGCTTAAAATGTACAACTGTTGTCTGAGAGCAGGTGTCTTTAGTGCCGGTTGGAAAATGGCTCGACTAGTGCTGATTAAAAAAGGAAAGGCAGTCGGGAACGAGCCATCGTCCTTCAGACCACTATGTATTTTAGACATTGCGGGAAAAGTGCTGGAGAAGCTATTAAAAAGTCGCATACTGTCGTCTATTCAAGCCGCGGGAAATCTGTCTGACAGGCAATTTAGCTTCCGCCGTGGGCGATGTACAATAGATGCAGTTCGCCTAGTAGTTGAAGCTGCGAATCAAGCCCAGGAAGGTAACCACTGTTCTCGGAAAATAACACTTCTGGTAACCTTGGATGTGAAGAACGCCTTCAACTCAGCTAGGTGGATAGATATGTTTGAAACTCTTCAATTCACCTTCCAGTTGCCTGCATATCTCCTGCGTATAATGAAAGATTATTTGAAGGACCGTACCCTGTTATATGACACTGCAGACGGGCAGAGGAGGAGAAAAGTCACGGCAGGAGCAGCTGAAGGATCTATCCTGGGCCCGGATTTGTGGAACATGTTGTACGACGGCTTATTGCGCATGGAGATGCCCGAAGATACATTCATTGTTGGGTACTGTACCGTTTTCTTTTATTTGGCCTGATTTACGGTACATGTACCTATACGAACCGCTACACCACACCGCAGGTTTTGACCTAGTTTTGAGAGCGCGCATACCCATGTGATCGTTTGCTCAGCTGTTGTCTCATCAACAACCTTCAGAAGAGAGTGTTTCGCTTGGAGGCCGCGAGGATGCGCAGGTGTCCTTGAGCTAGCAGTAGTGGGAGATTGACATGTATATTTGAATATTATTTGGAAATGAGATACAGATATGATGTCAAGTATATACTTGAGTTCGATATTACAGCAGAGAGACAGTGCAGTCGTGCTTTTTAGTAATGGCATCTGTAACATCAAGAATATAGATTTATATATCGACCAGTCTCAGAGAGATCGTCTCGTCTTGCGCAGTAGAGACAGCGCGCCAGTTGCCTCCTGCAGGCAGACACAGGTGACGACGGACAGAGCACGTTTCAACTCAGACGAATACACGCTTAAGCAGAACTTGTACCGCAATGTTGTTTCGGCTGGAAAAAGTGTCAAGTTTTTTGAGTTCACGGCGGTGCTAGTTGACATTTATACATCGTGTGGTGACGGATTAAGGTCATTATAATAAAAGTTCAGTGTCGAATGAGAACTTCAGTCGCCAGAGCGCCTGGCATTGTATGCGGGCAGTATTCTGTTAGTGGAATCACTCTTTGCACGAGTTACGGAGCGAAGTGCAGTGATACATAAAGGAGGCTTGCTTCTGAAGTCTATGCATACTGAGAAGGCGTGCTATCTTTTCTCACGCCAAGACTATTGCAACTAAATATCAAGTACATTCCGAGTGAAGCTTTTTAACAATGTATAGTGCTTGGAAGTCCGAGGTGTTGGGGGAGATATTTAGAATGCATATAAACATATTAGCCATGAGCGGCTAGGCATTTTAGTGTGGACATCGCTCTCCAAGCAAATGCAGCGGACGTCACGAGTAACCACGATGCTGTCAGCGAAGTGGAACATAACATATTCGCGACGCGGGCTATTGGCTTGTGCAACATGAACTTTTGGTAACATGCAGCCGAAAATAACTCGGGCTACCGTCATGTGTTCACTTGCTTATCGAAATATTGCATTCGCGCGCGTGACGTATTTTCGAGCCGGGCTGGAACTATTCGAAATTTGGGCTAGAACAATTTCCGAGATGAGGAAGCAGTTCGTTTACTACCAGTGGACTTGGGACATTGGAGTAAGGGATCCCCAGTGCGTTCATTGGAAATTGGAATGGAACCGTGTAGTCCTGCTACACCATGGTGGAACCAGATGGTGGGCATCTTCACGCTCCATATTGCCTTCGAGAATCTTCAGCCAGGTAGAGAATCTACTTTCCATGTAGCGTTGCAAGGTAGATAGTCCAGTTTAAACACTTTGCCATCTATTTTATTTTTTATTTTGAGTAGTATGATTGTGGAGTGGAGTTTATGCATGGCTATTCCATGTCATGTGTGACTTCATTTTCAGTCGAGTTTAGGCCTGATTAACCAGGTGCACTCATTTCATAATATTTTATTATGAATTAATTGTTCTATTTTTCAGCTTAATATTCTATTAAATATAAATTCATTAAATGTATTCCGAACTTCTTGATTGTGGAGAACAGATCTTCGTAGGAGAAGAAATCTACGTTATTTTCATAGGGAATTGTTATTGTTTTTTTTATCAAGCTTTGGCTTGAGGGGTCGTCGTTCCATTATTTTTAGTGTTCGACAATTGCGAACTTCGATTTTGCTTATGCGCTCTTGCATTATAATTATTAAATTACAGTATAGAATGTGGAGTTTGATCATTCTTTTAGAATGGGAATTTTCTTTTCTCTTGAGGGTAAGCGAGGTCATACTGTAATTCTAATGTATCAACAGAATTTAACTGGAGTCGTTATCTGGATACATGCTGTAGATTCAGTTTGATTTTCGTGAATTCTCTTGAGGGGACATTTCTATTTTTGTCTGATCAACGTTAACGTTTGATTTTGTAGTCACGTGTACTTGGATACACCTCGTTATTTTTATATTTATTAATATTGCTATAACTGAACTTTGATTCAGTATTTCGAGTTTTTCTTGTTTAGAACATTGCTTTAGAGAACTATTTGAAGAACAAGAATCTTTTACTAGACAGATCCCAGGGATTAACTTTAAGGGGAAATGAATTCTTACGTGACTGTGAATACAACTCTGTAAGGCAAGCTTTTTGTGATCCAGTGCACTTGATTAAGTAGCCACTCATGTTAAATTTATGTTGCATTGGATTGAGAAAACATAATAATTAAGAAATACAGCTGAATATATCTGATTACTTGTTATCGAATAAAATAATCACCATGTGGGTGATAGTGTGTGAAGAAACGTCAATGGGCGTGTTATATATTTACGATGGTACTCGTTGAAGTACGTTCATATTAAAATGATAGTAAAAGCATCATGTGTAATGCGATTATAAAATATAAACTTGGAAATGTTAGTGGTAATGCCCACCGTATTCAGAAATCGAGGTCATGAGTGACCATTATTATGACAGTAATTCTTTTGTCAAGCCTCAGAGTTTGTTTTTGTGTGGCATCCCCATTTAATTAATTCTTCGGTTGTGCTCAGTTTATAAGATTTAAGCAATGCTAGATATGATTCATGATCGTTATATCTTAAATTCTGGATGAATTTAAATAAGTACATTCATACTGAAATATTATAGAATCTTTGGAGATTCTGAATTACGAATTTCACGTCTTTTTAGCTTGAATGCTTGATTGATAAAAATACATTTTGAATACATTGCTAAGGCAATATGAGTTATGAAATTTCAATTTTGACAAAGCAGATAAGGAGTACATAATTACCTGTTTGGAAAGGCATTTACATCTGAAGGTGTAATAATATAAATAAATGATTTCGCTGTAAATAAGTAAATATGTATATATATATATATGAAATAATTCACGTGTTCTCTAATGTTGGAATGGGTGGAAGAACCATTAAGGTGATTTATCCATTTTTTTTGTTTTTCTATTGTTCACATGATTAACAATTTCTATTGAGGGTTAAATGCACTCTTGGTCCATGGGGACTGTAAATGCATTTATTGGCATGATTCTAGTGCCCAGTTTCTTCGTTTGTGTCCAGTCAAGGACAATTTGGTCTGACCTTCTGTCAGATTTCTTTTGAAATAAATACTTTTTCATTTCTTTTAATCGTGTGATGTGATGATTTACAGAAGTATAAAGAGGTCGCATTAAGGGGGGCCACAGCTAGATATTTCTAGAGTTTCCCACACTCCTGAGAGGGTGTTTGCCCACGATTCTCGTGTTCTTAGAGCTGTTCGCTGTTATGCTTTGGTCGTGCTTAATGCCACCTCTGTTAGGTTTTACTGCACCCTATTACTCCTTTTTCCTGTTGGTAGGATTTGGGGACTTTTCTAAGCCGGGGGAGGGGGGGGGGGGGTTCAGATCCTACGATCCAGCTACCTTCGTGGGATTTCAACAGGTAAAGGGTAGGTATTTCGGGCACAGTAAATTGGCGGCCCAAACTTAAGGGGCATCGAATAGAGATATCGTGTCTTTATGGGAGGTGCCAATTGAGTAAAATGGCATACAGATGATGGACTCGAGAAAACTGGAATACCAGAAACGAGAACATAGTTTGAGGCCATTATAGATGTCGAACCTCGTGGAAGGGCATCTGACTGGTGATATGACGCCATTTCATGATCGTTTCGAATCTTGCTTTCGAACACGTGCTGACGTTATATGCTAGTCAATTCCGACAACATTACAGCGATCAATTGTCAACTCGTTGAATTAACGCCGGGAAATAATGGTTCACCAATGTCTTTAGCACAAGATATTGGAATTCATTCGTGAATAAAGCAATTAAGAGTATTCTCGACCTACACGGTATACGTGTAGAATTGCAACCATTGATAGATTTTGTGTTTTTTTAAGTGGTGCTACACTGATTTGGAAATAATATACGACTAGAGCCAAGATCAATGAAAGACATTCTCTGAAAAAGTGAATTGACTTGATCAGTCGAGTAGGGCGTTGAGATGTAGCTCGTGGGTGAGTTGCACTCAAGGTGTCCCATTTTCTTGCAACCGGCGGATGGGTATTTCTGAGCCCATTTTAAATGTAAAACCATTTTCATTAATTTAAAGATGGTCATAATAGGAATACTTAGGATATATACTGATATAAATCATCACACATAGTACGAGTAGGTTCTGGGAATTCCTCGATTCTAACATAGAGCACTGATTGGTAATTTTAATTAGATTTTAAGTTAAAGCAACACAATCAAGAAGTTCGTATGATGGCAAATGTGGTTTACTCTGTGATGTCTATGCTTTGTTTGGTGGAGTGGTGTCCATGTTTTTCAGCTTTTGTGTGGTATATATATATATATATATATTTGATATGTCTGAGAACGAGGGAAAAGGATCTCCTAGTGAGATGGAGAAACTTTATAAACTGCTTCAGGAACAGATGCAGATCCAAGATGCTCTTGCAGAGAGTATAAAAGGCTCTTTAAATGACCTTCAGTCCAGCAATAAAGATATTAAAACCAGTCAAAGTCAAATGCAGACTAGTATAAAACTAATGCAGAGTAGTCAAAGTCGAATACAGAGTAGTCAAACAAAAATGGAAGTAGACATTGATAACATTCAATCGGAAATTGTGAAGGTTGAATCCATTCAAAGTCAAATGCAGAGTAGTCAAACAAAAATAGAAGCAGACATTGATAACATTCAATCGAAAATTGTTAAGGTTGAATCCAGTCAAAGTCAAATGCAGGCTAGTCAGAACCAGATGCAAACATGCCAAAATATTATTGAAGTCAAAGTCAATAGTCTACAGGCAGATGTAACTAACATCCAGTCTAAAGTTAGCATTGTAGAAGCTAATCAAAACCTTATGCAAATCCAGATCAATGAAATAGAGAAAACTAATAAAGATTTCCAAATGGAAATTAAATTAGATTTAGATATCAGTAAACGGTTGGCAAAGGATAATTTGGAAGCTTTGCAACTACAATTCACTAACGACACTATCCAGACACAGGCTTCGATAGATCAATTGAGAACTGAAATGAATTCTTTTCGAGTTCAAGTCAGTGATCATAATAAATTATTGAAATATGACTTTGATATAGATCTTAAGGCAATTGTTAAAGAAAACATAGATTTATTAAGAAATGGTATGATTAGGATTAATGAAGATTCTTTTAATGATCTGAAACAGGAAATGGAACAAAAACTTGCCACTAGCGAGTTAAAAGCTACTAAAGAAATATTAGATGTGAGGGAGGATGTCGATAAGAAGATTACTGTTCTTCAAATTTCTCAAACAGATGATTTAACTAGTTTAGAAAATAAATTAAAGTCCATTGAGGTTAAGGTGGATCAGAATAAGATAGAACTGAACGAAGACAGGGAAAAGAAAACTTCGGAATTAAATGCAATTCGAACGCAATTGGAAACCATTAACCTTGGGGGGAATGTTAACGTAGAAAGTATTAAGGAGCAATTAATGTCAAGCTGGAATAGCGACTTTCATGCTGCTTTAGCTCAAAGGGAACCTAGATTACAGGAAAGAGATGAAGCTATGCCACATGAGTCTCCTGAAATTGGGATTAGTCCTCAGTCTAGAGTTGCGGAACGCTTAGGTCCAACTCAACCCAATTTGACTCAGCCTCATTTCACGCAACTACAACCATATGGGTACACTTATCCTAACACTAACGTCAATACAGGAGGTTATATACACAGGCCTGTTGAAAGAGCGTCCAACATCACTGTTATTAGAAATTTTGAGGATAAACCTCGCAAATTCAGTAATTTAGATGGGACTACCCCTCTCGAATTTATTCGTGGATTAAGGGATTACTTTGTGGAATCGCAGGTGCCACACGAACGCGAACTTAGAGTAGTGGAGCGCTATTTGACTGATGCCCCACTTCAGTGGTATAAGGCTTTTAGGTATACCTTCAATAATTTCGAAGAGTTTGCTGACGCATTTATCAAAAGATTCTGGAGCATTGAAGTGCAACAGAATATAAGGTCAGAAGTTTACTCGAGAAAGTATGCGAACACAGGTCCCACAAGCTACGCCGAGTACTTTGCGTGTCAGCTCTCGAAATTGCGGTTTCTGCAACCCCCGATGACCGAGGGTCAGTTAGTGGAAGCTATATCGCAGCAACTTCCCGTGGATGTCAGAAAGTCAATAATTTCATCAGGAGTGACTGACTTAGCCACGATGGACGACTTGCTACGTCGTTTGGACCACGTAAACGCAATGTCAACACCTATTATATCGCGTGCCAGTCGACATGAGTCTAAAGGGATCAACACGGTAGTCATAAACCGAACCCAACAAACGGATCAGGTCAGATCCGACCAGAGGAATTCGGACAGGATAGGACAAACCCGAAACCACTACCAAAAGGATGCGAGATACCAAAACCAGTATAGGGAATACACGGAACCACCATGGCGGAGACGTTATGAGGAACGTAATTTCTACAGGAGGGATTACGGCAATAAACGTAACAACCGTCGTGACGCACCTTATGACCCTAATTACAGACCACGTCAGGGGTACAGCAGGTACAAGAACTGTAGAACGGAAGAGTTTTATCGAAGGAGAGACCAGGAAAGGCTCAGAGGGGAGCAGGAAAAGTCCGATGGGGAAGGACGAAGAAAGAGAGATGATAAGAGAAAGGATACAATAAATGATGCTCATGCAAGTACTAGTCGCCAGGGTAGTAGAGAAATAACCCCAGAAAGAGATAAAGATAAAGATAAAAGAAAAGGAGGAACAAGAAATTAGAGATAACAGGTAATTCTGCACTACCATTGGGATATACCAAGAAAGAGAGATAAGGAAGAGGCTAGAGAAACTGTAGCCGAGGAAACGTTCCGAATAGCTCGATGCTTTGGGAACAATTGTTATGAAGTCACCAGCATAGATGGAAGGGATATTATAGGTCGCTTCAATGCCAAGAACATGCGCAGATACTACAAGAAGTTAGTTTAACTCTGTATGTAGCCATGTATTGTAGCGGGAATATCTGGAATGATGAAATAAAAGTCGAGCCAACTTTTATTTGAGGTGTTAGGAGAGAGATGTACCGTTTTCTTTTATTTGGCCTGTTTTACGGTACATGTACCTATACGAACCGCTACACCACACCGCAGGTTTTGACCTAATTTTGAGAGCGCGCATAGCCATGTGATCGTTTGCTCAGCTGTTGTCTCATCAACAACCTTCAGAAGAGAGTGTTTCGCTTGGAGGCCGCGAGGATGCGCAGGTGTCCTTGAGCTAGCAGTAGTGGGAGATTGACATGTATATTTGAATATTATTTGGAAATGAGATACAGATATGATGTCAAGTATATACTTGAGTTCGATATTACAGCAGAGAGACAGTGCAGTCGTGCTTTTTAGTAATGGCATCTGTAACATCAAGAATATAGATTTATATATCGACCAGTCTCAGAGAGATCGTCTCGTCTTGCGCAGTAGAGACAGCGCGCCAGTTGCCTCCTGCAGGCAGACACAGGTGACGACGGACAGAGCACGTTTCAACTCAGACGAATACACGCTTAAGCAGAACTTGTATCGCAATGTTGTTTCGGCTGGAAAAAGTGTCAAGTTTTTTGAGTTCACGGCGGTGCTAGTTGACATTTATACATCGTGTGGTGACGGATTAAGGTCATTATAATAAAAGTTCAGTGTCGAATGAGAACTTCAGTCGCCAGAGCGCCTGGCATTGTATGCGGGCAGTATTCTGTTAGTGGAATCACTCTTTGCACGAGTTACGGAGCGAAGTGCA
The DNA here is from genome assembly GCA_946902985.2 of Meconema thalassinum. Taxonomy (NCBI): domain Eukaryota; kingdom Metazoa; phylum Arthropoda; class Insecta; order Orthoptera; family Tettigoniidae; genus Meconema; species Meconema thalassinum. The sequence goes on from OX336397.1 coordinate 67,356,835, forward strand.
GTGATACATAAAGGAGGCTTGCTTCTGAAGTCTATGCATACTGAGAAGGCGTGCTATCTTTTCTCACGCCAACACTATTGCAACTAAATATCAAGTACATTCCGAGTGAAGCTTTTTAACAATGTATAGTGCTTGGAAGTCCGAGGTGTTGGGGGAGATATTTAGAATGCATATAAACATATTAGCCATGAGCGGCTAGGCATTTTAGTGTGGACATCGCTCTCCAAGCAAATGCAGCGGACGTCACGAGTAACCACGATGCTGTCAGCGAAGTGGAACATAACATATTCGCGACGCGGGCTATTGGCTTGTGCAACATGAACTTTTGGTAACATGCAGCCGAAAATAACTCGGGCTACCGTCATGTGTTCACTTGCTTATCGAAATATTGCATTCGCGCGCGTGACGTATTTTCGAGCCGGGCTGGAACTATTCGAAATTTGGGCTAGAACAATTTCCGAGATGAGGAAGCAGTTCGTTTACTACCAGTGGACTTGGGACATTGGAGTAAGGGATCCCCAGTGCGTTCATTGGAAATTGGAATGGAACCGTGTAGTCCTGCTACACCATGGTGGAACCAGATGGTGGGCATCTTCACGCTCCATATTGCCTTCGAGAATCTTCAGCCAGGTAGAGAATCTACTTTTCATGTAGCGTTGCAAGGTAGATAGTCCAGTTTAAACACTTTGCCATCTATTTTATTTTTTATTTTGAGTAGTATGATTGTGGAGTGGAGTTTATGCATGGCTATTCCATGTCATGTGTGACTTCATTTTCAGTCGAGTTTAGGCCTGATTAACCAGGTGCACTCATTTCATAATATTTTATTATGAATTAATTGTTCTATTTTTCAGCTTAATATTCTATTAAATATAAATTCATTAAATGTATTCCGAACTTCTTGATTGTGGAGAACAGATCTTCGTAGGAGAAGAAATCTACGTTATTTTCATAGGGAATTGTTATTGTTTTTTTATCAAGCTTTGGCTTGAGGGGTCGTCGTTCCATTATTTTTAGTGTTCGACAATTGCGAACTTCGATTTTGCTTATGCGCTCTTGCATTATAATTATTAAATTACAGTATAGAATGTGGAGTTTGATCATTCTTTTAGAATGGGAATTTTCTTTTCTCTTGAGGGTAAGCGAGGTCATACTGTAATTCTAATGTATCAACAGAATTTAACTGGAGTCGTTATCTGGATACATGCTGTAGATTCAGTTTGATTTTCGTGAATTCTCTTGAGGGGACATTTCTATTTTTGTCTGATCAACGTTAACGTTTGATTTTGTAGTCACGTGTACTTGGATACACCTCGTTATTTTTATATTTATTAATATTGCTATAACTGAACTTTGATTCAGTATTTCGAGTTTTTCTTGTTTAGAACATTGCTTTAGAGAACTATTTGAAGAACAAGAATCTTTTACTAGACAGATCCCAGGGATTAACTTTAAGGGGAAATGAATTCTTACGTGACTGTGAATACAACTCTGTAAGGCAAGCTTTTTGTGATCCAGTGCACTTGATTAAGTAGCCACTCATGTTAAATTTATGTTGCATTGGATTGAGAAAACATAATAATTAAGAAATACAGCTGAATATATCTGATTACTTGTTATCGAATAAAATAATCACCATGTGGGTGATAGTGTGTGAAGAAACGTCAATGGGCGTGTTATATATTTACGATGGTACTCGTTGAAGTACGTTCATATTAAAATGATAGTAAAAGCATCATGTGTAATGCGATTATAAAATATAAACTTGGAAATGTTAGTGGTAATGCCCACCGTATTCAGAAATCGAGGTCATGAGTGACCATTATTATGACAGTAATTCTTTTGTCAAGCCTCAGAGTTTGTTTTTGTGTGGCATCCCCATTTAATTAATTCTTCGGTTGTGCTCAGTTTATAAGATTTAAGCAATGCTAGATATGATTCATGATCGTTATATCTTAAATTCTGGATGAATTTAAATAAGTACATTCATACTGAAATATTATAGAATCTTTGGAGATTCTGAATTACGAATTTCACGTCTTTTTAGCTTGAATGCTTGATTGATAAAAATACATTTTGAATACATTGCTAAGGCAATATGAGTTATGAAATTTCAATTTTGACAAAGCAGATAAGGAGTACATAATTACCTGTTTGGAAAGGCATTTACATCTGAAGGTGTAATAATATAAATAAATGATTTCGCTGTAAATAAGTAAATATGTATATATATATATATGAAATAATTCACGTGTTCTCTAATGTTGGAATGGGTGGAAGAACCATTAAGGTGATTTATCCATTTTTTTTGTTTTTCTATTGTTCACATGATTAACAATTTCTATTGAGGGTTAAATGCACTCTTGGTCCATGGGGACTGTAAATGCATTTATTGGCATGATTCTAGTGCCCAGTTTCTTCGTTTGTGTCCAGTCAAGGACAATTTGGTCTGACCTTCTGTCAGATTTCTTTTGAAATAAATACTTTTTCATTTCTTTTAATCGTGTGATGTGATGATTTACAGAAGTATAAAGAGGTCGCATTAAGGGGGGCCACAGCTAGATATTTCTAGAGTTTCCCACACTCCTGAGAGGGTGTTTGCCCACGATTCTCGTGTTCTTAGAGCTGTTCGCTGTTATGCTTTGGTCGTGCTTAATGCCACCTCTGTTAGGTTTTACTGCACCCTATTACTCCTTTTTCCTGTTGGTAGGATTTGGGGACTTTTCTAAGCCGGGGGAGGGGGGGGGGGGTTCAGATCCTACGATCCAGCTACCTTCGTGGGATTTCAACAGGTAAAGGGTAGGTATTTCGGGCACAGTAAATTGGCGGCCCAAACTTAAGGGGCATCGAATAGAGATATCGTGTCTTTATGGGAGGTGCCAATTGAGTAAAATGGCATACAGATGATGGACTCGAGAAAACTGGAATACCAGAAACGAGAACATAGTTTGAGGCCATTATAGATGTCGAACCTCGTGGAAGGGCATCTGACTGGTGATATGACGCCATTTCATGATCGTTTCGAATCTTGCTTTCGAACACGTGCTGACGTTATATGCTAGTCAATTCCGACAACATTACAGCGATCAATTGTCAACTCGTTGAATTAACGCCGGGAAATAATGGTTCACCAATGTCTTTAGCACAAGATATTGGAATTCATTCGTGAATAAAGCAATTAAGAGTATTCTCGACCTACACGGTATACGTGTAGAATTGCAACCATTGATAGATTTTGTGTTTTTTTAAGTGGTGCTACACTGATTTGGAAATAATATACGACTAGAGCCAAGATCAATGAAAGACATTCTCTGCAAAAGTGAATTGACTTGATCAGTCGAGTAGGGCGTTGAGATGTAGCTCGTGGGTGAGTTGCACTCAAGGTGTCCCATTTTCTTGCAACCGGCGGATGGGTATTTCTGAGCCCATTTTGAATGTAAAACCATTTTTATTAATTTAAAGATGGACATAATAGGAATACTTAGGATATATACTGATATAAATCATCACACATAGTACGAGTAGGTTCTGGGAATTCCTCGATTCTAACATAGAGCACTGATTGGTAATTTTAATTAGATTTTAAGTTAAAGCAACACAATCAAGAAGTTCGTATGATGGCAAATGTGGTTTACTCTGTGATGTCTATGCTTTGTTTGGTGGAGTGGTGTCCATGTTTTTCAGCTTTTGTGTGGTATATATATATATATATATTTGATATGTCTGAGAACGAGGGAAAAGGATCTCCTAGTGAGATGGAGAAACTTTATAAACTGCTTCAGGAACAGATGCAGATCCAAGATGCTCTTGCAGAGAGTATAAAAGGCTCTTTAAATGACCTTCAGTCCAGCAATAAAGATATTAAAACCAGTCAAAGTCAAATGCAGACTAGTATAAAACTAATGCAGAGTAGTCAAAGTCGAATACAGAGTAGTCAAACAAAAATGGAAGTAGACATTGATAACATTCAATCGGAAATTGTGAAGGTTGAATCCATTCAAAGTCAAATGCAGAGTAGTCAAACAAAAATAGAAGCAGACATTGATAACATTCAATCGAAAATTGTTAAGGTTGAATCCAGTCAAAGTCAAATGCAGGCTAGTCAGAACCAGATGCAAACATGCCAAAATATTATTGAAGTCAAAGTCAATAGTGTACAGGCAGATGTAACTAACATCCAGTCTAAAGTTAGCATTGTAGAAGCTAATCAAAACCTTATGCAAATCCAGATCAATGAAATAGAGAAAACTAATAAAGATTTCCAAATGGAAATTAAATTAGATTTAGATATCAGTAAACGGTTGGCAAAGGATAATTTGGAAGCTTTGCAACTACAATTCACTAACGACACTATCCAGACACAGGCTTCGATAGATCAATTGAGAACTGAAATGAATTCTTTTCGAGTTCAAGTCAGTGATCATAATAAATTATTGAAATATGACTTTGATATAGATCTTAAGGCAATTGTTAAAGAAAACATAGATTTATTAAGAAATGGTATGATTAGGATTAATGAAGATTCTTTTAATGATCTGAAACAGGAAATGGAACAAAAACTTGCCACTAGCGAGTTAAAAGCTACTAAAGAAATATTAGATGTGAGGGAGGATGTCGATAAGAAGATTACTGTTCTTCAAATTTCTCAAACAGATGATTTAACTAGTTTAGAAAATAAATTAAAGTCCATTGAGGTTAAGGTGGATCAGAATAAGATAGAACTGAACGAAGACAGGGAAAAGAAAACTTCGGAATTAAATGCAATTCGAACGCAATTGGAAACCATTAACCTTGGGGGGAATGTTAACGTAGAAAGTATTAAGGAGCAATTAATGTCAAGCTGGAATAGCGACTTTCATGCTGCTTTAGCTCAAAGGGAACCTAGATTACAGGAAAGAGATGAAGCTATGCCACATGAGTCTCCTGAAATTGGGATTAGTCCTCAGTCTAGAGTTGCGGAACGCTTAGGTCCAACTCAACCCAATTTGACTCAGCCTCATTTCACGCAACAACAACCATATGGGTACACTTATCCTAACACTAACGTCAATACAGGAGGTTATATACACAGGCCTGTTGAAAGAGCGTCCAACATCACTGTTATTAGAAATTTTGAGGATAAACCTCGCAAATTCAGTAATTTAGATGGGACTACCCCTCTCGAATTTATTCGTGGATTAAGGGATTACTTTGTGGAATCGCAGGTGCCACACGAACGCGAACTTAGAGTAGTGGAGCGCTATTTGACTGATGCCCCACTTCAGTGGTATAAGGCTTTTAGGTATACCTTCAATAATTTCGAAGAGTTTGCTGACGCATTTATCAAAAGATTCTGGAGCATTGAAGTGCAACAGAATATAAGGTCAGAAGTTTACTCGAGAAAGTATGCGAACACAGGTCCCACAAGCTACGCCGAGTACTTTGCGTGTCAGCTCTCGAAATTGCGGTTTCTGCAACCCCCGATGACCGAGGGTCAGTTAGTGGAAGCTATATCGCAGCAACTTCCCGTGGATGTCAGAAAGTCAATAATTTCATCAGGAGTGACTGACTTAGCCACGATGGACGACTTGCTACGTCGTTTGGACCACGTAAACGCAATGTCAACACCTATTATATCGCGTGCCAGTCGACATGAGTCTAAAGGGATCAACACGGTAGTCATAAACCGATCCCAACAAACGGATCAGGTCAGATCCGACCAGAGGAATTCGGACAGGATAGGACAAACCCGAAACCACTACCAAAAGGATGCGAGATACCAAAACCAGTATAGGGAATACACGGAACCACCATGGCGGAGACGTTATGAGGAACGTAATTTCTACAGGAGGGATTACGGCAATAAACGTAACAACCGTCGTGACGCACCTTATGACCCTAATTACAGACCACGTCAGGGGTACAGCAGGTACAAGAACTGTAGAACGGAAGAGTTTTATCGAAGGAGAGACCAGGAAAGGCTCAGAGGGGAGCAGGAAAAGTCCGATGGGGAAGGACGAAGAAAGAGAGATGATAAGAGAAAGGATACAATAAATGATGCTCATGCAAGTACTAGTCGCCAGGGTAGTAGAGAAATAACCCCAGAAAGAGATAAAGATAAAGATAAAAGAAAAGGAGGAACAAGAAATTAGAGATAACAGGTAATTCTGCACTACCATTGGGATATACCAAGAAAGAGAGATAAGGAAGAGGCTAGAGAAACTGTAGCCGAGGAAACGTTCCGAATAGCTCGATGCTTTGGGAACAATTGTTATGAAGTCACCAGCATAGATGGAAGGGATATTATAGGTCGCTTTAATGCCAAGAACATGCGCAGATACTACAAGAAGTTAGTTTAACTCTGTATGTAGCCATGTATTGTAGCGGGAATATCTGGAATGATGAAATAAAAGTCGCGCCAACTTTTATTTGAGGTGTTAGGAGAGAGATGTACCGTTTTCTTTTATTTGGCCTGATTTACGGTACATGTACCTATACGAACCACTACACCACACCGCAGGTTTTGACCTAATTTTGAGAGCGCGCATAGCCATGTGATCGTTTGCTCAGCTGTTGTCTCATCAACAACCTTCAGAAGAGAGTGTTTCGCTTGGAGGCCGCGAGGATGCGCAGGTGTCCTTGAGCTAGCAGTAGTGGGAGATTGACATGTATATTTGAATATTATTTGGAAATGAGATACAGATATGATGTCAAGTATATACTTGAGTTCGATATTACAGCAGAGAGACAGTGCAGTCGTGCTTTTTAGTAATGGCATCTGTAACATCAAGAATATAGATTTATATATCGACCAGTCTCAGAGAGATCGTCTCGTCTTGCGCAGTAGAGACAGCGCGCCAGTTGCCTCCTGCAGGCAGACACAGGTGACGACGGACAGAGCACGTTTCAACTCAGACGAATACACGCTTAAGCAGAACTTGTATCGCAATGTTGTTTCGGCTGGAAGAAGTGTCAAGTTTTTTGAGTTCACGGCGGTGCTAGTTGACATTTATACATCGTGTGGTGACGGATTAAGGTCATTATAATAAAAGTTCAGTGTCGAATGAGAACTTCAGTCGCCAGAGCGCCTGGCATTGTATGCGGGCAGTATTCTGTTAGTGGAATCACTCTTTGCACGAGTTACGGAGCGAAGTGCAGTGATACATAAAGGAGGCTTGCTTCTGAAGTCTATGCATACTGAGAAGGCGTGCTATCTTTTCTCACGCCAAGACTATTGCAACTAAATATCAAGTACATTCCGAGTGAAGCTTTTTAACAATGTATAGTGCTTGGAAGTCCGAGGTGTTGGGGGAGATATTTAGAATGCATATAAACATATTAGCCATGAGCGGCTAGGCATTTTAGTGTGGACATCGCTCTCCAAGCAAATGCAGCGGACGTCACGAGTAACCACGATGCTGTCAGCGAAGTGGAACATAACATATTCGCGACGCGGGCTATTGGCTTGTGCAACATGAACTTTAGGTAACATGCAGCCGAAAATAACTCGGGCTACCGTCATGTGTTCACTTGCTTATCGAAATATTGCATTCGCGCGCGTGACGTATTTTCGAGCCGGGCTGGAACTATTCGAAATTTGGGCTAGAACAATTTCCGAGATGAGGAAGCAGTTCGTTTACTACCAGTGGACTTGGGACATTGGAGTAAGGGATCCCCAGTGCGTTCATTGGAAATTGGAATGGAACCGTGTAGTCCTGCTACACCATGGTGGAACCAGATGGTGGGCATCTTCACGCTCCATATTGCCTTCGAGAATCTTCAGCCAGGTAGAGAATCTACTTTTCATGTAGCGTTGCAAGGTAGATAGTCCAGTTTAAACACTTCGCCATCTATTTTATTTTTTATTTTGAGTAGTATGATTGTGGAGTGGAGTTTATGCATGGCTATTCCATGTCATGTGTGACTTCATTTTCAGTCGAGTTTAGGCCTGATTAACCAGGTGCACTCATTTCATAATATTTTATTATGAATTAATTGTTCTATTTTTCAGCTTAATATTCTATTAAATATAAATTCATTAAATGTATTCCGAACTTCTTGATTGTGGAGAACAGATCTTCGTAGGAGAAGAAATCTACGTTATTTTCATAGGGAATTGTTATTTTTTTTTTTATCAAGCTTTGGCTTGAGGGGTCGTCGTTCCATTATTTTTAGTGTTCGACAATTGCGAACTTCGATTTTGCTTATGCGCTCTTGCATTATAATTATTAAATTACAGTATAGAATGTGGAGTTTGATCATTCTTTTAGAATGGGAATTTTCTTTTCTCTTGAGGGTAAGCGAGGTCATACTGTAATTCTAATGTATCAACAGAATTTAACTGGAGTCGTTATCTGGATACATGCTGTAGATTCAGTTTGATTTTCGTGAATTCTCTTGAGGGAACATTTCTATTTTTGTCTCATCAACGTTAACGTTTGATTTTGTAGTCACGTGTACTTGGATACACCTCGTTATTTTTATATTTATTAATATTGCTATAACTGAACTTTGATTCAGTATTTCGAGTTTTTCTTGTTTAGAACATTGCTTTAGAGAACTATTTGAAGAACAAGAATCTTTTACTAGACAGATCCCAGGGATTAACTTTAAGGGGAAATGAATTCTTACGTGACTGTGAATACAACTCTGTAAGGCAAGCTTTTTGTGATCCAGTGCACTTGATTAAGTAGCCACTCATGTTAAATTTATGTTGCATTGGATTGAGAAAACATAATAATTAAGAAATACAGCTGAATATATCTGATTACTTGTTATCGAATAAAATAATCACCATGTGGGTGATAGTGTGTGAAGAAACGTCAATGGGCGTGTTATATATTTACGATGGTACTCGTTGAAGTACGTTCATATTAAAATGATAGTAAAAGCATCATGTGTAATGCGATTATAAAATATAAACTTGGAAATGTTAGTGGTAATGCCCACCGTATTCAGAAATCGAGGTCATGAGTGACCATTATTATGACAGTAATTCTTTTGTCAAGCCTCAGAGTTTGTTTTGGTGTAGCATCCCCATTTAATTAATTCTTCGGTTGTGCTCAGTTTATAAGATTTAAGCAATGCTAGATATGATTCACGATCGTTATATCTTAAATTCTGGATGAATTTAAATAAGTACATTCATACTGAAATATTATTGAATCTTTGGAGATTCTGAATTACGAATTTCACGTCTTTTTAGCTTGAATGCTTGATTGATAAAAATACATTTTGAATACATTGCTAAGGCAATATGAGTTATGCAATTTCAATTTTGACAAAGCAGATAAGGAGTACATAATTACCTGTTTGGAAAGGCATTTACATCTGAAGGTGTAATAATATAAATAAATGATTTCGCTGTAAATAAGTAAATATGTATATATATATATATATATATATCTGAAATAATTCACGTGTTCTCTAATGTTGGAATGGGTGGAAGAACCATTAAGGTGATTTATCTATTTTTTATTTTTTTTTGGTTTTTCTATTGTTCACATGATTAACAATTTCTATTGAGGGTTAAATGCACTCTTGGTCCATGGGGACTGTAAATGCATTTATTGGCATGATTCTAGTGCCCAGTTTCTTCGTTTGTGTCCAGTCAAGGACAATTTGGTCTGACCTTCTGTCAGATTTCTTTTGAAATAAATACTTTGTCATTTCTTTTAATCGTGTGATGTGATGATTTACAGAAGTATAAAGAGGTCGCATTAAGGGGGGCCACAGCTAGATATTTCTAGAGTTTCCCACACTCCTGAGAGGGTGTTTGCCCACGATTCTCGTGTTCTTAGAGCTGTTCGCTGTTATGCTTTGGTCGTGCTTAATGCCACCTCTGTTAGGTTTTACTGCACCCTATTACTCCTTTTTCCTGTTGGTAGGATTTGGGGACTTTTCTAAGCCGGGGGGGGGGGGGGGTTCAGATCCTACGATCCAGCTACCTTCGTGGGATTTCAACAGGTAAAGGGCAGGTATTTCGGGCACAGTACGCTGATGATATTGCAGCGGTGATTGTAGCCCGAGATGCGGTTCTGGCTCAGTGGAAACTCAATCAGGTAATGCGACGGGTGAGTGGTTGGATGAACGCTCATTGTCTGAATTTAGCTATGGCGAAAACTTAAATAGTAATGTTAACTAGGAGGAGAATGGAAACTATAATTCCCATGAAAGTTGGAGAAGTGGTCGTTCGAACTGGAGCCACTGCGAAGTACTTAGGATTTACTCTTGACACGAAACTGACATACTGGTCTCATATACGGAAGGCAGCAGACAAGGCGGGAGTAGTGACAGCTGCCATTAGTTGACTCATGGCTAATGTGCATGGTCCTAGACAAAGCAAGCGTCGACTACTGTTGTCCACAGCGCAGTCTATTCTCCTGTATGGAGCTGAGATTTGGTCTGATTCGCTGAGGATAGAAAAGTATAGGAAACGCCTAGCTGCAATTCAGAGGAGAGGAGCTCTGAGGGTGGCGTGTGCTTACCGTACAGTTTCGGAACCTGCAGTTCTGGTTGTCTCAGGTGTTGCGCCAATAGACTTACTCGCGCAAGAACGTAAAGACATATACTTCCGACGAGTAGAACTGGGCAAGGCTCAAGCCCGGAAGGAAGCCGTAGCACGCAAGATGGAGCTTTGGCAGCAGGGGTGGAATGACGATCTCAGAGGAAGATGGACAGCTCGGCTGATACCGAGTCTGGTCGAGTGGACGAGTAGGAAACACGGAGAAACTAATTACTTTCTGACTCAGATGTTGACAGGTCGTGGCTACTTTCGATGTTACCTTCATCGTATGGCCAAAGTAAGGAGCCCAGCTTGTATTTACTGCGAGAACGAACGAGATGACGTATATCACCTACGTTCTTCGTCTGCGATCGTTGGGCAGCGGAAAAACAACAACTTGAAGCTGAGGTTGGTCCAATAACGCCGGACAATATAGTTGGCATTATGCTGAGGAACGAGCTCAGCTGGGATACGGTCGCTTTCTTTGTTGAGGTGGTCCTTCGTCAGAAGAAGTCGGATGGGGACTTGCTCGATTTAGTTGATTAAGTCTGCGATCCGCGGACTATGATTGGAGAAGTAAGATGGTGCTTGTGAAGCAAAGAAAATGGCTCCAACCTGAAGTAATACGAAAGTGGTCCCGGGATGGGTTTTGTCAAGAGGACAGGGTATGGTTTTTTTAGTGGGTAAGAATCCCACACTCTTGAGGAGTGCGCACCCTTCTCAAGGTCTTATGCAAGATTTTTCCACTTCCCTCGTAAAAAATTATTATTATTATTATTATTATTATGATTATTATTATTATTATTATTATTATTATTATTATTATTATTGGGACTTGAAACTGAGCTGGAATTCCGAGATTAATGAGGATTCAAAGAATAAATTTCGAAGATGGTTGAAGGATACCTTCAAGCACTGGCAAAGAAGGATTCCTCGACAGATCGTCAATTGTACATCAAAAACAACCTGGAGTCTGCATACCTTTTGTAATGCTAGTCAAGCAACTTATGTTGCTCTTATGTATTTTAGGGCTGGAAACGATCAAGAAATCTGTACAGTTGGTGCAGGCCAAGTCTCGTGTAGCCCCACTAAAGTGTAAAATGATTTCTAGACTGGATCTATGGTCATGCTGCGTTGGTGCTCGCCGTACATAAGCAGAAGCCGACACAAGTAAAATGGTAGTTATTTTGAGGTCAGTCGGAGCCCTGTGATTGGCAACCTAAGTCCCAACAACTGTGAGATCCTGGATGGTGGAAAAATAAGCCAGTGTTGCCCGCCGAAGCGGCTCTTTTGTTGTCTATGGAAATGTCATGGGGCCTAATAAACATTCCACCGGTCTAGGATGAGACTACAAACGGAAATGAAAGTCACTGACTGGTTACATGTTCATACAATGCCGTGCACTGTTACCTTGCTGTCTAAATCAATACCAACTACAATCCTCAGACCTTAATGTAGAAAAAACATGGCGGCGATGGTTGCCCTACCAATAGCTAAGATCATGTCATCGGGCTTGTCACAGTTCGTGTAAATTATTATTTTTACTCACCTAGGAGAATAAAAGATATCACAAGACGAGACTAGGTTCCGAAGAAATATGCATCAATAATTTAGACTCACCTGAATTAATTTATCTATAGCCTATAGTGCTGGCCTAGAATTATAGGTTTCTTCGTCTTCACCCAAGGGGCAGCTACAATAGTCTCACTGTTTCTGTGGTTGAATAAGAAGGTTTTTGGCGAGTTATCACGATTTGTATTCAAGTTCAGTAATTATAGATTAATATTATTAGCAAAAATCAAACAGATTCTGAAGTAAGAGAGAAGAAAGTACGGTACCCGGTTACTGAAGTGCTGTCCCAGCACATTCAGAGTATTTGTGTACACAATCGGAATGAGAATAGTTGCCTAAAATAATCGAACCAACGCCATAGATATACAATTCAATTAAGACCTCTCGTGGAATTGTCTAAAATCTCGGGTAAAACATCACACCGAATTAGTTGATTGAAATATGCAAAGAAGTCGTGTGGATATCAGAACATAATTATGGAGAATACTACACACAAGGGACACGATAATATGTTACCATCTAACACAGGAGGCAAGGCATTCTCAACTGACAACATCATAGTAGACAAAGACGGCTTACATGTAACAAAGGAAGCAGGGCATTCTCAACGAGTGCACTCGAGACTTTCGGAAGACATACAACACAGAGGAGATTCAACGCATGCATGTTCAATTTACAGTAAAACATTCACGATAGATACTTGCCAGCATTCACGGCTCTGGATTTGCGTGTGTGTTTATGTACTACGTAGTATTGTATATTAGTGTCTTCTGTACTTGATTAATCGTGTTAGTGTTCAGTCAAAACACCATGATGAAGTGCCATTAATAAGTTTAAGGACAACAAAAAAATACAGGTGATTGTGTTCCTGGACTTTTTGTGCTAGCATTTACCGACTGGTTTTCTCCTATGTATTGTGTCAGTATACATACTGTATGTCAGTACTGTTTTCATTGCATTATTGCAATGTGTTCAACATGCCACCGATAAAGAGACAGCAGGAAAGAATACGATGAGAAAACAAAGTGCAAGGAAAGCTTGTTGCAGCCAAGAAACCTTCACAAGATAGTGTTTGCAAGTGTAAGTACAGTTGTAGAACAATTAGTAAAGAGTACAAAGAATCATTATTTACCAAGTTTTACTGTATGCGTTCCGAGTATCTATCTTATAATCCACATGCAGATTGTAAATATTGGTAGATGGCGTCATGGCTACTACAACTTGTTCAGAAGGCCTTGAATTGACAAGTCATGTTAAAAGGAAGACTGGTTGATATTATATGTGTTCAAATGATTATTGATTGCTGTTAAATGCTCGAAAGTGCTGTGTGACTAGTTTTGTTTACACTGATTTCGTGTGCACATTGGCAAGTATAGTGATCTAGTATAGACCGCTACTTGTAATTATAAATACGATCAGTACGAAATACAGGAAATCGCCATTCTGTATTGCTTGTCATATAGGTACGGAAACAGTGAGAATATTTGAACAGACTGAGCATACTCGTGGTCCAAGGGGTTGTCAAGGAATAAAGGAGAGTGTAGAACGTCACCAAAGTTTCATTCCAATATGACGTCAGGAAAAACCAAAGGTAATAACACGATTTGCCAAGAGTGCAATAAATCATTTACTGATGTTGACAGCGCTGTTGGATGTGTTGGCAACTGCAGACAATGGTATCATAAAGACTGCGCTGGTCTATCAGCAACAGAATTCAATGCATTGAAGCTGAAGAGAAGTAGTCTCTTTTGGATGTGTAGTAAATGCAGACATCTATTAGTTAATTTTGGAATTGCTACATCCGCAGGCCAAGACGATAAATTGAAGAACTTCATAGATGGAAACAAACAAACTTGCACAGAAATTAAAGATGATGTGAAATATATAAAAGACTCTATGGAAGGCATGACGTCCCAACTACTAAGAAAAATGACTCTTTTGGAGGCCCAAGTTCAACCACGAGTTCAACAAACGGATATACAACTAGTCCGAAATGAACAACCTAAAAAAGCACTAATAAGACCTTCTGCTAATAATGCATTCGATACTCAGAATGCCAAGAGTAGATCAAACACATTTTATAACAAAGATAATGATCTGATGACCCAAACAAATCCGAAATACATGGAATCATTTCCTGAAATCAACGACTGGAGGTTGGTAAAATCCACCGCAAAAATGCATAGGCCTTTAAAAAGCATGACTAAAGAGCATTCACAGTTGAGACTGCAAAATAGATTTAGCTTGCTAGAGGATGAGAGGGAGGAAGTATTATCTGCAACACAGGATATGAGCGAACCTCATAATCATGTTCCAAAACATCAGCAAACAGATATGTACCAAACCTCACCTATGCCGAAGAAATCGAAGTTAATTATCCTAAGTGACAGCCACGGCAAGGGTCTTGCTCCGAAGCTTAATATAAACACTGACAGCAACAAATGTCAAGTTCTGGGCATCACACGACCTGGTGCAAAGTTAGATAGTGTTTTGGAAGGAAGCATAAACGTTACATATAATTTATCCCGTGAGGACTGTCTTGTTATATGGGGTGGAGCCAACAACGTGTACGAGAATGAGGCAAATGACGTAGTTCAAACTCTACGAAATGTACTGCCAACCCTATTAGGAACAAACGTTGCTGTGATTGGCCTTCCACACAGGTATGACTTAATACCAACGTCATGTGTAAACACTGAAATTAGGAAGACTAAGAAAAAACTTAAAATATTGACGAAATACCACCCTAACTGTACATTTCTTGATATTAAATTGCCTAGGAATTGTTACACTAGGCATGGGCTCCATTTAAACTCTAGGGGGAAATCTGAGTTAAGTAGCATATTAGCTGATTGGATGCACTCTATCTTACATTCCAAGGGAACAGCCATCCCTCTCCAGTTTAAACCAAGTTTGGACAGTAATGAGAAGGCAGAAAAATGTATTAACCTGGAAAGTGATCTCACCTACCAACGTGAATCAGGAAGTCAAGTAATGATCTCTGATGCAATCAAGGACATTGACATATCAACAAATGCACAACCAGGTTGTAGCTAGGTTCGCATGTCCTGCAGAAAGAAAAAGACAGCCACCCGAAATGAAGATTTTTTATGGTTTTGCCCACTCACCAAATAAACAAGACAACACAAAGGAATAGTTCTTCATCTAAAGATATTAATATCAGTGGTTATTATCAGAATGTAAATGGACTAAGGTCAAAATTAACTGTTCTTTCTCAATTAATATGGCGAATTACGATTTCATAATCCTTACTGAATCTAACCTTTGTGAAACCATAGGTAACGGTGAGTTAGCTCTAGATCAATATGATGTTTATCGTTGTGATCGTTCCATAGATGCTAGTGAATTAGAATCAGGAGGTGGTGTCTTAATTGCAATCAGGAAAACTCACAAATCTAAACTAATATCCCTAAAAATTAAATCTGTTGAACAAGTCTTTGTTGAAGTCCAAATTCATGACCAAACATTCATTCTAGGCTCTGTATATCTATCACCAAGCTTAGAATTGCAAAAGTACATAGAGCATACCATTACAGTTGAAGACATATTGGAATCTCAAAATGAAAATTGCCATTTTCTGTTAATGGGCGATTACAATCTCCCGAATATAACATGGTTTCAATCAAATGAAGACTGTATGGGGTTCCTCCCATGTGGAATTAATACTGACAAATCAGAACAAATTATTGACTCCTTTTGCTATCTAAACTTATATCAGTTTAATAACATTCCAAATATTCTTAACCGTAATCTAGATTTAATATTCTCCAATTTTTCCTTAACTGTTAACCCTAGCATAGATGTTCTAATTCCTGAGGATAAGTACCACCCTCCTCTAGATATTGATTTTAAGTTGGCGGTTGATCATCAACCTCTTTCAAGTAATTATAGTTATCACAATTTCGATAAAGGTAATTATATCGGTCTCAATAATTACTTAGCTACAATAGACTGGAGCTCTGCATTGAAGGAACAAGATATAAATTCTGCTGTAAGCATTTTTTACTCTATTCTATATGAAGGCATTGATAGATTTATTCCTCTTGCTTATTATAAGGACCCATGTTTCCCACAGTGGTTTAACAGTGAACTAAGAGCCATTGTCTTACAGAAGAAAGCGACCCATGCCTTATACAAAAAGTCGGGCAGCACTCATGATTATTATGCTTTCTCGGAGCTTAGAGCCAAATGTAAACACTTGTCTAAACTATGTTATACTGAATATTTAAACAAAATTAGATCTAATCTATACAGCGACCCAAAAAGCTTTTGGGCTTTTATCAAGACAAAAAAGAATGATAAAGGTATTCCTGGTACAGTTTATCTTGACAATGTGAATGAAAGTGATGGACCAGGTATTGTCAATCTTTTTGCTAAACATTTCTCCTCAGTCTATAAGGCACCAATCGTTAACACCCAAAAATTTGAAACTCCTTACTCTATTAACGTCTCCACCTGCCAGGTTGAAAAGAGTGATATTTATAACAAATTAGAGAAACTCTCAAATAACAAATCATTTGGTCCTGATGGTCTCCCACCAATTCTATTAAAATCTTGTCGATTCATTATAACAGAACCATTATTCATCTTATTTAACCTCTCTCTTGGAACTGGTAAATTTCCTGATAGATGGAAGAGTAGCTATGTAACTCCTGTCTTGAAATGTGGTGACAAATCCAATGTTAAAAATTATAGAGCTGTTTGTAAATTGTCCTTTATACCCAAATTATTTGAATCTATAATTACTGACAAAATTACACCCCAATTTTCCTCCTACATAATTGAACAACAGCATGGCTTTATGCCAGGTCGTTCAACATGTACAAATCTCCTAGTTTATTTGGAGTACTTACTGAAAGCAGTAGAAGAGCACAATCAAGAGGACTGCATCTACACTGATCTAGCCAAAGCCTTCGACTCTCTCGACCATAAAATTCTTCTTTCAAAATTACAATCTTATGGTATACAAAGCCCTCTATTATCATGGCTGTCCTCATATTTAGAAGGCAGAACTCAGATTGTCAAAATACTTAATTTCTTATCTCAACCAATAGTTGTCTCTTCTGGTGTTCCGCAAGGTGCCCATCTTTCTCCTTTGTTATTTCTAATCTTTATTAATGATATCAATACAGTTTTCAAACATGCCAAAATCCTCCTGTTAGCCGATGATACAAAGTTCTTTATGAAAGTTCAATCTCTACAGGACTGTATACTTCTTCAGGAAGAACTTTGGCGTCTAGAGGAGTATTGTTCTTTAAATGGGTTACTGCTCAATGAAACTAAATGTAAACTAGTCAGATTCTCAAAGAAGAAACAGAATATTGAATTCTCTTATCACTTTCTATCGTCTACTCCTCTTCATGCTGTTAGAAGTATTTGTGACCTGGGAGTAAAATTCTCAGACACGCTTAATTTTAATGAGCATATGGTAAATATAAAAAAAAAAAAAAAGGCCTTGCAGAGATTAGGTTGCATAACTCGTTATTCCAAGGAATTTTGTGACTCTAATATATATTTCCTACTGTACTTGACCCTTGTCAGACCCTTAATTGAATATTGTACACCGATTTGGAGCCCTTTCAATAAAACACAAATTGAGAGTTTAGAGAAAGTACAACACAAATTCCTACGAATTTATGCATATCGTTTCCTACACCCAATAACGAATCATAACTACACTGAAGTAATGATGCAATTGAAGCTGCCAACTCTTAAATCCCGTCGTGAAAATTTTTATATTCTTAATATGTACAAAATTTTAAACTCTCACATAAACTGCCCAGAATTACTAAATGAAATCAATATATATGTGCCACCCCGTTCGATGCGCAAGCATCATGTCTTTGAAACAAACTGGCACCCAACTAATTATGGTCTAAATAGTCCCATTGACAGAATGATGCGAATTTCTAATGGGGTCAACATAGACCTGTTCAATACCGATGAAAGACCCCTGAGAAAATATCTGTTTTCCTATTCATTAGACAATCTGTATGAATATAGTTGATTGTAATAGTAGGGTACCTTACTTTGTATTACTCTTAATGTCTTTTATGTTGTATAAAAGAAAATGGTCGAAGCCGTCAATAAATATGTATGTATGTATGTAACCTATTAAACATTCGCTGTTACCGTTTGGAATAGTTGTACGCTGGAAATAGTTGATTTAGTAAAGTACTATAGGTTGGAAAGCACCATCTCCCTCTTACGGAATTATCGCGACACACCATCTAGCAATATAAGTACATAATTGGCAAGGTACTCACAACACTTTATTACACACATCATAATAAAAAATAACTTGCAAGCTGTAACAATCACAAAAGTATGAATAATGACGGAACACAATGAGTTCACTGTTTGGCACAGGGGGAACATCTTCCTTAACCAATAAAACAGAAGTTCACTGTATTATTTGGCGTGTATACAAGGTAGTGTAGAACATCTGCCAGACTGGTAAGGATTTACGGAAGCACATATTGCTGAGCGTTCAAGATAACGTCAATGGTTTGGTCCAGCCGTAGATGCTCATTGCGTTTTTCCTTTACGTACTTAAGTTCGACACTTCTGAAGTGTGCTAAGCTATTATTATATTGTCACTAACTAGCAAATCATTGCGGTGTATATTCTTGAGACACTTCTATTATGCTTTAGTCTTAGGTACTTAAACATCCGAAGTAAATGACACAATGCCATCGGTTGACTGGACAATCATCACACAAACGAACCAGTCCATATTAAGCTATTATCACATATTTACATACGATTGCAGTACATTAACGCGAACTGGACTTTACAGGCATACAGAAAACACCAACAATTACAGATGAGCGACAGTTTATCCCAACTTTTACCAAATGAAGCTAATCATTAATCAAAGCTAAATAGTGTATCCCAGCAACGAATGTAAACTAACAATATGCCGGGGCTTCAGCATACGCCATTTTCTCACTTGCGAGACCTGCATTATGGTCTGAGTATTGTAGTTGGTCTTGTCTAAACCTACCATCTACTATCGAGTTTCGTTCACGATGTCACGTTCTAGCGAACTAAACTCCATTCGTCGTGATATATCGATTTGAATGGCTGCCTGTAATTGGCTAGTGAAAGTTATTTTATTTCTCACCGCTAGATATTGTAAATATGTTTTGAATTGTAAATAGCTGTATTGTACTGTCCTGGATACGAATATATATATATATTGTTGTTTAAAGGGGCGGAACTACGAGGTCATCTGCCCCTAAGTCGGAAGTAACGGAGGCTTTACTACATATTGTATGCTAGAAGAACTACTGATGTGATGTCGTATTTAATAGGCAAGAGACTACTAAGAAGCGAAATACGGTATTCCGAGTAAATAATTAAATTTGGCTCGGTTATGGTAAAAAAAAATACCGTACATGTCTACTATTTAAAAAAAAACGTCAGGTCAAGATCGAATACAATATATCAGACCGTAATAGGACAATAGATTGGGCAAAAATGGTGGTAATTGTAGGGGCAGCTATCGAGTAACGGCCGTTTGTTTACATTTGCTGATCAGTCATAGAGTGGCGTCTACTGCTAAGAATTCGTATAACTTAAATAGTATACAGTATATCTCAAGTGATCTCGTACTGTTTATCATGTTAATAGTGTACCGTAGGCAATTTTTGGATATTCGAATATTAATAAATACCGGTATCATATAATGTGTGAGCAGTGTTGTGATATGTCATGAACCGTCTTACTAGGCTATAGGCATACAATTACACTTCCCAAAACCAGAAAAATTTCAGGAGAACGTTTACATACAACATGTGTAATTAGGTTATGAGGAAAATTTCGCAGTGTGGTGTGGACAGGATGGAGTTTCTACTTTCGATATCTTTGGATATAAGCTTGATAATAGCTTTTCGCAGTTATAACGATAGATGATGATGGCAGGCATAATGACATACCGTCAGTGTGAGTTTTAACGTGTCTAATTCTTTGGACGTAAATGCATTCTATAAGAATATTATATATGTGCATGAGGAAAAATGTAATACTGCAGTGACAGGTGGACCAGCAGGTCAATATTTGGTGAGTCATCTTTCCAATTACAATAACCTATATATACTTTTGATATGATGCAAATGTTGGTAAGAGGAGCCATCTGTCTTGATTGTGACACTGGTATAGTGGAAATTAAGTTTCCTTGCAACTCAAATCCAGTTTTCGTTAGAGCTTTTAATATGGGCTATTCTCAAGAGGCCTATCAGTGAAAGCAAAGATATAAAATGATCATCTGTTTCTAAGAGGATGTGGAATTTGGTGTTCTCAAATATCATTCTTAATGGTAAAATGTAAACTCTACCATTATGATAAGGTTGTAAGAGTATGTTCCGCATTATGTGGTCTCGGGGATCGCTTTGAGACTGTGGATCCAAAGGTCCTAGGTTCGATTCCTGGCTCTGCCAAGAAATTTAATTCTGGTCTGAGGGTTGGAACGGAGCACGCCCAGCTTTGTGAGGCAATACTGAGAAGAGACGGTTCGAGTCCCACCTCAGCTGTCCTTGAAATGGTTTTCCATGTTTTCTAACCTTTACTCCAGACAAATGCCGAGAGGGCAGATTGCCTCGTTGTTTCTCCCCTTAAAACAATAACTACCAAATATCGAGATGGTTTCTAACTTAAAACTACGCCCACCTTCTTCAAAATCCTAGCTTCAAATACAAATATACATGTTTTTTTATTTTTATTTAGTTTTGGCACCAATGCTTCAGTGCCAAGTTGCAACAATGTTGGGCGCTGTCACTTTTACCGACGGTTGCTGCCCTGCATCCCCTCCCTCAGAGCACATGATCTCGCCCGTCCTCACAACCGCTCGTGCGCAGTCGCGCCTTTTAGATGAGTAGTGTGAGACCAGCGCTTGCGAAAGACAGTCGCAATGTTTTCCAAGCAGGAGCAGAGAACGTGGATAAAAATTCAGTGTGCTAGGGGTCGCAGTGCTAAACAGTGTCACCGAGCATTGCAGGAAGCGTGCGGTGCAGCTGCGTTACAGTTAGAACGGTAGCAAGATGGGTTGCAGCCTTTCGAGATGGGCGCGAACGTGTGGAGCACATGCCTCGATTTGGTCACCCACCAGTAAGTGATGACAATGTACAGATGGTGTCCGCGTTAGTAGAGGTGGATCGGAACGTAACAATTCGTCAATTAGAGCAAGATACCGGACTGGCGCATTCAACTGTCCTCCACATCTTGAAGGACTTACTGAAAATGAGGAAGATTGCGTCCAAATGGGTTCCGTATGACTTAACCGACATGCACAAATGGCTGCAATATGACGCTTGTCGTATGCATTTGCAGCGTTATGAGCGCGAAGGAGAGGCCTTCTTACGGCGTATCATAACCATTGACTAGACGTGGGCCAGATCTTATGAGCCACAGTTAAAACGCCAATCGAGCGAGTGGCGGCACCACGGATCACCACGGAAACAAACAGTTCGACCAACCCCCACCAATGTGAAGGTAATATTGATTCTTGCCTATGATTGGGATGGTGTGATCATTCACCATACTGTTCCCCGAGGGCAAACCGTTAATGCGGCGTACTATTGTTCGTTTCTGCAAGACCATCTCCGAGGAGCTCTGAGAAGGAAACGGCGCCACCACTTGGTTACACCGCCCATCGTTCTGCATGATAATGCTAGGGCACACACAGCAGGCGTTGTGTCGGCATTGTTGGATCGCTGGGGCTGGGAGGTCCTCTATCACCCCCCCCCCCCCCATATTCTCCCGACATCAGTCCCTGCGACTATGATCTCATCCCGAAGATGAAGATGACAATGCGCGGGGAGCGCTTCCGTACCATTGAAGACGTTAAGCAGGCTGCCGAGCGCTCTCTTCGTACCATCAATAGATTGGGCAGTGCCAACGGGATCCAACGACTTCCGCATCGCTGGGAACACGTTGTACGCAACGGTGGGGACTACATCGAGGGCCTGTGAAACTTGGAACAATCTAAGTGAGTTATTAATCCAGTTTTAACTAAGGTGCCAAAACTAAAAAAACCAACCCTTGTACACACTACTACAGCCATTACAATGGTACAGGTTATCAGACAGAGTCCACACACACCTAAGTACAAGGGTCAACATGGCCACGATGTCGCAAAGGCCTTCAATGAATCAACATCCATGCAACAGTCTATCACGTATGACGGGCATCAATGAAACTCCTTATGATCTCCAGAAATGGAAGATTTGTGTTATTTGAGCCGTAGATTGGACTGACATACACATTGCGAAGACATTTAATTCTGAGGTGAGGGCTGGAACGGGGTGCACTCAGCCTCATGAGGCAGCTGAGTAGAGGAGAGTTCGTTGCCCACCTCAGCCATCCGGGAGGGACTTTCTGTGGTTTCCCACCTCTACTGCAGGCAATTGCTGGGATAGTACCTAATGTAAGAATACGGCTGCTTCCTATTCAAATCCTGGTAGTGGTTTTCCGTGGTTTCCCCACTTCTACTCCAGGCAAATGCCAGGATGTTTCTTCTCCTTCCCAATGCAATCTCCAATTTTCAAACCCACTAGTTCAGTCATAACAATAACACAGGTCATTCCACATACAAATACATGGGGCTATAGGACCACGATGTCGTAGCCCCTAATATAAGCAGCAACAACAACAATAATATCTATTTGCATTCTTGTAGCTCGATTTAGAAGAAATTGCATTTTTAAATATTTGTCATATCTTTGCTTTATTTGTGTCTGTATTTTTAGTTACTGTCTGTTCGCGTTGCTTTTAACGAAGTACGTCACGGTTTCATATTGAATATGTGCCTTATTACATTTAAAAAAACTGTAATTTCTGGTGGAATTTAATCAATTATGCGAATGTTTGTCTTCGAATTTGCCTCTTTTTCAATGGCGCCATGCCCGCCAGTGTCAACAGCTGCTCCCCTACGATTGCCACCATCTTTGTTTTGATTTAAAGGTATGGTTTGGCTACGGCGATGATCGCCAGGCGCACATCGCTGGCGATCATCGTTGCTTTATGAACGCATGTAAACAAATGGGACTGGTTTCCCTACAGCGATCTGCGCTGGCGTCAATTCATTGCATTTCGGCAGCGATGATCGCTGGTGATTTTGTGAATAAAAGAATAACGATAAAGCTCTCATCTCTTTGGGAAACAGTATCATGGCTTCAATACAGACAGTATTTTGTAATTTCTCAAAATAAACTGATTATTTTTTAATAAATTATGTTGCTTGTCACAGAAACGTGGTTAAATGTATTTCAACACATGCTATTTAGGATCGATACACGGTATGATGACTTCATAGCCCTTATTCATAGATGTCATCAATCCAAAGGTTATTCAAAGTTAAATACTTCATAAGTTTAATAGTTTCATTAGTTGGCTCGGGGGGTATTGATCCCCCTGATCAACCCATACCCCGTCCCCTCTCCCGTAGTTACGCCACTGGCCTAAGTATTTCTTAAATTTTATATGGTCATTAAGCAGATGTCTATGAATCAGTGCATTAAAACATCCTTCTGTACGGTACGCCTAGTTTTGTACATGTTATTTATTTATTGGGTACAGAATGTAGCTCAAGGGGGGACTACCCTTTACAAACATCTTTCACCACTATTAGTTTGGAGTCCCTTTTGCTCCATGTACTGTGCCCAAATCCAGTTGCCAAGATTTGAGGGTACAGGCCACAATGCTAAGTCCAGAATTGAAAGTTTGAATAGCGCGCGCCAAACCTTCTTAGAAGGAATTGGAAGCTTTCGACAGCCAAGAAATGGTTAAGTGACGTGGTCCGAGAGCGTCATAGTCGAGGCTAAAATGTCATTAAATATTTCCCGATGGAGTAGAATCATGAGACTAATATCAGATTACTGGCACGGACAAGGGAGGAAGAATGTGATTTATTTCGAGGAAATTGATTGAGTGGAAGCTGAGATATGAGATGTTTTATTTCTAGCATTTTTTCCGCAGTGACCTCGAGTAGCCAGTTGAGGAGTATATAAGGCGAGCCTGCCAGAGCTAAGTATGTTCACTTCTCCATCAGCACTCCGTTGATATGTATGTTCACTTCTCCATAAGCACTCCGTTGCTATGGATGTGTATTACTTCGTAAGCGCTCTAGCCGCTAAACACTCTACGACTCCGAACACTGTTATCATCTTCGTGCACATGGTTGCAAATTATTCGTTATTAACAGCACAGTTGCTGGGACTTAGTGTTTCGACAGTACATGGTTACTGATATTAGGAAAGTGTTAAACATTTTAGTGATCTTCGAACTTTTCAAATGTTATCACCGAAGTGATAAAAATTTGGGCACTGGTAATTATTTACTGCTGCAACTGGACATATGGTAGACTTGGTCTACATTTCTTTCTTCTGTCCACAATTATTCAAAGCTGGATTGTTTAATCCAACAGTCAGAGGACAAGCTTTTGTCTTGTTAGTGGACCAGCCAAGATAAATCAGTACTTTTATTACCATTCTTGCACAGTACAATTCTTTAGCCGATATTAGGAATACAGTTTTGCCTTGCGCAATCTGAAGAGTGAGAAACTCTGCCCAGCAAACTCGACAGAATTTGTACTAGTGCTGAACAAGATTATAAGCGTATTAGGAGTACTGAACACATCACAGTTGGGTCATGTTAATAATTTTCATCTGGATCATTTTGATCAGACCCCTGTCAACTTTACTTCAGCTTTTGAAGCTGGTAACATTTTTCTTCAAGATATTAAGGCTTCAAGTATGAATACCGCTATGTCTGTGTAAGATCATTGCGGGTATAAAATGGAGGCCGATACAAGATTATAAATACGTGTCCTAATGGGGACAAGAAGACTGAATAATCTGGTTCAGACCAGATTACAAGCATCAAGATCTACAAGAATGTAAACTACAATTTGCATTATTTTTATGCGTAGTTAGCTGGATTTCTCATATTTTTCTACAGTCTTACCAACACATATTTTCTTTCATCGAGATATTTTTTGCTGTTGGAAATATTTTCTTTTGCAATAGAAGCTTTGATCTGAGTAGTTTTTACACTCAGAAGTCAATGATTCGAAATTTATGGACGAGCAGAACGAGCATTTATTTAATTTTGATATTTTTTAATCGCGGTCATCAGCCGTCGTAACTGAAGATTTAATAAAAAAAAATAAGTTGAGGAATGGATATTTATCCATTATTGAGAAGTCGAGGATGATATTCCCCGAACAGTTTAACAACTTTAAATCCTTTTTTTTTTGAGGAAATAATAATAATAATAGTGTTGATTTAATGATAATAATTATTTTTCTATTTTCTGAAATAATAATAATAATAAATAGTTGTGATTTATAATAATCATTTTCATGTAGTGTGATTTATACATTTGACATTTGAAACAATATTTTAAGATCGGATACTTGTTGATTCCGAAGGTTAGTGGTTAACGCATGCCCACAAATAAATAACATATTAATTCAGTGGAATTATTTCACACTTGCATTATGCATTTAAATCTTTGAGAAGACACGGAAAGTAATGACACGGGAAGCTAAAAGCATGTATAAAACAGGGTTTTTGCTAGAGTTTGTATAAAAATAAAATCATTATGGAGCAACGTCTTTCAAAACGTTTGGCTAAGAATAGACACGGTGTGGAGTTATTCATGTTTTAAACTGATGGTAAAATTATTATTGTAAACTCATTGGTGGAGTTTACCAATTTATAAATCTTCCAGTTGTCGTAACAAGCCAAGGCTTGATTATTCTGTATAATTTGGGAAGAAATAATTGTTTTGTGTGCAGAGAGTTAAATATGCCATTCTGAGTGCACAATTAAGTCGCAGGAATGAGGCTGTGTGAAATGAAGCACCAATCATATTGTAGGTTGGATGACTTTGATTTAGTAGAGGAGTCGAATTTAGCCACACTTTCGTCGAGATATAACCAAAGGTTATTTTGTTGAGCCATCATTGTCCATTCGCAGTTTACTCACGTGTTCTAGAAGTATTCCTGGTAATGGCTTACCCGAAAATTGTTTTTGTTCGACTTGTACCTTTCATTAGGAAAAAACTTTAACCGTTGTCTAGATGCTAATTATGATTGTGATTTTTGACGCATTTAAATCGAATGGGCCGATGCTGTTAGTTATTTAAAACTGTTACTTCTTAACAACCACTACAAACTGAGAGGATTTTGTGATCCTGTAAAAATATATAAACATTTTGCAAATAAGTTTGATGATTAACATATTTGACATTTTGTCAAATTATTGAAATTTTGATAATAACAAATGAAATTGTTTCATGATAAACTTTCTAAATAATATTTCCAAGTGATAAATAATTGATTAAATGATTGAATCCATATGGAATGGAATTTATATTTTGTTGATAATAATATTTTGACAATTATATTTATGATTGAGTCAAAAGCTCTGAATAGACTTTGCAACGAGAACAGATGATTCAATAAATATTTTCTGTTTATCGAAGTTCGTCGAATCCAAATGCTCAAGGTCCATGTAAATGATATTGTGTTCTATTTCTTGTTAATAACTTTGTACTTGAACAAATCCCGAGATAACTAAATCCTGAAGTGTTAGTTAATTTGCTACGATATTTTGAAAAAAGTAAACTGTGATATATTTTCAACGAGTGATAATTTTTTATTTGAATATGTGAATACTCAAATAATATAGGGATCAGTAAAGACAATTAAATTTGCACTGACAAAACCCCTACTACTGTAAATAATTCTTTTGAGCGAAGTCAACAGGACTATTAATTTGACCTTCGTCTCAGTTATTAAGTGTTCGCGTGTTGGTGAAATTGTATATTTTGTACATAACATATGATTCGTCGTTCATCTTTTATGCCATCTTGGCCTACTTTCAGTCAATTTTAAAGTTTTAAATAAAATGAGATAATTTTATCGGATGCATTCATTTCAGAAAATCTCCTCTTATCCTTATTGTTGCATCGAGTCGAAAATCAGTAAAACATTTTTTGTTGAGTTATTGTAGTCACTTTAACCCATCTGGTGCCCCGGGATATGTTGATTCTCGTGCTGACTGATTTTTGGTGAAATGCATATGTGGTCGTCCGGACTTCGGTCTGAACGGGCACAGTACATACACTTAATTCGATCAGTATCTCTTGTTCCTCCTCTAATGAAAGAAGCAATATTGACGCTGATGTAATTCTGCTTAAGGTCATTCTGGCAACGTTATATTATTTCACACTATAATCAGCTGATTATTATTTACCCCACAAACCTGTATAAGCAAGAGTAGGCTACTGAGCTGTTGAGAAGTGAAAGTGATCCTGTTGTAGGAGGACGATGGTCGCTGGCTAGGGAAACCACTTTTCTGACTTTGTGCGCCGAGTGATGTGCGCCGGCGATCATCGCTGTAGCCAAACCGTACCTTTACGGTCTGAGATATTGTAGTCGGTCTTGGTTAGGTTAAGACCTGAGGAAAATACCCCTCCCCGCATCTCCTCTCTCTCTCTCTCTCTCTCTCTCTCTCTCTCCTTTCTAGTATTTCTGGCATGGAAACTCTAGGTTGTCATCCCTCAATCTACTATATACATATCAAATCATTTGTTTGTTCCTTTTACTCAACTTCTCTCCACTTGTATTACCTTTCAAGTATTTTATTGGTGATTCAAGGTTTATATCTCCAGTTTGAACACGTTGTCTACTTGAAGATACCATGTTACGAATAACAGTGTTGCCAACTTTTGAGTCTGATTCGCCATAAAATATAATTACTCGGGTGCACTTTTACCGCTCAAACAAGGGTTGTACAAAATAAAATGTAATATAACTAATATCAAATTCGTACTGAATTACTCTGCATTTAGTTCCAAATACCACTAATAATAATATCGTATGGCCTCGGGTGCCTGGTGCAAGCTTTCTTAATTGACACCCTGAGGGTAGCTTGCATGTCGAATTTTGTCGTTCCTTTGAACGCTATGAAAGTCAAGGAGGTTAGATATCTAAACTCCTTGACACTACAGCGCTTCCAAGTAGAGAATGGAGGACCTTTGTGTTGGCGGAAAATCCCGAGATTAATTTTGCCATTGAACTCGACCTACTGAATTCAAATGGGTTCTTTAACATGCCAACAACGTATGACATGAGTGTCATGAATTTTGTCGCCTTCAAAAATCACTTACCACGGCCAGGAGCGAACCTGCAATCTTGGGGGGTTGGTAGTCCAACACTATAACCACTCACCCACCGTGGCAATACCACTAAAAACTAGGAATATTCACACACACAATTCATCACATGAAAAGCAAAGTTGGTAAAGCTCCCAATTAACGAAAAAATTTATTCATAGATTTTTACAAAGGAAATTCTGAAACGTAGCCAGCTTATGGAAACATAGCAACATGTGCTGGACAAACTTGTGCTCTAAAAACAAGCAGAAAAAGTGGGAACTATTTCCTGGCATGTTAGCCTCTTCACAGACCGAAACATCAAATGGACTGCTTAGGTCTTGAGGTGACTAGAGGTATAATCATGTACTACAGTACGGCTCACAGCTCATGATCCCTGGCGGGTGGGGAAGGTTGAGGAAGGGAAAGTAGAGTGGAGTTAGTGTGTGAGGAAGAGCGCTACTGAGTGCGAGACAAGGAAACGTTTCCGAATGCTGTTATGAAAGCATTGGGCACTCAGGTGGCATTGTACCAATATACACCGGCAGTGATTCGAGTGATAGTGATGTATCTAAATCTTCTGACAACACGATTTCCAGTGAATCTGAATCTAAATGTGAGTCTGAACTAGCAACTCCACTGTGAACATCTTCATCTGGTGAGTAAATGTTTCCTGTACCGTTAGTAGTAGTGGTAGTAGCCCTTGTCAGGCTGTCCGCTGATGTGACGCAGGTGGTGCGGCCACATTCCTTGCAGGGATCACGAGCTCAGAGCCGTACTGTAGTAAATGATTTAGCACTAGGAAGAATGGTAGAAATTCACGGCTGAAATGAACTGCCAGTGGTAAAAGGCGAGCATTTTATGTATAGTTCATTCTACACAATAGCGTATACCGATATACAGTCAATATAGTGCAAAGGTAAATTTGTACTGACTTAACTCTTTGAGTGCCAATAAATGTTTTATCATCCCTTCGTGGACTTGCCGAAAGTGCCAGGAATTATACCTCATTCCTCTTGCAATGTCATATGATTTGAAGAAACGCGCACAAACTGTGCAAAATTACCTTACATTTACATATTTGACAAAATAAATGATAGTTCTGGCAATAGATTACCATTGACTTCACACGTTTGTCACAACATGATAACGGGCACAGTACTGATCACAGAGTTTACACACGCATTCGGACCCTGTGTCGTGGTGATACGTCAGGGTGCACAATTTGTGGTGATATCCGTGTACTGCCATGGAATTCACAAAATGGCGGAGTTCCTGGTTTGCACTAGTCCATGATCTGTCTAGCATAGCTTCAGATGTGTACAATTCAGGCCAGATATCCTTCCTTTTCTGTGCTCTGTCTTCCAGCAATTGTTCCCAAGTGTTTGTAGAGGGAAAGTCAAATTTCCATCTCAGATCCTGAATTGTATTAGGAAGGATTCTCCTGCGAGTTAATGAACTAATCTTTGTTAGAGTATGACAATTTTTTTATCTTTAATATTTTTTTAAATCTTAAGTTGGACGTACAGTATGTTCTCTCTCTACCATGTTTACTGTACAGTATGCGTTTTGTTTGCGTAACCTACGTCACTTCCTGTATCGATTTCTGCCATGATACAAGTAAACTTTTATAATTTAGTTTAATCAACTTTATTCATGTCAACGTTACATCATCTGCCCGATATTTCCATTTATCTTGACCTGGTAAACTTAGAGATTCCAAGAGCGACATTCAGGAAGCGAGCTTTGACATTTTCTCTTGAGCGGAGGTCTCTATATCGCAACTTTTCCCATATTACCTCTATTCCATGTATGAGAATAGAATGTCGTATTGAAACCTACGTAATTCATCTTCTAATAAAACGATTTATTGCAGCCACAACAAGAATTTTAAAAATAACGGAAACATATGCGTATAAAAACGTCTGCCTAATTGGTCTGAGATTAGTCATTAACAAATTCACTAATTGAGCACCTTCTCTCGAAGCAAACCTGTATATGGTAACGCCCATAGAGTTGGCCACATAGTTTACATATTATACACTGATCACTTGGATAATGGAATTCCTTTTCCGAGCACAATTTAAAATGGAAACAATGGATGCCATCCGTGTCACGATTTGGCGCAGCTGGTAATTTGTCACCATCCTCCGGCTGTCCATCATAGCCTCAGTAGTGTAGAATGATTCCCAAATATCCATTCTTTTGATTTTCAGATCTTGCAGAAGCTTCCCGGAGGCCGCAGTATCTGGCAATATTAGCTCATATCGGAGGTCCTCAATGTGGTACAATTCCCTCTTCAACTCATATACCAAATGCGATCTCGTAGTCTTTGAAACTCCCAAACCCATTTTGAGGTAGCGAGCTGTGATTTTCCGTAAGTCCTCCAGTTGTTTATAGGAAATGCACTCTTCTTTGAGATCGAGACCATAAGTCAGCACCGGCCGTACATTTGCCTTAAATAGCTGCATAGCAGTCTCTACTGCGAGGAGGGTAATATTCCCTATGTCATTCATTGCTCTGATCGCCGCAACCATTCTGAATAGTAAGTGTATTCTGAAGCAATGACCACTTGTTTGTTGAGTGAGACCAAGATATCTAAAATGATTTACTCTCCTTAGACGCTCTCCTCGACGCACTATTTGATCAGCTTCTGCAAGTTTACCCCCTTTCCTAAAATCCATCATTTCTGTCCCCGTTTATGACGATTTTCTTCTCCCCATTCCACAAGGAAACCCATAGCTCGTTGCAATCATCAGCTTTCTCTGAAGTAAGTGCCATATCATCCAAGTAGACATATCATTTCGCATTGGTACTCTCTTTTATATTCACCCCTTCCGGCGAGAATCTCCAGTTTTTGTACTTCTTCCCGATAGTGGCACTTATTGGTGCATTCATATCATGAAGGGTGTGTATTTTCCGAATTTTCCATTAGAAGCCTCATACCATATTTGGTTTTTGCGTTACGAATTTTGAAAATAAGTGAATCACGTTCCCGGTCATCCTGAGCACATGTCAACAAATGGCGGACTTGCGTAACGAAGTAATGATGATTTAGCTGATTAAACAAATAGTTAAGGGAATGACGACGATCGTGTAAAATCAGAAAGTAAATTGAAACTTTGTAATAATGCTGAAGCCTCTTGCGGTGAGTTTCTAGCTGAATTCTGAAGGAGATTTGGTTAGTGGAACGCCGCCGAGTGTTGTGATTAGTGATAGTTCAGAAAGTGACGATTCTCAAAGTTATATCGCTACTATATTGCCAGCATTTAGTGAAGTTACTCCTGACGGTGATTTATCGTACCAACCATCATACTCATTTCTCGAGTGTAAATGTAGCGTTCTGACTGGTCAATGTGTATTTAATTTTTTAGCAATAATTTTTGCAGTCTAAGATCTTTGTAAAACAATATGCTACAAGAAATATCAACAAATGGTAAGCCAAACTGATATTTTGAACTACATATCTGTCTTAGAATTTGATTTTCATTTAATGAGTTCACAATTTTTCAATTCATTGCTTATTTTTATTTTAACTACAGAAATATTCAGCCGAAAGTGATTTAAGTGCTAACGTACATTTTTCATGCATAACACAAAAAAGCTAATTTAAAAAGGATATAAATTGAGAGATTTAGAACTTTTTATCTAGATTGTTGCAAATCGGGCAATGAAAGTGGCTCTCTTGTCTTGTACCTTTGTGATATCGTGACACAAAGAGGGTTAGGCCAAGACCAACTACAATACTCAGACCTTAATGCAGGTATCGAAAGTGTGAAAATGGCGTATGCGGAAGCCCGAGATATTGTTTGTTTACATTCGTTGCTTGGATACAATATTAGTTTGATTAGCTTCGTTTGATGAAAGTTGGGATAAACTATTGCTCATCTGTAATTTTTAGTGTCTTCAGTATGTCTGTTAAGTCCAGTTCGCGTTAATGTACTGCAATCGTGTGTAAATATGTGACAATACGCTTATTATGGACTGGTTCGACTGTTTGATGATTGCTCAGTCGACCGATGGCATTGTGTCATTTACTGCAGATATTGAAGTACCTAAGACTAAAGCATTAATAGAAGTGTCTCAAGAATATACACCGCAATGATTTGCTAGTTAGTGACAATATAATAATAGCTTAGTACATTTCAGTACCGGTAGTGTCGAACTTAAGTACGTAAAGGGAAAACGCAATGAGCATCTACGGCAAGACCAAACCTTTGACGTTATCTTGAACGCTCAGCTTCATGTACCTCCATAAATCCTTGCCAGTCTAG
Source organism: Meconema thalassinum (assembly GCA_946902985.2). NCBI lineage: Eukaryota > Metazoa > Arthropoda > Insecta > Orthoptera > Tettigoniidae > Meconema > Meconema thalassinum. Next base: position 67,389,346 of record OX336397.1, read on the forward strand.
CAGATGTTCTACACTGCCTTGTATACACGCCAAATATTACAGTGAACTTCTGTTTTATTGGTTAAGGAAGATGTTTCCCCTGTGCCAAACAGTGAACTCATTGTGTTCCGTCATTATTCATACTTTTGTGATTCTTACAGCTTGCAAGTTATTTTTTATTATGTTGTGTGTAATAAAGTGTTGTCAGTAACTTGCCAATTATGTACTTATATTGCGAGATGGTGTGTCGCGATAATTCCGTAAGAGGGAGATGGTGCTTTCCTACCTACATTACTTTACTAAATCTACTATTTCCAGCGTACAACTATTACAAACGGTAACAGCGAATGTTTAATAGGTTAGATGGTAACATATTATCGTGTCCTTTGTGTGTGATAATCTCCATAATAATGTTCAGATATCCACAAGACGACTTCTTTGCATCAACTAATTCGGTGTGATGTTTTAGCCGAGATTTTAGACAACTCTGCGAGAGGTCTTAATTGAATTGTATCTCTATAGCGTTGATTCGATTATTTAAGTCAACTATTCTCATTCCGATTGTGTACACAAATACTCTGCATTAGCTGCTGGGACAGCTAATTCAGTAACAGAGTACTTTCTTCTCTCCTACTTCAGAATCTGTTTGATTTTATGCTAATAATAATATTCATCTATAATTACTGAACTTAAATACAAATCGTGATAGGCCTAACTCGCCAAAAAGCTTCTTATTGAACCATAGAAACAGCGAGACTATTGTAGCCACCCCTTGGGTGAAGACGAAGAAACCTATAATTCGAGGCCAGCACTATATAGATAAATTAATTCAGGTAAGTCTAGATTATTGATGCATATTTCTTCGGAACCTAGTGTCGTCTTGTGATATCTTTTATGCCCTTAGGTGAGTAAAAATAATAATTAACATGAACTGTGACAACCCCGATGACATGATCTTAGCTATTGGTAGGGCAACCATCGCCGCCATGTTTCTTCTACATTAAGGTCTGAGGATTGTAGTTGGTCTTGGTTAGGCTTCCTGCAATGCTGTGTGTGTGAGCGTGATGTTTATTAGCGCTCCAGTGGTCAGAATTCGAATCATTGTGGGGGACAATGTTTATGAATGGAACGCTGCGAATGAGTAGGCTTTATATAATTTGAGGCTAATAAGTTCTAAAATCACCATGTTTGTAGACACTGAAGGCAGACCCGACGAGAGGGGGGGGGGGGGGTCAGGCGGGGCTGCAGCCCCGGGGCCCGACCCTGGAGGGGGGCCCAGCCGGGCAAAGTATTCCTTTCATGACTAAAATATATCACAGACAATTATTTGATGAAACAATCAACGTCTATGCAAAATGGTGCAAGAACACTAACATAGGCTAGGTCAAATACTTTAGTCAGAGCACCCGGGAAACAGCTGAACCAGAGCACCCGAACGTAGTCATACAATACCGTAGTTCTCAGAATATGTACCTGTGGTGAGGGGCGCATACCTCGGTTCTTAATTTAATTTACTTGACAGGCTTCTTTGGTTTGTATACCAAACTTGAAACTGATTTCCTCACCATTACCTGTCGCAATTCTAAAGATTAGTCTCCTCTGTGACAGTGTTTGGAGCGTCACGTTGCTTTGTTTCTAGTGATCTTTGTGTGCCGTGCGCTCACTCCATTTACATTGTCTAGGTTAGAAAATAGTTTATCTAATCTTCGTCCACACTGGAATTCATTTTCGCTCTGTATAAATGCCAGATAAATATGATGCGTGATGTAAGGGTATTTCCATTGCCGAACGTACATAAAAAAGTTGTGGTCTAAAGAAAATGTTCTTCTATAAAGAACTAAGAAAGCATTATTATTATTGTTAGGAGGCTTGTATTTCTTACGTCTGTAGCCTATAGGCAGTGACACGTTTTGAAAAAGTTTCGATCCGAAGATCCCCGGTTCGAATTCACATCGCACCAAGCCATTTTAACTGTCTGATTATCACTTTATGGCTTACGTCTTGTATCCAACATTACCTAATAACAGTAATAACTGAGAAATCTCATTTGCTGCTATTATTATGATTATTAGTAGTAGAGTTATGATTATTATTAATATTATAATTAGATGTATTATTATTATTATTATTATTATTATTATTATTATCGTTATTATCACCATATACTGTATGCTAAACAATATTACTGGAAACGAGCTGAGCTTTCATAAGCCAACTGGCAGCATTAGTAGCATCGCAAAAATAGATAAACGCTGCGAATATGACATATTGTAATGTGGACGCAGCACGCAGTTGTTAATGACTCCGGCTTGCAAAAGAGTAATTGACTTGGTCGAAAGAACAGCAATTGCTTTAGCATGAGAACGAGGATATTCTCAAATTCAAAATCATTACGATTTTCAGTGTGTGAATTTCTATTAAAGATCGACGTTAGTTTGATGATGGTTGTTGTTGATGTTGATGTTTTAAGGGGGCGGAACAACGAGGTCATCTGCCCATAATCGTTAGCTTACGTGTTCCTTTCAGTTATAAATATTGAATGCGGGCTACAAGGGAAAGAAGACAATAATTGAAGGAAGTGAACCATGATAGGTTTGAAGATATGGAAATGCAGGTATAATAAATTTCGCTGACGGATCTGAACAATAGTTTCTAATATTCAGAAGGACAAAAACATAAAGAAATGTTTGGATATTAAATTAACTCTGGCTCTTGTTTTTATCTTGGACTAGCTCTTCGTACCCGTCGTTGTCGGGTTTGCGATTTAAGGGAATCAAATTGACTGGTGACAGGAGTTAGTGAAGTTATGGCAAAACTATCGAACCCTGTTTGGGCAACACCAATGTAGTATTGCAATTTGTACCCAGCCCATTGTTCTGCTTAGAATTAGGTAGTTTTAGGGAGGACATTTGGGGTCACAAAAATGAACATTAAACAGCTCATAAGAAAAATAAGCTATCAACCAGCACGCAAATTCCTAAGAAGGATGTTTTTTTAGAAATATTTGTTGGCTTTTGGCCTTCGTTTTTTAGCCATACGGCCAGCTTCAATGTAATTTATTTTTACTTGTATTATAAGTCTTGTATAACGTAATAATGTTGTTGGGTTTGCGTTCCTTTAAACTACTGAGGCTTTTACAGACGCCAAGGGATCTTCAACGTGCCAGTAAATCTACTCACATTTGCGCATCCTCAAATGTCAACTGACAGCGCCAGGATTCGATCCTTTAACCGTCAGCTCAGCAGGCTAGAACGTTTCCGCCGCTCCACGCAGCCAGTCTTGGTATGATTGATGAGGAAAGATGATTGTAATGTATATCGTATATCATAGAAATTGAATGGGCTTACAATTAATGAGAAGATAAACACATCCATTCCCGTGGCCGGATTCAAACCAGCAGTTGAGCTGGAGTTTCAAGACCAACCTTTGCCTTTTATTATGACCCATGCCAGCATAACATTTCGTCACTCCACTATCGGTGTTATATAGAGATCAGTGGTGTGAAGAGATTGACAACTTGCTCAGAGGGTACTGTAAGTACTGCTCGGGTCTAAGCTCTGTGAACTTGCGGGATGAAGGGCAGAGGCAGGGAAGGAGCAGGCGAGAACTAAGAAGCCTGTCGACAGCCCGCCGTGTTACCTGACATTCTCGTCTATTCCAATACAGCTAACATGGGGTCTTTTCTGAAACCAGTGTGGCGTTGGGAATGAGTGAGTGTTTCACCGACTAATGTATTTGCTTCTGTTACTACGCAAGGACCGAGAAACCTCATCACTCGTCACCCCACTTCTCATAGACCGCGATGCACATTCCTCTCAGGTTCACGCAGCTTAAATAGACCCGAGCAGGCACTATGTTGCGACTTCCATGTCTGGACATGTCACCGTGTGATATTCTCAGATCAGCAAGTTATAACACCTGGTCAGGGCGCACCTGGTATTGCGATGTCAAGAGAAGGATACAGATCGCGCAATTGGCTTGCTGCAGGGAATTGAGGCTTACTATTAACTCCCCTCACCCCTCTGTATAAAAATTCAATTTGTAGCCTAGTTTTATGTTATTGCTGCATTCTACTTACATACGAATGTTCATGCCATTCGCTCCAGTAGTATTGACCCCAAACCAAACCAACATTCAAACAGAAGATGTATTTGGTCATTAAACTCCTCATCCGGGATAAATGAAAAGTTTCAGTCAAATATTCCAAATGTTCAGAGATGATAACACATACTGACAAGCAATAGTAAATTTAAAAAATGATGAGCATGAAATTAGTGAGTATATTATTATTATTATCCTAATGACATATATAACAATATAACAACCAAATTTAAGGAAATCTACCAAAAAGCATCTTACATAACAACTCGTAAACACAGAAAAAGCAAACAATGGTTCACTTATGACCTAAAAATACAATGTAAGGAAAGAGACAGACTTTACAAAACAATGCTCAGAAACAAGGATAATATTACAATAAAAAATGAATACAAAGCTTTCAGAAACAAATTAAATAAGCTAATAAACAAAACAAAACATCAATATTATAAAAATAAGATAAATAGTTCCAAAAAACGATAATAAAGGAATGTGGAAAGTCATTAATGATATAACAGGTCGGAAAACACAAACTGTCAATGAAGTCATAAACAAACATTTAATATTACATTATACTAACGAAGTGATAGTCAATAAATTCATCAATACATTTAGTGAAAAATTAACAGCCTAGCTCATAACTGTAGTATCAACATATGGCAATCAAATAGAAACACATTAATGAATTCCTTTACATTACTTGAAACTGATGAATATGAAATAGAAAACATAATTAAGGAATTAAAAACAGACAAATCGCCTGGGGTAGACAATATACGCTTGAAAGACATAAAGGCAACATCCAAAAAAACTATACCAATCTAACACATCTCATAAACAAGATATTCGAATCAGGCATAATACCAAAATATCTGAAATACACAATTATTAAACCAATATATAAGAATGGCGATCACTTAGACTTTGGCAACTACAGACCAATATGCATTTTATCAATCCTCCACAAAATAATGGAAAAATGCTTGGATAAGAGATTGAAGAATTTCCTAAATAAATATGATATTTTAAAGGGACACCTATACGGTTTTAGGAAGGGGAAAAAGTACTGAACTACTCCTGGCTGAATTTGCCAATGTAATAAATAATGCCTTAAATAAGAACAATCACATAATGGTACTTTTTCTTGACTTTTCTAAAGCATTTGACACAATAAATCACAATAAACTACTTGCAAAATTACACGATATTGGAATAAGAGGCACGACTTACAAACTATTTGAAAGCTATCTGAAAAACAGGGAAATGGCAGTTATGGTCAATAACACTATCAGGGACGCAGTAGAAGGAACACAAGGTATCCCTCAAGGCAGCATTATCTCACCTACACTATATAACCTGTTCGTAAACGACATGAATGAAGCCATTAAACACAGTAAAATATTTATTTATGCTGATGACACCACTATATATACCATACATAAAGACTCTAAAACAGCTTTTGATAGACTTCAAGAAGACTTCAATAACATCACAAGATGGTGTCATGACAATAATTTGTATATAAATACAACCAAATCTAAAATAATGCACATCAGAGTTGATCACTTCACACAAGAAAAATACAAACTAACGCACCACAGCTTATCATGCATACACCAAAACATCCTGGCAGGTTGAAAATGTAACACCTTCATAAATAGTACTTCGACACAAAAATACCTAGGAATTACCCTTGATGAACACTTTAAAATGAACACACACACAGTAAACATAATTAAAAAAACCTAAGAGCAAACCTCTACACCTTCTACAATCTCCGATTTGATGTAGATAGGAAAACTTACAAAACAATTTACAGTGCTCTGATTGAAAGCAAATTAAGATATGCTATAGCAGCTTGGGGAAATCAAAACACAACTTTAATTAATAATCTTCAAGATAGCCAAAACAGGTTCTTTAAATATTTCACTGATATCCCTTATTTTAATATTAAAGAGTTGTTTCAAATTACTATACTGAATCTCTACTACCATGATCCAAGATTCAGGCATAAGGTCTCTCACAACATACAAACAAGAGCCATAACAAGTACTAAACATGTTAAACCTTTATGTATAAATAGCTATGGTTTCAAGAGACTAAATTATATTATACCATCACTACTTAATGAACTACCACCTGGACTGACAAACATTAACAGCAAACAACTAGCTATAAGTCGCATTAAAAATATTACTTAACCAAACATTAACTCATAAGATAAATTTATTAATATAACTACCATAGTGTAATTTTTTGTATCTTTAATTATTTACATTAATATTTTATCATTAACATTACAAAAAAAATGCATGCACTCTTGTACTGAAATATAATCTATATATATGTTGTAAATAATAATTAATATGTCTCACAGATAATCTGTACTGTCATCAGATTCGTGAGACATATCACAATAATGTAATATAAATAGTATTTAATAAATAAATTAAATTAATAAATAAATTAAATTAATAAATAAATTAAATTAATAAATAAATTAAATTAATAAATAAATTAAATTAAATTAAATTAAATTAAATTAAATTATTATTGATAATAGTATTATTATTATTATTATTGCCGGCCCCATGGTGTTGGGCAGCGCGCCTGACTCACACTCGCCCCGGGTTCCATTTCCGGCTCCGTCAGGGATTTAAGACACTGACTTGAGGGCTGGAACGAGGTGCACTCAGCCTCGTGAGAACAATTGAATAGCTGCCTGACAGTGCGGTAGTACCCCGGTCATGGAGATCAAGATTTTTTTTTCCGTGTCCAAATCAAATTAGATTTTGCCAGTAAGTAGCAACAGTTATAGCATTAGCATTTGCAGCCAAAAGATCGTCTTTTGAACATACAGTATGTCCTCCATCAAGGGGCAGATCAGCAGGTGTTCTGGATCTTGTAACCTGCTGCAGTCACAAAACTCGTCATTGTTGACGAGCATGTTCCATTTCTTGAGATGGTTCTTGCAGCGTGAAACCCCCGTCCTCAGCCTGTTCAATGATTTCCAAATTCCATATGGCAAGTTGTGACCAGGTGCCATTTTTTCTGATAGAGGAATAGTTGTGTCTGTGATCTCTGTCTTCCATATCTTCACACGGGCAGCTTCTTGTGAGCCTTCGAGGGCTGTTACTCCCCTCAAAAAGCTGTTTCTGGACTTAAGTCTCTGTCGGGCTGGTTGTTGGCCGAAAAGTGGATCCCTTGAATCGGTTTCTTGCCGTTTCTTCTCAGATGCTGCTGCTACCATTCTTCGGACATGAGGTGGAGAAATTCCTATAAGAGGGTAGATCTTCTGAAGTGGTGTTGGTCTATGACACCCAGATACAATCCTGGAAGTCTCATTCAGAGCTATATCCACCTCTTTGGAAAGTGGAGAAGAAAGCCAAACTGGTGCTGCATTTTCAGCAGCTGAGAAGCTCAGTCCAAGGGCTGAAGTTCTGAGAGTGGTGGGGTGAGCATCCCATGTCATTCCTGTTAGGCATGTTAGTATGTTATTTCGTGCAGATACTTTACTTTTGGTGTTCAAGCAATGTTGCTTGAAAGACAGAGTTCGATCGAGGGTGACACCAACATATTTTGGTGTAAAACAATGAAGGATTGTTTCACCTTGCCACTTAATATTCAATGTCCTCTTTGCTTCTTTATTTCGCAAGTGAAAAGCACAAACTTGCGTTTTGGCTGGATTTGGCTTCAAATTATTTCTGTGATAGTATCGACAAAGTTCTTCCAAAGCACAGGCCAAAGAATGTTCTACTTCTTCAAAGCTACGACCTTGCACGGCTACTGCATTGTCATCTGCGTAGATAAATCGCCTGGTGCCTTCTGTTCTGGGCTGGTCATTGGTGTATACGTTGTAAAGCAGTGGCGCTACGACGCTACCTTGAGGTAGTCCATTCTTCTGGAGGCGCCAACGACTATTTTTCCCAAGGAGAGACACGTAAAATCTTCTGTTCTCAAGGAAAGTTCTTAGCAGTGAGGTCAGCCTGTAGTCCTTTGTCAGTTCATAAATCTTACGAAGTAGTGTGTTATGATTAACAGTGTCGTAAGCAGCAGTTAAATCTATGAAGGCTACACCAGTAATGCACTTTTCCTCAAATCCATTCTCTATGTGCTGAATAAGGTTCAGAATTTGTCCACAGCATGACCTGCCTGGTCTAAAGTCTGCCTGCTCAGAAATCAGTTTGCTATCTATAGAATCAGATATTCTTTTAAGAATCATTCTCTCCAGCAACTTATAGGTGTGACACAGAAGTGAATCTGGCCGAAAGTTCTTTGGGCTATCAGGAGTCTTCCCAGATGTTAGGATCGCAACTATGCGAGTTTTTCTCCATACCTTAGGAATCTTCAGCCTGGATGTACAGTTGTTCATCATTCAAAGTAACCATTGCAGTGTTGCTGGTCCAAATTGTTTTATTTGCTCCGCTCTGAGATCATCCAACCCAGCTGCCTCGTTCGATTTCAGACCGTCGATTGCTTTCATAAGTTCTTCCATCTTAAACAGGTCCTTAAGGAAATCAGTCTCTTCTTCAATACACCGTTGAAGTTTCTCTGTATTTGACTTAGATTTTGAAGTCTTTCCATAAAAGATCAGTTGGTGTGCTATCTGATTAGCAGTTACTTGAGTAAAGTTAAAAGGCGGGCTAGTTGGATCTCCACTGAGATTCTTAAGAAGACGCCATGCTTGTCTACTATTCTGTTTCATATCGATATTAGAAACCAAGCTATTCATCTGTCTGCGCGTGTCGAACCGAGAGAAAACATCAGTGCAAGCCCAGCTTCCATTGACGGCCAGAGAATTACGGTACTGGGCATTAATGTTTCCATGATATTTTTGTTACACGTTTCTGTTTTCTATGCATCTATCAACGAATGGATAGAAAGTTCACACTGAATATTAATGCAAATATGGGTGGATTAAATTGAAACTGTAGCCAAGTTTTAAGCATTCGCTATTTCAATACATATAAAATACAGAACTGGAGAAGTACTTAATTAAACCGTAATCTTACCACCTTTAAACATTTTATATTATGCATGTTACATAGGGACAAGACAGCACAGCTGTCCAGCTGCTTGCTTCTCACCCTGGTGGACCAAGTTTGATTCCTGGTTAATCCTCATTTCAAATCGTAGTTCAAATTCAAAACATCAATAGTTGCCACTGTTTATTTAGTCTCATTTCCCTAGGAATTTAGGAAGCATATTGGCTGCAGTCCTATCAGCGCCACCTCTGGATCTGCCCCCTGTTAAAGTCAAATCAACAGCTACTTCCATGGTCGTCGCACTCACAAATACGGTATCCTAAAACGTGCGTGAATGTGGAATACGGTATTATTATTCCGGTGGTTAACATACTAGGCTTAGGCCGAGGATTTCTGGGCTCTATTCCCGGCCAGGCTCGGAAGATTTTAATCTCCAGTGGAATTATCTGACGTCTTAAACATTAAATTCATTCCCGACGCGCAGATCGAGCATAATAAAATAAATAAATAAATAAATAAATAAACAAAATTAGCCTATAGACAACCCGTAAGGGCAAAAGCCTCCTGTTTGCACAAGGCCGAGCTCGTGATTTTTCAAGTGTTATTATAAGGATTTTGTTATTTTATGCACAATAGGGTCTGGTAATACTAAATTACTTTATACAATTTACTACCAATACCAATAATAATATTAACTATAATCATTATTGTCAGCATTATTATTACTATTGTTATTACAGTATAACCCAGGATAATAGAATATGACATCAATGAGGGACAGAGAGAGGGGAAGAGCGGGAGGGGGGGGCGGCGGGGGGCCCGGGCTGGCTCCAGCCCCAGGGCCCGTGGCGGCTCTCCACGGCCCTGACTGAAGGTGCCATTTTGTAATGTCACTTGAAAGTTGGCTACCATGTGATGATAGTAGTCAGTTACGTGACGTCATTCCATGTGCACCAATCGTCACACCGTCAGCAAGACAGCAACCAGCTTCGATCATAAATCCTATAGATGGCTGATGACGTCACATTATTGGGAGCAACATCTCGATCAGCTGACTGTGGTGAAATGCGGTAGTTTGGAACACTAAAATACTACACGTGATGTTAGAATTGGGCTTTTAAAGTGAGTTTTATTCATTTCTAAGCCAGAATTGTGTATTACTGTGTCGCGAATGGATGTAAGAAGACTTTCCATAGGTAAGTTAATTCATTATAAAATAACCCTACAATTCTTGACATAACTACTTGCATTTCTTTACGTTCTCAACTCCGAAACGTGAAAGAAAAATAATTAAACATATACATTTTATTATAAGGTATAATGATTTACTCCACTGACGATGATGATTGAGTCTGGTTTGATGCAGCTCTCCATGCCTTCCTGTCCTGAGCTAATCGCTTCATCTCTACATAGCTACCACACCCAACATCCGAGGCAATCTGTTAAAATATTCTAACCTTGGTCTACCCCTACAGTTCTTGTCCTCGACCCTTCCTTCCATAACTAACCTTGCTATTCCTGGGTGTCTTAGTATGTGTCCTACTAACCTATCTCTACTCTTCTTTAGCAGTCTCCAGAAACATCTCTCCTCTCCCACTCGTCTTAATACCTCTTCGTTTGTAACCCTATCTCCCCATCTGATCTTCATCTTTCTCCTGTAACACCACATTTCAAAAGCTTCAATTCTCCTCTTTTCTGCTGCACCAATAGTCCAAGTTTCACTTCCATATAGCGCCACGCTCCAGACAAAGGCTTTCAAAAATGACTTCCTAATACCTAAATCTATATTCGATGTAAACAGATTCCTTTTATGTAGAAATACTTTCCTTGCCTGAGCCAACCTACTTTTTATATCCTCTTTGCTTCGTCCATCACAGGTTATTCTGCTTCCTAAGTAACAGAAGTCTCCTACTTCCTTCAGCTTTTCACCTGCCAATTTGATCTCCATAGAGGTTTCTGATTTATTTCGGCTGCATTCCAGTATTTTTGTTTTACATTTATTAATTTTCATCATGAATTCTTTCCGTAAGACGGAGTCCATACCAGTCAAAAACTCATTCAAATCCTCAGGCTTGTCGGCCAAGATGACGATGTCATCAGCAACTCTAGAGTTGAAATTATTTCTCCTTGAATCTTCACTCCCACTTTAATTTTTTCTCCAATTTCCTTCATTGCTTGTTCAATGTAAAGATTGAAAAGTATGGGTGATAAGTTGCAGCCTTGCCTTACACCTTTCTGAATACCAGCTCCTCTCTCATGTCCTTCAGCTCGAATGACTGCCGTCTGGTTTCTGTATAGATTGTATATCACTCTCCTATCCCTGTACTTTATTCCCATAGATTTCAAAATGTCAAACAATTTAGTCCAATCAACGTTATCAAAAGCCTTGTCTAAGTCTACAAATGACATGAACGTTCTCTTATCTTTCCTTATTCTACCTTCCAAAATCAGCCTAAGAATTAGTACAGCTTCCCTTGTTCCTATATTTCTCCTGAAACCAAACTGGTCTTCACCCAACTCCGATTCTATCTGGCTTTCAATCCTCTTGTAAATTATTCTAGACAGGATCTTTGAAGCATGAGTAATTAAGCTGATTGTACGGTAATCCTCACATCTGTTAGCTCCTACTTTCTTTGGTATAGGGATGATAACATTCTTCCTGAAATCAGAAGGTACCTCACCTGTCTCATAAATCCTGCACACTAAGTGAAATAACCTGATCAAACCTTCATCTCCTATGCAGCGTAGCAACTCAATCGGTATATCATCTATGCCTGGTGCTTTGTTCCTGATTAAGTCTTCCAATGCTCTGTCAAATTCTGATCTCAATATTAAATCTCCTTTTGCATACTCATCAATTTCCTCCTCCCTTTCCATTACACGATTCTCAATCTCCTTTCCCTTATACAAACACTCTATGTAAACTTTCCATCTCTCAACCTTTTCTTCTCTATCTGTTACAGGCTTTCCATTTGTGTCCTTAATATTACAGCACTTAGTCTTCTTTTCCCCAAATGTATTCTTAATCCTTCGATGAGCTGTGTCTACTTTTCCTAATTTCAGACAATTTTCTATACCTGCACATTTCTCTTTCAACCATTCTTCTTTCGCTTCCTTGCACTTCTTGTTAACCTCATTTCTCAGACGTCTGTATTCTGCTTTCCCCTTTTCATCTCTTACATTTTTGTGTTTCCGCCTTTCATCCATCAATTCTAGTATATCCTGAGTGATCCACGGTTTTCTACCTATTCTTTCTTTTCTACCAATGTTTTCTTCTGCGGATTTTGTTATTTCATTCTTCAAAAGTGCCCATTCGTCTGCAATTGAAGTTTGTTTTGGGTGCCTCATTAGTCCTTCCTTTATACTCTTCTTGAATCTTTCATTTACATCCTTTACTTTCAGTCCGTCTATTGCCCACCTTTTTGGCTTTTGACTTTTCTTCAGTTTCTTCAAATTTAATCTGCATTTCATTACAACCAGATTGTGGTCAGAGTTTATGTCAGCACCAGGATATGTTTTACAATCCAAAATCTGGTTTCGAAACCTCTGCTTGACCATAATGAAGTCGATTTGGTAACGCCCTGTATCTCCTGGTCTCATCCATGTGTATATTCTTCTATTGTGGTTATTGAATAAGGTGTTAGCTATGACCAACTCATGCTCGGTGCAGAATTCCATCAGCCTGCTTCCTCGATCATTCCTTTCACCTAATCCGAAATCTCCTACTATCTTCCCTTCTCTCCCTATTCCCACCACAGCGTTCCAATCTCCCATTACTATAACATTTTCATCACCCTTGATATACCTCAGAATTTCATCTATTTCTTCGTAGACCTTTTCGACATCCTCATCATCAGCTTGACTGGTAGGCATATAGACTTGTACCACTGTGGTGCACGTAGGTTTAGTATTGATTTTTGCTACAATAATCCGTTCACTATATTGCTCATAATATTCCACCCGCTGTCCAAGTTTCCTACTCAATATGAGACCAACCCCTGCTTGGCCATTGTTTGATTTAGTGCTAATGACCCTATAGTCTCCTGACCAAAAGTCCTGTTTTTCCTGCCAGCGCATTTAACTAATCCCAACCAAATCCAACCTCAACCTATCCATTTCCCTTTCCAAGTTTTGTAACCTTCCACTTCCTAGCAGACTTCTAACATTCCACGCTCTGATCCGTAGAATGTCAGATTTCCTCTTTGTCACTTCTGCGATGTTAACCTCCTCTCGAGTAGTCCCCACTCGGAGATCCGAACGGGGGACTAGTTTACCTCCGGATTTAAATTTTACAAGGGAGAAGGCCATCATCACATGTAATTATGCATAGAGAGGTGCATATCCTCGGGAATAGCATTACGGCTGTAGTTTCCCGTTGCTTTCAGCCGTGCAGCAGAACGCAGTGTAGCCATTAGTTGGCTTATACTATCAATATCTTAACCGTCTATAAGACTAGTAAAGAATTGATTTATTCTGAAAGGCTGCTACTCCCTTTCAGAATAAGTAAAGAGCAATTCTACTAACAAAGATACTAACCTTCTACAAACAATTAAATACCAAAATTCTACTAACGAAAAAAAATACTCCACTGAACAGGCCTGTATTTATGCTTGAAGGTATCAAGTATTTAGATGTCCATAGACTATTTTCTTAGTGTTGTGTTGAGACTGCTATAGTGCGTCTCTACCTTAAAAGACAGTACGCATTAAATGGGGCGCGCTGATGCCAGATCTACTGCATATACAAAGTTCTGCAAGGGCGGGCACATGATGTAATATAACTCGTATATAGGCTTGCTTTTACGCAAAACTCGGGAAATTTCCAAAATATTTGTTTGTTGTATATAACTGTAGCTCATACCTTGCAGCGAACAACGCTACAATATTTAGATATGATACGCCGAACCTTAGAGCGCGAGTTTAATGCACACATTGTAACAATTTATATTTTTCAATTATTCATGAATATGATAATATTATAATATGTTATTCCCGGGATGAACAAAAGCAAACCACGAAAAACACTTAGAGGATGGCTGAGGTAGGAATCGAACCCGCCTCTTCTCAGTTTTGTCTCATGAAGTTGAGTACACCCCGTTCCAGCCCTCAGACCAGAATTACATTTCTTGGCGGAGCCGGGATTCAAACCTGGGCCTCCACGGTAACAGCACGGTGACAGCCAGGAATGCTAGCCACTACGGTACGCAACGAGGCGTACAATTTATAAAGAACTCAAGGACCACTTCAATTCACAGTTTAACTTCACACCATCACACCATCAGTCGGGGAGATACTGGCGCCTGAGTAAACAAACTTACGCAGCGTCAGCGCTGGTCGGGAGGAATAAGTGCGATAACTTATGAATGCTATCTGATATCGAGCTCGGGTTTGTTTTAAAAACTTTTTCACATATTAATGAACATGTCTTCTCGCTTAGTCACCAACGTAAAGTCAATAGCAAAAAAGTTTGTCGCTACGTAACTTTCCTGTGATAACATCTCAGATTTTTCAAGTAACATTTAGGGAAAAAAATCATAACTTTCTTACTATGAAAATAATTACTGCCCTGAGAAATAGAGTATCTTCTACCAACATCAGGCAATCTAAATATAAATTCTTGATCTGTTGCGATCATTAGTTCATTATCTATGGCGTGATAAGTTTTATATCTGCAAAAATATAGATTCGCGCTAAAATATCGTAATTGCGGAAATTGGGCCATGTGTTAATTATTTATGGCTTTTATTTTTACATCATCATAAAGAGCGGGAAATTCTCTATAAGACCACGCAAACAGTTTCTTAGATTTGTCACTTTCAATATTTGGGAAATGGCAACATCGCCGGGGTGGAAGAGGACGAAGCTAATTGCAGGACATATGAGTGCGAGTGAGAGGCAACTACTACATTTAATTCCATACTGTCTTTTAAGGTTGAGACGCTCTATAGTAAATGCATCTCTGAACATAAAAATTATTTATGTCCCTATGCTGGATTAAAAGTAGTGTGGACTGTGGACTACACAATGCAGTCGTCAATCATGTTTAGTGACAAATTGCAGATTATTCTACAGATGTGACGGTGTAGTCTTCGATAATAAATACGCTGAGGTAATATTTGTCATCTTATTAAACGTATGGACAGTGCGTTTGCTTGAGGAATTTTTTAGGTTCTTCTAGGATACATTGCATCCCTAAATTAGTCTATTTAATTCTTCGTAGAATTTCAAAACTCTGGGTTATTTTTGGGAAGGTTTATATGATTCATGGAAAACGGAATTTGAAAAGAAACAGTTCATTGATTATAATGTTTTGCTTTGTAGCATATATAATGCCTATTTGTTAAATAGCAACGCTTACTAAATCAATAGATTTCCTTATTTCCATTTGCCCATATTGTATTGTTCACTTTCATAAGATACTAAAGTGGAAAGTAACGCTGAATGAGAGCTCATCGTACGGTACTGAAATTAGCCAAAACACATTTTCAAATGATGAAAAATATATTAGGAAATGATGTAATAATAGATTGAACTTGTTGGGAGTCCCCGGGCTTACCGGAACAATAAAAAATGACCAGCTACACAAAAACAATTCTGTTCAAAAATCAGTAGGCCTAATTTAAAGTTGCATTTCTTATTACTTATTTACTCTGGATGTATGAGTATTACGGAACACGACAGCCACTTTTAACACCAAATATGTTACATCCTTACCTTTGCTACCTTCCAGTACGTAAAGAAACATGCGATGCTTTTCCCAATGTCGTATAAATTACGAAAATGTGTGTTTTGTATTCGTAAGCCTGTTCTACGTTCAACGTCGACAGCCATATTTGAATACGTAATACGTTAGGGTGGAATTGTGATAAGTATATCTTTCCTTTGCAATTTGACCTTGTTTCTGTAAATAATACCCTCATTAAGAATCATTTCCACAATTACTCCTATCACCTTCCATTACGAGTTCCTCTGTTTACACCACAGTCAGCAGTTAGAGATGTTGCTCTCACGTCACAGTATTCCAGCTATCTGATATGCCATCTAGCGGTGAAAATAAGAATCTCACCAAGTAGGATAAATCTTCCACGTGGTGACAGTTTGTATTGTTTCTTGTATGGGTAAACAGAGCGTGTTAATTTGTTTGGGTTTTTACACACAATTAATGCGTGTTACTCAGTAGCGTAGCCAGGATCGACCAATGGGAGGGGTTATAGGTACTCAAGCCAAATTCTACAAGCATTTCGTCCCGCACCATGGTCGCGAGGGCAGTTGTGTTAAGTACGCATATCGTAGGCTCGAATCCCGGTGCTGACGGTGGTTATCCTGAGTGTGTTTTTCCCCGGGTTTTGCCACACTCCCTACAGGAAATTGCCGGGATAGTGCCTTGCTCAAGTCCCGGAGCGTCTACTCCATCCCTGTCCCAGATACATTTACACACACAACTACAATCATCACAGCAATACAGGTTGCCGGACAGCTTCAACACACTCCCAACTACACGGGGCTGATGACTAAGGTGTTTCAGGCCCCTCAAATGAATTAACAATAACTCTTCAAGTATTTCCATTTCTCTATGAGATATCATTACACAAGAAAAGTTTCTTGTATTTTGATCCCGAATTTTTTCGAGTAATACAATATGCTCATAAGACAAAAAACAAATCAGTTCTTTAAAAAATTAAGTTAATTTTTGACTAAAATGTCTCACCTCAATGGTAAATCTAGAACATTCCTGTTCCCCTGACAGGAACAAAATAGACTCAATATCTGTGCTACCAACATGAAGACTGCATATGTCCCAACAAGAGAAATTATTTACAGAGGTCTCAGCAAAAGTGGGCATGTCCTGTCACGATGTATCATGTTGATTTATTTTTATGTTTATTCAGTTTTTCCAACAAGATCCTATGCTTTATATTGCAATTAGCCCTGAATGCCTAAAGTATCATTTTCGAAGATTTTTGTCACCTACCAAGGTCCTTTTTACCTTACAAATGCTACATGCAGCCGGAAAAAGGTTTAATTGCTTATACTACTCAGGCGAAAAATTTCACTCATTCGTAACTGGGAGATAACCGTAATTCGGGGAATTGCTGGACATAATATTTACGTAATATGAAGCAACTCGGCTGATGGTTATCTCATGCTAAAGATGTTAATAATGATCCCAAAATTAGTGTTAATGTACCCATAACATTTTCTAAGTCTTTATTAAAAGCGCGTTATTTTAATCAAAACTAGATTAATTTACATAGAACTTCTCTCCCGCAAGAAAAGGAAAAAAAACTAATATTATCCCGCTGTGTGGGATTCAAAATTATATGGCGCTAGATTCAGTTTGAAATAAGCTATAAGTAATTTCGCGGGGGGAAAGTTAGATTGACAATCCTGGGAGGACGGAGTTGTATTACCAGTCTAAAATACACAGTCGCGAAGCTCGCTGCGTTACGTAATTGCATCCTATTTGTAGGTGAAGCGACACTAGCGCTCGCGGCGGCCAGCAAGCTGGCAACTGCCTTGAGCACGTTATTCGCGGCACAGATGATTTCATGTTTGCAAGGGTTTTTTGAATTTTAACTCACCTGAGTGATTATTTACATTTTAAACATAGGTCAAGATAAATCACCAACTTCTACAGAAAAAAGCCACAATGTTGATATGCTGTACACTTTTAACTCATATAAACATAAAAAGAATGCTCCGTTTTTATTAGTTCAGTCCTCTATAAGTATCCCTAGGTGCAGTTGTATGACGTATTTAATGAGTCTTACGTAGAATTCATAGTCCATACTAGTTATAAATTCATGAATTTGTTTTAATGATAGTCGCTGACATCTCTACATAAAACCAAGTCCACGATTCCTGGATGTAACGGGTAATCTCTAAATCCACTGAATGGATTTTGATGCGGTCTTCCCCATTCAGTAAAGAATTTCTCGAGGAAGGTTTCTGTAGGAAAACATTCACTAATGACCAAAGGAAGCCGAGCAGTAACGATTTCAGAGAATCGTGTCGAAGGAAAACCTACCGTCCGTGAGCCTTTTAAGCTTACGCTGGGTAAACCAAAAAAAATATCCATATACTATGAGTGTAAGAATTGGTCAGCATGAAAAGTTCTACAAAGAAGTCCGCGACAGCATATCTTTATCTTTAATACATCGCCAACTATAAGTGATTTTACGTTTTAATTTCTTCCAACAATCTCCATTCAGTGGAAATTTAAATTCCTAGCTTCGGAGCGAGTTTACGAGCTAGCAAGCGAGCCCATTACCCCAGCTTCGACCAGCATTAACTGCCGAGTCGTGTCGAGTTAAGACTTCAGAGAAGAGTAGACTAAAAGTGTTTGGAGTTTCTCTGTTCACCCCGGCTTTTCTGAATTGCGTCTGAGACCTACCGTCAGTGCGCCTTATAAGCTTACGCTGAGAAACCCCTGTAAGATACCAGGCGAAGCCAGGGTGGGTTGATAGTATGGGTATAATATACTATCAAATTCTTAACCGTATCAAAGGCTAGTTGTTCCGTAAAATTGAATAACATTATAGTTAATTAGTAAAAATACCAGTGTGATTTGTGAAACGAAAAGTATAAAAAGATCTTAAGGTCTTAAATGGCTCAATTGTAGGTACTTCGTATTTTTTTCTGTGGGTTTGAAACCATTCATTCCTGAATTTGACAAAATAATACAATGCCAATTTTACAAAATATCGGCAATAACAATTGTGTACCATACCTTCACAGCAGCCATGTGGGAGACCAGGTTTGTCATAAGAGAATTAACAAACAGTGTACCACATCTAAGATTGTGAGCATTATCCTGACGACATAAATTGGCTTGCTTCCAAAGGATTCGAGAATAAGTATATATTATTGCGCAAAATCTTTATTCATTAAATCAGCTCTCTGACTAATAAAAAGCCATTTTCTACATCTGAAAATTAAAATGTCGGCACGCGTTTGAGTTGACATATTTTACGTTTACTTAGCCTACCGTATGTCTTAGTTTTCAAAATGCATAGATATTTATATTTGATTTGCAGCCAATGGCCATTGCAGGCCTGCAGGGCATTTCACATGAACGCCCGTAGGTTCCCCAATTTCAATGCCATGTAGTTCCAACTTAAGCTACCAGAACTGAAACCCAACGGCGTACGTTTCAACTTGATAGAGCGTGTCTAACCCAATAGCCTACACATTTTGGCTACACACTACCAATTGTAGTTGTAAGTTCTTTTACTTGCCATAAATCTATGACATGGGCCCGACGACTTCGACTGGGTTTGAACCCGCGATCTTGGGCATATCAGTTCAGCATGCTACCGACTACGCCACCGAAGCCATGCATAGATATCCTACCGAGACATGCTTCAGATTTATAACCGACTGGCTCCGTGGCTCAGCGGTAACGCTCTCGCCTGCTGTCCCCAAGATTGCAGGATCTAATCCTGGCGCAGTCAGCTGGCATTTGAGGGTGCATACATGCGAGGGAACCGTGTTTGTAGATTTTCTGACACGTTGAAGATCCCCTTCAGGGCAAAATTCCGGCACCCCGGTGTCTCTAAAAGCCACAGTAGTTAAACGGGATCTAAAACCAATAACATTATTATTGATTTATAACCAGTTAAAGACCTAGTTCCGTTGTTTGATTGAAAAGCTTTATAATACTTTCTACTGCGTGTCCCAATTAATTGGGGTCGCCGGACCCAATCAGACTGATTTTGGTTTTGGCCGGGGATTTAAGGCCGGATGCCCTTCCTGATGCCACGTAATTTTTCAGGTGAAAATTCCACCCCACTGTCAACGAGGTGGAACTCCGGCCGTCCGGGTGATTGACGAGCAGCTAAGCCACTGCACCATCACGCTCCCCTTGAAAAGCTTTATAATACTGGCCTAAAATCCATAGCTCAAATCTTACCTTTTAGGATCCTTTGGAGACTCGGGTGTCGTCTTGCTATTTGAACAGTCTGACTTCCCAGTCGATCAACAGGAATTGTCCTACACCCAATTAGATTGTGCGAGGAGTAACAATTAATTTCCCTGTGTAATTCATAATATAATAATTATTTATATATTTAATATACAACCAACCACCCCCCCCCCCCTCCCCTATGTGAGAAGTGTTTTATTAAGTGTATAAACTATTCATGTATTTGTATTTCAGGCATTAGGAGATAAATTGTCACTGCCCACCTAATCTAATTGGGTACCGTACACTCGTGTTGACCGACTGAAAATCGATCATATAGGTTACTCAGCAACACTGAAATATTGCTTCTAACATTAGATCTATTTATTGAACTGCACATCTCCTCTTGTAAATCACATGTTAAATTAAAGATATAACCTTTACACAATGCTCACATACAGTAAATCCGGCAACAATAGCATACACCAGAATAGCGCAGTCGGCACATTCTTGCTGGCTGCATGAGAGCATTATTGTCTCGCGGTAGAAAAATATGAGCCTAGCTTCGCGATCTATAGACCTCGTGCGCATGATGGGTGCTACGCTCTGGCGGCAAGTCA
This sequence comes from Meconema thalassinum, assembly GCA_946902985.2. Lineage (NCBI taxonomy): Eukaryota > Metazoa > Arthropoda > Insecta > Orthoptera > Tettigoniidae > Meconema > Meconema thalassinum. Next base: position 67,409,930 of record OX336397.1, read on the forward strand.
CTTAAACAGTCAGGGGGAGTCGCAGTCGAGTGTCTGTGCCTGTGTTGAATGGTCTTGTATATGCTTGATTCAACTTCGACATGCAAAAAGGGTCTCGAAACAGTAGAAAAAATTGTTCTGTGGGTGGTT